>JAAKBF010000168.1:0-600000 GCA_012656075.1 Phytophthora hibernalis | reverse complement strand
GCTGCGCGTTGCCAGGAGTCGGCAGTCCCCAGCTCGATAGGCGACGTGGGCGTCCATTGGGCTCCGTAAACAGCTTCAAGCAGAGCGAGACGTAGGCAAACCAGATGAAGGCGAAAATCACCAGGAACGACACCAACTTGCCCATGAAGTAGCTAAAGTGGTCTTCTCCCAGGCGGTCGCGTACGTCCTGCCAGTACCAGAACACCTGGAAGTAAGTGTACGGCAGCCAGAACCACGGCTTCAACGTAGCGCCACTGTACTTGTAACTCAGCAGCGGGCCTGGGATTTCTCCCGTAGCCAGGTTCTTGTCTTTGCACTTGTACAGGTCCCAGTTCATGCGCTCATAGAAGACCATGTGGTTGATGCTGTAGTAGAACGGCAGGCGGTGGACGACGGAGGTTTCCACCGGTTCCACTGCATCATCTCCATCATCCGCGCCTTCGCTCTCCTCTCCGTTGTCATCTTCGTCCCACCCCAGGAAAAACAATGGACTCTCCTCAAAAGCTTCAAAAGTCCGGGCATGAAGCCCTGGATGATGCCGATGTAGTTGTACTCGCGCCCAGTGATCATAAAGCCGTCGATGGCGTCCGAGTACAAGTTGCGCGCCGCAATACTCTCCGGAGAGATGACCAGCAACCCGTTCGAGTACACGACCGACTGTCCGTTGTCTACAGCACAGAACTGGTGACACGCGAAGATCTCGTCCAAATTGCGCAGCACCAGGTTCTCCGGGTCCAGGTACACCACGCGCTTGAGCGCCGAGATCTGCGGGTCGTCCCAGATCACGAGCTTGTTGCGCATGTGCAGCAGCTGCGTGCGGAAGTCGGTGATGGGCATGTGCGCGAACACGTTGGGGATGTTGGTGTGCACGATCTCCAGCTCCGGGTCGTCCTGTTTAAGTGCACGTTCGCTGCTGTCCTGCAGTCCGTCCTGTGGTACAATCACCATGCGGCGGTACTTGGTTCCCGAGTCCTTGATGCTGCGCATGAGCACGCGCGTGCCTAGTAGCTGCGCCTCGCTGTCCTCTCCGAAGTCGTACAGGATGGTGGCGAACGCGCCTTCGTTTGCTTCTACGACACTCTCGGGCGCCAACGTCGCGGGGATTTCGACTTGGCCTTGGAGGTCTCGGCAGACATGCAACACGACGCCAGGATGACGGCGAACAGCAGTACGGAGAGCGACCTGAGCCCGACGCCATGCACGCGCAACGGTCTGATCCCCATCGTGGAGAAAATATGGCTGACGCTCGACGAGGAGCTCTGTTTTGTGAACGTGGGCCACATATAAAATACATTCGCGCAACATGACCACTTCAACATGATGTTGTAGAAGCACGCTAATACTTATATTTTAGCACTGCAATGCTTGTATACTCTTAGCCGTACTGACTACAATGCATTAGACACTTCAGAACTGAACTCGATCCGCTCTGCGTTCAACCTCCTAATGTTGAAGGAAGTGCTAACACCCGAACGCAGCAGCATAGTTTCGGGTCGACTCGGTTGCCTTTCCGTCCCTTCCTACGTGCTCGCTGCACTTTGAAGTCCGACCGACGTCAGTCGCCATCATGGATTAAGATATGTTTCCCACCGCATCGAATAGTAATGGAGGTGGCCTCTGCAGCACGCAAGTCTACCTCGCAGACTAGATCCATCTATTCCTGACACTGACGCGGCCGGCCGGTCTTATCTTGCTTTCTTCTATGAATTGCGGCTCTTCGTGCGCATGTTGGTTATATCCAGGTCCGCCCAGCGCCGTCTATTTGCGCCCGTACTGTGTGTGAGGTACCATTCCTATTCCTATCGCAGTGAGCTAGCTGCGAGTGTGGAGGTGAAAACGGAGCCCAAAAATACCTGACGCCATAACCACCGTCTATCCTGTTGCAGTCCGTCCTCGGCTTCAATACCTTCCTACGCGCACGCGCCCATAGCCCAAAAAGACCCGATTCGCTAGGTCGCTGGGGTTTCGCCACGCCCACGCCCCTCCGCCCGACGGATTGACACTTTCGACCAGCGCTGGTCACTAGACTAGAGCTCAGGAGACAGTCATGGCCACCCGGAAGCGACGGCAGCGACCGTCAAGAACTCGCACAAGTTCGCGACTCCGCTCGATGGGACGCAATTCGAGATGGGGGTGACACTGGGCACCGGTTCTTTCGGACGGGTGCGCTTTGCAACGCATAAAGTAAGTGGCGACGAAAGGTGACGGAGATTTTGAACTCTGGAGTTTGACGATGTCATTTTTTCAGGCGACCAACACGTACTGGGCTATCAAGATTCTCAAGAAGGCCGAGATCATTCGACTGCAGCAGGTGGAGCACATGCTCTCGGAGAAGTCCATTCTACTATGCTTGGACCACCCGTTCATCGTGAACCTGGCAGGAACCTACCAGGACACCAAGTACTTGTACATGGTGCTCGAATACGTGATTGGTGGCGAGTTCTTCACTCACCTACGGAAGGCCGGACGCTTCGACAACAATACTGCAAAGTTTTACGCAGCTCAAGTCGTGTCCATCTTCGAGTACATGCACAGTCAGGACTTTATCTACCGCGACTTGAAACCCGAGAACCTGCTGCTGGATAACGAGGGCTACATCAAGATCACGGACTTCGGTTTCGCCAAACGCGTCGCCTTCAAGACGTACACGCTTTGTGGGACACCTGAGTACATTGCACCTGAGGTGTTACTAAACAAAGGCCACGGCAAAGGTGTGGACTGGTGGACTCTAGGTATCCTGCTCTACGAAATGCTGGCAGGTCAGCCTCCTTTCTGCGACGACGACCCCATGGGCATCTACCAGCAGATTCTTTCAGGCAAGCTCAACTTCCCACGCTTCTTCGACCGTAACGCCAAGGGCCTTATCAAGCGCATGCTCACAGCAGACCTTACCAAACGGTACGGATGTTTGAAGAATGGTGTGGAGGATATCAAAAAGCACAAGTTCTTTGCAGGCGTCAACTGGGAGGATCTGTTATCGCGCAAGGGCGCGGCACCGATTATTCCTCGAGTCGGCACTGCGAACGACACGTCGAACTTCGACCCGTACCCGGACTCTATGGAGGACGCGATTGTTCCTGTTTACAACGGCAAGGATCCATTCGCCGAGTTCTAGACCATGTCGCCGCCATCACCTCAATCAGGGAGGTAGACCGTGAAAATGATGCGAGTGCTGGTGACGGTGTAGCAACAGCGAGCGGCGCAAGTAGTATGATCCAAAGTAGGGGCGGAAGGCGAACAGGAGTGCAAGCAAGAAATTCTGGCCAACATGCATGGCCATGCATTTCTATTTATCACGAGGAAGGGGTTCAAGGCTGTAGTGGAGGCGTCTTGACCTGGTAGTTTACTATTCATTCAGTTTGCATTTGGGTTGCTCGTTCTGGCTGCTATTCATCAACAGCACAGTTCATTTTCTAAGTAATATATGCACCACATCCATAGTTCTTCAAACAAACAACTTCATTCAAGCAGCCTGCTAGTACACTCTAGCTTAAAGCTTCGAGTCGGGGAACAGCAACTTGTCACCGGGGAAGCGGTAGTACGTCGTGTTCTTGTTCATGATGCGCTGCACACGTCCAGCATTATCAGACTCATGAATGCCAGCAGCGAAGGCGTCCACAACGACCTTAACAGGCAAGAGACCGCCCATCATGTTGGTGTACTCAGGGATCTCCACATCAGCCTGGCGGCCCATGTTGGTCTCAGCGAAACCCGGACACATGCAGAAACAACGGATATTATCCGACTTCTTGAGCTGGTACAGCGAGCGCGTGAAGCCCACGACGCCCGCCTTAGCGGCCGCATACTCTGGTCCAAACGGCGTGGTGGAGAGACCTGCCATACTGCCTAAGTTCACAATGACACCTTCTTTGCCGTTGAGCGTGCGTTTGAACTCGCAAATGGCATGTTTGGTGCCGCGGATGAGTGCCACCAGGTCGATCTCCACGACCGCCTCCCATTGGGTGCTCTGGGGCTCGTAGAAGGTCATATTCCCAGCGATGCCAGCGTTGTTCACCAGCACGTTCACAGGCTGCTTGAAGTACTCATTGGCGTACGCGAACGCACGCTGGAAACTGTCCTTCTCCGTCACGTTCTGGCGGTCCCAGCACACATTGCTCTCGCCGAACTGGCGCTGCAGCTCCTTGCCCGTGGCCTGCAGCTCGTGCACGTCCACGTCCGTGATCATGACCTTGCCGCGACCAGCCAGGATCTTCTCCGCGAAGGCGCGGCCGAACCCGCGGCCGCCTCCGGTCACGATGGCAACAGCTTGGTGGAACTCCATGGCTGATATGGTGGGGCACTTGACGTTAACAGGCACAATTGGAAAGTGGCTATCAAACGAAATTCGGTTTGGATTTTGTTTTGTGTTGACGTGAACGGACTGTCGTCTGGGATAAACCTTCACTATGGCGTTTGTTTTGAGTGGGTGATTTGTTGTTTTGGGTATTGAAGTTAAACCTGCTGAAAGGACTGCACTTGCTTGAAGTGGAGGCCGGGCTCAGCTCCGGTGTTGAAGCTGGCAGTGCTACGTCATCGGTTTTGGGCCAGCCATTCACTCCATCTGTAAGATTTCGATGAGCGAGTTGCTTGATCTAAGGATTATGTTTACGAATGACTCGCCTGGATGGTGGAAACCCAGCACGAAACTCGTCGTCCTAACAGCTCAAGTCCGTCGACTTCGAGCTCGAGTGTTCACGAAGTACGACTTGTAGAGAGATTCCTTGGTATTATAGATCTGAGCCTGAATCTTGGACAGAGGGCAAATAGGGTATTGTTGTGCTGCACATACGGTATCGGCACCACTATCCCAGGGGCACGGCAAACAAGGAGACTCGAAAATACATGTAATCCAGTTCATGCATCACCTTACAGTGTTGTTCTCTTGTCCAATTCTACCGATTATTATCTACCATGCGTGGATAATATCCATATTATTGCAAGTACTTGTATATTGCTGGCAACAATGTTGCAGTGACTTCACACTGGAAAAAATCATGTCGAAGTTCGACGTGGCCTTTTGTAGGGCATTCTATTCCGTAGGTTATGTCACGTACACTAAATAAGGTAGACGAAAAAATGCCACGTATCTTTCATTTCGCGAATCATTATTAATGATGGAGCTCGCGTGGGTGTTGGCGCTGTTGCTGGTGCTTGCAGGCGCTGGTTACATGTACATGCAGCAGCAGGAAGATTCCAAGCGTCAAGCTCTGAAGCTGCAGAAGGAGAAGGAGGAACTGGCTCGTCAGCAGTTCCACGCCATCAACAAGAAGCCCAAGAGTAAAGGCAGCAAAGGCAAGAAAGTGGACGTGACGGCGGAGCTCAAGAAGAAGAAACAGGCGGAAGCGGAGCAAGATGTTGGGGAGGAACACTCTAGTGTTCTCCACGTACTTAAAGGCCACAAATACGGCGTGACGGCCGCTGCCTACAGCCCGAACGGCCGATTTTTGGCCACTGCCAGCTCAGACCGCTCCATTCGCCTCTATTTCCGCGAGACGCTCAAAGGCAAGAACCCCAAGATGCACCAGATCAATATTGAGTACGACCATGCTACGGCCATGTGCTTCAGCTCCGATGGACGTAGTCTGGTGCGTCATTTTTAGTTGAGAAGGTATTAGGGAGACTTCTAACTGAGTTTTTGATATGTAGGTGGTTGCAACGGAGAGTGGCACGGTGAAGGTTTACCGTACGTTGTTGGGGGTCTGAGGTTGCTTGCAGCTGGAGCTGACCGTTTTGTGTTGTGACTTCTGACAGAAAAACTGCGACTGAAGCCGGAGATCGTGGCGGACTTCCCTGTTGCGCACAAGACCGACGTGCACTCGGTGCTCATGAACGATATTGGCAACGTGCGTGTTCATGTTTGGAGATCTACTTGGAGAAATACTTACTTGATGTTGCAATTGGTCAGTGGGCAACGATCATTACGTGCGCGGGTGACTCAGACACGGACGTCAAGTTCTGGAGCTTGAGCGGCGACTTGCTGCAGACGGTGAACACGAACCAGGTTACCAACTTCCACTGCGTCGGATCGAAGGACAACCGGTATATTGCCGTGGCGGCGTACACGCCGGAAGTCAAGATCTATGAGATCGCGCGTGAAAAGACGGGTGCCTTCAAGAAGGTGAACAAGATCATGACCCTCCATGGGCACCGGGTAAGGCAAATTCTTACGTGCGATCGAGCATGTTGCATGTTGCTAACACTCCCTATTTGTTTGAAGACGGGTGTGATGGACCTCGCCTTCGACGGCTCAGATGCACTGCCAGTAAACCGTGTCGTAACGATTTCCAAGGACGCTTCCGTCCGTCTGTGGGATATCAACGGTGAGCTTAGCAGAGTGTCCGACTTTTTTATTGTGCTGATGACTGTTTTCTGTTGGTGCAGTCCGATACACCGTGCAGGAGGACCCCAAGGTGTTGTCGTCGTTCAGCGCGAGTGGGGATGAGCCGTTCCAGGCTGTCGATTTCGCTCCCACCGGAAAGGTATGCACACGTCGGCTTCGTATTCTGTAAATAGTGCTAACTTCTTCTTTGCTGGTTTCCTCGTAGATGCTGGCTATGGTCCGGGGCAAGGATATCTTGTTCCTCCGAACCAGCGACAACAAGGAATTCGACGTCATTGTGGACGCGATCGAAGATCCCATCAAGCGTGCTGTGTTCTCGCCGGACGGATCTGAGGTGCTGGTGCTAGGAAAAGGCAGTAAGCTTGTCAAGATTTACAAGACACCGGAATTGTAAAGGCTGTAGCTTTGCGCAATGGGAAATAAGCAATGGGTCATAGAGGTGGCGGAAAACGTGTAGATGACGACTGTATTTGTTGTTTTAACATGTATAGTTCGAAAGCAGACTGTTGTCTTCACAGGTACACTCACGCATCAATTCTTCGGGAGGATATCCAGCAGCTTCCATTTGAGCATGTTGATGTTTTCGGAGAGAATATTCTTGTCTGATCGGCGTACTGCAACAGCCATTTGCTCGTGAATGAGGCTGTCGCTCTGCTCGTTGTCTTGCTGGTTCTCCCAGGACTCAAGCAGCTTGTCATCCTCTTCAATTGACTCTGGAAATGCCTCTAGCATCTTTTCCAGTGTGTAAATTAATCGCGTCAACGCAATATGCTCGTTCTCGAGATTTACCATCTCGCCGTCAAGAGCTTTTTGCGCCTGAGCTTCCAACTCCTCCACCGTTGCGCAGTCAATCTCCTGTATCCGAGCAGCCATGAGAAGAAGATCGTTGCTCTCATCTGTCACAAGCTCGAACGGGTTCGTCGCGTGATCCAGCCCGTTCGTAAGCAGCAACTGCTCTTTCTCCTGGAAGAACTTGGTGGACGCTTCGTCCATCGGCAGCCACATCTCCACCGCATCAAAAGGGTTCCCAATGATCACAAACCCGTACAGCGACAGCAGTTTGTGGTTCGACAGCGCGCCATAATTAATGAACATCTGCGCGCCCGCATTCCAATGCTGATGACTCACCAGCTTGAACCTCTGAGTCGCCATGTCAAAGAAGTGCGACATCTCCGCTTCCGGGTCGTGGTTCAGCATGTCGAACACCGGAACCATGGCCTTGAACGACTGCTTGGCCACAGGTGCGTCCGTCTTCTTGCCTGGATCCAGCGTCTCGTCCACCTTTAGCGACACGAAGCGACTCCAGATCGTGGACAGCGCCCACTTGTAGTTCTCCAAGGAGAAAAACTCGTCGAACAGATCAACATTGATGCCTTCCGTCACATTTTCAAAGAGCTCCAGCAGCACGGACTCCTTCAGCTGTGCGTAGTCCTGCGTCACCTTGTGCGTCATCTGCTGAGCCACGAAGAACACGTTGCTGCCAGTGAGTGCACTGAGCTCGTCCTGATTCATGTACAATGCGTTGTGGTACGTCTTAGGCAACAGTTCAATGTGCTGCGCCCACTTGGACTTGGCTCCTCGCACGAACTTCTCGTACAGCAGCGCAATGGCCAATTGGTCGTCTTCTAACTCAGGCGAAAGCTGCTGGAAGAACGCCATACTCTGCAGCACGACGTCCTCCTGCAAGCTTTTGACGGACAGCACCGAGTCCAGCGGGATGCTGAACACCTCTGCATGGGGCGCTACGTCTTCAGCGATGAACACACCGCGCTCAGCACCTTCTTGGCTCTCGTACACGAAGTCTGTAGCCACCAGCACCTTGAGCGTCTCGGCCGCCCACTCGTTGTAGCCTACAAAGGCGTCGGGTTTCTCGTCTCCTGTCGCCATTGTTCTAGTGACTCGTCCCCTTTTTCTCGTGTGGCCAGCGAGCAGCTTCAGCGAGCATGTGGTCAGCTTTTGGATCAGATGCCTCGTGACTTGGGTAAAGTATGGATGGAACTAGTGTAGAAGTGGTGTAAATGGTGTAGGAGTGAAGTGGTAGTAACTGCCAACGTCAGGAATGAAGGTCAAGTACGTGGCGACGGCATGTGGGCGCTCGCTCTCTCTGTGCTCAGTGGCCTGCGCTCTTGCAAGTTGTTGGTGCTGGCCCAGCTAATATGCACGGTGCATTAGCCATCGAGGTGGCGCACCTGCCACTCCGCATCGATCAGATTCTCAACTCCGGCTTTCTATTATAACTGGAGTCGCCCTCCCACCGTGATTTTTACGATTAAAATTAAGGCCGCGCCGAGCATGCCGCCACCTTCGCCATCTTGTTGAAGCTTGCGCCTCGCCGCGGCATGCTCTCATCCTGTCTGCCATCCTGGCGAGCAGCGCTGCTCGTTTTATCGTCTTCGGACGCAGCAGCTGGCGACTCTAATTTTCTTCCGCTCTTGCGAGATTTTAGTCAAATGCACCTGTAGATTTCGACTTGAAGCTCGATATTCAACTCTTGCTGGTAAACTTTGAATCACCGTTTGATAGTAATGCTCGGTCCAACACGCCAAAAGTATCCTCCGATGTGCCCTAAAAGTTTGCAATTGTGCCTGTCTGCTGGACTAAGTGGAAATCCGGGCTGAGCCGAAGCACTTTATCCCCAGCGCAGCACGTTCTTCGTGCACTTGCGTCATGGTCAAACACCGCACGAGTAATAATGCGGTTGAAGATGTCGGTTCCAGTCCAATTTTCACCGGAACCGCCAAACGGAATTTTTGTCTTAAGCATAAACGTTCACTTTCCATTCGTCATCATCATTCACAAGTCGCGGCATGTCGCGGGACTTGGCGCGTTGCTCGGTCAAGACGGAGGCCGTGCGCATCCAGGAGCTGTCACTGGCCGGAGAGGAGCAAGGCACGCGCAACTCGCCCAAGCGCAAGCAGCGACCAGCCAGCGGGACGCTGCCCACGGACCTCACGACGCTGGCGGCGGAGCTGCCGGTCGACAGGAGACGCGGCAATAAGCGCGCGTTGCTGACGTCGATACCAAGCGACAGGCGGAGAGACGAGGCTGTACAGATCCAGGGGATGCTGGTGGTGGCGGAGCAGGTCGAGACGCAGCAGAATCCGCCCGTGTTCCGGACGCTGGGCTCGGTGAGAGCTCTGAGCTGCTGTGATACGGTGAACGCAGAGGCTGATGCTGTGTTGTGTGTGGCAGATCTACTGTGTATTGGTGCGGAAGCGCGGCGGGTTGTTTCTGGAAACGGTGGCCAAGGACAACCACTGCATCGTGCTGGAGGTGGACACCATGGACCTCGTGCACGAACCTTTCGAGCGAGACCTCAAGTTCCAATTGAGATACCGGAGGGGTTGAGTGATAGTGGAAACGGACGAGCGCCGTCCTACGCCTTCATGGCCTCGAGGGAGGAAGAGTATAGTGCGTGGGTGAATGGCATCAGTCGCCAGGCTAGTGGTGGTAGAGAGCGAGAAAGCTCTGAGTCAGATAACGCTGTCATGGCTGTAGGGGCGGGCTCTGTCGAGCTGCAGCAAGAAGCAGACTCGAATGCAGGTCGTGGGGACCAACATAATGTGCAGGAAGAAGCATCCGTGCAACGTGCTCAGCCATCTCTCGGAGCATTTGTCTACTCTACGCCACCAAGAACCAAGCACTTCATCTTGGTACGCCACGGCCACTACATCAATGCCCACGTGCCACAAGCATCGGATACACAGCAAGTGCTCTCACAGATGGGTAGACAGCAGGCGGAACTCACAGGCAAACATCTAGGAATGGCGCACAATCGAGTTCCGACCCGCCATGATGTCGCTATTTACCACAGCGATATGACGCGCGCCGTCGAGACTGCGACCATCATCGGCGGCAACTTTAGTGAAGTGACATTGAAGCCGAGTCCTCTACTGCGTGAAGGATGGCCGGGAACTCCGTACTCGACCGATTTTCCCGTGGGTGGAGCTGCTGCAGCACGCAACAACAGTGCGTTTGATGCAATGGAGGAGCGGAGTCGTGTGGATGTCGAGCGCATGGAGAAGGCGTTCAGCTGGTTCTTCTCGGCGTCAGGCAAACCACAAGAAGAGGACGGCGAGGAGTCGTACTGCATCCTGGTATGCCACGCCAACTTGATCCGGTTCTTCCTATGCCGGGCACTTGGTGTGAGCCCGACAAGCACGTGGGGTCACTTCGAGATCAACCACTGTGGTGTTACTCGTATTGACGTGTGTGTCAACCGGCCGATCAAGATCATTGCTGTCAACGAGACTGGCCACCTGCCGCAGACCCTCATAACCTCCAGCGAAGATCATCTATAAGCAGGTGACGAGGGTAGAGCACAAGGGTGCAGGGAATTATATGTTGTCAACGTGTTAGACCAAAACCATTGCGTATAAACAAAAGGCTCGTACGATGCTAACCTCAATGTGAACTGCCGCAGTCTCAGACAGCGGAGTTGCAGACGTGATCCGTACCCGAGAAGAAGTCTTCGTTAAACGCGTTCAGACGTGCAACCTGTTCCGGCGTCAACTTGACAGTGACCGCTTCCAGGTTCTCCTTCTGTCTCGCTTCGTGCACTGACTTGGGCAGCGTCGTGAATCCCTTTGCCAGGTCCCACGCGATGAGAACCTGGGCAGGCGTAGCTCCCACCTCCTTGGCGATCTCCACAAGTCTTGGGTCGTCAATCTTCTTCACACGAGCCAGCGGCGAGAAGGCTTGCAACAGGATGCCCTTCTCTTGGCAGTACTTGACCAGCGGCTCCCTCGTAAGCCACGGGTGCAGCTCGATCTGGTTGACCGCCGGCTTGACGCGCCAAGTCTCAGCCAATTTGGCGAGATGCGGCTCCCCGAAGTTGGACACGCCAATGTCACGCAGGATGCCCTCAGCCTGCAGGTCCTCAAGAGCTCGCCAAGTGTCGGCTCGAAGCTTGGGGTCGAACGGCTGGTGCAGCAAGAACAGGTCGATGTAGCCGCAGCCAATGAGATCATTGCTGGATCGTGTACCCTCGATGGCCTTGTCGTAGCCCCAGTGGAACTCACGCAGCTTACTAGTGATGAAAAGCTGCTCCCGAGGGATTCCCGAGTCTCGTACAGCGCGCCCCACGTCCGCCTCGTTCTCGTACAGACGCGCCGTGTCAATGTGGCGGTAGCCCATACGCAGCGCCGACAGCACCGACTCGTACGCCTCTTCGCCTGCTGCAGCCTTGTACACACCCAGCCCCACGAGCGGCATACGCGCGCCGCTAGGCAGCAACACCGACGGCACCTGCACACTCATTTTCAGAAGATCTGATTCTGACACGCTTTTGCCGTTAAAAAGCGTTTTCACAGGTCCTTTTGAATCAATTGCATATGTATTACCCTATAATATTCATTATTACAGTCTATCCGTTATAACGGATGCCGTTGCAAGATTTAACCTTCCGTACAGTATCATATACTTCAAGTTAGAGATATGTAGCCATCTCAATGTATCCAATTTACAGTCAAAACCTGTCCAAACCATTAATGAAGATTGGTCGCGTCCCCCTTGTTGAAGAGGCTCACTCTTCATTCTGACGTCAAGAGCTCAAGCATCAACTGTAGAGACCATGCGAGTGTCTCTTCTCCTGGCAGCAGCGACTGCCACCGTCTCCGCGTCGTCACTATCACTATCCGAACGCGGCGGCTTCGGCTACGTGCGCAGTCCCGACCGCTCCGTGTCGCTCACGTCCCCTCAGCCGCACCAATACCTGGACGTGGCCAGACTGCCCAAGAACTACGACTGGCGCAATATCAACGGCACGCGCTACGTGACCATCTCCCGCAACCAGCATATCCCGCACTACTGCGGCTCCTGCTGGGCTTTCGGTGCGTCCTTCATAGCTTGAAGTTCCCACAATTTTACGTTAAAAGGGACCTTTCTTACTGACATGACGCTTTAAACTTTGAATTTTATTTTTAGCTGCGACGTCAGCGCTGGCGGATCGGATCCTGATCTCCAAGGACCGTAACCCAGGCAACAAAGCACCTGTGGAGGTGCACCGAGAGGTGGTGCTGTCTCCCAAGTTGTGCTGAACTGTGACTTGAAGGACAGTGGATGCCATGGAGGTGATCAACTGGAAGCTTATCGCTACATTAAGGAGAACGGCGTGCCTGAGGAAGGCTGCCAGCGGTACGCAGCTACGGGTCACGACACGGGCAACACGTGCACGGCCATGGACGTGTGCGAGAACTGCCTGCCGTCCAAGGGCTGCTTCCCGCAGAAGACGTACGACAAGTACTTTGTGTCCGAGTACGGCACGACGCTGGGTGAGAAGCAGATGATGGCCGAGATCTACGCGCGTGGACCAATTGCCTGCAGCGTCGCAGTTACTGATGGGTTCCTCAAGTACTCGGGCGGTATCTTTGACGACAAGACCAACGCCACGGAAACGGACCATGCCATCTCGATTGTGGGATGGGGAGAGGAAGATGGCGTGCCTTATTGGTGCTGCGCAACAGTTGGGGAAGCTTCTGGGGTGAAGACGGCTGGATGCGCCTCGTCCGCGGCGTGAACAACGTCGGTGTGGAAGGCGAGTGCGCGTTCGGCGTGCCCAAGGACGACGGCTGGCCAACACCTGCCGTTAATGAAGAGATCGAGGAGGTGCAGCAACAAGAGGAAGACACGAACGAGGACATGTCGGTGGAGTCGACCCTGGGTGGATGCCGCCAAAAGCTGCACTTCGCTGGTGGCGAGCGTGTGATCTCGCCGCTGCCTCATGAAACGATGGATGATAAGGACCTTCCGAAGGGTTGGGACTGGCGCGACATCAACGGCAAGAACTACGTCACGTGGGACAAGAACCAGCACATTCCCAAGTACTGCGGGAGTTGCTGGGCTCAGGGTACCACCAGCGCGCTATCAGATCGAATCTCCATCCTGAGAAATGGTACGTAGTAGTAGGATATCAAGTCTGCGGTAGATTTGTTTACTGACTGATGTGTGTCTTGCATTGGTAGCTACGTGGCCCGAGATTGCGTTGTCGCCGCAGGTCCTCATCAACTGTCACGCAGGCGGCACTTGCAACGGTGGAAACCCTGGTTTAGTGTACGAATACGCACACCGCCACGGCATCCCCGACCAAACATGCCAGGCTTACCAGGCGACGAACCTTAATTGCGACCAATTCGCTATCTGTGAAACGTAAGTGGCTTACCACTGGATCGAGTTTCCTCAGCCAAGCGTGGTGGCTAATTGCTATGTCTCCGTTGTGTTTGTGCTTCAGATGCTGGCCGTCAAAGGAGTCTTTCACCCCAGGTGTGTGCGAGCCCATCAAGAAATTCAACAAGTACTTCGTCTCCGAATACGGTTCAGTGAGCGGTGCTGACCGCATGAAGGCCGAGATCTACAAGCGCGGCCCTATCGGCTGCGGTGTGCACGCCACGGAAAAGTTCGAGTCCTACACGGGTGGCATCTACTCGGAACACGTCATGTTCCCCTTGATCAACCACGAAATCTCTGTGGCCGGTTGGGGCTACGACGAGGAGACGGACACCGAATACTGTACGTATTGATCGCCGATCTGTCTTCATTTTGAGTAGTTATTGACATTATATGGGTGTTATTTGACGTGCAGGGATTGGTCGCAACTCGTGGGGGACCTACTGGGGTGAGAACGGCTGGTTCCGCATCCAGATGCACCACAACAACCTCGGCATCGAACAGGACTGCGACTGGGGTGTGCCACTCCCGGACGGCTCCAAGCCCGAAGACTTTGTCGTCTCGATCGACTACCAAGGCAACAAGGAAGGAGACGCAGCGGCGAGGAACTTCCTGAGCGTGGGCGGCAATTAAATGAGAAAACGAAAACGAAGGAGGTGAGGTGAGAGGCCCACTTGCATAGCAACAAGTTGAAGTCGACCAGTGACCGTTGATTGGCAAAAAGCAATGTAAAGAAACAGATCATGAAAGGACGTGCATTGTTTCGTAGAAGATACTCTCAGATCGAGAGTCTCGATCCTTGGGCTCAGTTACGATGGCGGCGGTCGATGTGAAAGGTGATCGCTGCCATTTGTTCACCGATGTGTTTGCTCGACTGCTGCAATTGGTGTTGGCTTTCATTGCCGTGTTCATGCTCTACATCAAACGGAAGCTCGAGTTCCCTATCCGCCCCATCAAGGTCCGAATAGCAACAACTCCATCCTCCAGCTTCTTGAAAGGGTTCTTACAATATGTTATTGCGTAGGTGTGGGCATTAGATGTGAGCAAACAAGCTATGGGTGCGCTGTACATTCATTGTATCAGTATCATCTTGTCCATCGTGATGGTCGCTACGTCGACCGAGAACTATGATGAGGTACGAAATGCTTGGTGACATTTTGACTCTGCGAAGCTAACATGTTGTAACATTTGCTTAGTGCGGGATCTACTTTGTGAACTACATCCTAGACACGACGTGTGGAGGCTTCACCATGATAGTGTTTCTGCGTATGATCGACAAAGTGGCAGCTCGATTCGGCTTGATGGACATCGCACGCTGTGGTGACTATGGTGATCCACCGCAGATACGAGTGTGGTGGGCGCAGTTCATGGCGTACCTAGTGGCGCTCTCTCTCATGAAGATGCTCAATATGCTGGTGATTTGGGCTTTCTTTTCAGACATCGCGTACTTCTCTACAAGGCTTTTTCGGCGTTCGACAACCATCGATACTTGGAACTATCCATCGTGATGCTCGTGATTCCAGGATGCTGCAACTCGGCCCAGTTTTGGATCGTGGATTCATATCTGAAGAGTGAAAACAATGAGCTCAAGTTTTTGGTCGCGAATGTAGAAGACAGTGAGAAACGCTGGATAGGACGTGGTGTCTTGCCACAGGTAGCACCGCCTTCAGGGGGTGATGAGTCTGTCAAGACTGTAAGTCCACTTTGAATTATGTGTTTATGGATAGTTGGTACTTGAAGTCGTGCATCGGCAGTATCATGCATTTACATGTACTGCTGATCATACTGTGGGGTGTCGTTCTCGTTGCTGCAGAAGTTGCGCTCTCCTCTGTTCTATAAGCTCGTCCACCGACAGATTAGATGACGGGGTTGCAGCATATGCAGGTGATGGCATCGTCGTTGAAGAGATAGGCTTTTCGCTAAGTCCGCGAGTGTTGTTCACTCTAGCGGGTATCGCAGTTGGAGTTGGTTGGCTGCTGCTTGACTCCTTTTGAGCGGGTCTACCGCTGGCATTTGCTAACGCACCACTGGAACCGCCATTTCCTGCGTCCGCGTTACGCAGCGCAACAATGGAAGCATTGACGAGCCGCTGGAGTGCATTAATCTCCCTTGCAAGCCATTTAGCGGGCTCGCCAAGTCTTTCAACCCCACCTGCAGTCTGAAGTGTAGCATCAGAAGCCTCACCGATCGCGGTCACGAGCGCCTTGATCTTGTGCTCCATAATCGTCTGCACAGCCCGTCTCTCCTTCACCAGAGTCTCACATCGCGCTTGTAGCTGCTGTTGCTGATCATCGGCTATAGATCGGGCCTGAAGTTGCTGGTTTTCTGACACTAACGTGTCCAACTGACGCTGCAGGTTCGCAAGCTGCTGCTTATCTCGGGTGGTGTGGGATCGGGTAAGATCCTTGGTACGTGCCTCAAGCTCCACTTGCACGAGCTTGTCAATCTTTTCCCGCATTTGAAACTCGACGGAGACCTTCTCGGACTTCACTTCTTCTAACTCCCTGGCCATCCGCTGGTGTTCTGCAGACTGTGTATCCACGAGTGCGCAAAGCTCTTTGATTTTTCTTCGGCAGAAAGAAGGCTTGACCCGCCATTTCCAGCGTGAAGCAAGTTGTTGTTGCCGCTGCTGTAGTTGTTGTCGTTGATAATAACGGGGTCCACTGGGTGAGGCCTAAACTGCTTGTGAGTAATAAGTAGCTCAGCAGGAGGCTCAGAGACCTTGCCTGACGCTGCTGAAGGTGCCACCGCTGCTTGTGCTGCGCCACCACCCCAATCACCGAGTGCCTTCAGCAGCTCAGCATCAATTTTACCAGGAGAACTTGCATTATGCTCCATTGCCACGCGCTGCAAATGAATTAGATGGGCTGTTTTCTCGTCTAGCTTCTCTTCGAGCTCCTTTTGGTGACGGTCGTACGCATCCAGTTCGTCTTGGAGGGCCGTGATCTGCTCATCGCGCTCGTTCAACCTCTGCGTGAGGGCAATCATAATGTCACGCTGCTTCAGTAACAACTGCTTGTAGCGGTCTACTTGGGCCTTCTCCTCCTCAATCGTTTCACGCTCCTTTTCAAGATCAGCTAAACGGCACTCATATTCTTGACGGATGCGATCCTGGTGCTCTTTGATGGCGTCTCGTATTAGTGGGTCCTCAACATCGCCTTCACCACCCAATCCTGCTCCCGTTGAAGGTGTCAAACGCCGCTGGTTGCTCATAAGCATTTGAGACGTAAGTGCTGAGATGCGCTGCTCAAGGCGTTTTTCTCTTCTTTCTCCCGCATAAACTCACGAGAGCGTTCCTCGAGTGCACGGATTGCTGCCATCTTATCCTCCTCAGCTCGTCGGCGCTGTTCATCAAGCTCTAATAACCGACGCTTGTCCACCACATTCCGTGAACGCTCTTCAAGCTCTGCTCGGAGTCGCTTTAGCTCACGCTCATACTTGCGCAGCAAAGATTTCTGGTCCAAGTCTTCATTTACTCGTGCTTCATTTTTGATGTGCTTAGCTCGGTTGGCGAATTTGAGTGTCGAAAGCGACTCTGTCATGGCCTCCAAAGCAGGAGAAATCATCGCCATCATCGTCGTCTTGCAGTTTCCGCCCAGTGAGTCTTCGAGGATTCGCGTGAGCTTACTGTCACGGTATGGAATATGTTGGCGCCCACGTGCATCAGTAAGCGCTGAGATAACATTGCCAAGGGCTGAGAGTGACTGGTTAATCTTTTTGCTCTCCTCGAGACGCTGGCCTGTGGCACCGGACAGTCGCACACGCTCCGAACCAGCAAGATCAACAAGGTTCAGCTTACCGACCTTAAAGCTTTGCCGCACCATAGCCTCCAATTTAGGGTGCAGCGCTGCTGTGCCATTCGCGTTTGCACCATTGCCACCGCCAGGTGCCTTACCACCTGCACCACCATTAGCATTACCTGGGGCATTACCGCCGCCATGACGCGCCTGGTATGCGTTTACAAGCGCCATAAACTCCTCTGGTGCGACATCGTTGCCCTTGGCATCCACGTACGAAGTTTTACTCTGCTCCGCAATGATGATGAAGACTGCATGACTGCGCGAGGATAGCTCGTTCATCTTTGTGCTACCAGTAGCACGCATTGCACCACCACGCTCCATGAGTCCGTAAATCTCCTCTGGTGATCGCACTACCCACTCAGAGAGACCCTCTACAAACACGCCACGGCGGCGATCCTCTCGAATGGTCAAGTTGTTTCGTTCAGGCTTCAGCAGGTCTGAAATGGACTCGTTGTAAATCTGCAAGTACGACGCACGAACAAGGAATCGGCAGCGCGCTGAAACATTGGCCTGAATGTGGCAGAAAATCTGCTCAATGGCGCGAGGAATAATTCCCCGCTCCTCGACGCTGCCAGATCCACTGTTGAAACCCTCCATTGTGTACGTTTTACCTGTTCCGGTCTGTCCGTATGCGAAGATAGTGGCGTTGTATCCTTCAAGCGACGACTCCACCACAGCTTTCGCCGTGTTCTCGTACACGGTACTTTGAGTGCACTGTTGATCATACACATGATCAAACGAGAACACGTGGTTACCATAAGCGCCTGGTGTGTTGGATTCGTTGTCACCGTTGCCTCCATTGCCTCCTCCAAAGGCGAGTGCACTCAAGTTCTCCGAAACCGTGAGAACATGACCCTGTTGATCCACGTTGATGACATTCTGAAAAGGGCGATCGCCGTGCAGTTCACGGGGTAACGGGGGACGCACACGGATCACCACCTTGAAATTGCTGCCACGCTCCGCGTACCGACTCGAATTGCTAGAGATACTGTGAGCTGGCGAGGAAGGCCGGTCCCCGAGGAAGCTGTCGGAGGATGTAGACGCAGTTTCAGTATCATCGGTGCTGCGCGATCCTCCGGTTGAATTGAAGGAGTTGGAAATTGCTGTCCGTTGCAGGTATGCAGGGGCTGGGGCTGGCGGAGCGTAGTATTGCTGCTGCTGCTGTTGCTGCTGCAGTGGCTGTGCTCGTCTAGCCGTATTGCTAGGTGAACTGCTACGGGAGACGACCGCGCGCTGTTTGACGGCGAACTTGAAGCCGACACGTTGATGCTCATACCCTGAGCATACGAATGCCCACCTCTGCTGTTGTACCCACTACCGGAGCGGGGTGCAGCACCACTTGGACTCCGCGATTGACGCACAGACGCATTGAAGTCGCTGGTGCTCTTCATCTTGGCGCAGCCTTGATCTCGGGAGTGAGCTGTCCGGGCGCCCCTTGAAAGATTATCCCTTGGCTGGAAACTGCAATGATCACGAAAACGGATAAGCTCACACCGTAATGCAGAAGACTCAATAAATCTATTTGTTTGGCCGTAACTGCATACCTGGGTTCCTTTCTACGAACACCGGTTAGCATCCCTTCAAGGTGAGCGACATCTTGATGTTCATTGCTGCCAGCTCGTTGGCCAGGTAGCGGAAGACGTAGGGCATGGCGACAGCCTGGCAGCTCTCGCCCGTTTGGCAAACTGTACAGTACCACTGCGTCTTCGACTTCAAAGCGACAGCGACTTCGCCCTGACCAGCAGTCTCGACCGTCGAGCGCTGCGTGGCGTTCGAGCAGACTGCCACAGTTTGTGCACACGGTGGCAATGTGCTTGTCGGAACAGTTCATGAGACGGTCCTGCAACAGGAACGAGCAACCGTGGGCAAGGATCGAGTCGCGCTCCATCTCGCCGAAACGGATACCTCCACCCTTCTTACGGCCCTTCACGGGCTGGCGAGTAAGCGAGTTCATCGGGCCCGTAGCGCGCACCTGACTCTTGTCGCTAACCATATGACGCAGACGCTGGTAGTACACAACACCGATGTAGATGTCCGCCTGCATCACCGTGCCGGAAATACCCGAGTACAAAGGCTCGCTGCCCATGTAGTTGTAGCCGTGCTCCTTCAGCTGCGAGCCGAAGTGATCGATCACACGGTCCTTCTCGCTGAACTTGAACGGAGTGGCGTCCATGTACTGACCCTTCAGCGCACCCGTCTTGGCGGCCATAGACTCGATAAGCATACCGATGGTCATTCGCGACGGAAAGGCGTGCGGGTTAATGATAATATCCGGGAAATACCAGACTCCGAGAACGGCATGTCGGCCTGAGGCCACAGAATACTCATGACACCCTTCTGTCCGTGACGCGACGAGAACTTGTCACCAATCGTGGGGTTACGGCAGAAACGCAGCTTAATGCTGGCCTTCTGGAACTCAGAAGTTTGTGACGAGTTACCAATCATGTTAATCTGATCGATGATGGCTGGTTCAGATTCCTTGTGCTTCTGGAAAGAAGGCAGGCCCGTGGTCTCGTCAATCCAGCACGCAATGGGATCGCCATAGTTTACCACTTGACCAATATGCGGGAATCCGTCGCGGTCCAGCTTTGTTGAGCAGAACTCGCCACTACCATCGGGCTTAATGTTGGAGAAGTACTTCTTGGTTGACGCGCCGCCCTGCTTGCCACTTGGTCCAATATCCACAGTCAATTGTTTGTACACCGACGCGTGTCCGAAACCGCGCTCGTACGACGACTTGTTCAGAATCATAGCATCCTCCATATCGAAACCCGTGTACGAAATCACAGCAACGACAGCGTTGGTACCCAATGGGTACTCGTCAAGCTGGTACTCGCGCAGGCGCTCGTTTTGAACGATCGGGATCTGCGGCGACTGGATACGGTACATTTTGTTGTCTGAACGGTGAACGATCGAGTGAGCAGGCGTGCCCATTGTCTGCTTGGCCATCTGGCACTGGTACATGTTACGCGGCGACTGGTTGTAGTCCGAAAAGGCGTCAACGAAGCCACAAGCGATAGCATATTTGTGGGCTTGATCTCCATGTGAGTGGTGGCCGGGCGAATGTCATCCTTTGTACACGCGATGTCCATGAACACCTGCTCCATCGGCCCGATGTACTCAATACGCTTGGTATCCATCTGCATCACCGGGCGCGACATACGCGCAGCGTCGGCAGACAAGAACAATCCAGGGAAGGGGCCACCACGAGTAGGCAGAATGAGACACACCTCAAGGTTAACAACGATACCGTTCGCATCACGCTCTTCCGATCTTTCCGCAGACTTAACCTTGCGCAAAACGTTTGCGATACGTTTGCACACCTCTGCAGGTGCACCTCAAGCACCTTACCGTTCATCATCACAGGTAAGTACGAGTACGGAACGATCAGAGCACCATCAGCGTAACCCGAAGTGGGAATCATACCCAGGCTGGCCAAAAAGCGTGAGAGCTTGACTTCCTGCTGAAGAAAATCATCCGCCTTAAACGCCGGATACGACACCAATTGACACTCCACAGCCAAATGGTTCAGCAGACCACAAGGAGATCCATCAGGAGTGTGCACGGGGCACAAAAATCCCCACGAGTCGGGCAGCAACTTACGCACTGCTGTTGTCTTCATTTCTGTGAAGAACTGTCCACGATGAACTGAGCGGAAGTGCGAGAAGTAACGATAGTAGTTCAGCTTCTCAGCGACGATAGTGTAACCAGCAATTTGCAGCAGATCCAGACCACTCGATGAGCGCAGGTTGCCCGTGTTCAGGAAGTATGACATGGCGTTACCGATGTTGGGAGTACGGTCCCACATCTTGCGCAGGAATACCTGGTCCATTACAACACTGCGCTTTTTGTTCTCGGTCGCCTTCAGAATGTTTTCGCGCATGGAAACAAGGGAATCTTGCAGTTTCTCCTTCAGAATCATCAAATAAAGGTGGCCTGGCAACAGCAGCTCGTGGTTCATGACGGAATCGGAATTGTCCTCGGGCACATCTCCCTTAGCAAACGCGTACAGCTTACGGAGCATCAGGCAAAGCAGTTCTACCTTCTGCGTGCGTCCCTTCTCACCCTTCGGGATGTGGACAAACAAGAACTCGTCCAGAAGCTTGCTGCCAATCTCCACGTTGCTCATATCCTCGTACACGTACGGCATCGCAAAACGGAAGTGCTTACCCAGGTAGGCCAGCGCCTCGTCACGCGAGTACAGCGAGAACTTCTTCGCTTCTCGCAGAATCAGCTCCACACGGGCGGACAGGTAGGTGTTCTCGTGGTCTCCACGCAGCACGCGCTCGTAAATTTCGCGGTCGGTCAGCGGGTACAGCGCCTTGAGCACAAGACCCACAGGGATCATAAACTCCTGTTTCTTCACACCAAAACGCACGGTGGCGTTACCATCCTGCAAGTAGTGCAGCGTGACTGTGACGGCGGACTGGTCGCGTTTGACACACTTCATGAACACGGCCAGCTCCGTGTACAGGTCGCCACGGTTGGCAAAGGCGCCACGACGCACCGCCATGATGTGGTGGCGACGCGGCATCTGCAGCAGACGCACGCAGCGCTCGTTGCCGTTACAAATGAAGTAGCCGCCCATCTCGTTGGCCTCTTCGCGGACCTTGACGAGCTCGGACGGCCCCATGCCGTTGAGGTGGCAGCGCTTGGAGCGCACCATGATGGGGATGTCTCCCACGACGCGCTGGATGCGCTCGACGTTCTGCGAGCCGCCGAAGGAGCGTGCGAGCGTCACCACCAAGGGTGCCGTGTACGAGACGCCGCGCTGGCGGCACTCGCTGGGCAGCAGCTTCTGCTCACCTGTGATCTGGTTCTCGGAAGTCGGGTAGCCGATCTGCGCGCTCTCGATCCAGAGGTCCATGCGGTGCTGGTTGGGCAGCTGCACGGGGATGCGGCTCATGTCGGCGACGGCTAGGTCCAGGCCCTCGGTGAGGCAGAAGTTGAACGAATCCAGGTGCGGCGATACAAGCTTCTGCAGGTTGTCATTGCTGCGCATACAAACATCAAGAGAAAAATGGTTAGACAGAGTGATGGTCACCATTCCGCATTAGCGACGCACGTCTTGCGCGGGATCGAGCGCGACGCCGACGACGGGTTCGTGGCCGGCCACTCGTTCACGCCCTGCGTCGTCTTGGTCTTCGCCTTCTTCTTCGAGCTCTTGTCGCCCGCCATTGCTGCTGGAGGTCAGTAGGAAGAGCAGCGCACTGATGCGGAAGTGCACGAATGGAGGTCGATTGGCGTCGCTTGGCTTGGAAGCTCAGCCAGCCAACAAGTAAAACCTCGCGCGCGACGGATAAAACCTCGTAAATGCGTCCCCTACCCGCAAGTCACAGCAGTGAATATGTTGGAAAGTTATTTGTTATAGCAGGTAAATCGCACATTAAAAGGGATTAAAATACTAAAAGCCACAGCACTATATCGGTATAAGGTATAAGCGGGTTTATCAAGCTACTGAGTATCGACTATTCAAAACGCAGAGTGATGGTCTTTTTGTTGAAGTTTGCCGCAAATGAGAAGCTCTTCCAGGGTCTTTCTTAACTTTATTTCTACATGTATATATGCTGCCTACATGGTGGACATTTCCAGCTATTTGCGCGCTTTGGTTGAGGGGGCAGTCATGCTGCTCATGTTGCAATCGGGGTATTTTTAATTTGTGGTTGGTTTTGTTGAGCGAAGCGCCAAGCGTTACGGAACACGACGTTAGCCTCGACGCCTCCGTGATTGTGTACAGCAGCTTCATGCGCGGTGGCGATAGACCTGGGTCTGGACAAGCGTAACTTTTCGGATCACTGCCGCAGCCTCGCAGCAAGTAGGCGAAACACGGAAGCGGGTGAGCCCGCTCCGTACCAACCGGCAAAGTGGAGGCGTCGGGCGTGGGGAGCGCGGCGCTGCCGCCTCTGCGTCAAATGTCCGATGATCGACACAGGGCGTCAGCTACAGACACTCCGCAATCCAAGGAACTCCCAGGAAGACTCGAGACTTTCGACCAGAGTGGAGGCTCTGAAGATGACAGCTCCGTTCCCGTTGCAGAGGAGAAAGCAACTACTTGCCCGGCTTCTAGTATATCCAGGACCGAAACCTTTACGTCGCGAAATTCTCCCTGGAGAGAGGACTCCGAGCCACCAGCAGATACCCCCGCGTCTTCTGTGGTGCTGCAGACAGAAAGAAACAACAATTTATTTATTAGAGGCCGAGAAGAATTTGACTCACTGACGGAGAAGAAGAATCCGCCACCGCGGCTTGTGAAGCGGTCTTCGTTGAAACGAGCTGCCTCTGACGGGTACGGACCATCTCGGGTGCATCCCGTTTCTTCCGATGATAAAATCGACTATAGCAGAAGCGCTGGATCAGGAGGCTGTCCAGCTTCGTTGATCAAGACATGACATCAGTGGTGGGCAAGAAGTTGTCCCTGCATCGATTACACGTCGCATCGCGGGAGAATTCAATTATAACGAGCGGAGGAGGTTCGCAGCAGTCGATGGACCCGTCGGTTCATCGTATGATCTACTTTCGCACGAAGAAAGAGCTCAGCGATTTGTTTGTCTTGCCGTCGGTGTCATTGTGGGGCGTCGCGCCAACCGAGTCGTATTTATTCTCATTATGCTTGGAACTGCTGATCTTGCCATCGAAACGTGTGATGGACCGAATTTGGGGAGTTCAGAGCCTGGGTATCCCTATTTACCGTCGGAGGAAGAACATGAAATCTACGATGGGCTGTTTGCGGGAGCTTTCACGTTGGAGTTTTTGGGTCGTATTATACAGACAAGGAATTTACAAGCAATCGTCCGAGACCCGTACATGTGGTTAGATTTGATCGGGATCTCTCCTTGGTATATATTACAAGCCTTGGATGCAGCAGGGGTGGAGCATGATGCGGAGCACTACGTTAACCTGCTTCGCTTGGTTCGCACCGTACGCTTGGGGATCATATTGCGCCACTATGAACAGTCGAAAATCATGTACCTAGCTGTCAAGGCCAGTTTGAGACCTTTGAGTATCACCTTGTTTTTCCTGTTCACACTGGTGATGATGCTTGCAACGGCTATTTTCTACTCGGAGCCTTGCTACAACGTTGAGACCTGCACCTTCACAGACATATTCAACTCTGCCTACTTTGTGATGGTCACGTAAGTACATGTATCTCATATTATTTTGCTTTCGGGGAATATTTGACTTGATGAACTCAAATGTGGTTGTGCCGTAATTTGTATTTAGGGTCGCAACGGTGGGGTATGGTCGTCAGGTGCCCTCCTTGAAGAACCCCGGGTCCATGATGTTGACGATGCTGGTAATGATCCTCGGGCAAATTTATTTCTCCATGCCTGTGGCGATTATCGGGAATAACTTCAAACGGACCTACGAGAATTTCCAACTGGACAAGAAGAAGAAAGCGCGTTATCTCGATGCATCTCTATCTCCATTCGACTGTCAGATTCTGCATAGTCATGCCAAGCGGCTTTGCGACATTCAGTATCATTTACTCGATGCATGGTCAGTTGTACACCACCACATTTCCGGTATCGCGCGCACAAATACCAGAAGAAGTCAATCTATGACGATGGAGATACTCGAGACCGAGGCTGACCGCCAAACCAAGATCAAAGAAGGCATTAACCGTCTATTGGACGTGCACACCGAGGCCGTCCTGCTTTTACAGGTTTTTATTCCGCATCAGCGAGGATCACTCAGTACGCCTTTAGACACTCAGTCTCAAGGGGTGCTAAGCAACATGTACGCAAAGGCAAAAAAGGCTATGGTCAACGCGAAAGTGAAATCGGGACAACTCCCAGCCGTTGTTGATCAACGATTGTTATCGCAAACCTTTAGAGGGCGACTTTGGTTGCTGATAGAGGTTCCCGATTCGTCACGCCTGGCGACAATAGTGAACCAAGCTATGGTTGGATTTGCACTTGTCAGCGTTATGCTCTTTTTCTAGAATCACTTCAAGAGTTGGCAGCGAGTGGTGCCAACACCAGCGGCTGCAAAACTGTCGTGAAAAGTTATTGCAGTTCTACAGGGTTTCGTCAAATGGATCCAGCTTGCTTC
The DNA here is from genome assembly GCA_012656075.1 of Phytophthora hibernalis. Classification (NCBI taxonomy): domain Eukaryota; phylum Oomycota; class Peronosporomycetes; order Peronosporales; family Peronosporaceae; genus Phytophthora; species Phytophthora hibernalis. The sequence continues at coordinate 574,644 of JAAKBF010000168.1, read as the reverse complement.
TTGCGGTATGACAATGGCAAGAGTGATTTTGATGAACAACTCCATTTCTCATGCTCAAGTGAAACCGAGTCACCGGTCTGTTATGGGCATGGGCTGAACTTCGGTTCACTGAATGCCTCTGCATTGCCGTGTACAGATGCCTTTCTTGATGAGGGCGTAAACTATGTCTGTTTCCGCCAGCAGTGTCGGGTATCTTATAATATGCTGTTCGATATGGGGCCATACTGGATTTACTTCGAGTGGTTTTTCGGCATGGTGTTTACACTGGAGTTTGCGGTTCGGTTTTACATATCACAGAACCGCAAGCATTTTGGAGGAATTTCTACGTCCTATTCGATGTGCTTGCAATCTTGCCGTTCTTCGTCGAGGTAATTGAGGTGCTGTTTTTGACAATTCAGCCAGACTATATGATCGTCGCTACAGCACCATCGTTTCTTTCAGTGATCCGCTTGCTCAAAATCATGCGCATACTTAAACTCACAAGGGTACGCTTTTCTTCGCTTGAAAGACATTTCTGCCGTTCATACTAACGGGTGTCTTCTTTCAACAGCATTTTCGCGGTACTAAAATCATAGCTTCAACTGCGGTAAGAGTCTGGAAGCCACTCGTAATTCCGGTAAGGCTATCGTGCGTTGGTATTCCATGCGGCATTTTATATTCTAATCGTACATGTATTTCCTCTTGCAGCTCTTTTTCCTCTTTACAGGCTGTATCATTGCTGGCGCAATGTTTTACGAAATTGAGCGCGGCAGAGAATGCTTTGTTGGAGAACCGTGCTGGTGGTGGAAAAAATGTTCTTACGGCAGAGCTATCGGCCGGACTTCCAATTGGCAAGCGCGTCTTGATCCAAGACAACGTGAACACAATAATTACGGACATGATTCACTCAACGTGGCTTTCGTATACAACGTAAGCACCACGGGTACTTGATCCTACTTGAAAAACATCTTTGCTTACCCATTTCTTCGTCGTATAGGCTTACATCCGTTGGCTACGGCGATTTGGTACCGAGGACCGCGATCGGGAAGTTCTTCGATGTATTTGTGATCATTGTTGCAACGATTTACTCGGCGATGCCCCTATCGCTGGTAGGAAAACAGTTCTACACGCTGTACGAGAAGCACATGGAAAATATGGTGGTCAAACAGGTACGCGTCTCGCATGTACCTTATGTCCACGCTCATACTGATTTGGTACTACTTTCAGGGTGGATCGTCCATTTCGTGGCGCACGAAGACTACGATCACCATTTTGGCACAGTACAAGAGCACGTTCAAGCACCCCTCAACCCGAAAACTCGAGCTTTTTGCGCTCTCAGAGGAGCAGTTGATGCTCGTTCAAGAGTTCGAAAGCATGCGACGCACGATTCAAAACCTGCAGCGCACCTTGGACGCGGCAACCACTTCCTCTTTCAACGGTGCTCCGCGCAAAACCTCCCTCTCGGCCAAAATCTCCAAGGCTTCGGTAATGTCCAGGGGCTCCGGGACGACGGTTCCCCAACGAAGCCCCGCAAGCCTTGATCAGTCCATCGAGCTGAAGAGTGCTGCCATCATGGTAATGTGCTCCGTCTATTTAATTCCCCATTCTGAACTTGCACCTAACTTACTTTTACATGCAGGACACGTTGTTGCAGTTTTCACTGGTCGTCGAGAGATTACAAGAGGCACCTCGTGACTTTGAGGCGTTCGAGGGCATGGAACTTCCATTGGAAGAGGACCACAGCACATCCGTTTACCCCAGCAACTTTTCTCCTCGTCCTACAACCGACAATTTGGACCCTGACGCCACTTTCTCATGAAAATATACCAACAAAATCCTGAACAATTTTGACTTATCAAACGAACAACCCAAACTTTGTCGACATATTCAGTTTCTCCATCACGACGCCAAGCTGTTCCGGGCGTTCCACTATCAAGGCGAAAAAGATCTCACAAATACAGTCTCCACCTCTTCTATCGTCCAGCATCCGGTTTAGCGTTAGTCGTCATTCCCCAACTGGCGATGGAGTACGGACGTCTCGTGGTGTTAGGCTACAGCAGCTACCGCGTGGACATGGTGCGCAGCGGCGTGGAGCTGGCGCCGCGCTCCTTCGGACTCGCGGACGCCGGCGACGAGGCCACTGTGAGTCGCAAGCGCTCATTAGGACAACTGTGGAAGCCGCTGGGCGACCAGAACGCGCAGTACGTGCTGGAGAAGCGTACGCGGGCCAACGGCGTGCGTCTGCATCGCTTCCACCACGTGGCGTCCATGGCCGAGTTCAAGAGCAGTCATTCAGACGCTATTAAGGACCTCAAGGGCGTCACCACGCGCGTCATGCAACGTATTGAGGCGGCGCGTCGTCAGCCAATGACCGACAATCAGAGGGGGAGTCGTTCCTCATGTGCGTCCCCATGAACGACAGAGACGCAGTCGCTAGTGTGACGGAGTTCCGCGCGGATTCAGACTTGGACATGTTCCAGATCGGCCGCATGCCGTGTCGACAGAACGATTTCGTCATCCCCGGGCCGCGCGTCGGTGCTTCAGGGACCATTTCACGGTATGCAGCCAGGATCGTGTGTTCGCGTGAACCGCCGTTCGAGTGCCGTCTCTTTGCCGGTGGATTTGATGCTGCACGACGCATGTGCACGGCAGGTCATGCACTTAAGTATTGTGCAGGTTGTGGAGCTTGGTCGAAGCGCGTGGGGACAGTCCACGCGTGTGTGATGCAGGGTCTGGTTGAACGAGGGAGAGGTGGTGATGGATTTTTGGGTCGGAAGCAGAGGACTGGTGTGCTGCATTATATTGACGACACGAGCGAGGACGGGCCGTTGGAGCACTTTGAGCTGGATGTACAGGATGCTAGTGATTTGCCACTGGACGGACTGACGAAGAACGGTGTGCGCGTCTGGCTCCCCGAGCGCAAACAGTGGTTTGAAGTGTCGGTGAATGGCAGATTGTACGCGATTGAGTCGCGCGCTGCGGACAAAAAGGCACCGTCGAGTTCAGGTTCGGATAGTGGTGATAGACAGCACCACCACAATGGAGCATTGCGGTCGCGCAGTGGCGCTTTCAATCGACCAACTGCAGGGGCTGAGGACATGGCGCCGATATTGACGGATGGTGCAGTTATTGACCTGGGTGGTGTTCAACTACAATTTCAGACAAGTAATCACTCGGAGCTCGAAGCAAAAGCAGAAATCAGCGAGTTGTTGGAGGCCCCAGTGGTGTACGGACGGGCAACGCTGTCCTCGGTAGGCATGCAACTCGAGCGGCTTAACGTACAGTGCCCTGTGCAGCTGCACTCACTGCGCTTTACACGGCCGGCCCCGGGTGAAGAGGTTCCGCTAGACCAAATACCGCATGTGTTTTCGGCTTGCGGGCACGTGTTCGGGTATGAAAAGAGAATTGCCAGTTCACACACATGCCCCCTCTGTCGGACTCCTGGATCTCTGGTGCAATTGCTGCTCAAAGAGAACTCGCAGTTGCAATCTGCCGAAGAACAGCACTCGATTCCTGAGTGCGTACTCAACCCGTGTGGACATGCAATCAGCACAAAGTTGGCTCACCACTACTCAGCGCTGCTCATGCCTAACGGCCGAGCAATTTGCCCGTTCTGCGCGGTACATCTTGACCTGCGTGTGCCATTCTCCAGACTCTACCTCTATTGCGATTCTGATTGAAGCAGCTGCGGCAACGAAGGCAGAATACCAGGTGAAAAGCTACACCCTGAAGTGATCGAGTGCAAATAGTCGGTTAGAAGAAGCAAGAAAGAGCAAGAGTTCACCCAAATTACTGCTGTATCAAGATTAGCAACGGGACAAGTGGCAAATTCACGGAGCATTTTGAATTACTGAAGTATTACTATATAGTACACAAGTTGAATGCACGAAGCATGGGGTCTGTTAATGACTAAGTTTCCCTACTGCTTCCGGTACTTTGGAGGTGAGTTTGAGGCAACACGCTTAATGTCCTTGATGTTGATGTTGCTTGCAGCTCCAGCTTGAGATGGATTCGCATGGTTTAGCCGTCGCATGCCCTTGAGTGTGCGCACTTTAAGCTCGTCGCGTGTGAGAGGATGCACCGAGTCTTCATTGTCACCACTGTCTTCATCTTCAGACGAGTAATCGTCGAGGTTGGGTGGATTGATCTGCAAAGGTTCTTGGCCCATGGGCGTAATGGGGCCCACGCCGAGAATTGAATGCAACGCCGCCACAGCTCCTTTTGTTCCACCTGCAGCTCCTACTGCTGCTGAGGCGGCGGACATGGCGTTGGCTGCAAATTGCGACTCTCGGTCGTAGGAATCAGTGGTGGTTTTGTTCTTGTGAGAATCTGTCTGTTGCTTGGCGATGACTGCGGCGTATTGGTGCAGGATCTCGTTGGTCTTTTTGCTCGATGACACCCAAGTAAGCCATCATGTTGGTTTCGGTGACTACTGAGTCTCCCAGCATCTCCACCATTGCTTGCGCGTTGCAACCTGTTTTGGTGAACAAACTTTGGATAGCGCGCTTGACGGCGTTCACTGTCTTCTGAGCCTCCGCACAGCGCGACTCGCATTTTTGAGCCGCCTGCTCCGTGAGTGCAAGTTTCGCCTCGAGCTCACGCAGCAGCTGCTTGTGTTGACCAACGCCGTCATCGTCGCCTGCCGCTCCATTTGCACCATCACCATTGCCCGTGTACCGGCGTTCTTCATCACGCAGAGCTGTGATCCACTCCTCCAGCTTCTCGATTTCATTGCTCTGCTCATTGACATAGTTGAACAGTGAGAAGTTTTGGTCTTCCTTCTTGATAAATGAAGTCACAAGTTGCTCCAGATCATCGATTCTTGTCGCCGCCTTGATCTTCAGGAAAGCTTCCTCAAAATTCTGCACCCGTTCAACAGAAACCTGAACATGAACCTTCTCCTTCGCCACGCCCCAGGTTCCTTTCTGCACCTTACGCTTCATCTCGTTCTCTTCTTCAACCGACATGTTGCCTGCGTACCCGCCGGCCGCACCAGCCCCGAGGCTCCAGACGAAGATGCACCACGTCGATAGTTGGTAGTATCACCACCTAGAAGTATCTTACTCTCTTCAAGTCTCACCATCAACTCGGACAAAGCTCGGCGATGGATCTCCAACTCGGAACGGTTCTCATCCTGCAGACCTCGCAGCTCGAGTTGCGCTGCGTCGCGTTGTTCGTACGCTTGGTTGCTGAGCTCTATCGTCTGAGCCATTTGACGCTTCTTGTCTCCATGTTCCCGCTCCAGCTTTCGGTATATGGTGTCAAACACTACCCGTTCGCGACGCAAGTTATCGATCTCTTCTCGTAGCACTTTGTTCTGAGCCAGAGCCTCGTTGAACTTGACGAGCGACTTGTCCAGCCTGTTCTCGAGGATGCGGATCTGCTTGCTAACCATTTGCTGGTTCTCGCGAGCAGCATTTACGCCTCCCATGTGTTTCTTCTGGTGGAGAACTTTATGTCGCATGACTTGGATCTGCTGCGTAAGGGTCTCGAGTCGCTTGGACTCGCCCACGTTTTTGCGGTTGTAGTTGTCGATCTGGTCTTGCAAACGCGCGATCTGCTCCTGTTGCTGGGTCACCGCCCCTCATTAATATGACGCTCGGCCAGAGTCAACTCGGCCTTCATCTCCTCGTTGTCCTTGCGCAGCTTCTCGATCACCGTCTGCTGCCTGCGCATGACCTGGTGACTCTCGTCCGCATACACCTTGCGGTTCAACTCCATATTGCGGTACTCCCGCTGCAACTGTGTCAGATCGGCACCATTGTTGCCTCCCGTCGGATGCATCTTTGCCTTAGCAACACAAACTCACTGCAAGTCACTAAATCTCGAGAGCCAAAAAAGGCAACTAGGTACACGTAACGGACATTCAACGTGACCTGTCAAACTCTATTTCTTATCGAATGTCGACGGTTACCTTTTATATCGCATAAAACAAATACCAAACCAATTTGACAGGTATATCTACTTTAAGTGCGATGCTCTACTTCCCCACATTTCTGAAGATGCTACGCGCTCAGGTTACCAAGGGGATCAAGTCTCGAGGACTCGTGCGTCGCTTCGCGTCGGAGGCCAAGGAGGAGGCGGCCAAGGCGCCTACACCCGCTCCAGTGGTCGTGAAGAAAGGCGGAAGCTCCTTCATGCAGCGCGTCGTGTCGTTCGGCGTGGGTGTGGCGGTGGGCGCCGGCTACGGACTGTACGTGCTGACGGAGGACGTGGAGCAGTCGACGAAGCAGATCCAGAGCTCCGTGGGTGGCCTCAAGGACAAGATGATCGCACAGAACGCGGCGCTTACCAAGAGGATCGAGGCGCTGGAGAAGAAGTAAAAGGCTCAAGAGGACAAGGAGTCTCAATAATGGAGACCAACGAGGACGGTTGGTGTTGGTTGCCCTATCGTCAGTTGTTGGCAGCTCTACAGCTTTGTTGCAGCTTGTTTTAGTTGTCAGGATTTAGGTCAGGACGGGATCTGCTGCTTCTGTGGCTGTACGCTTGACGAGCTGCTGCAGGTCCGTGGTTACGAGGTCGTACACTTTGTCGGCGAGTTGCATGGATGTGAGAGCACTGCGCAGTGACTCGATGTCCTTGCGGAAACTCGCGTTGAGCTCCTGCTTCTCCTCGAGCTGCTTCGATAGCGCCACGACGCGCTGCTTGTACGTGTGCAGCTCGCGTTGCAGCGCGCAGAAGATCGCGACGTAGTGCTCTCGCAAGGCAGCTACGTCCACTCTCTCCTTGTCACCACTTTCACCCATGAAGTCCTTGATAGCCTTGTCAATGCAGCTTGCATCTGGCATCTCAGGCATTCCGGTGACAACGCTTCCGTCGACGTTGTTGCCAGTTCCGTCTCGATGATCTTCCGGGTTGATGTCAGTATTTTCATTACTTCCTCGCCTTCGGCGCTGCTCTCGCTGCTGCTGCCGCAGCTTCTCTTCGACTGTGCTTCCTGAAATTGTGGGGACGGTTAATGCCTCCATCGCTTCGATGATCTGTAGGTCAGGGATGTCCAAGATCGAGATGCGCTTTGGAGCGCGTGGCAGGATCTGATACTGAATCCCCATCTTCTGCGCGTTACCGATCAGCGCTTCAGCGTCCATCAACAAGGAATCGTCGAAGTTGTCGCTCTGCTGCCACCCATCCGCTCCTATTTCACCACCTAGACTGCTCGCTAGACTCAACCGTCTGCTACCCGCGTCAAGCGACTCGTCTACTTCTTCGAGCACGGTACTTGCACCAGTAGACTCGGGGTGCTCCATACTAAACGAGGTACTTGGCGATCGATTCCACGGAAGATCGTATACCGGAGCTGGCAGCGGCGGGGAGGAGGTGGAGCTTCGTGCGTCTGCTGGTTGAAATCAAGAGACGGCGTGTACAACCTCAGCATGCAACTCAATCCCGGCAATCCGCCAAAGTTAGCACTGGCACCTACTTGGGGCAGCTTCTTGGCCTCTTCTTCCTGGGCGATCTTGCGCAGTGTCAGCATGGGCGACAGCCCGCGAACTACGGCGCCGTGTGTGACCTCATCTGAAACAGCCATCTTGCAGAAGGCACGGAGCGTGAGCACGATGATATCCCGCACCGAATTGGACTCGACACGAAGCCGCACGTAGCATCCTTCTGCCAAGTGGAGATAAAACTCGTTAGGGGTGCCTCGAGCCATCTCCAGCTGCCAGAAAACACAAGTTTCGGCAAGATAACACAACACTGCGGTGAGCTTCCAAAACCAACACCCACGAGCGAGAACACCTTCCTACCTTGATGTCCGAAGTGTACAGGCTTTCAAACGGCGGGATGAGCGACGACTCGCACGTCAAGCGCACTCTACGATCATCAATAAGCAGCGTCCAGCTCTCCTGCAATTGAAGTCAGCAAGCCCAACTTTTCAACCACTGCACCCCAAAAACACGTACTCTCAGCTCCTCCTCGTTCAGGTACTCGCTGCCGTCCTGCACCGAGACGCTCCTTAATCCCTGCACCAATAACTCATCAGCTCTGCTCTCTCCTCCCGTCCCCCTTTCCTGCTCACCATAAACAGCACCGACTTCCTCTCCAAGTACATCTCGACCTTGCTGCGGACCTCGGGGTCTTCCTTGATAGGTCCGTACTCGAGCATCTTGGTCTTCAGCACGTCCTCGTCCTCGATCATAACCTTGGCCAGTATCCTGGCTCCTATGTCGTCTGCTGTAGGTGTATACCACTCGTCACAGGCCCCAGGAATGACCTGGAAGTCGTCCTGGTCCCCCACAGCCCGAAACCACTGTACTGCTACCGGATAACAGCAGCAATCCGAGCGCAACGGCCGCCCCAGGTACGTCAGCACGTGCATGTGTGTGTGGTGCACACCACCTTGCAGCACGCAGTTCTCCAGCACGCGCGCAACGCTACAGACGCCCACGCACTCGCAGCGGTCGCTGTCGTGCACAAACGCGGGGTTCTCGGCGCCGCTGAGGCTCGTGGCAGACGTGGATGAGAGAGTGGAGCTCGGTGTAGGTGCGGAGGGGGCCCCAGGAGGCAGAGGCGAGCGTTGGCCCCGCGGAGACGGCGCCAGCCCGCGCTTGAACGAGTCCACCCAGCGACCACGCATGACGGGGATATCAGGAATGGGTGACTTGCACTCAGTATGGAAAACGAATAGGCGGATGCTCGAAACCAGACGGAAGTCCGAACTTAACGACGAAACGAGCATCAACTTTTGTTAAGTTTTTCAAGTTCAGACGGAAAGAGTGAGGCTAAACTTGTGGTGACGAATTCGGTCCTCTGGAGGTTGTCGATGAGGATATTTGACATGCTGTGCAGGAGAATTTGGCAAGGACGAAATTCGCACGTTGCGGTGGCAATTTGTACGTCCATCGGGAGGCGGTGGTGGTGGAGCAACGCGTGGAGCAATATTTTATGAGCCAAGGAGATTCGCATGTTATCAAAAGCCTTCCTTGGTACATGTACTGTACTTGGCCTAGCATAATGGCAATAAAGAACAAAGCATCGAATGGACCTCCTACCTCTTATACAGAAACGACGTCATTATTTATGGCAGGTCCCAGTTGAGATCAACGGAGGGTCGAGTGTCGAAACACGGCAGTTCAACTTAAGCTGCTCAAAGCATATATCGATCCTCAATAGAGTAGTGCATGTGTGTGAGTGGCGAGGAACTTGCCATTTACGGACGCCACCACGAGTATCGTTAGCAGCAGCCTCAGAACAGCTCGTTACGGAGTGGCTTGGTCTTGCCTGAATTGCATTTCCTCCTGCGTACTCTTGCGCACTCCCGCCGACCCCAATTGACTGGCTAGCCTTCACCAATAAAACTCTGCACACACAGTTCAGCATGACCCTACAATCGAAAGGTTTTACACGCGGGGCTGTGGAAAAAAATGATTGTGATTGTAATATTGCCGAGATTGTCAATCACAATAATTGATTGTGGAGAGATGTCAATCGACAATCACAATCAGAATATTGTGCTTTCAGGCTCTAAGAGCCTTGGGAGCTAATTGCTGTGTGTTAATAAGCTCTACATGAACTCCGCCAATTACCGCGTCTTCAAGGTGCGCATCGCTGCTGAGTTCTATGGTGTCGACATCGAGCTTCCGGCCTTCGCCATGGCCAAGGACCTCAAGTCTTTCCATCTTCTTCAAGGCCAAGACTCCGCCACCATTGTCTAGGCGACCACCGCCGAGTTTACCCCCTGCACCACCAAAGCCTTGAATTGACCACCTATCAATGCGTCAGGATTCCGTTTGCTCCGCCAGCAAAAGCGCTGGCTCATGTTCCTTCTCCAACGCTTGCAGCCGCTCCAGGGGTTCCTCCATCCCCACCAGCCGTCCCATTATCATTGATAGAAGTTGGTTCACTGCCCGGTGTCGTCGGTGCGGGGATCACCGGTTCGCCGTTACCCAGACCGGCGTTGCCAGCGCCATTACCAGGGATGCCTCTCATTACCGCCGTCGAAGTTCCAACGCTACCGGGACCACCCATGAATCCATTTCGTGGTCGTGCCGGCTTGACGCCGTTGCGGACAGCTCCGAAACCCAGGTGATTGCTGGCTCCGCCCGCTTGTCCAAACCCACCAGCACCGTTGCCAAACTTGTCGAAGCGCGGACATCAGCGCCTATGTAGTGTAAATAGCATGCAATTAAATATTATTATACTTCGATGTATATATTATAACTACGCCATACTAAAGTGTAGTATAAGACAATAGATTGCAATCACTAGCACTAAGATTGTTCAGATTGCAATTATTAATATTGATTGTTCCAGCGTGAAGGTCTTCAATCAATATACAATCTATATTTCCACAGCCCTGGGTACATGTAGCTTTCGTCGAAAACTACCACGTGTAGCACCAGAACGACTGATCTCAAAAGGTTTCAGGTCGTGCAAGAAACACCATCTTGCATCGTAATGTAGGCAACGTCACGCGCATGGTGCTCCGATGAAGACGGTGCGAAAATTTCCTGGTCATGTAGAAGGAGTTCTTGCTTTGCATACCGAGGACGATTCATCAGCTACTGTGCGTGTATTGTGCGCCTGTCAGGGCTTCCCGGCTTGGAATGATCCCGGCTCAGCTTTGTAGACGACCAAGGTCGCCGAATCATTGGAAATCATTTGCAAAGTCGTGTGCAGCGTGTCGTGGACAACCTTGAGCGAGCGATTCGTCAGTGCAGGCTTGGCATCGGCCGCGCTTGGGCGAAGGATTGGGCGTGGCGCGCGTGATAAAGCGTACCGCGGGCATAGCGACTGTCACAGGCGTTCCGGAGCTGCAGGGTTGCCGATTGGCGAATCGCTGCGTGTCCGATTTTCTTTGGCTGGCTGTGCTCAGCAGATCCAATTCACTCCTGACGTTGCGGAGGTATGGCCCTCTTCCGACAGCATTTGCGCGTTGAATGTTTGACTCGGCGCTTTTGGACCTCTTGCAGCTAGAGCTCATTCCTTATTTTCCTCGAACGACACAAGAGATCGCCAAGCCACCAAGTTCCAACACTTCACAAGACCCGGTATCGTCACGATGGCTACCCCGAGCACCAGGAATGTGCACGACCTGGAGCGTCTGTCTGCAGTGAGCATTTCCAAGGATCCCGACCAGAGCGGCTACACTGGCATGAAGACGCCCGATACCAACCCAGAAACTCTCGAAGGCGGTGCACTTCGACCTGGTGGCGTGCCCGTACTGACCAGTAAGAAGTACATTGGTTTGCTCTTCCAGTACGCTGCAGTCGGTATTGTGTACGGCATGCTCCCTGAGACCATTTACCCGTTCATGCAAGAGTATCTCAACTGCAGTGGCGCGCAAGTTGCTGCTGCCAAGGAGCTTGTTGTGCTGCCATGGAGTTTCAAGGTCTTTTCGGCATCCTGTCGGACTGCTTTCCGATATGGGGTACCGTCGTCGCCCTTACATGCTGATCGGCTGGACGGTTTGCATCTTGATGCTGCTGGTCATGGCCATTATGCCGATTGGCAAGCCGTACTACACCGTCGCTGCCGACCGCGATGTCGACACATCTGACTACACCCCAGAGATTGAAGCTCGCATCAACTACGACGCCCCCAGCGAAGGCGCCAAGTACATCATCATCATGTTCTTCGCAGCAGTTGGATACGTGCTCACAGATGTCTGCTCCGACAGTATCGTGTGCGAACTTGCACAGCGTGAGCCAGTGGCGCGTCGTGGTAAGACCCAGTCCGCCATTTATGCCGTGCGATATGTGCTCGTGATTCTCGGCGAGCTGCTTGTGGGTTTCTGCTTCAACGGCGCAGAATACGGCGGCGACTTTGACTTCTCATTGAGTTTCCCACAACTCATGATCATCATGACGGTGCTTACCGCGCCTATTCTTCCGCTTGCATGGTTCTTCATCAAGGAGGAAAAGGCGGAGCGCGCGAACTTCCGTAAGTACATCAACGAGTTCTGGGATCTGCTGTGCAAGCGTGTGGTGTACCAGATTATCGCGTACCATTTCTTTGCCGGCATCTTCTCCAGCATCTCGTACACGGCCAGCTCTCCGGTACAATCGTATATGGTGGATGTTACGCCGATCAACAGCACCCTGAACGATGTGCTAGGCCACGTCTGCTTCCTGATTGGTATCATGGTTACCTCGAAGTGCATCGTTGTTATCATTGTGGACTGTGCTGTCGCTCTGATCACTGTCTGGGACGTATTCCGTAACCAGTGGTTCTGGCTCGGCCCTCCTATCGCGGTGCAGATTCCAAGCGGTGTTGCTTGGATCATTGCGCTGTTCGTGACGGTCGAGATTGCTGGGGTCGGAAATGAAGGAGCCGTCTATGGTCTAGTGACCACGGTTGGCAACTTGGCGTCAACTTTAGCCACGACAATTACTCTACTGATCGACGGTCCGTTCAATATCACGAACGCTCGTGTGCAGACCGACGACCACTCCGTCCGCACGGACATCACGTACACAATCATCATTTCTTACGCAATGACGATTTTCTCGTGGGTATTCCTGTTTCTGCTTCCGCGTCAGAAGGAAGAGACACAGGAGCTTGCTCGTACAGGTGGATCCAACAAGATATTGGGCGATCTTACCATTGTCTATTTGTTTTTTTCGCTTGTCTGGTCGGTCACAGTCAACACGCTGGCCGTCTTCGACAGCACCTCGTGCCTGGTGATTGCTGGCGGCACTGGTTGCTAGAGTACGGCGTAGCGTAGACGGAAGGGCCACTCTACCGGTAACTGTAAAAATTCAAGGGAAAATTCCAAAGGGGACTCAAATCGAAAAACATTTTCAAAGGGGACTCGATAATAAAAAGCTAGGATAGCTTTTACTCAGCCTAAGACACGCGCTCAACGGCGTGAGATACCAATGTAACGAGATGATGAGCATTATGCGGTGCGGGCGGGTCCTTTCCCGACCTGTTAGACGAAGTACGCTGAGGCATGCACCTGATGGAGAGGGGGAAAAGCATGACGCTGCTGGTGTCGTGGAATATCCGGTACTATCAATTCTGTCCTACTTCGAAGTAATTAATAACGTTCTTCTCTATGAGATGCGTGGTCGCACTCGCAGCACTTCGTATGTGGAATACTTAGTGACGAGGTGAACAAGAGTTCCCGAGTTCCAACCAAAAGTCAAAAGTAGAAAAACGAAGTGCGTAGTTCGAGAGAAAATCGATTATATGATTGTTGTTTAAGTGTTGTTGTAAGGGAAAGCACCTCGAGCGATAAAACCCCATTGTCTTCTCTTGACTATACTGGCCGCAACCATAGAAGGAAGCTGCACGCATGCAGGAGCAGTTCCTAGAAACCCGCAGGTCTCGCTCGCAAGAACTCTCTTTCTTCTCCCTCATAGTCAAAGCTACATGGTCAAAAGACCTCAACCACCACTCTCGGACATTCAACAAGCATGATTCATATCCATATCCCCTCATAAAAGCAACCCAAGTGACCACTGGAAGCACTTAGTGTCTCGTATTCTCGTACATCGCGTGCCGTCCAGCGACGATTTTTCAGTGAGTAAAAGCTATCCTAACGTTAGCTTTTTAATTATCGAGTCCCCTTTGAAAATGTTTTTCGATTTGAGTCCCCTTTGGATTTTCCCCAAAATTCAATGCCGTACCCGATGTTTACATGTATTATGCATGTATTGTGTATACCAAAACCCCTTATCTTTTATACTGAAGGGTCACATCTGTTTTTGCAATTACCATTTCGAGACTTTGAGAGCTCAGTACAGTAGTTTGTGGAGTCGTTGTAAAACAGCATTTGCATTGCTGCCGGTGCCGATTTTGGATCTACAGTGCCTTTGACAGCAATGACCCAGTCTCCATTTTTATACCGAAACGACGCAACATTGCGAGGGGTTTACTGAGGGAGGGCCATGCTTCGGGATCATCGTTGACTGGCGCCGTAATGACAGCCTACAGGATAGTATCCAGTGGATACCGTCACCTTGAGCCGAAGCCAGCCATCCAGTTCGTAACACTTCGATCATCCCCTTGAGTCAATTTGAGAAGGGGGTGTTTGGGGCCCAAACTTTGGGCTTCCTGCGGACGTGCCGAGTTCCTGCCAATTGACATGTGAAGTCTCCCCAAAAGTCCGTCATAACTTCGTCGTCCAGCCACCTAGGTAACGGAACAACCGCGACGAGGCAGATTTCGGATTTTCAGTGTCCGTCTCTCTGAGTTCCCGCCACGAGGCCAGCGCAGTTGCTGAAGTAACAAATCCACGACGCTGTCAACCGTCCCCAAATTGGGACCCAATCGGACTTCCCATACTCGACACGAGCGTTTGCTGGCAACTAACAATTCAAAGCCGCAGGAATGGAATAAGGTAGATGAGCGGGGATGCCCTGCCCGGTGAACTGTATTCGCGTCCTGATGTCCCAAACGGATACATTGCCATCATTAAACTACGGCTCGTAGAGCGCCCAACACAGAACTGCACGGGCTCACTGAGCACGGCGGCCACCTTCACACTGGCTCACGCTGCGTGAGCCACGCATACCGAAGTAAACTGGCGCGGTGCTCGAATGCTTAGCAAAAGCTCCGAATAGTGTAGGTAACGAGCATCGTGGTGCTTTTGGCGTTCACCATTCGCGCGAGCTCTTCGACGAAGGAGACTTTCGGTGGTTGATTGGGCAAGGCACCGCGTGATAAGGCGGACGCGCGAGCCCAAGCTCCTGTTTCCAGCGTTCATAGCGCCTGTGACAGACATGAGCCAGGGCCGGTACCATTAGATTCCGGAGTTGCAGCTACACCTCGCAACGGCGGCACGGACCGCTTCGTCGTGGCCGAATGGCGAATTTTTCCCATCGTCGGGATGAATATTATCGGGTCTCACAGGCGCATTAGCCATGTCGAGCCGGAGCCTGTGCTGGCTGTGCTCAAGTGCATGAGATTGGCGAGCGTGCACAGGCTGTGCTTGCATGAAGCAGGTCGACTGCGAATGCTGGTCAGGCCGACGGTCAGGCCTGCTGATGACTCTTCTTGCACTTAATTTGTTAATCGACCAGAACAGTGGAGCTCATTCCGCTTTTTGCCTCGGACTGACCAAGTGCCACTCACCACCAAGCTTCCAGCTGAGCCGAGCTCGGTCATTTTGCAATGGCCCCAACTCCCAATGGCCGCAATGTGCACGACCTGCAGCGATTCTCATACGTGAGCCTCACGAAGGACAGCGTCGCCAAGGACAGCTATGCTGATATGAAGACACCCGATAACAACACCGAGGTCCTCGAGGGCGGTGCGCTGCGACCTGGTGGCATGCCCGACCTGACCAGCAAGAAATACCTTGGTCTCATCTTCCAGTACGCTGCAGTCGGTGTCGTCTACGGTATGCTTCCCGAGACGGTATACCCGTTCTTGCAGCAGTACCTCAACTGTAGCGGTGCCCAGGTCGCTGCCGCCAAGGAACTCGTCGTTCTGCCGTGGAGTTTCAAGGTCTTCTACGGTATCATCTCCGACTGCTTCCCGATCATGGGCTACCGCCGTCGTCCGTACATGCTGATCGGTTGGGTCGTTTGCATTGCTATGCTGTTGCTCATGGCTGTCATGCCGATTGGCCAGCCGTACTTCACGGTCCCTGCCGACCGTGAGGTAGACCCTTCCGATTACACCGCAGAGATTGAAGCTCGTATCAACTACGACGCCTCCAGCCAAGGCGCCAAGTACGTTGTCATCATGTTCTTCGCTGCGTTCGGCTACGTGCTCTCAGATGTCTGCTCCGACAGTATCGTGTGCGAACTCGCGCAGCAGGAACCCATGGCGAAGCGCGGAAAGACCCAGTCGGCCATTTACGCTGTGCGATATATTCTCGTGATCCTCGGCGAGCTGCTTGTTGGCTTCTGTTTCAACGGTGAAGAGTATGGCGGTGACTTCGACTTCTCACTGAGCTTCCCGAGCTCATGATCATCATGGTTGTGCTTGTGACACCTGCCATTCCCATGACCTGGTACTTCATCCAGGAGGAGAAGGCCGAGCGAGCGGACTTTGGCAAGTACATCCACGAGTTCTGGAACCTGCTGTGCAAGCGTGTGGTGTACCAGGTCATCGCCCACCACTTCTTCGCCGGCATCTTCTCCAGCATCTCATACACGGCCAGTTCTCCGGTGCAGTCGTACTTGGTGGGTGTGACCCTATCAACAACACACTGAACGATGTGCTTGGCCACTTGTGTTTCTTGATCGGTATTACGACCACCTCGAAGTACGGTCTCCACTGGAACTGGCGGTGGATGATCATCGCTACGGGCGTTGTCGTGATCATCGTGGATTGCTCCGTTGCTTTGATTACGGTGTGGGATATTTTCCGTAACCAGTGGTTCTGGCTCGGCCCTCCTATCGCTGTGCAGATCCCGAGCGGAGTTGCTTGGATCATTGCGCTGTTTGTGACGGTCGAGATTGCCGGTGTCGGCAACGAAGGTGCCGTGTACGGACTCATGACGACTGTCGGTAACCTCGCCACGCCTTTCGCCACGACGCTCACCCTATTGATGAACGGCCCGTTCGACATCACGAATGCTCGTGTGCAGGCCGATGACCACTCGGTCCGTACGGACATCACGTACACGGTTATCATCTCGTACGCCATGAAGATCTTCTCATGGTCTTTCTTGGTGCTGCTGCCGCGCCAGAAAAAGGAGACACAGGAACTCGCTGCCAACGGCGGCTCCAACAAGGTGCTCGGTGGCATTACCATCGCTTACCTGTCGTTCGCGCTGGTCTGGTCGGTGATGGCCAACACTCTGG
The DNA here is from genome assembly GCA_012656075.1 of Phytophthora hibernalis. Taxonomy (NCBI): domain Eukaryota; phylum Oomycota; class Peronosporomycetes; order Peronosporales; family Peronosporaceae; genus Phytophthora; species Phytophthora hibernalis. The sequence goes on along the minus strand of JAAKBF010000168.1, from coordinate 557,965 downwards.
CCATCTTTGAAAGCACCTCGTGCCTGCTGATTGCTGGTGGCAGTGGTTGCTAATATTTTTTTGTGGCGTTATGAACGAGAGGGCCTTAAAAAACAAGCCCCTTACGATCCAATACAAAGTACATAAGTTGATTGTTATCATCTCGCTTGCTCTTAATAAAATCAGAGGTGTACATGTACTTTTCTTTGGAAATTATCGGTAGTCCAGCGTACCGCTTTGCTCGAAGGGGGATGAATGCACAACTTGTTACTGCAGTATATTTTGGGTTGCGATGGAGGCGGCGGATTGCAGTGTGGACTTCCGTCGTGTGACGTGGCGTGCGCAACGTGGTTTGAAAACCTGGCGTGTTCTGGTGGCAACAGTTTGTTGTTGTTGTGCATTTCAGCAACATTTAGATTAGGATAACGACGCAATGCCTGAATTTCGATGTAGTTGACAGTCGATCGACGATCCCCAATGTGCAGGTCGGCAGTACTCTCTGCTGGGATGGCAACCTTCAAGCAGCGGTGGCACTGGGCAAACGGTAACGAAACGTTCATACACGGGTAGTCGATGATGGATGTAGGGGGATACTTTGAACAGGTTAATCCTTTCACCTGGGGAGGGCAGATTAAAGAGGGCTGGGCAGCCCGTTCAGCCCTTTGAGTAGCTCGACTGTGTTTCACCGTACAAGCCATCTATAAATCCAGCTCCAGTACTGTTCTCGAGTTGCACAGGAACGGTTTGACCATTGCCAGAACCTTCGTCTTTGGCCACTTCAACCCCACAAATGAAGATTTTAACATGCCATGCTAAATCTTCATTTATGGAGGTTGAAATGACAATGACATTGACACTACTCCGCCACTGGTCGAACCAACGAACCTCCGTCCGCTACCGAAACAAATCCTCGGGCATTCCAGAACACTCCAAGTTTAATATCTTCAACTTGGAAGATATCTACCCCAAAATCGCTCATCCATCCTTGCCAACCAAAGACATCCCCGCCACGTCACATATTAATACCGAACACTCCACCACCAACCCTTCACCACTCTTTCTTCAACCCAAAAAAGGCAACAAGTTGCACATTCATTCCCTCTCGAGTAAAACGGTACCCTGTACCATTCCCTCCGCACATCCAAAATCATCCCCACAATTACAATTGCCGTCCAGGAGCTACATCAAACGTCATGGAGCTGGAGGCGGTCGAGTTCGCCTACAACCGGCAGCGCGGAGAGCCGCGCTATACGCCCTTCCGTCACCGTGGGGTGCCGCCTCGCTACCCGGCCTTCGAGCTGCAACTACCGGTACTTCTACTGCCCTGGGACGACGAACGCGGCGGCGTCATGTGCTTCGCGCACCCGGTGCACCAATCGCCGCTGACTTCGGACGCAGCCAATCAGGACGAGGCGGCGCTGCTAGGTGTGTGTCGCTGTGGTGTGGTGCGCTTCGCCAAGTACTTCCAGCGGGGACGACTCGGAGCTTCCCTACGTACGACGTAGCGTTGAAAGTCATGGACAAGCAGCAGCTTAAGTTGCAGCACGACGACGTACTCAACGAGGTGCGCGTCATGGCGCAACTTCAGCCACCAGGTTTTGCAGGTCTCTACCATTCGCCTCATTTCTCCCAATGGGAGTGTCTGGCTGATGAGCACAACGAGTACATCGCCATGGACTGGGCGGCCAATGGCAGTCTCATCATGTACGCCAAACGAAGACTCACAGACTACAAGCGGTTCGCAGTGGAGAGGCTGGTGACGACCATGACGTCACTGCCTGAACTGGAACAAGCAGTTAACACTTTTGTGGCCAGAGCTTGGATGCTGGAAGCGCTGCACATTTTTGAAGGCGTTTTGAAAGGGTTAGCGTACATGCACGCGCAGAATGTGTGTCATCTGGACGTGGATCCGTGCAATGTGGTCATGGACGCAGAGTATAACCCGCGGGTTATTGACTTTGGCAGTTCGGAGATCATGACGAATAATGGACGGGCAGGAGCGGACGACCGACTGATCAAGTTCAAGCCGCTGTACGTGGCGGAGGAGGTGAGGGCACATAACCAACACTCGTCACTGAGACCGGGCTTCTTGGGAGCGCCGGCAGATATGTGGTCAGCTGGCGTATTGGTACGTGGATGAGTTTTTGTGCGTTTCGATGTGGTTTTGATTTTTTGTGTTGTTGCAGTTGTATCAGTTGCTGTGCTTCGGATATCCCAAGGGCCACTTGGCGCTCGTGTGCGACACCAACTGGGCGGCGAATCTGCTCGCACATGCGCACCAGCCAGGCTACAACTCGTGTCTCGGACAGGAAGGCTGCCTTATTTGCTTCCGCCGCATCGAGTTCCCACCGCTAATTTATCAAATCTTCCGCGGCCTGCTGCTCGCGGACCGCCCGACCGAGCGACTGACGGCGGTGGAGGCTGCGAACCTGCTGCAGCCGCTGCTCATCGACTACGACGTCGACTTCAACCGCCGCGCTCAAGCCGTTCTCAACACGCTCGGGTGATCGATCAGCTGCAGTATTAACATCCAGACCGCGAACTACACTGAATTATACCAAGGATCCAGCATATCGATACCCCAACCCGTTTCGTGAGAGTTGTCGACGAAGACGCAGCATCCGGGCATTGAAGCCCAAAACCAATCGCCAAACATAACCGGAGTCCAATTCACCGAGAGGATCAAACCAGAGCAAACGACCCGACTAAAAAGTTGATAGACAATAAGGTGCTGGGGACCATAACGTAGACCGATAGATACCGCCCATAGTACAGTCTCCACTCCGATTCGCAGAAAACTCGTATGGCCATTGTAGGGTTGTGACGCGGATGGTCCGACGTGACGTATGCAGCATTTGTCAAGTCTCCTCGAACAGCTCATTTGGTCGTCATGGCCAATTCCGACGAGATGTCTCCGTTGTTATCGCCCGAGCCGCTTTCATCCAGTCGAAGACACCGTCACCGTCGTGAATCGTTTGAAACAGGCTTCCCACTCGTGGTCCCCGCAGAAATCGATGTCCAGACGACTGTGAAGGAGCTGGGGGCGTCTGTAGTTGAGACCAAGCCGGTAGCTGTCTCTGTGTCGCCCTGTCAAAGGTTGGGACGAAGTTGCGCCGTGCCGTTCACGCTGTTGATGTCGGCGATCGGTGCTGGCACATTGGCTGTTCCCTATACGTTCGTGTTGTTGTCGCCTTTCCAGGCGATGTTGGTGTTGTGCGGTGTGGGCTTGGCGATGGCTTTCACGGCCGATACACTTGTGGATGTTCATTTGGCCATGGCAATGGAGAACGCTGGTGACATGCAGGAGAGTCGGGAGACGTACCAGCATTTGGCGTGGAGAGCAGGTGGCAAACCTTTGGCTCGATTGGCCGGTGCACTCACGGCCTTTGCAGTGTTCGGGGCGTGTGTCGGATGTGTGCGTGTGGTGAAGGACATGGCACCGGTGATTCTGTCGGCGGTGATGACCGGGCTCGAGCAATGGACGCTGGAAGAGCAGCAGCAGGCGGTGGTGATGACCGTTTGGGTTGTGGTGCTCGTCGTGGTGCTGCCTCTGGGATGTTTGACCAATATCTCGGCGCTGCGTTTTTCGTCCTACTTCGGCGTGGCTTTCTCGGTCTACCTGGTTGGTGCTGTAGCGTACCGCGCTTCTTTTGGAGGAGGAGACGACAGCATCAGTTCTGAGCTACCAACGTCAGTGCCGGAGACAGAAGCTTCGTTGTTCTGGCGCGTTTCGGAAGTCGTCGGCATTTACAACTTTACTTTCATGCTCCATCTGAACGTGATCCCGTTATTGGCACAGCTTGTGGCTACTGAGACGGTAAAGAGGCAGGAGCACCACGATCAGGATATTGAGGCACTCGGGAGTACACAGGCTCCCGTGGCTCTACATCTGCTTCAAGCTGCTAGAGGAACCATGCGACGCCATCTGGCACTGGTTGTAGGTACTTGTGTTGTGCTTTACGCAACATTCGGTGTTTGTGCTGCGCAGATCTACGGGCGCAATACGCAGGGCAACATATTGCTGAATCTCTCTCATGACCGAATCATGGCAGTTCCTCGCATAGCTGTGCTGCTCACGATCCTGCTTTCATTCCCACTGCTGTTCCACCCGCTTCGCTCGCTTGTGCTCGAGATGTACGTGGCTTGCACCTCGCGCAGTGTTGACGTCGAGGACAATAATTTGGACGGTGAAGAGGAGCAAGCACCGGCGCCGTCACAGTTGGTACATGCTGCTGTAACTGTGCTGCTTCTTGTTGCCCAGATCCTGTGCGCCTTGCGTGTACCTGGACTTCAGGTGGTGTTCTCCTTCGTGGGGCTAGCATCCTGTTGATGCTATGCTATCTGTTCCCGTTGATCTTCTACGTGCGACTGACGCCGTGGAAATCCAGCCGCAAGGGTATGACAAGAGTTATTTTTCTGTTAGCGTTAGCTGTAGTCGCCACGGTACTTTGCACTACTGCTACGCTACAGCTTGTACGACCAGAATGATACCCTTGATACACTTCCTGGTTCAACCAAGGCTCAAACATCTAGCATTGTTCTTGTTCACGGCACTTGTTCATTTGCACTTGACCAGTAACGTCAAGTTGGCAATCACGCGTAGTTATGGAGCACTTGCACGGCGCTCGATACCTTTGAAAAGGCTACGTCGAACTCGTGGGCCACCAAAAACGCTTTGTCAGCTGAGCTGCTTGCGAGGCAGTCAAACGATCGCGAGGATCGGTCTCAAAAACACCACGGAAGATTCTGTAGAGCTCTGGCGGAATGCCGATATCGAATCGACAAATGAAGCATGTCTCTTCCCGCCCATTGTGTGTATTTCTTGGGTGAAGATGGCCAAGCAAGTTACCCAGCCATTCCACGTCGTCCTCGATCGAAGGACCGCCCGGATAGACAGTACACAGTAGACGGTAGAGCTACAAGAACAACATCATCGTTAGAACACAGAAGATTTTTCTTTTTCTGGCCAACATGAAAACTTACTAAGACGCCAGCCGACCACACATCGACAGGAGCTCCAAGGAAGCTCTGATGAGTCGTATTTCTACGCAACTCGGGGGCAGCGAAAGAGAGGGTGGATGGAAGCGCACGAGCCGTGAGGTTGACAGAACCTTGTATCATGATCTCCGACTTAGCAGAGCGAGCCAGATGCGTATTGTTTTTCGAGTCAATCACCACGTTGTTCATGTTAATATCCAGGTAGCACACACTTTGACGGTGAACGACAATCAAACACTCAAGGGTACCATCGAAAATACGAAGAGCCTCAAGCATCCAGGTGTGCTCCATAAATTTCCTTGCGAAGGAAACTAACATTTGGTTCTGCAAGAGGCTCGAATAAGTCGCTCTGAAGTCCCTCAGCCAAGTTTCCGCAAACATCGACACACACGAATCGCCGAGTATATCGGTGACAATGTAGAAGTTATTGCCGTCTACCATCCAATCCCATTCCCAGATGTGCCATGAATGGTTCCTGTGGCCGAGCCCTCTTGGCTTCAGCTGACCCAGCACACGAGCTTCATGTTCAAAACTTAGCTCAGCTGTCCTTGCAATCCTGGTTATGATTTTGAGCGAAAGGACGCGAACACGAAGTGGTCCTTGATCGTTGTATGTGGCAAGTTCAGTAACTACTGCCGATTCAGTGAAGAACGTAGCAGTATTATAGTAATGACGCCACCCGGACAGAAGGCCAGCTCTTAGCCATCCCAGCCCGACAGCACCATAATGCCCGTAGACGAACCCAACCATCTCAAAACTTGTCGCGGTACTGTCAAGTCGTACTGATTGGAATGCGTGAGCACGATGGTTTGCATATCCCGTCCATCGTAGGCCCGAAGAGCTGTTAGCTCGCTTTGATCCGGTTCCTTCCACATCTGGTCTGTAGAATTCCGCCGTTCTTGAACACGCCCAACTCAAACTGAGGCCGATGTCACCCCGAGTCGACAGAAATCGCTTCAATTCGACTCGATATCCAGACAGATGAAGCCATCCCTGGAGTTTATTACTTCCTGGTCGATTCGGTCAATCTGCTTTCTACCGAAACCAAAATTCGAAAAGTGTCAAAGACAATCAATCAGTGCTTAGAGAAAAAAACTTGGCTCCTCATTTTTCTTTTGCACGACTTGAAGAAACGGAGGTTGTAATGGCGACAGCATCACACCCGAGCTCCATGTCGATAAACTACCTTTTCCTTGGCAGCCATAGTGCAGCCAAAGCTGCCTTAATACAATGTCTCTACGAGAAGCAGGAGTTGAACGATACAGCGGTCATTTTGGCGTGCTCGGCTCGCCTACGAGGGAACAACCATACTCACCACAATGGCACCAATTCGCACGTCAGTACGACGGAACTTTGCCGCAGTTTACACCGGAACCAACAGTATACATGGACCTACCTAGCGTCACGGGGCCTACAACATGGAAGGAAGCGACGTCAACCATCATTGCCACGCTTAAAGCATTTGAACAACACAAACTGTTCTTCATGGTTCGTCTAGAGTGTGGTCGCGTGGAGAGTGCCGACATAGCGAACATCGTGGCTGTGATGGAGTCTATTGAGCAGAAAAATGTTCCGTTTTCGATCATCGTGTATGAAGTGGGGAAGCTTCAAAGCATGGACTTGTCAGTGGAGAGCGAGGCGTGCAAGAAAATTTCGGCATTAATGGCTTATACCATGTACGAAACTTCACGCATCATATTTTCCCGTGCGCTGTCCGAAGTGGCCAATACGCAGCAAAAGCTAGACGGTCTTACCCGTGACATGGTGAATTTGATCGAGAAAGAAACCCCAACAGTCCACACTCCTTCAATCAGGGGCCAGACTATCAGCAACGGAGTTTTCGGTGAAACTCGCAGTTTTATTCACGATCAGCAAATGCTTGTGCCCTCCGGTGATCTTACGGAAGTAAATGCAGAATATTTTCTCTTGCATAAGCCGGAATTTGAGTCGTGTGAGCCGGCTGAAGTCGTTCATGCTACCCTGCAGAGGGCTTTAAAGGCACAAGACGCTGACTTCACGTGCCATCCAAACTGGGCTGTGAGTATGAACGTGTCGCTCGAGACTTGGTCCATGAGGTGAAATGGTCTCATCCTTGCGTTCAATGTTGTTTGTAAACAGATCGTTGGGTCTACATTGATGGAGGCGGAACAAATATTTTTCTGTGTGCAAATGCGCCGCTTGACGACCACGCGAGCAATTCAAGTTGAATTCAAATGAAATGTCCTACCGGTACGTCGATTTCGTATGAGGCCAACGAATTAACGTGTACGGAAATTTGACCAGAATTCTTGATTTTGTAACTATGCAGCAAGTTAGCGAGCTCAAGCTCACCGTCCTAGTGAGCAGAATTCACAACTTATGCTTGGCGATCGACAAGAAAATGATCGGGGTGCCAGAATCAGAGTTCGTACTTGCGAAACTATTTTCTGTCGGAAGGGCTGGTTGCTTGACGTCTTCGTCTAACGTTTTGCTTCGAATTGCGTCCCTGCACAAGAAAACTTGCTGTGGATTGGTCATCTGTGACCAAACTGCACGCGGGACCGCGTATAATGGAAGCATGCGAACTATCGCAAGTGCTATCGATATTGAACTCGTCGTATTCGAACCCTGACCGCACCTTTGTGGCCATCCGTCTAAAGGGTCAATACGATGCAAATCGGAGCACTCTACTGGCCCAGTTCAAGCACGAGTTGACTGCAATCTTGAAGTCTTTTCTAAACGACACGGATCAAGACATCGTGCGCTATGCCGTTTATACATTGCAGAACTTTGCAAAGGATCCCGCGGGATTCAAAGAGTGAGTCCACACAAGACAGATTGGTTGTGATTTTGGTCTAACTTAGTTTTGATCATTGTTTGCAGGCTGGCGTTGCCTCACTTGCCCGAGACACTGGAGAGAATCGTGAAGCTCTCGAAGAACGCAATGACTCGGAAGCTAGCAAACCAGCTCTACTGGACTGTAGTGAGTTTACCAAACTAGTTCTGAACCTTTCATTGAGATACACTTATCTCCTCTAGCCTAAGAAATCAACAAACTACTCTGCAGCGGATCTGGTCTCGAAGAATACAGCTCGACGGTTGCCATTTGAGTCTTGTCTGACGGCTGGAGTCGAATCTTCTTGCTCCTGCATTCTGAAACTCGCCAAAGCAATGTCTCCACCGGCTGGGGCCATATTGGTGGCGGCCTACAAGGACAAAGATCTGATAAAGAGGGATTTTGGAAACAAGATGGAGACTGAGATACTCAAGCAGTTCATCTTTGCAAAAACAATCCGATCGATGGTGCCAAACTCCTAGGCGTGGAGGAAGAGACCGATGGAAACTTTGGAAAAAGTACATGCAAGACTACAACAGGTATTATCTGAGCAAGATCAAACCCTAAATCATCTGCGCAGTTACAAAGTCCCAGTTTCATCTCATATGCAAAGCGCTTGTTTGCGCCTTCTCTTCTCGAACATCCATCGTAATCCGTCAAATGAGCAGGTATTGTAGTATTTTTCAAATAAGGTGACAATCTCTGTTAGTTTTGAACAATAATATTGATCCACATATCATGTGAGGATATTTTGGAAGCTTGAAGAATCTACTACTCGTATGCTTCGGAATTGTTTGCTCACAAACAACTACATGTTGGGATATTGTAGTACCTAACGCCCACGCACACTGTATGTACTTTGTCCGGCAATTCACTCGTTTTGGCTCGTTCAAAAGTGGATTTAATATAGGGAGGTCTTCCTCAGAAGTTAGGTAAAGTACCTCAAAGTAGGTAGCACCCGTACTCTGGAGCTAAGAAATAGTGAGGGAACGCACACGGTTCATGTGATCGACACGACCTTGTACCATGAACTCAGAATTAGCAGAGCAAGCCAGACGCGTACCGTTTCCCAGTCAACCACCACGTAGTTCGACTTGATATCTAGATAACGTACACCTTCATGGTGAAATCTAACACTCGAGGGTACCCTCGAAAATGCGAAGAGCCTCAAGAATCCAGGTGTGCTCCATAAATCGCCTTGCGGGGTAAAATACATGTACCGGTACAGTAGTGTTTGATTCTGCAAGAGATTCGAGTTAACGAGTAAGTCACTTTGAAGCCCTCCAGCCAAATTCTCGTAGTACCTGCTCCTTTGACGAATTACAAAGAGCTTTTAGATGTCCGAGAAGAGAAAGTGCAAAGCAAGCGCTTTACAAATGAGGTGAACCTGGAACCTTTGCAACTACGCAGACACTCGCTCTCTCTCAGGTAGTACCCCTGTACTTTTTCCAAAGTTTCCAGTTCGCCTGGGTCCTTCCCTTCATGAGTAAAAACTTGGCAACAGCAATCGGATTTTTTTGCAGAAATGAAAATCACAACCTCCATCTTGTTTCCGAAATCCCTCGTCTTCGGGTTCTTTTGTACCGCTTCAATTATGTTTATCAGATCTTTGTCCTTGTAGGTCGCCGCCAACATGGCCCCAGCAGTCTTCTTACTGGGGAAAGTCTCAGCGAAATCGTCCATGAACTTCATCCAGTACACGAACATCGGGCTGTCGAAAAAGCTCCACCGGTTTTACTTTCGGGCCATACAAATGATTTGGGAGACCGAACTGTGTGGATGTTCTTCATGCTTGTTATATCATTGCCGCGGTACATGTATACATGTATACATTACTATCATTACGCTGTACGAAGTAATATGTTTAGTACTAACTGTTCAAAATCCATACGACTAAAGCGTTTATTTTTACTAACATGTACTACGTACCAGTACTTCGAAGTTTAATAGGCCGAGAAAAGTTTCAGTGTCCACATTTGTTTGCATAATTCATTTTGAAATCGCTTTCTGATACTTCGGCAGTACGAAGTACATGTATAACCCAACCCTTACGAGAGCGTCACACTCGGATATGGGGAGATATAGCCACAATCTCCGCGACGACCCAGACCCGCACCACCGTCTGAGCTCAAGAAGTACGGGAAGCAAGAACAAATGCCAGTTGCTCGGTCTGTCACCGCAAACATGGAATTGCAAAAGCTATGAGCAACATCGAAAAGCAACGCGTAGTCGATGCACTTACCACAGACACCTCGCGCAGAGCACTCAATGTTTGCCTTAGTGCCCTTCACCAGCTCTGCCACCGTTAAAGTGGCCGTTGCGCTCGTGAGCGTGAGAGTTGAAGTGTAGCTTAATGAAGGAACGTCACCTTGCATGAACGTGAACTCGACCGTCGTGACTGAAGCATAGCAGCAAATCAAGGAAACGTTAAATAAATGGCAAGGCAGTTCCCAGGTCAACGGCTGGACTACGTACCAACGCCGGTTGTAGAGCACACAGTGGTGCCGGAATCGAAGGTTATTGTAGCTGTGCGCACACTATCGAGTGCTTGCAGCGTCGATTGGACTTGCGCAGGTCCAGCATTGAACGGAATCACTGCTGTCGTCTGTTCCCGGAAGGTCAGCTTAAACTCACCGCCATCAGCCGTGCATGTTAACGTTTGCTTTTCGTTTACTTTCCCACTTCGAATGGATCAGCACCGCGCGGACATGACCGAGTGTAACAGTCGTGACCTCCAGTGAAATCGCCAAAGGCATTCTCGTACGGCCCAAAGTAGTCGTTCGTGGTGCAGTCACACCCTTGAATCTTTCCGGCGTCCCAAGTCGATAATGTGTTTGGTGTGGCGCCGTAGGTAAGGCCCAAAGGATTTCCCTGAGGGTCCTTGGCCTCGAATGAAAGCTGTTGAATTGTTTTGCAAGTCCCTCGGCCGCTGCAGATAGCACCCGTCACGGTCGTTCCCGCCGGACAACGCATCAGATCGCAAGCTGCCCCAGTGAATGGTGAGGCACGTACAGGCTCCAGACGTAGCACTGCACGAACCTCGGCCAGAACATTGAGCCGGAGCATGCGCTGTGTCCGGGGCCGTAGCACCATCAAACCAAGCTGCACCCTTGACACACTCACGTATCGCGCAGTCATAGCCCACAAAACCAGCGTTGCAGACGCATGCGTACGAAGTTCCCACGGAGCAAGAACCTCGGCCATCGCACACACCATTACTCGTAGCTGGACAGGCCGCTGCCCCGGACATGAAGCCGCAATCTCCTCGTCTACCAGCTGCAGATGGCATTGCGCCATTACCACTCACAAAACCAGCGGCGCACTTGCACACACCTGTGGAAAAGTCACATGACCCGCGGTTCGCGCAGTACACGTTCTCACGTGTGCCGATCGTCGATGTGGCTACTGTGACTGTGCCACCATTGGAAAGATTGTTCAGCACTTGTAGATTGGGTAGGTCGCCCGGGTTGTTCGTGAAAGTGACGGAAGTGAGTGCTCCACCAGGAGAGCAGATAGGAGTCGTCGTTGATACAGTCACGCCGAAGATGTTGTCCAGTGCTTCCAGCGCAGCTTGCAAGTCGTTCGACGTGGCCGTTGTGGCCAGGTTTGCAGTCACCCGGCCACGAAATGAGAGCGCAAAGATTCCCGTGCAGCTACTGCTGCATGTGCAGCTGACACTTTGCACAGCACTCACCTGCCCAGTTGTCAATGGGTCGTCACCTTTGGGGCATTCGCGCTGAGCGCAGTCGATGCCAGTGAAACCTGGGTCGCACTGACATCCCATGATTTTGTCAGCGTCCCAGAGCGAGTACGTTGTGCTCACGAAGAAGTTGCGATCGTCTTGCAAAACAGCAGCATCGCGCATGCTCATGCAGCGACCATTACCCGAGCACGCATTGGGACACGACAGGCGTTCACATGCGATTCCTTCAAAGCCAGACTCGCAAGAGCAAACACCCGCCGATCGGTCACAACGACCCATGGCCGAACACTCAGCAGGTTGGTGCGCCACGTCGATTCCCCACGCTCGATCCACCCAAGCCGCTCCCGTCGGACAAAGTCTAGAAGTGCATGTAGCTCCAGCAAACCCCGGGAAGCAATTGCATCGCCCGGTCAAACGTTCACACGCCCCATGTCCGCTGCAGCCTCCGTCACAGCTGAATCCCAGCACGAACGTGTGGAAAAGTGGTCCCAGCAAGAGCAGGCCAAGTAGAAGAAAGCAGCTACGGAGACCGTGCATGATGAACTATAGGGTCTCCACAAGAGTCGTTTTTGTTTCCGCGTGAAACGCCTGCAAGTCTACCGTGCCTTGGTTCTTTGTGTCAAGGCTCGCGAAATTTAGCTTGCACTGGGCTTCGATGCTTGCTGCACTTCGGTTATCATCCAGCATCTTGAACTCCTGATGTATCGGTTGTAGTGGGCTACGAGCGGTAGTTCGTTACCAACCACTAAGGTCACTTTGCATTGACGGTGAAGGTCTTCTCTTGAAGGAGAGTTCTCCATCTCGCATCGTGAATGTGAGCAGTCTGGCCCAGTGCCAAGTTTGAACGATTCACGGGATCGGACATCATGTGCACAAGCGACGAAGGCTTCAACTTGTTCTTCACGTTCGAGTTGGTCCGATGTATGCGGAATGCGGCGGGCGTCACTGCCGTGGCTTGCCACCCTGGGTTTACGTTTACCAATTTGATCCACCGAGGGTGGTGGGCTCATTAGTTTCGTGTGCCGTGTTGGCTCGATTCTCCCGGTAACGCAAGACGCGTCAACTGATGCATTGCCGACGCTGTACGCTGCTAACGCGCCCGACGTCGAGCGTAGTGACTACATGTAGCAGAGCCAATCGCTACACGTAGTTTTCCCCGCAAGAATATGCCTGGATTCGATGGTATTAATACCATGGAGTGTTTGATTTCACCATGGGTGCTTAGGAAATTCCTAACTTCTGAGACCTTTACTAAAGTTTTACATCTACTTTTGCACAGAGTAAATTGCCGGACAAAGTACATACGTGGACTTTAGCATACCAATATGTGTAGTTGCTGAGCAAACAATTCCGAGGCGGTTTCGTTTCGATCAGCATACGATGCTTTCAGGGAACCACGTGCATTCTGTTTATTTTTTTAAAATGATTTTTGTTGTTCGATACTAGTAGAGTTGTCACCTTATTCGAAAAATACTGCAGTACCTGCTCCTTTGACGAATAACAAAGAGCTTATGGATGTCCGAGAAGAGAAAGTGCAAAGCAAGCGCTTTACAAATGAGGTGAAACTGGGACCTTTGCAACTACGCAGACACTCGCTCTCTCTCAGGTAGTACCCTGTACTTTTCCAAAGTTTCCAGTTCGCCCGGGTCCTTCCCTTCATGAGTAAAATCTTGGCAACAGCAATCGGATTTTTTTGCAGAAATGAAATGCTTGAGAATCACAGCCTCCATCTTGTTCCCTTGTTTCCGAAATCGCTCGTCTTCGGGTTCTTTTGTACCGCTTCAATCATGTTTATCAGATCTTTGTCCTTGTAGGTCGCCGCCAACATGGCCCCAGCAGTCTTCTTACTGGGAAAGTCTCAGCGAAATCGTCCATGAACTTCATCCAGTACACGAACATCGGGCTTTCGAAAAGCTCCAGCGGTTTTACTTGATCTAGTTTGAGCTTCTTGAACACTTCGTATGGTGAAGTCATCCAGTCTTTGAACAGTACACCCTCCATTCGCTTTCCAGCACCCTGCGCACCCGGCATCTTCTCCGCTACAAGGATCATTTTAGCGACATCAAAGTCGTCGAAGTGGGCCCTTACAATCGAAAGCGTTGTCATCTCGATACTGGGATTCTTGGCATGATAGGCGTCCGTGAACTGTGTAAACCTGGTGAACTGCGAGCTGGAAAGAAGTTCTTTGCCAGCATACTTCAGGCCTAACATAGTGAAGACGTCGTTCGGTCTTATATGTCTCTTCAGCCAGAGTTTGTTCTGAGCAACTTCCAATTTTGTGGCAAAGTTCAACGTGCTGGGGACGTTTTTCGACGCTTCCAGTAGCTTCAGTACACCAATATCCCCGTAGTGATTGGTTAGCGTCCCTATTGAAAACGAGGACGACAAGAGAAAGTGAACTTCCCAGCTCCGTTATTGAAAAGCCAAAGCGTTGGGTTCGCCAGCGATAACGGAGAAACTCTCGACCTGGCTGAACACCGGGACATCCATCAACGATGCCTTCATTCGTTTACAGCTTCCCAAGGCTGGAGATAAACTATTGGGCAACCCGCAGTTCACGACGTGGCTCACATATGTGGACGATTTCACTGTTAAGAATCCTGGCAAGACAACGTCGACGATCGCTACGCTAACGATCCACTACAGCGACGAAGCGGTCGCAAAATTCTCGCCGCTGCGAAGAAAGTCGCGGGGACGAGGGAAGTGGCCACCAAGTTGGAGGCTGCGCAAATGCAGACTTGGCTGGCGAGCGGAAAAACCGCTGACAATGTTTTCAAACTCCTGGAACTTAACAAGGCAGGGGATGACATCCTCAGCAACCCGGCTTTCGCGTCTTGGACTGCATATCTGAAGGTTTTCAACACGGCCCATCCGGATCAAAAGACAAGCATCTTCGCGAAATTAACATCGCAATACGGCGAGCTCGGTGTATCACGGGTGGTTGAAGCTGCATTGAAGGTCAAGAGTTCCTCCGCCATCGCGAAAACGGTCCAGGCCGAGCAGTTCGAGCGCTAAATGGCCATCAAAACAAAACCAGTTGATGTTTTTGCGATTTTGGGACTTGTCATAGCTGGAGACAAGTTTCTTGAGAGCCCTCTTTTGAACACTTTCACCAAGTACATCAACACTTACAACAAGCGGAACCCCAACCAGAAAACCACAGGAGCTGGAGAAATCTGCTGGTAAATTTTTGCGGTTCGCGATGAGTGAACGTGCCAAACTCTGGGAGTCTGAATAATCTTCGAGTCCTTCTGCGCTGAGATGGTATTGGTACTGGCAAGGAGTACGACAGATAGCAGACCAATGCAGTCCAGAAGCATCGTTATTCTTGAGAGCACTTTAGAGAATTTTGAAAAGTAATTGTGATACTGAGCAGCCTGCTCAGCAGGAGCGCTGGCTAAGAGGGCGATCAGTACATCTCTTAATGAACTTCAGTATGGATTGGCTGCTTTGAATTTAGTCTTTGGCAACTTTGTGTCAAAACCTTTGCCTCCATACTCAAAAGAGGATTCGATAACTGTGATTCGAGCGGGAGGGCGTGTTTTCACGAAATACAAGTACATTCAAAAGAATGTTCGTTTTTTTCTACCCAGCCGATCCAAACGGAACTGTGTGAATGTTCTTACTGTTAACATTACCATGTTCGTTAAACATCATGTATGTAATATAAAATCCGCGGTACATTATTATCATTACGCTGTACATGTACACATTATTACGTGTATTATATTAGTACATGTATGACGCTATTTGATGCTTACGAACATGATCACGGTGTATGATGTTTACGAACATGACCACAGGCCCTGTGGGCCAGACAGAGACTATTGATACAAACCAGAGAGACGGTTCGGACACGGTCGGTATTGGTTTGTACCACTTTCTACAAACTCACCAGACCAGTTTGTATTGAGAGTACAAACCAGTACGAACTAACACAAACCATGATCGACTATGTGCTCCTATCTGCGTTACACCGTTCACTCTAATTAGTCGTGCTTCGAATATAGTCATGCTTCTGTACTTTTTCGTGACACCACGGACGACAAAATTTTCCCGAAGAGTTCAAACGAGCACAAAGGCAGTGGATTTGAGCAGATCTCGCCGAGGCGAAGCCAATCATCATCTTACTTTCAAGAAAAATTTAATATTGTTGTCACAAGATCAATCAAAAGTTTGACTTTCTCCGATAAAAATCGTACACCATAATTAGTCAGGGTCAGACCAATTAGAGTGAACGGTGTAGTGTTGTCAAGAAAATAACGGTCGTCCTTCTACTAAACGTTAGTTTGTGTAAAGCACATAGAGGACAAGGACGGAGACTCGTTCGATTGTGAGCACGAGTGAACAAGTCTTCGTACGGCGTTTCCACATACTGTGTTTGCGAGGAGTGAAAGCAGTCGTTTCTTGGATCAAACCGAACGTGTATTTCAACTGTTCCTACGTTAACAGCAGTTTGATCATGTACCTGTACCTCAGGTAATCAACATCCGAAGGAGCCTCATATCGTTGGTACAAGAAGCTCTCTAAAAACGCTAACACGAGAGGTCCACAACTCGTACCGTCCATTTGCTGATAATCGCGATTAGCTTCACGCCTCCATCTCTTCTCGTGGCTCAGAAGTGGGAAGAAGACGTTTTTAAACAGCTCGTCCACCATGTTAATAGTTGAGTTGTCGTTTCTAGGATCCATGACCGTGTATGTCCATTTTGTGAGGCTTATACAGAGCGCACACCAATGATTTCCATTTATCCACACGGCGCCAACAATTGTGTCGATCGTACTTTTCACCGTGTCGTGCTCCTTGAGCCAAGCAATTCTTTGCTCGTTATTGTCCATGGCCATTACGTGACTGGTGAATGTTGTGGTGTGTGTAGCGTCGGCTCGGCTGTCTGCTTCCTTGAGAATAACATCGATAGCTGCGTCCACACACACATCCTCCACTTCTAGCTTTAAAGCGAAATCAAGTAAGGTCAGCTCTTCGTCATCTTTGACATTCACATATTGTACGCATGTACTCACGTCTTCACGCCTGATATACATAGATCTGACATCTCCAAATAGCGAACTTGAAGCGGCGCAAGCCCGTAGTCCGTTCTACCTATGCGATCTTGGATGTACTTGACAGCATGGAACTGGCATAACACAATTCGTGTGTCAAGCTGTTCCGACTTGAAAACTCCAATTTCTGTGAAATCTTTGTCAACCACTACACATCGAATCGTTAACCAAGCACGATTGCAAGCCTTGGATTGTTTGATAGCGTGCCGCAGAGTATCTGATCGTTCGTCTGTAACGAGAGCGTGCTGTTGGGGCAACAAGAATATATTTTGTCAGCTACCAAAATCGCACAAACTAGTACAGACTCATACAAACTACAGTGCGGGCGGAAATTATACTGCCACCCAGTTTTCCGCGATATTTCAACCAATAATGAGCTTCAAAACGCAAGCTTAGACCAATGAGAAGCCCACAACACACAAAGCGAATGGCGGTTCTCGTGCTTGATTTCAATGAAAACTTGCTGTGTTTTCGTCAGAAATGTCAACTTCAACTTCAACACGTACGGCGATAACTATACTGCCACTAGTTATTTAGTGCCGTTTGTGGTGCCCTGGGTGTCCTGAGAGCCAGCTAGTACTTTGTCTTTGCTCCCTGAAGCTCCAACACAGCGACGCACCTCTTAGGCATTGAATCATATTCGCGTACACGGCCCGTGCAAGCACGCCCCACATGTTCTCTATCGGATTTAGGTCCGGCGACTTTGCTGGCCACTCCATCACCGTCACATTTTCTTCCTCAAGGAAGCCCTTAGCCCGGATGAGTGAATGGATGCATTGTCCTGCTGGAAAATGCACTCTCGACCGTAGACACGATCCAAAAACGGCAGCAAATACTCCGACAATGTGTAGATATAGCACTCGCTGTTCTGCGAGCCTTCCAGAATCATCAACTCACTCTTTCCCTTGGCACAAAATGCACCCCACACCATCACGCTTCCTCCTCCGTTTTGGCGACGAGAGTAGATCTGCGGTTCGAACCTCAAATCGTGCCAGTAGAACTGTAGGCCGTCAGGGCCATCTAAGTTGAACTTCTTCTCATCTGAAAAGACGACCTGAGACCACTTTGCAGCGTCCCAGATCACCTTCTCACGCGCCCACTTGAGGTGATTTTCCTTGTGCATCTTGGTAAGCACGGGAGTCGCCATACGTTTCTCGTACTTGAACTCTGGGCTCTTTTGAAGCAGCTGTCGGATTCGGTGAGCGCTAATGAGCAATTCCAGTTGCTTTTGAAGCTTGGGGGCGCTCAAACGGCTCTTGGAAGCCTCTCGAAACAACCGCCGCTTGGCCGTGACGGTAAGCTTCGGCGGCCGCCCGGACCGTTTGGTGGTGTTGTAGGCGTCCAGGTCGGCGAGAAAAGCGTGCACAAGCGGTCTAGAACGCTATAGAGACCTCGAAATAGCTCGCTCGCTCAATCCGCACTTGCGGAGAGCTCCAATTTCCCCTTCTCCTTCTCAGTCAGTGACCAACCTCTCGGCATGCAGAACACCACTAATTCTATCAACCATAAAACATACGACACACGCATAGATCCGTTAGTACACAGCCTGCAACATATCTGAAGCTTAGTAGATAACTACGCGGCTAACCTGCTGAAAGGCGGGGTGGCAGTATAGTAATCGCAGCCTAGAGCAGTGACCGCGGCACTCTTTCTGCTGTTGACAAAGCTGCGGAACGCCGAATGGCGTCAAACGACCGCCATTCGCTTTGTTTTGTTGTGGCGTTTTCATTGGTCTAAGCGTTGCGTTTTGAAGCTCGTTATTGGTTGAAATATCGCGGGAAAACTGGGTGGCAGTATAATTTCCGCCCGCACTGTAGTACAAACTAGAACACACCACTTACAAACTAATACAAATACATGTGTACTATTGCCCCAATACATCTATAATGACCTCGCACTCGTTCCGTACCTGAACATGTTGGCCGTGACCGTAGGAGTCGTGTACCATAAAGGAAAACAACTTGTAGTGCTCAGAATTTGTCCCGTGCGTAGCGTCAACTAGAACCACTTCGGTAAAGCTCGAAAACAGAGACCTCATGTGTGAAATCTGGAAAATAATGCAGCGGGCGATGGTCTGCGTACATAAACGAGATGTGAGTTAAAGGTCACGTAATTCTACAGTAAGAACCCCCACAACAGTACCTTGTTATCAACCCGATCCATATCAACGTGGGCGACCCCGTAGGGTTCATCCTCGCTTCATTCTCGGCATCGAGATTGACTACAAAATGGAGCGCAGATAATTGACCATCAGTCAGCAGGCGTACACGACGTCGATCATCAAGAAGTTCGG
Source organism: Phytophthora hibernalis (assembly GCA_012656075.1). Lineage (NCBI taxonomy): Eukaryota > Oomycota > Peronosporomycetes > Peronosporales > Peronosporaceae > Phytophthora > Phytophthora hibernalis. The sequence goes on along the minus strand of JAAKBF010000168.1, from coordinate 539,116 downwards.
TCAGGAGAACGCAAAATCGTGCCTGACACCACTGGAACCTGGTGTACATCTGACCAAGGCTGACGAGGCACAGACTGAAAAGACAAAACCAATATGAAGTCGAAGCCTTATCGATCGCTTGTGGGAAGTCTAATGTACTTGGCGTGCGGAACGCGCCCCGACATTTCGGTAGCAGTAGCCGTTTCCTGGAGAACCCTGGTGAGAAGCACTGGGATGCTGGGATCAAGGTCGTGCGGTATCTACTGAAGACGAAGGACGTCGGAATCATCTACTCGGTACTCAACTTGAGGCCTACTCTGATGCGGACTGGACTGGCAACCGTGACGACGGACGCTCGGTGAGCGGAATGATGCTCATGCTGTGTGATGCGCCTGTGGTGTGGCGATCAACGTTCCAGAAGACTGTGGCGCTGAGCTCCACCGAAGCGGAGTACATGGCGTTGAGTGACTGTGTGAAGGAGTGCGTTTGGATGCGCCGTCTCCAGAAGGACATTGGTGCGGAGCAGAGCGAGCCTACGGTGATCTACGAGGGCAACCAAGGAGCAATGGCTTTGGCCAAAAACGTCGACTACCAAGCGCGCACGAAACACATCGATATTCGCTTCCACTTCATCGGTGAGAAGGTGAATAACAAGGAAGTTGAGCTGGAGTACGTGGAGTCCAAGATCCAAGTCGCTGACTTCCTGACCAAGGGTCTATCTACGAAGACGCTGCGCTACTTGATGATGCGTGCTAAGCTCGGACCCAAGCTCGAGACTTCGAATTGAGTGGGGTCTTACGATTGCACTTCGTCGTCTGCTCGGCTGGCTACCTCTAGGCACACGTCCTGCGCGTGCCGAGCGTGTGGTCTGCGGGGCAGCTATTGGGGAGACACGAACGGTGTAATCTAATTGGCGGATCTTTTGGCATCGCGCACGGTGATTGGGCGGATGGCTTCAACTTGCACATCAGATGGTGATTTGCATATGCATTGACGAGACCGACCGTGTCCGTTGCAGTTTGGTGTGTCCGTTGCAGTATACAAATCGCAAGTGATTGTACACGCGGACCGTGTCGTTGCAGTTTGGTGTGTCCGTTGCATAATTGGATCAAGTGAAAACAGGGAGATAGGAGAACTACATGTGTAGGAGAGAGCAAGCAGGACTAGGACGTCTAACTCCATGAAACTCACTTTCGGATTTCCTTCCTACCCCTCATCTCGACTTCCAAGCTACGTCTACATTCGCAATTCTTATGACGTATTGAATTTTCTTTTGCCATTTTGAAGTTGAAAAGATGTAGCAGAAGTTTATATGTGTACCACCATAAGCTGAATTGACTGCTGTGCTACCATAATCTGGTTACCTGTTAATTTTCCTTGACGTTTTAAATATGTAATCCTTGTATTAATACATGTAGACCGCTATTAATATGTGCGTTTCTGCTGGTCAATTTGATGGGGTGACATTTACGAGAAACCTCACATTCAAAGCATTTGGTGTTGTTGAGACTTTGCGATATCCGCCTTAAAACGCATTTTTCTCGAGGACGGCTAGGCACATAAGGTTGCAACAGGCAGGGCGTCTCGCGAACAGGAGACTGGTTATTTAAAGACATTTTCGTGGTACCGATGGGTCAGTGTGAGGGTGGATTAGAGATCGAATAATGAATTGGCTGCGTGTGCTGTTATCTCCAACGATGAGTCGGTCTGATAGACCGATCACAGGTGCGACGACAACAAGCAATCGACGCTGAGGAGGAGGCGCTTGAAAGTGATATAGCAGCTTACCAGAACCTCGTCGGAACTCGGCAGCACCACGAAACGAGTACATGTAGCTCCTTGTTGAACGTACCTACGATCGCGGTTTCGAGCCAGAAAATAGAACTGGCACACAAAACTTGGGATAACACACAGTGGGGTAGGCGACGTGGTTGGACATAGCACCAACCTAACACTGCCCCTGAGCGCGTTCCCGCAGCGTCACGGCAAAGGCAGGGGCAGATCCCCCGGAGACGAAAGCGTAAGGGCAACACGTGAGGCCGGAGATTCTATCTCAATATCGCGAGCGAAGTGAACCGCGGGGGCGCCCAAGCGCAGCGCGGCTGGTCATACATAAATTATTTGAGGTTTTTATGTCTTATCAGGACGCAAGGTAGGTCAAAACTTTACATTTTCCAAGTCAAATGATTTGCTGGGTGAAATTACTGTAAATGCTTGTGTTTACCGCGTTCTGTCGTTTCGAAGGCAGGCCCGCCATGGGTAACATTGAGGCTGCCCCAAATTATAACAATGGAGACCTATTTTAATTTTCTAACGCAAATATTCTGGTTTGGCACACTAGCCTCGCCAACTTCCATGGAGGAGCTCAGCGCACTCTTTGCAAGCGACAACCCGGTCGTGCAGCTCTTCGATATCGACGGCTGAGGCCTCATCTACGCTGCGGAGGTAGAGCAAAATGTTGCGCTTCTAACAGGGCTTCTACGGCGTGCTAGCAGCAACGTTGCGCCAATCGTCGCGCCTACTAGTAGTAGTAGGCTACTAGGCACGGAGACAGCTATTCGAGCAGCTGCTCAAGTAGTACATACAGAAGACTACGGTAGCTAGGATACGCTCGCCATACACGTGAAGTGCCGCACGTCTCGTTGCGCGAGAAAAGCAGCTTGGAGAGCTACCAGAACGCACAAGAATGTAAACAACCGTCCATTTTCAGGATAGCCATGGATGCGCAAGAGCTGCGCGTTCAAACATGTAACCTTTCTGAAAATAGCCGACAATAAACGTGGTGCGTTAAACCACCAACAGCCAGCGCTGCCTGGGGTGGGGCGGCGACACCACGCACCAGCGCTGCTAAGCGTTTGGAGGGGCGGCTATTCTTAAATTTATCGAACGGGTTTAATTTTGACCACTGTCACATCTTATGCTACATCGTTGTGTCGTAAGTTAGTCAGTGTGCAGAATAGGAAAGCTCCGAAATAAAAAAATCAATTTCAGTTGCGCTTGCCAATATCCCGGCGCAAGGAATTGAATAGCATATGAACGACTTCGAAATCTGTCTATTGACGGAGTGTAAAATTCCGGATAAAAGTTTACGAAAGAATGGCAGGGATGCAATCTGGTGGCGGTCAAGCTTCACGTTGTCATTTAGCATTTCGCCGGCGGACGAATTTTGCCGCTGCAATTGGAGGGGCGCAGAGGAAGACCATGAGCAACATGCACCCGATAGTCGCGTCCTTCTGCTTCGCGCAACGCATGACAAGCCGCGTCTTGATGAGCGTAAGTCCGAAGAGTTTGCGGCGCGTGGTTGAGCCCAGAGTCGGCCACGACCGACTCCATGGACTCGCGCACTGACAGCTCCGTGGATGTCGGTACTCATGCGCGTCTGACGTCTCGGATAGAGTTCCATTTCGGTGTCGACAGAGCCCCGCCAGTTCATTTATCCCGGAAGGGAAGTTTAAGGTGTTAAAATGTAGTGCACCTCAATTAATTTTGAGAGGCAAATGTTTAAAGAATCTATTCTCTTAACACGTCATGAATGCAAGACTTTCTTCACCCAGATTCTCTTAACCCCAGTGAGCCCAGCCATAGGATAAATTAAAGGATGAAAGTTTGTTGCATTCTCTTCGCAACAGTTTAGATAAATACGGGATTTCATGGTCATTGCCACAAAGACCTGCCTTAGTTTTTACAGGAATGGCACCAATTAGGTGTCCTTCAACGACCATGAGGACACAATGTCGATCTCAAATTTGTCCCATATAACATATCATCTGGCCATGTTTATCCTACTAAAACACGTGTTTGATCTGAATTGAGTATTGGGTCGTCGACGACTTAGATGCTGGTAGAAAAAACAGATATGTCATAAGAGACAACTGACCACTTCTGGCTCCCACAAACCTCTCCTTATAAACCCCAAGTTATTTTTCATCCTACCGCTCGTTTGGTAGGATAAAACGCGTTGTGTATGCGACATCAAAACCCATTTTATCGTATTTCGTAGGATAAATTTCACTGGGGTTAAGAGCTAATCTTTCAGCTAAATCCCGATGCTGAGACACGCAAATGGGAGGTGAGCTGAAAAGTGGCTGCTTCTCAATGTCGTCGATCTACAACATTGAGCAGGAATTGGTCGATTTTCAATGTTACTTTTTAAAAAAGCAAATCAAAGGAAGAGGTGAAGGTAACGCGAGGGTGGACGCCATAATGAAAGTGTGGCTCGGGTTACAGTCTGAGTGAACGGAGGTTGCCAGTGGCAAGACCATGGAAGACATTTAGCGACTGCCTAGCCGAACAGGCAGACGCCACTGCTATTCGCCAAAATATTGATGAGGAGAGTATACAACGCTGGCAGGTTCAAGAAGACAGGGCCGCCGATTATGGTATTTTTATTTATTAGAGCCAACAGCTCTTCATAAATAATGTGAACAGGGTACTACAACCTCTATCATAAATAATGGCATGCATTTGCGTCGGGCGCGTAAATAATGGCATTGCAACTTCAACATCTATTAGTCACAGTTACTGTTACCGCTATCGAGTTGGCGCGATCGACTGTCGAAACATACCAGAATCGGTCGTTCTCGCGCAGGAAGAGAATCATCTCGAGTGTTGCAGGTTGCAGGCCATTGCGCTCCTGCCCAAACGTAGTTCGGGCCACACTAAAAAGCGCTCGACCTTATAGGACGTTAGTGGAATGCTGCCAATCAGGCAGTAGCGAGGCTTCCGCGCTTCACACCGGCGACATTTCTCTAGGCGCTGAACAAAGGAGTTCTCCTCCGAATCATCCTCTGCTTCATCCACCGCACCGGCGCTGCAAATGAAAGGCCGCAGCGCTCTTTCTCCGCGGCGCTGAGTCGGGTACTGCTATCTTTTAAGATACGGACACAGCCCGATTCAAAATCAGGGCAGAGAACGATAGCCGCGCGCGGGTCTAAAAATTAATAAACACAAAAAGGTTAGAATCAATGAATAGATGCAACTTGATCGCCCATTTCTTACCGATGTATTCCGCAAAAGCTGGGTGTGCTGCAATGAGCCCATCAAACCAAACTCGGACGTCTAGTAGGCTCACTTCATTGGCTTGCAGGGCCTTCGACACAGACTCGATGTCTTTAAGCTCAGCATAGAGAGCTTTCAGTCGCCGGTTGCAGGCTGGGGAGGGCAACAGGTCCATGATATCATCGTCCTCCGTGTCCAGGAACTTGAGCAGCTTATGGTATCGGTGTACCATTGCGAACGTAGATCCCCATCTAGTATCCTGGCGGATAACCGGTCGCAGGGGGTCTTGAATCTAAGTGTACGAGTAAAAACAAAAAATATTAAAATAAATAGTATCCAAATATGAGTAGTACAATAACTTACCGAAGTTTTGCGGACTGTTTTATAGCCCGGACCTTCAGCATGAGAGCTTGCACGACAGCCAAATCATCTTCGTACTGCTTGAGGTGGATTTTTACAGCTAAGTTGAGCCTGTGACTCGCACAACCGACCAGCGGGACTTGCATGATTGTAGCCAGTAGCCTGTTTACGGAGCAGTTGTCACCCACCAGGTAAACACAGCCACTCAGCGCTTTTCCAAATCGATCGAGCACTCCTTCCAAGAAGGATCGGTGGGTGCGAGCAAACAGGTCATCGTCAGGATCCTGGATGATCGGAGACATGCACAGGAGAGCATGCTTTGCGACACCATCAATCGCGTGGCAGACGTATACTGCGATGTAGTGCACACCCGCATGACTCCAACCATCCAGCATGAGGTCGACCAGGTCTGGTAGCTCTTCAGTGATGTCAGACACCACCAGCCCTGTGACGGCTATCATGAGAGCCCGGAGGGTTTCCACGGAGATCGGCTCAAGGTTGGTGTATCTAGAAACAGAATAGTATTTCATTAGTATTAAACAACAAAATAGTATTAATACATTTGACTTACCTTCGAGCGAGTGGGTTCTCGCAGAACATGTGCGGCAAATTGCCCTTGACAGTCCATTCCAACCAGCCAAAGCGGTTCACCGGCATAGTGAATCACCGAGCCGGTCTCCTCAGTAGTAGCCGCTAGCATTTCGTCTTGGAAGTTGGGGTGCTGACCGCGGACGTGTTGCATCAGGTTTGTGAACCCAGTGCGCCTCGTCTGCTTGCGCACGGTACCACACCGACAGCGGTAGTACTCAGGAACCTGCTCGTCGTACTGATCACGACAAGGCGTGAAAAAGTATATCGAGACCTGCTCGTTGGAGAAGATGAGGCGAGGACGTGGCGCGCGCAGCATGCTTGTAGGGTGGAGTGAGGACTTGGTGCGACTCGTAGGAATATGGGGAATGACACTTCGAGCGGAGCCGTCGTATGCAACCTGCTCTGTCAGAATGGTTGGCTGTGCATAAATGTATGTATATAAGCTAATGTATTACTTTTGCTTCCTGAATTTAGTATTAATGGGTTATCACAATAAATTACGATTACAAAATATTGTTCCGACTTCATAAATAATGACATGGCTTGGGAAGCCGTTTATAAATAATGTGATAATATTTATGGCCATTACTTCAGTCCCAATTTATTTTTCGGCGGCCCTGCAAGAAGATCGTAGTGACGCGTTCCGGTGTATGCCATGGAATGCCTCGTGGGTCTCGGTTCGGAGCCGCTGCCGGCGAAGTTCGCGCCCCAGTTGCTACGGCGTCGCATGTTCTACTTTGACACCCGCATGGGCGTGCTCTCGGCGTTAGACCAATGCTTCCTGTTCGAGGGCATGGTCGAAGGGTAGATGTTTCATGGTTAGTATTATAGTGTACCGGTAGAAGCTTATAATGAATCACTTCGAGCATTGCTCGCAGCTACATGTATTAATAGCTTCACATGTCAAGCCAGGTTACCATTATTTCGCGCGCTCTGAGAGCCACCAATTCCGACTAATCCCATGCTTTCAGGATGTCGAGAACCGGAATGTGAATCGACTCGATGATCGAGGATACAGTATTAAATTAATATGAGACGCAGGCATCTCGGGTATTATTTGCCAATGCATGTTTTAGTGCTATTAATACATGTATCGGCGTGGTGGTTTTCAACAGCATCCAGCATCTGCATACAGTTGTATAATACATTACCGGTGAACTGTATTTCGTAGTTGCACTTTGCTATTGTCTACCGGTCAGTTTTGAAATTTTGAGCATTCATCCCGCTCCCTGCCTATCGTCCTCTCAGTATCATCGTGCATCTCGGGGTATCAATTATTACGTCTGTTGAGTTCACCCTCGTTAGTTTATCGATTTAACCCTAGGTGGCTACATTCATCCAATATAAATTCTCGCATCCCAGACAGACGTCACTCACACACACTTTTACTCGAATGCGATTTGACTCTGCCGCCAGTCTCCGATCGACGTCAGTCCAACATTTTGTGTGTATCCAGGTGCTCCATGTCCGAACCGATGGACGACGAAGTTTTGCTGGACGGCGAAATAGAGGCTTCGCTCCCTCTCAACGGCAGCAAAGTGGTCGCGTCACCTCCTCGCAGTCACCGCAAACTGGTAATTATTCTACCACTGCTCGTAGTATTCGGCATGACGGCGGTCGCTTTGGGGACGGGGTATCTCAGCGACGACAATATCAGCAGCAGTGACAACAGCTTCGACACCTTCGGGTCATCCACCCACAGTTTACTGTCCAATTTCGTTGACGGTCGCAGCTCTACAGACGGAGGGGTACCCGAAGACGGGGACATTGTGTTCCTCCACCCTCAGTCGCCCTACTACCAGCGTGGTGAACGTTTCGACCGGAGTGTCATGCGCGACCGCAGCGTCATGATATGCATGCACGACAGAGTGGTAGCAATGGGGTTATCACTCATTCGGGAGCTCAGGTGTCTGGGCAATGAAGAGCTCGTGCAGGTGTATCACTGCGGACAAGACGAACTGTCGGTGCAGTCGAGAGAGATGTTGTTCTCGTCGGACAACCGAATTGAACTAGTGGATGTATGCTCGGATCTTGCAGCACAGGGGGTGATCACGAACGAAATGGCAACGAAATTCAAGAGCTGGTGGATTAAACCGCTTGCGATGTACCATACTGACGTGCGCCACGTGATGCTCATGGATGTCGATGATATTATCGTGAAGGACCTCGCTGCGCTGCGTGATCTTGATGGCTACAAGGAGACGGGGACGACGTTCTTCTACGACCGCGTGCTCGCTAATTGCAAGGAGTTCGTGAATGGAAATGACAAGGGCAGGAAGTACCTGCCCAAGTTGTTTGAGACCTTCGACTACGACAAGTTTAACATCACGCAAGGAGATGACCCGTCCGAACACGTGCTCGAGTCGTTTGCGTACCGAGGAAAGACCTGCCACGAGATGGATTCGTCGCTGGTTCTCATTGACAAGAAGCGCGCTGGACAAACCGTGTTGGACGTCATGCTGTGGTTCATCACCAACGAGCGTTTCCGCTTCACTTACTCCTGGGGAGATAAGGAGACGTTCTGGCTGGCGTACGAGATGGCCCACAAGCCGTACTACTTCTCGCCGTGGGCGTGAGCGTAGTGTCCTCGACACCCAACAAGGATATGAAGAAGCACCCGGACTCGCTGTGTGGCAGTATTCTGCAGTACGTGCCGAGCGAATCGAGCAACGCCGAGATGTTGTACGTGAACGGCAAGGCACTGCTCGATCCGTACCCTCAGGGCATCGACCTGGTCCCTAAGGCTCAGTGGAACAACATGTTCAACACGTTCCCGACCCACATGACGCCGCGCCAGCCTCGGACGGAACTGAACAGGACAGGACACGGAAAATGTACATTGAGTGCCTCACCGGACTTGGAGCCACGCCACTGCCCGACACGTTCGCAGGAATGCTGCTACGCCGACGTCTCCACTACCTGGGTATAATGACCGGCGTCCTGGGCTCCTTGCAGCACTGCGAGACGTTCGAGTTGCGTCGATTGCTAGAAGTTTAACGCCGAACATCAAAGTGAATAGTTTGTGTGTCAATAGAGTCCAGTGCGAATGCCAACCAGAGTTCTGCTGTCTTGAACCTGTTGCTTGGGATGACGTACTTGTGCCCGGCTCTGACCATCGTATGGTTGTGGAAGAGCGCGGCTTCGAACGGGGACTCAACTGCTCAGTTGCAATTCTGCTTTCGTCCGATGGCAAGTGTTCCACCCACGCCTCGCCCCACCGAGATCGATGACGACCTCATGGACATCGAGACACACCCTTTAACCGGTTCCAGGACGCCATCACCTATTTCGAAGTACCGGAGACCGTTGATGCTGCTCCTGCCATTGCTCGTCGTGTCCGGCATAATCATGATTGCTGTAACTGCAGGCTACGTGGACACCAACAAGAAGAGGACTATCGGGCTGTTAAAAGCTGATGTGTCTGGTACCCCGCACCCCGGTTCGTCATTTCACCAACGTGGCGAGAGGTTTGACCTCGGGGTCAGTCGTGACCGAGCGGTGCTCCTCTGCATGCATGAAGACGTACTCGCCTTGGGTGTATCACTCATTCGTGAACTGAGGTGTCTCGGCAATGAAGAGCTCATTCAGGTGTATCACTGCGGCCCGGACGAACTTTCAGACGATGCGAGACATCTACTTTTCACCGTTGACAACCGACTGGAGCTCGTGGACGTTTGCTCGGACCTTGCAAGCCGTAACGTGATCTCTGAATCCATGGCCGAGAAATTCAGCAATTGGTGGATCAAGCCGCTGGCAATGTACCATACCGACGTGCGCCACGTCATGCTCATGGACGTCGACGATATCATCATCAAGGACCCTGCGACTTTGCGCCACCTGGAGGGCTACAACGCGACTGGCACAACATTCTTCTATGACCGGGTTCATGATCACTGCAACGAGTTTGTCAACAGTAATGATGGCAATCGCAAGTACTTGCCGAAACTGTTTGCCACTTTCGACTACGACCGATTCAACGTGACTGGAGGTGAGGATCCGTCCGAGCACGTGTTCGACTCATTCGCGTATTCCGGTAAAACGTGTCACGAGATGGATTCGTCGCTGGTTCTCATTGACAAGGAGCGGGCTGGACAACCAGTCATGGACATTATGCTGTGGTTCATCACCGAGGAGCGCTTTCGTTACAGATACTCGTTCGGAGACAAGGAGACGTTCTGGTTGTCGTTCGAGATGGCTCATGTGCCGTATTCGTTCTCGCCGTGGGGTGTCAGCGTCGTGTCTTCGACGCCCAATAAGGATATTGAGAAGCACCCGGACTCGCTCTGTGGTAGCATCTTGCAGTATTTGCCAGACAGCGGCCCCGAGGCACAGATGCTTTACGTGAACGGCAAAGCTCTTCTTGATCCGTACCCGGAAGGAGTCGAGAATGCAGCCAAGACGCGCTCCAACAACATGTTCAACGCGTTCCCGACACACATGACACCGCGCCAGGAGCGCCAGAACTAAACAAGTCGCTTCATTCAGAGATCAAATTTTTCAGCGAGTGCCTTATTGGTCTGGGTGGAGTTCCGCTGCCGCATGAATTTGCGGGTCATTTGCTACGACGACGATTATTTTACTTGGGTGTAACCACGGGTGTGTTGGGTTCGCTGCAGCACTGCGAGACGTACGAGCAGCGCCAAGTACTTGAAGTGTAATTTGTGCGGTGTGTTTCGTCACAATCTGTAAACAAGAAATCGCAAATTTTATTTGGCAGGTGAATAAATCGTTTGTTATTATAGTGCATGGATCATCGGAAACGGCATGTTGGTAGGACAGTGCGTCAGTGTAGCAGGCTGTAGTAACTTCTGTAGGCTGAATACGTTGTGCAGTGAGTTGAATGGTAGAGAGTGGTTGTGGCAAACATTTTTCGGTCATCCTGGATGATTCATCCTAAACGCGGCAAACAGTTACTTCAGAAGTATTCGATTACTGGTACGCTGGTTCTTACAGGAATACCCAGGCGATGCCCTCGCACTTCGAAGTATTCATGATCCCAAAAGTAGTCATTGAAATGTGATGGCCATTTTCAAGCCGTTGATGACCATCAAACAAACTGCTTACGAACCATTTGGAAATTTCAAGATAATTTCAGGATTTGAGTGCCACACCAAATGATGCAATTATTCAGTATCACTTTCTGTAACAGCAACACAATCCTCTCCTAACGCCCCAAACCTTGCTCTGTTGGTAACACTGTTGCGCCGTCGACGGAAAATGGTTTGAATCTACTTGTAAAAAATGGCTAGAATCTACTCGTTTAGCGTAATTGATTTCGTTGAAAATTAAAACGTGTGTCTTGTGCATCCTTTGAGCCATCGGTTGCTTTGAATTATGAAATATCCGTCACACGATGGTCATCTGATAAAGTATCTCCTTTTCAGGCCCTCAAAATGGGGTAAATTTTGGACTGGTATGAAGGCAATATCGCCTCAATTTTTCGAATCGTATAATATTAGAAAGCACTTGTAAAAGTGCTCGGATGGGAAGTGTTATTCGTTTTCTTACGAGTGAAAGGTACGTTAATATTTTAGATTTTCAAAGGGTCAACTTTAAAGGCAAGTGTGATCGAAAGCTGTAGTTATTAAGCCAAAACGAAGGCGATTGAGGTATGTCTGGGCTCGTTGGAAAGCTCTAAACTGTCAGTGCATGCCCAAGGAAGTGAAAGAATATACATTGGGCTAGGTCTTGCGAATTCAAACGATCGTTTGACCTGGTTTGGCGGATCCTCCCATTAACCCTAACCCATCAAATTAAGCCTACCTGGTTAAATGGAAAATGAGGCAAATTTTCGGTGTTTTTCAGAAACAGTAGCGTGTTGCCCGTATTGCAAGATTATCGTGAGCAACTACTACCGGTATACTGATCGTCTAGTTCGTATCTACTTGATAAAGGCCTGAATCTACTTGTATAGATTAATTGCTCATTTCTGAACGCCTTACCCATCTTTTGCGGTGCAACCTCACTCAACCACCGGGGAGCCGCAAGGTGTTCATATAATGCCAGGCAAGTTGCAAGTTGAGTGAATTTAATCGACAGGGACGAAGTCACCAACAAAGAAAGTTTGGATAAAATATACCCTAACGTTGATATGCTTTACCGAGTGAAATCTCAGCTGAGCAGAGCCATGTGCTTTGTGTGCACATTCCCGTCTGAAGCTCTTTTCGCGTGCATGGACAGCGTTCACCATACTCGAAGCACCAACAGACGACCGTCCGATCCTCGCATATCCCGCACCTCCGGCTGAGCGAGTCCATGCCTCAGTCGCCAAAAACCAACGAAAGTATCAGTTCAAGTTTTAATTATGCCGGACTCGCAGCCACTTTCCGACATTGAAGCCGCTCGTCTACTCTCAGGTTCACGGACATCCATCACGTCACCTCCACGCAAACTCTTGGCTTGTATGCCCATGTTGGTGCTTGCTGCTTTGACGACAATGGTAGGTATGACGGTGGTTATCGGTTCTGGAGGCATCGACAGCGACAACAGCGTCGCATCGGTCGGCTCTACGACGTTCCTTGCTGCCGATGTGCCTGCCAATGTGTCACACCCGGACTCGCAATGGTACCGACGCAGTGATCACTTTGATGAGACCGTGGGCCGAAACTGCGGAATCGTCACCTGTATGCACGACGGGGTGCTACCGTTGGGTCTGTCCCTCGTCCGAGAGCTCCGGTGTCTCGGCAATCGTGAACTCATCCAGGTATACCATTGCGGTCAGCAGGAGCTGTCCAACTCGTCCCAGAAGATGCTGCTCGGTGCAGACGACCGTCTCGAGCTCGTGGACGTCTGCTCGGACCTTGTCGAGCGTGGCGTACTGAACGATAACGTGGCAAGTCAGTTCCGGAGTTGGTGGATCAAACCCCTTGCAATGTTCCATACCGACGTGCGTCATGTGATGCTGGTCGATGTCGACGATATTTTCGTGAAAAATCCGGCCGTCTTGCGCGATTTGGAGGGGTACGCCACCACGGGCACAACTTTCTTCTACGACCGCGTAGTCAAGAACTGCAGGAAGTTCATGAGCGGCATGGACGGCAATATGCAGTACATGGACAAGTTGATTGCCAACTTTGACTACAAGCGATTCAACATTACAGGCGAACCCAAGCCGTCGGACAACGCGTTGAAGTCGTTTGCGTACAACAACAACACTTGTCACGAAATGGACTCGTCACTCGTGCTGATCGACAAGGAACGCGTCGGCCAAGCTGCGATGGACGTCATGTTCTGGTTCATTACGGAAGAACGCTTCCGGTATCAGTTCTCGTTCGGGGACAAGGAGACTTTCTGGTTGAGTATGGAGATGGCTCATGTGCCGTATTTCTTCTCACCTTGGGGCGTTAGTGTGGTGTCATCGTCGCCCAACAAGGACATGCAAGAGCACCCGGATACCCTTTGCGGTAGTATCCTCCAGTATATGCCAGTCAACGACAACAACCGGAAATGTTGTACGTGAACGGTAAGGCGCTGGTGGACCCGTACCCTTCAGGCGTTGATGGAGTGGCCACAGCTCGTCGACAGAATCTGTACAACACATTCCCGACGCACATGGTGCCGCGCCAACAGCGGACACCGACCAAACCTTCTCGTCAGCAATTCACGATCGAGTGCATGGCTGGTTTGGGATCCACACCGTTGCCAGACTCGTTTGCTGGTGCCTTGATGCGCCGCCGACTGCACTTCTTGGGTGTCACGACGGGTGTGCTGGGCTCGCTTCAGCATTGCGAGACGTATACACATGACTTCTAGGGCCTAGTAATTCTGTAAGAACATGCGTGTTATGTTGGAAGTTGTCTGTGAGCATCAAGATTGTCGAGTCCGGCTAACTTGTACAAATACCAATCAAGAAAGAAGTGTAGAACTGGTGATTTCCTTATGAAAGTGAAGCAGGCATTGCTAGTACCGAGCTGACCTTGAGGTTGACTGCGGTGACACTTACAGCTCCACCTTGGGTGCCTCTGGATTCGAGAAAGCCGCCTCCGCCTCTCTGCGGGCGTCATCCAGCAAGTTCTACACCACAGAGCACAATGAGCACAACAAGCCTAGACTGCAAGGTCTGAAAACAACATGGCGTACCCTGCGTTCTGGTTCAATGACCTTCTTGACTCGGACCTTTTTGGGCTCACCAGCCGTCGTGGTTCCAACAGCTTCTTGGCTGCCTTGGTTGGCTTGACTGCTTGCAGTTTGGGCTGGCTCGTTGTCGATCTCAGGGTTGGCTGCATCCTTTGCCAGATCCAGTGCCTCAGAGAAGCCTGCCTGGCATGCCTGTTGGCGCTCCTGCGGGGAACCCCTTCAATGAGGTGCAGGCATCCAGACGCAGCGACTTCATGACACCCACGTCTGGCTTCTCCTGGCAATAGCCCTCACACCCTGCTGACTTTCCCTTGTTGAACCCTTGTCCGCAGTGGTTGAACAGGTCAGGACGCGGAAGCTGTTCACGCCACTTTTGACACGCCTCTTCACGGAAGTGCACAAGCTGAGACTGGCACGCGGACTTGCACGAAGCTGCCACGGGGTCCAATAGTGCAGTGGTGAGCACCACCAGAGTCGCGAAAAGTGCAGTCCATGACGTCTTCATAGTGTTAGTGCTGATAACTGTGTCGATGTCGACTTGAGAGTGAAAGCGCTAGTGAGAGAGAGATCCACATGCAAAAGATCCGCACAACGCCAAAGGGTGCGACCGCTCATGAGCACGATCTAATGTGCGCCACTTCAACATAACGTCACCATGACGTGATCATGACATGTCAGTCTTGGTATCCTGTATCACCCACTCGTCCAACGTAACGTAAATCTGATCCATAGATGGACGTCGCAACGGATGCACGTCGAAGCATTTTTCCATGAGTTGGCGGTGCGCAGTCGGCAGCGAGGATGGAATAGGAACGTGGTGGCCTTCCAGGATCAGCGCCGCTGCATCTTGAGACGACAAGTTCGGGAACGGAGGTTGACCACTGAAAATCTCGTACAGCAGCACGCCAAACATGTACGAGTCCGAGTACGTGGAGAAGAGATGAGGCGGCGTAATGGACTCTGGCGCCATCCATTTGAGAGGACCAAAGCCATGTTGGTCGTCGTCGAACAGGAAACCACCCACAGACCCCGCACTATAGCTGCGTAGGCGCCGAGATAACCCGAAATCGGACACTTTCACGCGAAACTGAGCATCCACCAAACAGTTTCGAGCTGCAATGTCGCGGTGCAGGAAGTTGCCCTGGTGGATGTTCACCAGACCGTGAGCAGCATCCCGTGCCATAATAGTGCGCGAAAACAAGCTGACACAGGAATTTGCTGCCGCTTCAGGGTTCGCATTTATTCCCAGGACGTCCTCCACGCTGCCATTAGGCAGATACTCAGTCACCAGAGACATATCTCGTGCGTCAGTAGTGTCCTTGTCTGGACCTGAACTGCTTACACCTATCAGTTCGACGACGTGTGGATGTTTACCGAGTAAATTCATCACGGCTGCCTCATGGTGAAACTCCGCGAGCGCATCGGCACTGCGATATACGTCTGGGTTCATTGTTTTGACGACTACCTCCAGTGATGTGCTTTTCCAACGCGCAAGCACTGCATCACCGAATGCGCCGTGACCAATCGGCCTGATGAGCTCCAGGTCTTCCTTCGGGATGTCTAGAAAGTTTGGCGCCACATGTTCCATGTGCGCGTCCAAAAGAGAAAGATCGGAGGAACTTGTCGTACCTGCAGCAGCAGTGGAGTAAGTGTGTGTTGTAACTGCATGGAGTCGGATGTATAGCACCGACACTTTGGTCCCAGCGACAATCTTAGCAATGCAGAGCTCATCAGTCTCGTCATCTTCTTCGTAAACGGATCGTGTCGTAATCCGAAAGAGATCAAAGACACACCGGTGATATCACCATGCCACCGGAATGATTTGCAGCCTTCACCCTTGATGCCAAAGCGCTCGCTGGGCTCAATTGAAATGGTAACTAGCGTGCCGCGCTGGATATGAAGTGGTTGCACGCGCTGCCCGCTCTCCACCTCATCGTGCTCAAGTGCCACCTCCAGCATTGACTCCCGTTGCTGCTTCAAATACGCCCATATGTCGATACGGAAGAAATCACACAACATTATTTGAGCCGGTCCGAAGGCACTGAAATGCACCGCATCGTGCGAGGCATTTCTATCATATCAAACACCCCCTGTCCACTTTCCGTACTGGATACCGTCGACCTTCTTCGCTGCTTGAATATACCCTCGTAAACCGTCTGTATGGGGCTTGCATCATCATTTCGATTGTCCGCTGGTTCATGCTGTAGCGAACGAACGACCTCTCTTTGGAGATTTCGGACATCGCCGCCGTCGTGGAAATTCGACAGCGTTGATCGCCTCTCTTCAGTCGGGAGAGAAATAAATTCACCTTCACTGTCTTGGTCTGATATACTTACAGCGTCATCGTCAACTTCGAAATTATCATACAGCACACCATTAGGGCTGCTGTAAAAGCTTGGAAAATCGTAATCGAAGTCGTCGTAAGTTCTCCATCTCTCCGAGTCTCTATCTTCGGGCAGATTGTGTTCTGGAGAAATAGTGTACAAATGGCGACGCTGCTCTCTATTATCGCCGTCTTGTGGAAGAAGTGGGTATCCTGCTGGAACAGGAACGGGGAGTGGCCCTCTCCGGAGGATACCATTCGGAACGTACAATCTTGATCGTGTGTAGATACGGCGTGCTGGTCTCTGTAAACATGGCCCAAGCACACATTAAATATCAACCACGTGATAATTTTTCAATAAATAGTCGTACCCGGTTGCGTTGACGTGAACTCTCTGCCTCCTCTTCTTCTTCTGCGCGCTTTCCCTCTGGAACTTCAGGAATGCGTTTGAGCCAATCCATCATGCATAGTGCCGCTAGCTTCCACAACAAGGACTTGAGTAATGCATGCCGAGACTCCGGGGTAGCCAATAATCCGTCCAATTTGTGCGTCGTGTGAAGGAAGTCCACTTGGCGCAGCCATTTACGTGCCAACAACTGTTCCGCCGTAAGTTTTGTGGCTATGGTAGGACAGCACAGAGTAGAATAAATATTAGGTTCAGAACTCGAAACGCTGAATGATAAACTTACTCAAACAATCCAAGAGCAGGTCGCGGCATGCAGATGACAGGTGGTCCAACTGATCTTCAATCGAGCCTTCCACATAGCGAATATCGACTTCTTTGGTTGGCGAGCGCGGCATCATAGCGATCTGAAACATGAGCATGCCAATCGCCGCACTAAAGGCGTGATTGCAAACAATCAACCGTAAGTCAGAAGTAATAACAATATATAACAAGCGCACGTACATATCTGCCGCTCGGCGCCTTTCGGTTGCAGGCACAAGAATGCACCCACTCAAAATCAAGTCCAGGTGCAGCAAATGCGTAGCTTGATCCCCCGCCATCTACCCAGCCACATGCATATCCGTCAATACCATCTCCTCTATCCAGCATCATCATCAAAAATAATACTATTCAGTACTAACCACTAAGTCGTAGTGCACCAGCTCGCCATCCAAGCTCAGTCCGTGTCTGTGCAAGAAGTAGACAAACGCTGCGACTTGAAACACCACACGACGCAGCTTCTCCTCTGAAAACTGCGCTGCATCAGCAAATTTCTCTCTCAACGGCGTCCACTCATGTCGGATCTCCTGCACCAGCACCCAGCTGCCTCCTGCGTCCCAGATCTGCAGCAGTTTCTGAAACACACCCGGTTGTCTCTGCAGTGTGGCCCCACACGCCCCACGTGCTCCAATTGCCTGGAAAACAACCACCACAAGAAGTCATCCATCAATTGCACCCTCTAGAGCATTGCAAATACACTTTACCACTCCGTTACGGACGCTTTGGAGAAGCTCGTGAGCAGTACTTGGTGCTTGAGCCAGGAGCTGCCAGGTCGATTGCAACCACCGAGTGCTGACGTGGCAGTGCTCGCGAGTGCACAGGCGACTCGTGGGTGTGTAAACACGCGTATCTGGAGGCTGGGAAGCGCTGGAATGGAGCGGAACACGCCGTAAATGGCTGGTACATCGACTGTATCAACTGTTGGTGACTTTCTGGAGGGCGTAGGAGGTCTGGAGAGGCCGGAATTGCTGCGTTAGGAGTTCGTGAGTGTGGTTTAGTGTTCCTTTGATGGGATAGTAGGCTGCGGAGGCCTGTGGGCGCACGCAGAGACGCGTCGCTGCCCTCGGAGGAAGACGTCGCCATCACCGCCATGGTTGTAAAAGGAATGCTGGTATAATACCGGTTCAGATCTATAAAGGATGAGCTATATAGCTTGATTTGAGTTTGATGTAGTTAAACCTACAATTGTAGGTTTGTGTAGCTCGACCTCAACTTGTAGGTTGCGGCCGTGACCAACTTCGGCTTGGAGCGTTGGTTAGTCAAAGAGCTCAAGTCTGTCAACGGCACTTTACACCCACGTTCGTAAGGTGTGAATTCGGAACCCGTCGACTTCAGGAAAGTCCAGCCACGTTGAAAACTGCAAGTCCCCATCAGTAACGTCACCGCCAACATAACATTTTCGCAATTGATTTTTACCGCCCAAAACCCACAACAGTCTCCAAAGCATCATGTATGTACACTGTACTGGTTGTACAACAAACACTTCCACGTAGCAATGGCCGCTTCATCTTGATCCCTCGGAACAACAAAATTTTCCAATTCTCAATTCCCCTACCAAAAATCCGTTAACCTGTGACACATAACTGTCCCTCACTTTTCATCCTTTTTATTTTTCAGCGTAAACTATTCTCCAAACAATAGGTTCAAACAGCCATTTAGCAAGTCGCTTACGAACCTCCCCACCTCTCCCTATGAAGGCGTTGCGCGCCGCCGTGTCGGGCTCGCGCGTGCGCTTCATGCAGGACGGCTTCGACCTGGACCTGACCTACATCACGCCCAAGCTCCTGGCCATGGGTTACCCCGCCTCAGGCGTCGAGAAGACGTACCGCAACGACATCAACGAAGTGGCGACGTTCCTCAACTCGCGCCATCCGGACGCCTACCGCGTGTACAACCTGAGCGAGCGCGCGTACGACTACGCGAAGTTCGAAGGTCGTGTGAGTGAATGCGGCTTCCTGACCACCACCCGCCACCACTGCAGCTGCTGCTGGACATCATGAACGACATGGTGGAGTGGGTGGCCAAGAGTCCCAAGCACGTGGTCGTGGTGCACTGTCTGGCCGGCAAGGGTCGTACAGGCGTCGTGTGCTCCTGCTACCTGTTGCTTACAGGCTACTACGGCAGCGTCTTCAAGCTGCGCAAGGAGCGCGAGCTGCGTGAACTCGCAAACTCGAGCATCCGCGACTTCTGGAACGCTAGAGGCCAAGGAGTCCGCTTCCCTAGTCAGGCGCTGTATATTTATTACTTTATCAAAGTACTAAGAAGACTGGGCAGGATGCCCTCGCAGATCCCCAAGCTACGACCGGCCAAGAAGATGTTCCTCAGGAGTATCGTGCTGAATGGAGTGCCGGACTTTGAAGCCCCGCCCAGAGGAGGATGCACACCTTTTTGCAGGTGTTGCCGGCACCCTCGCAGCACCATCAACCACATTTGCTGTACAATAGCTCGTGGCAGAGACCCAAGTTCGAGACGTACATGGCGGACCCGCAAGGGTCGATTGTGTTTGAGGTACGTGGAAGAGAGGAAGGGTTGATGGAGGGCTAAAGGTTTTTGTAGGTGAATGCGGAGGTGCAGGGAGATACGCTCGTGAGGTGCTTCCACGCCAACACGACCAATATCTTGGGCAAGCACATGGTCAAGATGTTCCACTTCACGTTCAACACCGACTTCTTCCACAACAATGTAAGATTGGAGTTTTTGCTGGTGCGGTGTTGATGCTGATGTTTTTGTGTTGATAGAGTAATTTGTATCGGCTGCCGAAGGTGGAGGTCGATGAGGCGACCGGGAACCAACGGTACCCGGACAACTTCCAGGTGGTGTGTCACGTGGAGATGCTGGATACGCATGGAAATCCGTTCCCACCAAAATCGTCATCGTCGTCGTCCGTTTTCAATCGGGAAGTAGCAGCAGCATTCGCGATGAGGAGGCTGAGCAGGCGAAAGCTGCTCGCCCTCAATCTGCTCCACAGCAGCGCCGTATGACTGTGCCATCCAACCAGGCTTACTACGAGAAAAAGGTGCAGCCCCAGGCCTCTTGGCGACCAGAGGAAGCGACTCCCACCATGCAAGGATGGCTGTACAAACAGGGCGGATTCGTCAAAAACTGGAAGAAGCGATGGTTTGTGGCGCGCGAAGGAAAATGATGTACTACCACGGGATCTCGGACGCTACGCCCCTAGGCGTGGTCAATTTGCGTCGTGTGACAGTGGAAATTTGTGAAGCTCATGAAGTAAACGCGCGGAATAAGTGTCTCCACTTCTTTAAGGTGGTCCCTCAAGCGCTGGCCAGCGAACTTACTTTTGGGGCCGAGTCCGAACAGGATCTTGTAGGTTGGATTCATGTACTCGGTGCTCAGTCTGCCTACGGCATCGTTCATGGTGCGTTGTCGAGGCGACCTTCTTTGCCGCGCAACAATACGTTTGCTACACGGGCGTCCTACCAACAGCAACACGTGCTACAGAATCGCGGTGCGGGTCGGCAGCGTCCCAACAGTAGTGAAAGCCGAAATTATCACGTTGGTGATGCAAGGGCGTCACTTCCAGTCATGGCTTCATCTGCACCACCTTCTGCGTTTGGTACGCTGCACGATGTAAGGCCATCGACGCAATTTAGCGCCACAGAACTTGCGTTTCACTTCACTCCAAGCGAGGATAGTCACCGGCCACAACCATCAGAAGCAGCGCCGTCAACCTCGACCAACTATGGCAGACGTGAAAGCATGCCATCCCAGCTCTCTTCGGAGATGCGTTCGCTGTCATTTACAGACTACGAAGACCAGGAGGGCGACCGACTATCGTCCACGTCGGCGTCAGCAATGCCTCAATGCGTACCAGCTGAACCTGTTGCTGACCTCACGAACACGCTTTCAGCGCGAGAGCAAGCATCGTTGTTGCAAGAAGTCAACGGGTTCGAGGCTGGTATTTACATATACTCTGCGGACGAGCTGCAGGAAGCCGCACGGCTGCAGAAATATATGCGCGAGACTCGGGGCGCAAGCACGCGTACAGGACGTGACTCAGATCCCGACCCGGATCCAGCGCTTTCTGCTGCCAATGGACTCAAGGCCTCACCCCTGGTACCCTGAGCAGGCAGCTTCACCAATATGTTGTGCATAAGCGCATGGGTGATGCCGAGCAATTGCTCACGGAGCTCGTGCTTACGAAATTCCCGGGACTCATCGATGCGATGGACCACGACCCACTGGCGTTCACGCAGCTTGTTGCCGGTGGAGACATTGCTTTAGCGAGTCACAGGATGCAGGAGCAAGAAGGCTCGACTCCAACCGTCAGGCAAGACTCAAATGGCAACCGTCGAGCTGTATTCTTCTAGACCAGATTCGCTGTAGCTACTCAGAATAATTTGTTGATTTCTTAGCGTACCCTGTGGACGTCCTCCCAGTAGTTTGGAGAAGGCTGCCACGCCGACTGCGGTCGTAATCGGACAACCAATACTCCAGACCAGTATCTCGGCGACTCCGGGAAGCACAATCGACAGGTCAGTGGCAGGCACCACTGCCAGTACATGTATACTACGTAGTACATGTGTGCTAAACTCACTACAATGAGTAAAGCCTTCAAGACTGAAGTCAACTCTTGCTTGAACTGGGTCAGTATGTGCGCCGGTTTGCGTCCTGGAGACACGCATTCTTTAGACAGGTGGGCCGTACTTGTACATATTCCCAATATGGCGCGTTGAACAGCGATAGCATTCGTACTTCGTAGTACTCTTGCATCCACTTTTCGCGGTCCCTCGTAAATGTTGGTCCGAGAAGACCAGTCCACGGCAATTTTTCGTCTGCACGGATGCAATTTAAAGTAAAGCATTAGAAGAACAACCAGCCCTTCATGCAGAAATTAGTTTTCTAAGAACGAACTCTGATTCTGGAAGTCCGATTACTTTCTTGTCGATCGCCAAGCACAATGTGTGGATTCTGCTCACTAGGACAGAGAACTTGAGCTGGTATAGTTGCTGCCGCATGGTTACAAAAGCAAGAATTGCAGTGAGATTTTCGTACACGTTAATGCGTTTCCTCGCACAAAAGCGACGTACCGGAAGGCGATTGCAAACAAATTGAACTTGAATTTCACTCGTGGTCGTGACGCGGTACATGGACACAGTGAAAATATTTCTTCTGCCTCGATCAATGTGGACCCAGAGATATACTTCGAAGTAAACAGACACGTAAACATTAAACCTCAGATCATTTCACCTTGTGGACCAAGTCTCGAGTGACATATTCACAATATTAGGGTACTCACCGTCCAGTTTCGGTTGCACGTGAAGTCAGCGTCCTGGACCTTCTAAGCCCTCTGCAGTGTAACATGTACGCCTTCAGCCGACTCACACGACTCAAATGGAAGCGAAACGCTGTCCCGTACCGGGAAATACGGGTCGACTGCCAGGACCCCGAGTCCTACGGACCCGTGAACCCCGAACTCGGCGCGGTCCCGTCTTGCGGTCCGGCGGATACATGCCCTGACGCGCCGTACTCGTGCCCCTGGACGTACAAGCGACGAAGCTGCTCGGCGACCTAGACCTCGGAAGAGGAAGACGCGCTGAATTGGCTGACCATTGTACAGTACCTGCGGCGAGGCGACACCAGCACGGCCGCGCACTCGTGAATCGCGCACAACTACGGACCCCTACTGATGAGTGCTATCGCGAGGACGGATGGCACGTTTGCTATGTTATCTTGTTTTATTTGTACTCTCTACTAGCTTTTAGGAAGGCGTGTCGAGTCTAGGAGGAGAGGTCCTCGTAGCGTGCGCTCTAGCACTACTTCTCACTCGTGTTTTTCCCTGCAACCCATGGCCGTACTCCTGTATAAAAACATGCACTTGCCTGTCGAGCACGACGCGGACTTCGCAGATGATCCGGCGAAGAAGTCTGACTCCGACAACGCCCTCATGACGCAGATGATGTCAATGATGCAGCTAACGCAGAACTTACTCCTACAGCAACAACAGCAAATGGCTCGTTCGCCACGTTCGCCTCGGGCTCGGCAGGAATTCGTGTCGGCAGCGTACGACGATCCGGCGAGTCAAGGCGCTCCTGAGCAAGGGAACGGTGGACAGCCGCCTGTATTCATCAAGGGCATCCGGATGGGCCCGGACATGGAAACGCGCGAGGGCATCACAGTATGTGGGCGGTGCCACACGGCCGGACATGGCCGAAATGAATGCAAACGCCAGTACGCGTTCTGTTCTAACTGCAAATTAAATGGGCATTTCCGCGTTGAATGCTTGGAACCAACACGCCAGAGCTACAACCGGGGTTACGGGGGCCCACGAGGCCAACAGAGTCAGCAGAGTCAACAAGACACTCATCAGTACGGAAACCAACAGCCGTATGGCGAGGCGCAGCAATTCGGGCTCCAGCAGCAATTCGGAGCCCGCCCACAAGGTGATCGATCAACAATACGGCCCCGGGTCGTAGAGCGATGCCTTGCTACGTCTGTCAAAGTCTCGAACACCTTGCAGCGCAGTGCCCGATGTTGGCGTCGGCAAGGTTGTTGGCAAGTCAGAACGCGGCGGCTGCCGCGGCTGGATAAGGAGGACCTCCGTCGAGACAATGATGGGAGCAGGAGGAAGGGGAAGGGAGTGCCACCCCTATCTCTTGTCTAAGAGCTGGCGCGTATGGGGCTCCCGCTAGCGTCACTCCGAGAACGGTGAGTGTAGCTTGGGGTGCGCCCGAATGGGAAGGAATGACTGGAGCCGTAACTGGCAACCATGAAGAATGGGGAAACGAAGGGTATGAAAGGAATAATATGTACGCTCCGACTTGGGAGGAACCGGTTGTGTTCGTGGAGAACACTACACAAAACTACGAAACAATGGAAAATGATTACTACGAGACGAACAACTTGAACACAGGCCGGTAATGCATGAAACTACGGATGAAAACTACGTACGGTCGGCCTACTTTGCCACCGAGGAGAACTCTACTTTAGGAGGGGTCGCGGAGACCCGAGAATTTACTACTGACATGAATGGGGACTGTCCACCGCGAAGAACTGTGCTCGCGTGGAAGGACCTAATGGGGATGTACCTGCCGAGGGCGCCGCTACTAGTAGCACGGATGGCTACACGGGCCCAACAGCAGAGGAGGTGAAGACTAACGTCAATTTCGAAACTAGTGAACATGCAGGGCCCGACCCGTCGGAGGAAGAACTACTAGACGCACCCGCGGGAGCGCCGTCGAAAAGGATGAAGGTGAAGTGCTCGAGCTAGGGGCTATGAAGAGTGCCGCGGTGGCACTGGACGCGCCCACGGGGTGCGCCGTCGGGTATCATGGAGGTGAAGAGCCTGGAACTGGGACTGGAGAGAGTGCTGTTCAAGACGTCGCATGAGGATGCGGACGTCACGGTAATGGCAAGGTACGTAGCCGTCACCGAGCAAGGAAGTGAGTCCGTACTGACGAGTGATCCGAAGAAAGAGGATGTCGTACCGGAAGAGCTGGAAGCGGCTACCGTGGATACCGTTTCGTTGTATGCGCGGTTGTTTGAGGCTGAGGAACTGGAGGCGCTGGAAAGAGGAACGCCGTCTCCTATAGCCGAGGAAAAGGAAGAATATGAGAAGGAGTTAGAGGAGAGACTATACCCTCTAGACGAAGTGGAGCTGATGCGACGCGTAGAGATGAACGCTGTACTACAAAAAGAACCCACGCTGGCTGAGCTCAGCGCCCTGCTGGACATTCCTATCGAGACTCTATCTCGGACCAAGGACACTTCTCCTGGTCCACTGTCGACACCTGAGTACTGGATGAGGTGGTACAAGAACACATTGGCCACCTCTGAAGAGGCCAAACTTGCTAAACGAGACTTCCGAGGCGCCAACGAGAAGTACGTCGCCGCGGTCGAGGCTGCGATGACCAAGAACTCGGATCATCGTGACGTCGGAGGTGGAACAGACGTCGTGAGCGACGAGATCCTGCGAGCTAGGCGGACATACAGGGATTGCGTGCTCCCCGCGGTTACGGAAGCCGACGTCGCTCGCAACATCGCGATCGACTTGGCGGAGCTGATGTCGCTAGTGGTCAAGAAAAGTGGGAAGCTTCGATTAAGAACAGCGGACGATGGGAGCTTCCCCAGAAACTACGTACGCTTGTTCGTGGTGAGGTGTACCGCCTGGCCTGCGAGGACGAAGTGCAAGCCATCCCACTGTGCCTGGCCTGCCACAGCGACGTCTTGACGTCCGTCGACTGTCGAGTGCGTCGGGCGACACCCCGACTAACGAGGCCTCTTTCGAAAAGCGTGCTTGAAACATCGTGCTGCTACGGGGACGACCGGCGGAGGACGAACTGCTGAAGAAGGTGCTACAACGGGTTCGAGAAGAATACGACAGTGAGGCTGGCCTTATCAAACTCAAGCGCCGAGCGCGAGGATCTGCGTGCCACTGTACCAAGTCGTACGTGGCCAGGATGCCGCCGGTCAAAAATGTGTCGTTCGACTGCTCGTCGCTCTACGCAGGACGCTCCGAGGCCTTAGGCGACCACACTTCCTTCATTGAAAGTGTTGAGGACATCGGGCGCTACGTTAATGTGGTGCGCGACCGTGATTATCGCGGCCAACGGCACCGACCAGGACTGCGTGAAGTGATTGGCGACTCCGAGGAGAGCAAGGAAAAAGAGGATCCTGACTGCTTGATTCCAGACGGAAAACGAGTGATCGGGTCAGTTAGGCCGTGTCTGTCGGCTACATTGACTGCTTGCCGAGCGAGATGCTCGTGGACACGGGGCTACGTCGAGTCTCGTCGACTCGAAAGTCGTTCGTCGACTCGGACGCCTTCACCAACATATCCTGGTAGCCTAAAGGGCGTATCGGTCCAGAAGTCAAAGATTCGCGGTGTGATCGACTTACCCGTACGGTTGGGCTCGCAGGAGAAGATGCGACCCTTCGTAGTGGTAGATTAACTACACGTGGACGCGATCTTGGGCACGGACACGCTGAAGGCATACCGCGCGGTGATCGATTTGGAGGACAACACCATGACGCTAAAAGACACCCACGAGGTATTCCAACTGGGGTCGCCTCGCGTAGAGCAGATGTTCAACTCGCGCCTGAGCGCGACAGTGCGGCTTCGGCCCGGAGGTCAGGCTCTCGTCGCCACGGACGTCATCGGTGAGGTCTCTAACCTGACCACAGTGTTGGTGGAAGGTTCGCCTGTGCTGGACGACACGGTGAAGATTGCCCGTACGCTATGCACCGTTCACGAGGGCAGAGTGATCGTAGAAGTGTGCAACGCGTCGGTCGAGGACGTAGTCCTGAAGAAAGGCACGCTCCTGGCTGCGTCTACTGTAGTTACGGCGACGGCGTTCGCAGTCCGGGTACTCGCACCACGCCCGCAGAACAACATGTGTCGTCCGGATCATCGTGGGTGAGCTCTGTGTTGGGCACCCTGCGAGCCCGTCGGACGGCCTAATGCCGGGACTGGCCAAGGGAAAGAGGTCGAGCTCGATATCGACTTTGCGGACTCAAAGCTGGGCGCGGAACAGCGCACGCTATTCGCCACACTGCTCCAGTCGTACCAAGACATGTTTGTCGAGACGTCACTGACGCCAGGGCGCACTGACCTACTGGAATTTTCGATTGACACCGGTACTCAGACGCCGCTGAAACAACGCCCGTACCGAGTGTCGAGAGCCGAAGGAGACGTGATGGAAGCTGAGATACAAGAATATCTCGAGCAGGGGTTGATCAGACCGTCGATGAGTCCGTGGGCTCGTCCGGTATTGATGATCCGGAAACCCGACGGTGGAATCCGTTTCTGTATTGACTACAGGAGACTGAATGCTGTGACGATCAAAGATTGCTACCCTATGTCCCTCATTGATGACATTCTGGATGTCTTGGGGATGCGAAGCTCTTTTCGACGATGGATATAGCCTCTGGCTACTGGAACGTCCCGATGGCCGCTGCCAGCGTGGAGAAGACCGCGTTCACCTGCAAATACGGTCTTTTCGAGTGGTTAGTGATGCCTTTCGGCTTATGCAACGCAGTACCGGCCTTCGAGCGACTCACGTAAAATGTATTGATCGATCTTAAGTGGCGGACCTGCCTAGTGTATCTTGACGACTGCGTGGTTTTCATCAATGACTTCCGGACTCATCTGGTCCGCCTAAAGCAGGTGCTGGAACGCTTCAGGGTAGCCGGGTTCAAGATCAAGATGAAAAGTGCAAGTGGGGCCGCGACCAAGTCGCCTTCTTGGGCCACATCGTCACCCCATCGGGCATCCTGCCGAACCCCGGAAAGGTGAAAGCAGTGATGAACGTGCTAAGACCGCACGATCTGCACACGGTGAGGGCCTTCCTCGGACTAACCAGCTACTTCTGGCGATATATACCGGGATACGCTGCGATCTCCGCACCGATTGAACGTCTCAACATGAAGGGCGTAATGTTCGTGTGGAACGGTGACTGCGAGGCTGCTTTCCTACAACTTAAGCGCAAGCTAGTCGAGCCCCCATCCTAGTGCATCCTGATTTCAAGAAGCGATTCAAGCTCTTCGTCGACTCATCAAAGCTGGCCGTGGGTGCCTGCCTAATGCAACAGGTGGATGGACGAGATAGAGTGGTCGCCTACGCTAGCAAGCTGCTCGTCGGGTCCGAAAAATTGGATCCACAAGCAGGACGGCACGTCCGAGATCGAGTGCTGGGGAATTGTGTGGGCAACTAGGAATTTCCGCTGCTATTTAGACCGACGAGAGTTCGATTTGTACACGGACCACAAAGCCCTCGTGTGGGTCTTTAACGAGAACAACCGCACTGGGAATGCCAAGTTGGCAAGGTGGGCGATGGAACTATCACAACTGAGGTTCAAGGTGTTTCACAAGGCCGGCACGAGCATGGGCCATGTGGACGGTCTCTCGAGGTTACACACGGCTTCCGTCAACGCTATCACTATGGCCGACCTGCTTAACGACTCGGGTGACATCGACCTTCGTCTAGTCCAAGTCGGGGAGGGTTTGGACTACGACGACGAGAACGAAGACGACCCTGTGTACCAGGTTGCGGAACCTGCCCTACACGCTGTCCTCGACTTGGAAGGACAGGGTCCTGTCCAAGTCGGGGAGCCCGCCCTTGGGCCCCCGTCGAATCTCCCGCCCCTCCTGTGCGAATCGCTGAGCAGGACGAAGAGGACGAGGATGGCGAGGCTAGCCAGACTGCCATTTCACCCGTTGATCTCTTCGGACTGGACCGAGAACGGTTCACCGAGGAGCAGAAGCAGACGCCGTGGATACAGACGCTAGTCGCATTTCTCGTGGACGGAGTCTTAGCATTAGACGCCCAACTACGAGTCCGCACGCTGCAGATGGCCCCTTACTACCTAGTCAAGAATGGTTTGTTAATGCACAAGGTACACCTGAGGGCGCGAGCAGGGCCGGCTCGGACGATCAGCGTACCAGTAATTCCGCTGCCCTTTGTCGAAACGGTACTACACTATTGCCACGCGGACGTCTTCTCGGCGCATGTGGGGCAAGTCAAGACAATGGATAAGGTCCGCAAACACGCCTACTGGAACGGCTGGAAGAAGGACGTCGCAGAGTACATCCGTTCATGTTCTAAGTGCGGAAACGGGAAGGACTACAGACCTTGGAAGAACGGCCGCATGCAGCGCATGCTGACCCAGGAGCTCTCTGGCCCGTTCTCACTATTGGTCGTGGACGCTATAGGCCCGCTAGTAGCTACTGAGCGTGGGAACAAGTACATCTTGGTGTTCGCTGACTACTTTACGCGATGGACTAAAGCGTTCGCCGTGGCCCGCCTAGACACGGTCACTTTTGTGGATGTGATGGTGAATGAAGTAGTTGCTCGCCACGGAGTGCCTGAGAGGTTGCTGAGTCACCGGGGTTCGAACTTCATCTTGGAGCTGGCCCAGTCGTTCTACGAAACCTTGGGTATCAAGAAACGTTTCGGTGCTGCGTATAACCCTCAGACCCAAGGCCTCGTGGAACGTTTCAATGGCACCTTAATGGGCATGTTGAGAATGCTTGTGAACGAGTCTCAGACTGACTGGGACTTACACTTGCCTAGAGCCCTATTTGCCTACCGGACGTCCTACCATGAAGCGCTCGGCGATTCACCTTTCTTCAGTCTCTACGGCCGCGACCCTGTGTTACCCCTGGACCTGGCTTTCTTGAACACGAGCAATAATTGGAGGAGCAACGAAGTCGCCGATTACCGTAGACGACTCTACCTGTCAATGTGCGACACCCGGTGGATGGTCGAGCGACAGCTACTCAAGGCGCAAAACAAGCATGCCAAACGACTAGAGGCACAGGAAGCAGTGGAATTCGAGGTAGGCGAAGCTGTCTGGGTGTACCAGTATTTCCGCGTCAGGCGAGGTGAGAAGAAGACCAAGAAGCTCGCCTTCGCCTGGCACGGACCGTATCGAATTGTGAGCTGTCTTGGCGAAAACACGTACCGCGTTGCGATACCGACGCACCCGAATCGGGTCGTCTCGGTGAATGTGAACCGCCTCAAACGCTTTAAAGGACGATGGAGTCGTCCGTTCCAAACAGAAGTGCCGCATGGCGTCGAAACCCAACCTGGCGTGGACGACGCGGGTTCGCTGACCGAGGAAGATCTACCAACTACTAGTTTTGTGGAGCGTCTCGCTATCGGAGGCGAAGAGGTCGCTTTCTCGGGTGTCGGAAATCCTATCGTGGAAATCCTCGCGAAGCGAGTGAAGAATTCGCAAGAAACAGTATCTGGTACTGACTGCTTCGTTCGAGACTAGTTGGAGGTCGACTACCTCCTTGTTGCCGGAATTTCAAGCCCTGATTTCTGCTTTCAACGACGAACGGCGTCGTGAAGACTGTTGGCCTGGACTACGACGGAGCGCACGCTTGGAAGAGGCAAACGCCGCCGTCGACGAAGACGAGCTTCTCGTTTAGTCCTACTTCTCGTGGATATGTCGCCGTGACTCTCGAAGGAACCTCCTGGAGGTTCGTCACGGCTTAGGCTTGAAACCCGCTCTTCTGCGAGCTCTCCTCTTTATTACGTTTGGATTCCTATTGCCACTGTTCGGTAAGGGAACCGTACGCTAGCTACTTTCGCTACGGTTGCCCTTGCAACGGCAAAGATGCTCGAGACGAGCTACAACTTATTTTTACTCTTGAATTTCTCTACTGCTGGTCGGCCGGTGGACCGTTACTCTACTTTGATATCTTCTACTATGGTCACCTTCGACGGCAATAACGGAGTTCGAGGCGAGCTCCCCTCTTTTTCTGTTAATTTTCACTTTCTTGTACTGCTACGGGAACCAACTCAAACGAATGACTTGAAGCTCAACTGAAGCTTCAATTGGAACAAATATTATCGCTGCTACTTGGTAACTACTGCAAACGCCACTTCAAGAACGAACTGTCGCAAATGCCACTCTACGCGGCCTTCAACTTCTCTTCGGCGTCATCGGCCAAAAACATTGACTCTTCCTGAGCGGGCAGCTTCACGCGGGGAGCCAGAGCCGTTCGCGATCCATCCGCATACTGGTACGGCGCCCAACTCTCGGTCTTGGACTCTTTCTCGTCGTACGGCAGTACGGGTGTAAATCCGACTGGGGAACCGCCAGCCGAAAGCGCGATCAACTCCCGCTCCACCTGCCCGATAAACTCGTCGTTCAGGAGCTTCTTCCAAACTTCGCCGGTCCCTTTCCAGTGGGGCTGCCGCGGACGTGACGAGGTGATGTCTTAACGGATACGAGCCAAGGCGCGGTCACTCAGACGCTGCTCGTAAGGCACGAACTTCGGCTCTAGGGCATCGGTCTGCTCCAAGAGCTGGGGCAGGGTGGCAAAGGACCCCTCGTCCAAACGAAACGGCTTCAACGCTCCGTCCATCTTCGTCCGATATACGGTGTCCTCCTTCTTGCACAGCTCGCCGAGGTCTGGCACGTACCCACCCTCCGGTGTACGTCTTGCCTTTGGAGGAGTTGCGCCCCGGTTGTCCTCCCCACCACATCAAGTGGCGGTTGCTCGAAAACTCCAGCATCCGGAGGAAGCCGTACCAGCCCCACAACTCGATGCCCAAACTGACGAACGTGAGGCGGGCCCTTAGAGCGGCCATTTTCTTCTTACGACGCGCTATAGTAACTTGGCTCGACGCGAACGGCGCGTGAAGCGCCCAGTCGAAGAATGCCGGACGGTGCGTGTTCCAGAATCGCCAGTGGACCGGATCATACCACAGGAAGACGCCTTCCCACGGGTATGCCAACTCGTAAGGGAACCGCCCATGGTCGGCCGCCGTCCTGTACAGCTTGACGAGATCCGTATGAACTTGATCGGGGTTTTTTGACGTCAACTTCAGGGTCGGGATAACCTTGCCGGCCACGATCAACAGGTCCGTCCGTGTCTCCTTTTGGGACATGGTCATTGCACTGGACACGCTTCCGGGCGACGCCTTGGCTCGTTTGGCAGGAGGTAGCCCAGGAGGCGACAGAGTGCCTGTGTCCGACTCGGCAGCCCCTCCGTCTTGACTTCCTGCATTTCGACGTCGGGGGCCATCGCGGCGCGGGCCGGCCGAGGTTCGGGTGGTCGCTTGACTTGGGCAGGCGCCTCCTCCGACGAAGACATCGGTGGTGACGGGCGTGTCAGTATCAGGATCGGTCGACAAAAGACCTCGGCGGGATCCTGTTGACCATCGATAATGGCGCCGGCGACGTAATCCAGGACTTCCAGGTTCTCCGATGCGTCGTTCACGTCCAATACGCTCTTCATCTTCTGCCATAACTCCGTTTGTATCTCTTTCACTCGCGCCGCGGCGAAGGTCGCTATCTTGGTGCGCTGGCGCTGCTCCTCCTGATCCATATGGGATCGAAATCGCAGCAACAACGCCTGGTTCTCTGCCTCAGAAGCGCGCGAGGTCATCAGAACGCCGGCGGAATGTCGCGAAGCGTGGCGGGGAAGACGGTCGACGGTGGCGCTCCGTGTGCGCTCGAGTCAGCAAGTTTTCAACTGGAAGATGTCGAAGTTGCCGGCCTTGAAAGACCGTTCCTGACCTAAGTACGGTTCCTCAGCCCGTACACAAAGTTGCCATTTGGACATTTCGCGACTTTTTCTATAGCTCCCCGTGTCTAACGGACGACCTGGGACTGACGACCCGACCACACCCAGACTGTGCGAGCGACTCGACCTACTCGTGGACGGCTCCAACTACGCTAGCCGCTCCTAACCGAGTCGTGTAGCCTGGACTTCCCTACTCGGGAATGGACGGTCCTGACTTCACCGAGACACGCTTGGCCATGCGCGAGAGACGGCAGCAGACGCAAGCGACGTGACTTACAAGCCACGAACTATTGATGGATCGACGGCTGGGGCGAGGGGCAGTTCTCGCTACCTCATGCCAGAACTACTAAGGACGCACGAGGACGGTCATGAGTGCAGACTCACTCGCAAAATTGAAGGATTTAGCGCAGGATGAACTCGCCCACGGACCCTATTGCAATACCCGTACGTCCCCAGTACGTCGACGCTGAACTCCTGCCCGCGTACTGCTGCGCCGGACTTTGCTGCATCTTAGTCTGGGTGCTTACCACTCCACTGCGCAACGTCGGGTGGACATTTATGCTGGCTGTGAGGCGCGTGCTGCTACTGCACGGCGGTATGTGGTCAACGTTTATTTCGCGGTTCCAGGATGTTAATGATGACGATGGTATCCGCATACGGCCTACGCGTAAGCTCTGTGGGGCGCCGTGTTTGCAGTTCCCATGCAAGTCCTAACGGACAACGAGTTAGAGTACGGTCGCTACGGGCGGATGTGCCGTACGTGGTGGTCTGCTTTCTACGCGACTTTCTACGATTATCTACCCGACTTGGTGTTGCACACGAGTCTCTCGATGGCCAAGTACTCTCGCGCTACGACCAGTCTAACGAGGTACGTATATTATGTTTATCTTTGTTCACGGCCTACTCAGCTGAGCTGTATCTGCTGCAGAGCCACCTTTCACCAGCTACTTGGAAGATTTGCCGGCTTCTACTCCATTCGGACTGCGTCTTCGAGGGCCGCCCGGCCAAACTCCGCTACCTGCACCAAGTTCTCGGACTACTACTCTGTTTCTACTTGGACAGCATGGAGAACAGCACCCTCTCCACGCTGTTTGGCGTGCCACCTGCGACACTTTCGAGGACGTTGCGCAGGGCGGAAGCGGCGCTCTCGCAGGTGCTGCAAGGGTACCCTCCGGCCCGGATCTCGTTTCCGTCCCCCGCGCAGCAAGTGAAGTTGGCCAAGCTAGTTGAAGCTCGGGAGCCGCTTTTGAAGCACACGTTCGGCTTTATTGACGGCAAGAATCTACGGGTGAGTAGTATAAGTGATGCTGTATTAACATTATTGCTGTATCTAACGCGTGTATGCGTTGTAGGTGATGCAGCCGTCCAGCGCGGACCTCAAGAACGCCATGTACAACGGATGGTTGAACTCCGTGTTCGTGACGGGGACCATCTGCTTCGCATTGGACGGCTGCATCATCTGGTGCAAACATAATTGCCCCGGGTCGTGAAACGACCTTGGGGTTCCGGATGAAGCTACTCGACACGAAGGTCTACTCGGACGTGAGGATGAATGTAGTCTCCGACTCGGCGTTTCCCTGTTCGACGGCCATGACTGGGCGAATACTCACCCCTTTGAAGGACGGTGATATCGAGCGGATCGTGCCGTCACTGCAAAGCTCCACAAGGACTTTGCACAACGCGATAACGTCGGTGCGCCAAGCCGCGGAGTGGGGATGGGGAGTATGCAGGAAGTGTATAGTCGACTGAACTTACCTCTGCCCTACGATCCAGTGGTTCGTGGTCTTCGGCTCAACAATATCTTCCGGATGGCGAATTTTCGCGTCCGCACCGTCGGGATATCTCAAATCCGGACTACGTTTAG
Organism: Phytophthora hibernalis; assembly: GCA_012656075.1. Taxonomy (NCBI): domain Eukaryota; phylum Oomycota; class Peronosporomycetes; order Peronosporales; family Peronosporaceae; genus Phytophthora; species Phytophthora hibernalis. The sequence goes on along the minus strand of JAAKBF010000168.1, from coordinate 505,204 downwards.
TGGAGATCAGGAGCTGTTGTCTGCGATGTAGTTTAGCAGATCAACAAGTGTGATGGTCCTCGAGACCGAGTCAATGTATTTGATATAACATGTTTTCCTACTTGTCCGCTTTCTACTTATCCGCTGCTGCTTGCAAGATCGTTCTTTCATGGCAGCCGACAGGCTGTAGTAGGTGTCGTGCTTCTTGAGAAAAGATTGAAAATCACTAAGTAGTCGTCGTAGTACATGAATCGCATTTGTATTAGAAGTTAGCAGGGGCTACAGCTTAATGAAACGCTACAAAGTGATTGGGCCTCTTCGTGTTTTGCTCCAGCGAGGGAAGCTAGGCCTTCTTGAAGATTGCACCAATGAACATCATCATCTCCTGCGTACGCGCGCGGACGTCCTCCTTGTCGCGGCGCACGCGCTCATCCATCTCAATCTTGTCCTGGCGGCGACGTTCTTCTGCCTCAGCCTTGTCAGCGAGGAGTTGCGCCTCCTTGGCAGCAGCTTCATCGCGGCTGCGCTGCTCTTCTTCAACACGGCGGGCCTCCGACTTGCGCTCATTTTCTTCGCGAAAAAGTAGCATCATCGCAAAGGGACTGTTGCCTAGGTTGCTACTGGCGCTCTCGAGATCGGCTAGCTTTTGTTTCAGCGCCGCGGTGGTCTTCGTCGCACGGATGCGCTTCGCCTTGGCGAAGCTCGCCTCAGCCTGGTCCAAGTCCTCTCCGTCCCTCGCTCGCTTGGCACCGACACCGTCCCGGAACTCGTACAAGTTGCTACCGCCAACGCGGTTTGAAACGCTTTGAAGCGATGCATGGCGGTGGGCTTCTTGCTCGTCGCAGCTTCCAGGATTGAATCCACGAGCTGCTGGTTGTTTGGTCATCTTGGCCACCTTGGTAGCAGTCGTAGGGTCGAGGCCAGTAGCGCGTGGAGTAGCGGCCTTTCGCGGCTTCTTCAAACCGGTAGATCGCAGCTGACGGGCTGCCGGCACGGCTGGAAGCGGTGAAGGCTTTGGGGTGGCAGCGAACGCCTCCAAGCCCTCAGTCCCTAGCCTCAAATCGATTGAGGATGTGGCTTCGACGGAAAGCGGGCTACGGATGGCCAGAACGTCACCACTAGCGGTGTCTGCGGGGCGGACATCTTCGCAGCTGCTCTTGTTACTAATGGCGGCGTCGCTGCCAGCCTGCGCATCACCACCTTGGTCGTCAAGGAACGGCTCGAAGCTAAAATTGAGCTCCACGAACAGCTCTTCATCTCCTTGTTCGGTATCTTCTTCTTGGTCCTCGTCGGCGTCGTCGTCCATCTCGACGACGTTCGCGTTATCGTCGATGGCTTGTTTCGCCAACTTGGCGTTTTTGATGTGCGGGGGCATCTCCGCTGTACCCGACGGTTTGCGAGCGCTGTATAGCGCCTTAAACTTGCGCCGAAGACTGTCGAGGTCGCACTCGACCCAGTTCTGACCACGGGTCGTTTTGTAGGCGGATGGCAGGCGCTCCCACTCGTCTTTTCCGAGCGGCAGGTGCTCGTACACAAGCGTGACGAGGCGGTTGATCTCCGCCATCTTGTAGTTGGGGCTGCCAGTAAGTTTCACCATCTAGACACGACAACAACAGCGACGTTAGCAGCAGGTCCACCAAGTCGAGATTTAGGCAGCGTAGTGTACCGTTGGAGTTGGCGACGGTGTCGTGTGAGGTGGTTTAGAGGTGGTGGGGTGGGGGCTTGGTGGCGAATCCGAAAGTGAGAGTCGGTAGACTGCTACCGCCTCCACCATCCACTGCGGAGCTTGCATCGCGCTGTAGTGGCTAACTGCAAGGCGCGAAATTGGCGCGCGCAACTCAAACGTCAAGCCGAGGGAGTGGCACGGATTCCACGTGCCAAAGATTCCGTCGAGGTGAGATGAGCTCACCAAGTTGGCGCCAAAACCAATGAACGGCTGGCGATGCCGCCCACCGAAATCTTTCGCTACGGTCGTTAGAAGGTCAAGCGTTAATGTCAATACAGTTGTGTTACTTGTGCATGCAAATCAAAAACCCTTACCTACCCATAAGGATCACCAACACCAACTCCTGGGCCTCACCCTTACTGTCCACGGCCTTGCTACTCGCCAACATTTGCCATGGATCGCTCTGGTCTTGAATGTCGCGGTGGCGGCACATGTCGTCGCCACAACAACAAACAAACCATAGATCATCTCCGTAGTTCGCAGTTATCTCCTCGCCGCGGCTGATGTAGTCTGTTGTCGACACAACGACCGTCGTTCGCCGCCCGTTCGCGACCTCTCTGAACTCCGCCACCGGTCTGCAGAAATGTTTTACGAAGCCCATCATACCGCCCATGACCTCGGCGTTGATCGTCGCGCGCACCAATTTCGGCGCCAGATCAGGGCGCGTCTTCATCACCAACCGATAGCCGTTATTGCGTGGTCGTTCGTGGCGGGAGATCCGCACGTGCTCGATCTCTCCGAAGTACTGCCCTAGCTCCTCACCAGCGACGAGGTTCTCGGAAGCGACCACCGCCAGCGACGACGTCCGCACGTTGCCCCCAAGAAGACCTTGGAAGACAATGCGAGGCCGTTGCCGCACTTATCGTCGAACGGGCAACAGTTTATCTTGCAGGAGACGTTCATCTTGGCATTGCAGCAGGAGTCCGTCCGGCACGGCGACGTGCACGACCACCAGCCGAAGTGTGGCACGCTTGGGAACACGGTGGAGAGGGGGTCGTACAGCTCTCGTAAATGAGCGACGCGACACGGCCACCTCGCTAGGGCGAACGTGTCGGTCGGTTCAGACGAACGCGACGGGCGCGGTGGCGTTAACGCAGTGATCTTTATTGAAGGGGGTGTCGACGCGTTGCTTGACTTGTTGGTCCAGCACACGGGAACGGGAGTACGGAGTTGCGGCCTCGCGACGAGACTGTCGGCCACCTTGGCGCGCGCGCAACGGAGCCGTACGCGGCCCCGCCCGCGGGGAGAGCGGGTGCGTCTTCACGAGCACCGGCGACGAAGTGGTGGGGCTCGCGGCCGTACGCGGAGCGAGCGGCGACGTGTGTGATGACGGTGGAGGACTCGGCTCGGCCTTGGACAACCCGGAGCCAGAGTAGCTGGGCGGGCCCCACGGAGGCGTCGAGGTTCCGCTAGACTCGGGTCCGTCATGATCGACGGCTGCGCAGGCATCATGGCTGGCGTTTGAGGTGGCTTTGGCCTTATGTGGTTGGCTGCGCGACACGTCGGGCGGCGTGTTCTTGTCGTCGTTGTCGCTGGGCGAGTCCAGGATGCGGCGCAGCTTCCAGTGCGCTTCGGAGTGAACCAGGCGCACCATAGTGTCTACAAATAGAGTGCATGTTAGACCACATTCAATTTGATGCAGCTAATACACCCACCTTTCTACTTTTGTGGCCGCCTGCTCGATTCGGCGGAAGAATCGAAAGTGATCGTCTTGGTGAGCTGTCGGAAGATATATGACGACGTTTAAGACAGGTAAGTGATGGAAGCTTCGTCCGGAGTGATGGTCGACACAAAACCGGCACTAACCGTTCACTGCATAAAACTAGGGTTAGGGGCGTCTCGTGAGACCAGATTCTGGACTCACGAGGGGATATGTCGACATATTTTGCTGCATATCTGCAGCAGATATGACAGGTGCCTATGCTAGTTTTGGTAGGCGTCCAATACTTAATACTGAAGTAATATTGTTCAAGACTAGCACATTTATCACCTTATTCAAAAATATTGCAAATGTCGATACAGGCAAAACACACCATCGAATGTATCGGTGGAAATGTTGTAGTTGTAGTCGTCTTCCATCCATTCTCATTCCTCGTCCAATTCCCTTGACACGAACGTCTTCGTGCGCTGCGCTACTTTGTCTGATGTCAAATCGAGCTATTAATATCGCCGATAGCTCGATTTACAACACCCCGATAGCCTATCGGGTGTTGTAGATGGGATGTCGGAGCTGAAAATGTCAGTCTGACATACCATAACCATTACTGAACCCTGTGCCCAGGCCCTGGGCTAATGGTAATTCAAATATGCATAATATTTTCGGGTATTGGTAGTTCTATTTTGGGCAAAAATATCTATATTCTTTCAAAATGCAAAAGAGTACCATAATATTTAAATATCATCGAGGATTTTTCAAAATATCAGATATAAAAATGATATAAAGTGATATTCTGAAAGGTAGCCCCATCCGCATGAATACCATGTGTGAAGGCGAGCTGCAGCTTGCTCATGCGTATTCGAGCTATCCGACAACAGCGCTGCTGCTCAATAACGGCGAGGTATTATATCGTTTCATGTACCCATGAGCATGTGCGGCTGCACGACTGGAGCGGAATTATTCCTCCAACCTCACCCTATGTGCGTGGTGCAGGGTACTCCATCCGGACACCAAGCTTCGCTAGCTCAAGGCTCCGCACTGTGGCTATATTCCCGAGGGACACTCAGTCAAATGTACTACCTGAATAGAATATTATGAATGCATGTCTTGTAAATATCTGTATCATGTATTATGCTGATGCACGTGCATATAATATGCATACCGTACTGCCCTATATGCGCTGGTAAAGGGCTTATCTGTGCGTAGCTCTTCACCCTGCAAGTCGTAGCGACCCCACAGCATTGTCCCGTGGAGTTCCTAGTGGTCACGAAGGACCTGCTCATCATCGCCTTCACGACGGTCACAACCGAGGCTGCATTGCCCAAGGTCTTCAAGCGCTCAAAAAGTACGGCGTGGGTTTCGTGGCTACTCGTTCTACTTGGACAGTTCGACCCGCTCTACCGGTCACTGACCTCTGTGTTCAAGCTTCGGGTGCTGACAAATACGTCGGTGAACAAATTCCCAGTGTACTCTTGCTCAAGGTCTCGGCAAATGGTGTGGCCTGACATCATTGCCGTCGCCTCATGTGTATCACGTTGTTGTGCTGGGGCCAGCTGGAGTAGTCGATGGTGCGGATGCCCTTGGCCGTCGATTGCGTAGTATGTCAATTATGTTGGTGGGCCTACATGTAGTAAATATCTGTGTCGAATATTATGCATACTATATCTTGATGGGAGTTCTTTTGGGAGGGCGCGCTAAAGTGAAAGTGTCGCCCCCATAGTTCGGACGGATGGGAGCTTCTAGAGCATTCTAGAAGCTCCCACAGTCGCCGTACATCTGCCTGATTGTATTCTACTATACCATGGTAAACTTAAGTCAACTACTTACTTGTAGCTGATTGGCTTACACTCACCCTTCTTCTGTCCTGCACGACCCTTTGGCTCCATTATTCCTGTTCGCGCTTCGTGACGAACTGCTGTCGCTGGGATTAGCTCGACCCGCTTGCCTCACGCCGCACGCTGAGCGGCCTGATTCCTTCGGGCTCGAGTAGGTCCTGTGCTGCTGCAGATGACACGCCCTGTCGCGCCTGCTGAGGCTACTTCGCTGGACCTACCTCTCCTTGCGACCGCTTCTCCGCCGCCTTTGTCGCCCCCGCCTGTTATGCATCCTACCGGGCTTCATGTTGAAGATAGTGACTCCGCAGATGAATTGTGGGATGCAATCACTACGAACAGCAAGATGCCAGCTTTTGAATTGAGCCCAGCTTCTTCAGTCGACTCCTCGCCTGTGGCTTCTCCAACGCCGCCTGTGGCTTCCCTGTGATGTCTGATGATGGCTCCGCAGCGCCTGACGTGGCTCCTACCACACCCGCGATACCCAAACCTTCGATGTCGCTTTCTCAGCTCGTGTACGAGATTATGATGGAAACCTCATATTTAGAATCAGAATCAGAAAAATCTGATAACCACCAAATTGCTTCTGGAACTTGCACAGCGGCGAATGAGACGGGCCTTTTCGACGACAGCGATGATGACGGCGACTTGACCCGTACGCGTCACGCCCGCTTCCGCTGCGGCGATTAAACGTCTCATTGGCATCCGCCACTGCCTGCACCACCGGCTCGTCATCCGTCAATGAACCACCGAAACTTCTGCAACCCAGAGGCTCCGTGGGATTACGGTTCTGATGCTCCCATCGTTCGTTTGCTCGATGCCCACGGTGAGACCCCGCATCGTTGTTATTTAGTCCATTGGAAGGGTTAACCCTTGCAGATGAGCTGGGTCTGGGCTGAACAGCTGGAGAACGCTACGACCCGCCCCATGATGGAAAAAGTGGACGAATGGAAGGCGTCTGGCAGTTCGGGATCTTTCACCTCGTGGGACACGGAGCGTGATGTTGCTTCGGAAGCGGGAACTTGCTTCATGGATGCTCTCCAGTCGGCGCTGTACTATCTTGGACAGTCAAAATTGGTCACAATGGAAACTTGGGATGCGTTCGAACAAAAACGACCCCCTGCTATACAGTATGGTGTGTCACGCGAGGCCGTCACCCAATTTTTCAAGCTGCTGCATCGTAAAAGCGTGCCATTGAATTATGATCGATTGATGGTCAGCATTCATTCGAGTTCGAGCTCCAACCTTCGTACATTCCGTGAATTCTGTGCAAAGCTGGAGGCCGGAGTTTATATCGTGAGTGCTGGTGAAGATGGGCTCGGACACTGCTTCGTTGTGATCTCGCATGGACCTGGAAAGCGACTTATCATGCTCGATGATAACGACACCAGTCACGACACGCCAATGGTTGTCCTCCCTCTCAGCTACCAGCGATGGATCAAGAACGTAAAATGGGTGTGCTGCGTCGAATTAAACCCGGGATACAAGTGTCGCGGTGGGAAGCGCAAGTCCAAGACACAGTGCAAGCGTGCGAAACGTCTGAAAAACAGCAACAGTAATGGCAGCCATAGGAGATGTAAGCCTGGAATACGAGTTGGTCTTTTCAGACCCCTTCAGAATTGCTCATCATCTTCGCCGCTTCTTTCTCCTGGTTGGCTCGAAATTTGCAATGAGGTCTGGAATTTGTGAGAGATTCTCCACTGGTTCCCATGTTGTCTTGTGTTCACCCACCCACTCCACATGGAATTCTGTACGCTGTTTCCGACGACGTTTTCCGAGAAGGCGCTTGACTATCTGACCGATACTGCCGTCTGCCAGAACGACTTCACCTGGTTTTGATAATCGAGTGGAATCCTTGTAGGGCTTCAATCAGCCAGTGTTGAAAACTGGGTGGAGTTTGATTTCTGCCTGGATGTTGAGTTTGTAGGCGTGATTGTGCACCCTCCGTACGACTGTGTACGGACCAATCCACTTCGGCCCAAACTTTGTTGAATTCGGCAGGCCGGAGTGTTTCGGGTCGAGATTCTTCGTGCTGAAGTACACCTGATCCCCAACGTGGAATACTTGCTCCTCACGGTTGCGGTCGTAAATGTTACGCATCCGTACTTGTGCTTCTGCTAATTCGTCGCGACAGCGTTGCAGAATTGCTGCATGCGTTCGTGGAACTCGGCGCCTTGACGACTCTTCGGTATACTTACAAGCTGTTCGGCTGTAAGTTGAAGTGGATTCAGCGGAATGTAGCCAGATCCGCCTCGAACGGAGCTAGTTTCGTGCTGAAGTTGACAGTCGAGTTAATTGCGAACTCAGATGAGCATCCCAATCATCTTGCAATGGACTGACAAAGCAGCGTAGATACTCCTCTAGCGTTCGATTCATTCGCTCTGTTTGTCCATCGCCTTGTGCTCGATGCGCTACGGCCATGCTCAGCTTGGTTCCGATGGATTTGAAGACGTGCTGCCAGAATTTGGACACAAACTTCCTATCGCGATCAGATACGGTGTTTGATGGCATGCCGTGCAGTTTCCAGATGTTGTCGATGAAGAGTCGAGAAACCCCTTCGGCCGTAACTGTCTTCGTTGTAGGTACAAAATGACACCTCTTGGTCAACCGATCGACGACGACCCAGATTGAGTCGAAGTCGTGCTTCGTTCGCGGTGGATCGGTGATGAAGTCCATGGATATTGACCGCCATCGTTCGTCCGGGATGCTGAGTGGCTCGAGCAATCCAGGAGGTTTCGTTAACCGTGGTTTGTTCCGTCGACAAGGCTCGCAGTCTGCGATGAATCGCTGGATGGACTTGAGCATCTTCGACCAATACCAGCGTCGTGCTAATGTCAAGTATGTGCGTTCGGCACCTAGATGACCGCCGTAGTTCGTGTCATGACACTCGCTGATGACCGTTTGCCTCAACTTCAGATCGTTGGGCACGACCATGCGAGGTACGTCATCCGCAGGAGTTTGATACCAGAGCATCCCGTTCGCCTCGGAATAGCAGTGATACGTCTTGTGCTGATGATTTCCCCGTTTGGGTTTTGAGCCAGCTGTCCGTCGCTTGATTGCCGCGAAAATTGTCTGCGCTTCTCGATCCTTTGCTTAAGTCTTCTTGATGCTGGAAATCAGATTGGTGTCCTTAGTAATCTCGCTGATCGCCAAGCTGAAGGACGTATCGTCGAAACTTGTAACGCTCAAATCATGGAAAAACTTCGTCTCTGGTTCGAAGTCTGGTCTTCGGCTCAATGCGTATTCTTCGCACCAGGGAGATACGAGAATGTTGGCTGATACTCAGCGAGGATGTCATACCATCGCGCTAAACGGCGATTCGCCATCTTCTGGGTGAACAGACCCTCGAGACTCTTATGATCCGTTTCGACAATTGGAGGTTTGTCCAGACAGTAGATCCGAAAGGCTGCTAGGGCATTGACGATCGCCAAGAGTTCTTGCTGTTGTGTTGGGTAGTTGAGCTCCGCTGATTTCATCTTGCGACTTGTGTACGCTAGAGGACGCTCAACTCCGCCCACTACTTGAAACAAGACTTCACCAACCGCGAACTTACTGGCATCTGTACGAAGATGCATTGGCTTGCTGAAGTCTGGTAGGTGCAGCACTGGTGGATTCCACAACCGTCGTTTCAGCTCCTTGAAGTTCTTCAACTGCTCTTTACTGAAGTGAATCTTCGCGTTACGCTTGCTTTTCTTCTTCAGAAGTGCGAACATCGACGCTGTAAAGGAGGCATACTCCGGGCAGAAGCGCTGGACGTAGCCAGTGAGACCAAGAAAGCTGTGAAGTTCCTCTTGTGTTCGTGGAACTGGCCAATCCTTTATTGTTTGTACTTTATCCGGATTCATACGTACTCCATCACGTCCAACGAAATCTCCTAGACACGGAATCTCATCGGCGCAGAAGACAAACTTGGACAACATCACATATAGCTTGTTGCTGCGCAGGATGTTCAACGTGTCGCGTAACGCTTCTAAGTGATCTTCGATCTTCGGCGACTTCGTGAAGATGTAAATATCGTCATAAAACGACTTCGTATTTTCAGACCTCTGAAAATCTTCGACGTCAACCGATGCATCGTCGGCGGCGCGTTGCAGACACCCATGGGTAACACCAGATACTCCCATAATCCATTTGGTGCTTGAAACGCTGTGAACTTAATGTCTTCCTCGCGCATACGAACTTGGTAATAGGCCGACATCGGGTCCATTGTGGAGAACCAATACGCACCGGACATGGCGTCCAGGATATCTTCCTTCCGAGTCATTGGAATAATTTGACGAATCGTGTTCGTGTTCAAGTATCGATAATCATGAACGATCCGCCACCCGACAGGTTTCCGTACACAGAATGTTGGAGCAGCGTGTGGACTGATGTTTTGTCGGATGAGCTTCTTCTTTACCATGTCAATGACCCATCGTACAATTTCGCGTTGCTGCTCTGGTGACTGGCGTCAATGTTGTCTGTACATCGCGAGGCTTGGATCTTTTACGTCGATCCGGTGTTCAATGTCACGTTTCTCCGGCAAACCTTCCGGTAGCTCCGGACGAAAAACGTTGTCCTTGTATCCGGTTAGAAGGTCAAAGGCAGGATTATCTCGAAAACTTTCCCAGTCCGTTTCGAGGTATCGCTGCGCTTTAGCAGATACGACGTTTTCCGGTTGATCTTGTCGCTGCAGTGAACGAGCCACTTGCTTGATCGTCGTATTCGACAGCACCAACATGAAATCCGGTTCCTCAATTGATTTGGTCTTGATTCGCAGGAACTTCCGTAGTTTCTTGCGGGTGATGTACTTCGTCTGTACACCACTTCAAAAAAACACTTCAAAAAGTGGTGTACAGACGAAGTACATCACCCGCAAGAAACTCGGGGCGAAATGCCTATCGGCGAAAAGACCCGATCCCTGTCGAGGCGCCGCGCTGAAAACGGATGTGAAGTCCACGGTCAAAACTGTTGGTAACACGGTGCAGAAGGAAACCCCTAGTGTTGTCTGCGCACAACAAGACGACGCGCTGGCGAGCAAAGGCTCGGCTGAAGAAAACGATGCGGAAGCTTCAAAGCGCGATGACACTATACAAGAAGCTGTAGAAAGCAGCAGTGTCAGGGGCAAAGATACCATCGTGGATAAGATGTTCACGATGGGTGCTGTAGAATCCGGATCCGAGAATCCAGAAGAAACACCACTTTTAGATAGCCAATACAAATACAGAGTTATATACAACAAACAGTCGCTACTTATTCTTATAGACCCTGAGCGGTGGGTCTGAACGCCAGTCAACGAAGGCTGTGTTCAGGGTACTGGTCAACCCTCAAGCCCTTTCACACGCGCACCACCCTCAGATGAGGGAAATAATACACTCAAATACAATCCAACCTTGAACGCAGTCTATCGAATATTCCTGGGGATGACTGCTACTAATCACCCAAGAAGGTCTTGTCAATATGAAATGAAACACCGCCCTTACTGTACACGCAGCGGGATCAACTAGAAAATGGAATGCAAGGATCACGTCAAACACCTACGTGAATGATCCCTCACAACTGGACTTGAATCTTTTAGGGAGCCCCGCACCGAACCGTCCTTAACTGATCGGCGGACCCGTTTCCTGCTTGTCGGGAGCCCTTCTTTGAGCGACTTGTGCAGAAGGGGGTAAACGAACTCTGATTGTTATCTTTGCTAGCCTATCGCTAGATCTTCGTAAATGGTCTCTTGTTGTCTGCGTTCTTCGATGTTCTTTCGTGTTTTTCTGTGTTCTTCTGTGTTCTTCTGTGCCCCTTCATTGCGATCTTCTGCTTTGATTATACAGGATGTTGACGTTGACACTTTGTGGGTTGATCTTCCCATCTTCAAGGGGCCGTGTCTTTGTGTTTGCTGCATTCTTGATATCCTGAACGCAGGTGTATTCCACCTACGCTCAGGGTTCATGAACCTTTGTATACCTTGAAACCGATGTGTACGACCTCACAGAGCAGGATGACCTTGGGCGCACATTATAATTTGTACGCTCAGGTATCTGCGTTCAGGGACAATCTGCGTTCAGGGACAATCTGCGTCCAGAAACTAGAGTACATCCAATGTCTTGCGACCAAAGGTACACTCAATGTAGACGCTTCACACGGTATTCTTCTCTTGGTTTTCAGCTTCACTCGGTATTTGTTGACACGGCGAGTTCCGGGTACGCGGATATGTGTGCATTCAGATTTTAGGCGAAAGGGACACCACATACAATACGTTTGCGTGGGAATTTTCAATTCCAGATTCGGTTAACTCGCTTGAGGACGGAGCGATCTTGACATAGTTCTGCGTTCAGGATTTCAGACCCTGTTCGCAGTCTTCCAAGTCTAAAGGACCCATCTTAAAGCCTGGCCTCATCCGCTCCGAGGAAGACAGTCGAATTACATGTCGCACTTGCGCAAAGCGCATAACCAGTACCGATAAATTTTCAATAGCCAATTAAATATCAGGATTATTCCAGGTCAGCATTCACTGGGTGACTCTAGGAGAAAATTGCACTCAGTCTCGTGTCAAGAGTGCTTGGTACATGTACAAAAATAAGGCGGGTAAATTTGGGCATCATCGGCTATATTTCCAGCTATGTCTGATAAGTACGAAGTGTATTGTGCTACGTTACCATTATTGGAACACACAATGGATGTCTTCGCGCCACGTCTTCATGAACACGTCGCCAAACGGTGGACATAAAGTGAAATCAATGCATACCACAACCCTCCCGCCCACCATACTTTACAAAACCAAGTTTCATACACCCTTCTGCTATCTTTAGCCAGTTCGAGGACTGGGAGGATAGAGCACTCGTCCAGATTGCATTCCAGTTTGAGCGCAAAGGAATCCGGATAACATGGGACAACGTGGCACGCCGATTAAAAATAAAGCGGACTGCGCAACAGCTACGCTTGATGCTAGCTAGCCTCCAGCGCACGTTTGGGAGAAAGACCGTGGACTTCCCGCCTTGTGTCATGTCGCTCGGGGGCGACTTTTGCGAGCCGTACCAGAAGGTAGACCTCAACTACCAGTCTTTCTAACACGAGCAGCAAGCTGCCCTCTGCTCATTCGGTGGAGATCAGGAAGCGATGTCCCGTTCTTCCTATTTGCACACCATTCTCACGCCGACTGGTACGGCTCGAATACTGGCCTTCCTTTTGGGAGCATTAGCGCCGAAGATATACGGCAGGTCGTATGCAGGACAATGCTGGATAGATCCTCCCCCAGAAGTCTCCACCATCGTTGACGCTATATGGCATGTTGGTGTCCGTGACATTTTCCACGATGTTGGGTCAGGAATAGGCAATGTTGTCACCCAAGTCGCGCTCATGACAAGCGCCAGCGCCAGCGTCTGTGTTGGAGTTGAGCTTCGTGCCGATTGGTGCTCACTGTGTCAAGAGTTTTTTTAGCGCTATGTAGACACTCTTTATTAGCTTTGCCATGTGTGTTGGAAGACCTCAGACGTGAGAAATGCTGCTCTGTCATCGCAAGCTTCCATGTGCGAAGCAACGGTCATCTTTGCGGATATTTTCCTCTTTGAGGAAGTGGCTAAGTTATCCGCCGCGCGTGAACTTGCTGTGATGCCGAGTGCATGAATAATAGCAGCACCTTCTCGTTTTTGCTCCAGACACCGGTCTTCCTGCTCGGACCTCTTTTGCCCTCACTGGTAGTTATTGTGTGAAGTAATGGCGTCATGTAGTTGAAAGTCGTCTCTTTACCTGATTTTTATTTACAATAAAAGCTTCAGTTTCAAACTACATGCAATTCATTTAGGCAGCGTGGTCGGCAAGGCTCCTATATTGCAGTGTCGTGCTGCATGTGCACAGAGTTAACTTTGCCACCAAGTACACAAGCAGGACGGCGCCGAAGCCGTAGCGATCTTCGTCAACAGGAGCTGCACGACGTCGAAACGTTCATGGGTAGGATGGTGCCGACCTCGCCGCCAAGTCTGGTAGTACCGCGGCCCTGACGCCGCCGCCGACTCGATCTTCATCAGCAGGACGGCGCCTTCCTGCCGTCAATTCCAGGAGCTGCACGGTGCCGGCGCCAGCGCCATCTTCACGAGTAGGACAAATTTAGCCCAACTGGCTCGAACAAATTATGGCTGCAAAACCATACAAAACACAAGATGGATCGCCCACATGCACCGTAAGATACATGTGCCTTGTACTTGATAATTCTAAATGCAACGTGTCTTCTTGCATATGCAACGTGTCTTCTTACATTAGACGGAATCTTAATCTATCACAAAAAGCACTCTGCCGAGGAACAGAACGACGCCGACGCCTCCATCAAGTCCAACAGCTGCATGACAATGAAGCCGATTTGATCTTCATCGGAAGAACGGCGCCGAAGTCTACGCCAAGTTCACGAGAAATGACAATTACGGGTGGATAAAATGTTCGACCCAAAAAGTGACCGTGCCACCTCCAGAACATGCTGTAGAATCTTTGACACTTTCCCTAGCTCATAGATCATGTTCCTCCGTTTGGCCTATAACACCTTACAAGCGATTGGAGCTGTCGCTCTGATTGCAGTGAAGTCTGTAGCTCAATGAAATGCAGAACATAATCTCGAGGAACACCATCAGCGTTGACCGTGTGACGGAAACTACTTTGGAAGAAAAGAATGGGATATATTTTATAAATGACTTTCGACGCACTGGTCGGGAAGGTTTTGCGCAGGACAGCTACGCTGAGTCGACTGAGACCACGGCCCAAAAGGACGTTGATGACAAAAATGCATGGAGCATCTCGAATTTACGCGAAAAACACTTCGTTGGAGATGGCGCGCAACAGGACAACTACACTATGGCGGCGAGATCAATCGGAGATATACCAAAACAATTTGCATGTGAATAAGAACGGGAACTACAAGCCCGTCAAGAAAACGAGTGTTGCGCGTGACGGTCGCGTTGGGAGCAACGACTCGGCAGTGCACTCGAGTACGTTGCAGGATATGGGAGAAGGGTACAACAAAGAACCGTTTGTCGAGAAGGAGGACGTTTACGTGGGCTTTAACGGCGCTCTCAAAGGATAAAAGAGTGGTACGCTCTTCACATATTGACTTAAGGATCTGTCAGAAACCCAATACAAATACTGCGATTGCTCTTGAGCCATCTGACGCGGCCACAGAGGTTGTGCGAGTTGAGTTCGAGACACTGACTAAATCTGACGAGATTGCACAGCCAAGCCGCGTATTAGAGTCGCTTACTCAAGATGTGGAGTGTGTCAGAACGGTAGACGTGGTGAGTGTAACTACAGACGCGACCATACCCGTGCTGGACAAAATCGAGCCATTTGCCAAGGAAGTCCGACGGGACGGCGAGCTGCAAACGGTAGAGGGTATTGACCTCTTCTCCTCTCACTAGGTTGTCAACACCCGAGGAACAGGGCTTTCTGGCGGGATAGACAACGAGTGGCGAGGGATGGCCGAAACGGGGAACGAGTGGAACATATTTTCAGACGCTACCGTTCCTCTGCTGAACAAAATGAGAAAACTCGCTGGGGAAGTCCGACTAGATTGCGAGTTGAAGAGGGAGGGAAATAACCTCTTTCTCACGCACTGAGTTGTTTACAACCGAGAACCAGGGCGTTCCAGCGGGAAGAACAACAAGTGATATGGAGAATTAGAGAAGCGTTCTGAGCCTCCGATGGGATGGATCGCACGCTTGGTGCTCGAGGAAAAGAGGGCGGAAGTTGGGTCCGTACCTCACTTCAATTTCGACTTCTCGGACAATCAAGAAGACACAAGTGACCAATCTCATCAAACTGTCAGCTACTGACATGGGTCTACCACGATCCGACTACTCCACCCACTCACTCCGCATAGGAGGGGCCTGTGCACTGCTGGCAGCAGGTAAGAGCGACCTGGTTATTCGACTACTGGGCCGGTGGGCCAGCTGGTGTTTCACTGTCTACACCAGACTACGACCGGGAATGATTCGAGACGCGGCAAGCTGTATGATCAAGGCCTCTACCTGGGAGTGCCACGAGCAAGGCGCCGTACCGAGCCAGAACACGTGGCAACCGGAAGGGGAGATTCAGGGAGTATAACTCTCCAAGCTAATCAAGTCAACTTGCCCTCGCAGTGAAGTCCTGAAGGAGGAAACGCTCAAATCATGGAAGAACTTCGTCTCCAGTTCGAGGTCTGATCTTCGGCTCACATTCCGGTTTTCGAGTCGCGAGACTCGACATCAGTAGTGGGTCATGGAACATTACGCCGGCAGTTTTTTACTTACCGTAATTTACCAACAAGAACATTCCTGGAACCTTCTTTGTGGTCAGGATCGCATTCAGCGACGCAACCTCTCGACCACCTAAGAGCGAAACCAACGCCCTTTCGTTCTGAGGGTGGTTTAAGATCCGCTCAATTGATGATGTACAAAACCGGATTATTTCCGAATTAATTTATTTTTTCTCAAAAATTAAGTAGGCTATGTATATAGATACCCCAACTGATAACATGACGTTCGAACTAACTTTTGGAAAATACAAGGGCACGCCGATCGAAGAAGTATATACTTCTGATCCTGGCTATTGTCGATGGATGCACAACCAACCCAGTCTCAATATTACTGAGGAAATCAAGATCTTCCTACATTCCAAGTTTTTAAGCGATGATAACTCATATATGATGAGTTGGGGCAAGTACAAGGGGAAGACGCTAAAGCAAATTAGTCGCACCGATTCTAATTATATCGATTGGCTTCGTAAGAACCCATTCGTAATTGAGAAATGTCCTAAGCTTGTCGAGGCTTTAGAGCTTAATTAAAAAAATATCTTTTTTTAGTCGATGACTTAATTACGATTGATCCTGATATATAAAGTCCTATGATATAATAATGAAAGGATATATCTATAAGATCACCAACGCGGACGAGTCGATTGTGTATGTGGGTAGTACCACACTAACTCTCGAGCGACGATGGTAGGCGCATACAGCTTCATACAAGCGTTGGAGCGACGGTAATACGCGATGTGGTGCTATGATTTATCATCATTTTCGCGACCATGGTGTTGAGAACTTTGATATCCACTTGATAAGTGAGCATGAAGTTGAAGATCGCAAGAACTTGCTTCAGTTTGAGCAATTGGTTATAGATTCGACTAAGTATGTTAATAAGAACGCTGCTTGGAAATCAGAGGAAGACAAGCTCGCAAGCAAACAAAAATACAATCTTGTCTATAACAAAACTCACAACACTGAAGTTGTTGATTGTGAATGTGGTGAAACATACACTCGCGGACATAAAGCTCGACACGAGCAAACCGAACGTCATCGCTATGGTATCGCATCTGATGAAGAAAGACAACAAATTGATCAACAACGTGAAGAAGATGATTACGCGCGTAAAGAAGCTCTCAAAGCTCGGCGAAATGTCAAAGTTGAATGTGAATGTGGAGGTTCCTATCCGAAATCTAATAAATCATTCCACGTTCGTAAATCTAAGATACATCTCCAATGGTTAGCTGATCACCAGTAAGTCAATCATATTTTTTGTCTCTTAAATTGGTATCGACAACCTATGCGGTTGAGAATTCCAAAATCTCACCCGTTAGACGATCGTAGGAGAGTTCTTGCTCACTCACAACCAATACGAGCATGTTGGTACCTTGGCAACCAGCATTAACGCCTTGAACCTGAATAGCCTGGGGTACATCACGTTCCGTCAGGCGGCTAACATCAGCAATGAGAACACGGTTAGTTAGCGACCACGTCTGATAGTCAAGAAGACCATTCACCAGCTCAGGAGTCAGATCACCGTTAATCGAAGAAATCTTAGCGACTTCATTAGTGAAGTGGTGGAAGTCATAGTCGTGGCTGATGTCAAACGTCTGCTGAGAACCAATACGAACGTTAAAGTTGCGAATGCTCGAACCAGGGTGAAGAGTCCAAGGAGCCGAATCAAACGGACTCTGGAACTCCTGTACAGCAGCAGAAGCAAAGCTACCCGTCTGCTCAGCAAAAGAAAGGAGAATAACATACTTAGCATTCTTAACAGAAGCGGAAAGCTGGAGATCAAATGCAGCATTAAGCTGAGTCGACTGCTTACCGATACCAGCACGCTGGTAGAACCACTGTGCATAGCAATCATTGTATCGAACCTTCTTAACAGGTTTGGAGATAATTGCCTGAGGGTTCTCAAGATGAACGAACGGTACATACAGACGAGAAGTAGTAAATGGCATGTACGTACCATCGATGGTCGGTTCAAGTGCATTGACAACGGCGCCCCAAGAAATGCTGAATGAGGCAGAAGCCGCAAGGACACCAGCCATAGGATTACCGGTGGAAGAAGCCGCAACCATAACAGGACAGACATTACCACTCGCGAGAGTAGTACTGGTTAGCGACATACCCTTCGACGCATCTACAGCAACAGACGAAGTACCCTGGTTGACGCGGAAACGGAGACGGATCTGAGGGTTAGCCATCAAATCGAGCTCCTTGAAAATCGGATGAAGGTCAGTTAGCTTAACCTTTAGCATATAGTTCCACGTTCCCATGATAGCGTTAGCAGTACCCGCACCAGCTACGAAGGCACCACGAGCAGTCTGATTCGAGATAGTGGTAGAAGCGGCAGCTCCACCAACAGACGGCCACGACGTAGAGAAATCAGAACCAGCATTAGGAGGGTTTGACAGAAGTCGGCGAACAAGACCATCATTAGGGATGGATGCGCCACCAGAGGGGCCTGTAGTAGCAAACGAAGATGAAAATGCAGTAGTGTTTGAGTATCCATCTCCAGTAGTCGAGCTTGTAGCCGAACTGTACAACGCGGACTGAGCAGCATCCGGGTAAAGGAACGACTCCGCTCCATGCTTCTCAACGTACTGAGGACTGTAGCTTGTCTGCGCGCGGACATTGTTCCAAAAGAGCTTGTAGTCAGCCATGGAAACGATGGTCTTGCCATTTAGTTCAAGCGACATGCTATCAATGACATTCCAGTTACCGCACTTTAGCGTGGAACAGAAACGATTGGCAGCAGCGGTCTGAGCAGTAGCACCATTCTTCATTGAGACCTTGTAAGGTAGCATGATGTATGCATCGCGAAGACAAGCAAATCCTTCAGAGCCGTTAAGCTGGGCAGTTGCATCGATAGTGATAACACCATTCTGATACGATCCCTGGTTGAGATCGATTACAAAGGGTACTCGCTTGCCAGAAGATACCTTGATCTCCGGGTCGCTCTTAAGCGAGCTCTGGTACAAATATTGGTCAGATAGTTGAGTTTCACTCATCGTTGATTGTATATGTTTTCTAATATAGTTTGAACGAAATTAAATATTATGAGCAGCCTTATCAAGCCGATCACATCCGATCATGATCTGATCGAACTCGCGAAAAAATTGGGGTACATCTCGATGACATCTATGAATCGAATGAAATAACAAAGCCGATATCTAAGAAAGGGTCATATCTGGTTCTACTACGACCACCTAATCTTGATGTAGGACACTGGACATGCGTTCATGATGGCGAATTCTTCGATTCAATGGGTGAGGCAGCTCCAACAAAATATGGAATCGGGAAGTACAATCCCAAACAATTCCAAGGTACGTATGGTGATTACTGTGGAATTTGGTGTATGCTGTGGTTATATTGCAAGCAAAAAATAAGATGAATGTACTAAATCGATTCAAGGATTTGAACTTAACTATCCTGACTTAACCAACGTTGATGCTTCTGAGATCTGGAATGAACAGCTTTATCACTACGTCTATATCTTGCACCACAGCCACATTCAATTTTCTCAGCAGCTCTCGCATTAAGCCGTTCTTTGTTTGCTTGCTAGTGCTGGCGCTTACGTTGAATAATGGCTTCCTTATTTGTTTGATAGTATTGTTTTACTTGATCGATAATAATACCTGTATTCTTTTGATAGTGCTGTTGCTTTTTAGATTTAATGGTTTCCATACTGCACGGTATTGTTTGAGATATTGCTTCTGAAATAGCGGCTTCAAACTACACGGGTTATTTTTGTTGACACATTTCAATTTCGAAATCCACAACTGCTCATATGCTTCCAGATGGGTTCGGTCTACAACGTCATATTCCTTGATAGAGATGAGCTTAAACTTATCAATACCATGCTCCTTTATGAATGGATAAATGGCAATTTCACAGTGATTACCCTTATCCCACTTCTGATAATGCTGCTTATGCTGTTGCCAACGCTTACGAGGTTCATTGAAGGTTGATCCAATGTATTGAACGTCGCTCTCCAGATGAATGATACGATAAATGTGGCCGATCATGATTAGTACAAATGTACGTTTATATTTATATCATATCAGACTTCATTCAGGATTAAATATAATTCAGATTTTATCTCAAGAGGGTAAATATAATCATGACTTTTAAAGAGTTAGAAGTATCCGTATCTGTTCCCGAGTCGAAGCTCAAGAGAGCATTCAAGACAGGGACATTATCATTGTCTAAAGATGAGCTAAGTGGTTCTGGAGCTACACTTCATCTTCACCCAGAGTCATATGCGAAAGCTCTTGGGCTCGCAAATCTGGTAAAGGAACACGTTTGGCGATCACAAAAAGGAGATTGGCTACCCGTTTAAGCATATGCAAGGAGGTGGTATGTATGGTTCGAGTATCTGGTCCAAGGTATGGGGAGGAATTAAATCAGCGTTCAAGCTTGCCAAAGATTCGGGTCTATTGTCTCGCGCTGCCGACGTTGCTGTACCCGCTCTTGCAACCGCAATCGGGCTCCACAGGGTGCCATCCCTGCAAGAGCTGCTATCCGTTCCATGACTGGCATTGGTGTTTATGACTCCGATAGTGATAAGGAAGGAGGACGACTAACCATGACGGATGTTAAGAAAGGAGCAAAGCGTGCGCTTTCGTATGCTAAACGCAAAGGCGTTCTAACTGATGTAGTCGATTCTGGAGAGAAGTACCTACTATCTAAGGCGACCAAACCTGAGCATGGAGACCTAATCAAATCGATTCGAGGTGAAGTCCGTCGTCGATATGGCGTAGGCGTTGTCAAGCCAAAGGGTAAGAAATTTGCAAAGGGATCCCAGGAAGCTAAGGATCACATGGCTAAGATTCGCGCAATGCGTAAGTCTGGTGGCTCCTTCCGTTTGTGAGAAAAAAAGCATTAGCTAACTTATTTTTGGCCTCAGCAACAGCATGATCGAGACTGATGTATCGCGAAAGATAACCTTCTTATCGTTTTGGTTGTAGATACTGATAGTAATTGTAGAGCGAGAGCCATTGTGGCAATTCATCCATGCATACTGACTCGGCTTATATGAAATAAGCTTTCCAATTGCTGCATCACCTCTATCAAATGCACTTACAATATCACCAGATGCAACGTACTCATTTTTAATAAGATCGCAACGAACGATGTATGAGCTGGTGGGGTGAATCTGTGGAATGATGTTAGAGAGCTGAGCACTGGCAACTACCGCTGAGGTAACGGGATAGGTACTTACGGTTAGGCCAACCACCTTTCCAAACTCGACATTATCGATGATAAGACGAGGAACGCGAGTGGTAGTAGGCAATCCAGTTCCACCAGCTGAGTATAGACCAGTAGCTGGTCTTGCCCAAGTACCTCAAGAGTTGGTAATGTTGTTGGCGTCGGAGAAAAATCGACCTGGCATGCGTAATAAACACTGTTTTCACTCAGCTTTAGGTAGAATACGTTGTTTCCAGATGGATCGATCAAATATGCTCCAGCATTAACAAGGGCTGTCTGAATGCTGCGATTTACATCATCGTAGGAATAAATGCCGTCAGGAAGAGTAATACTGATAGTAGAGGTAGTCGCCGCAGTCGGGACTTCGATCTTGAAGCTTGTGTTTTGGAACTGCATCGCATCGATATTATATTCCGAGTTGTACATGCTGATGCTTTGGACTGCGCATACTACATCACGAAAGTCAGCAGCTGAACCAGGGAACGAGTATTTCCAAGTTGAGTTGTATCCATCTTGGATTAGGTTGGTACTGTCAAGTTTGAGAAAGCTCGCCATTTTAGTTGTATATGATGTTAAGCATTTTTCTGATTGCTTAATTGGAATTACTCTTCCATTGCAATAGGCCTATCAAAGTTGTATCTGATTTGACCCTTGATAGAGTCTATGAACAACATCTGACCTTTTTGTTCAGTGGCTTTGTTGTAGTAATAGACGATCGAGCGATCATCTACTCCCTTTATATTGAAATCTTTCACAACCATCTGCAAATCACGCTTCGAATTAGCCTTTAGGATAGCGACGTACTCTGAATTCAAGCGAATCATCTTATCAGTAGCAAAGTAGCTATGGCTAAGGAATATTGTTGATAGCTTGAAATGCCGGCCCCTGGTCATATAATGTGAGAAGGTATTCTTCTGGAGTAGCTTATCGTTGCTATAGTCATCTATGATGACAAGCTCAGGTTTGTTGGAGCTCATAGGTGTGTGGCGTACTTGATCAACTTTTGGGGGCATATCTGGATCAGCAAAAGTAATGAAATCTTCCAACTTATCTCGGAGGTACTCGTATAGCTCTTGGTGTGGATTGCGGGCTATGATTGTTAGATGAGCGAAAACGTGAGGAGAATGCTTGAGGATAAACATACATAGATTGTTCTTCCCGCTGAATGACGGACCAAGGACAACCATTCTAAACAACTTTTTGATGTCAAGCGCAGGGATGTCGCCCATGCCAGCAGACTTGAACTTTTTGGCAAGGAAGCGCCAAAGTCTGGAATTCCGCTCATGATCGTGTCTTTAATCACTCGATCTATATAGCTCGAGACAAAAACAACTATGAGTTCTGGTTTCTCTTATCCCCAACCAATTTTTACATCACCTATCTATAACCCAGCATTCTATCTAACATTGGATGCCAGTGGATATCTAACCTATGATTACGCTCAAACGCTTTATCTCGATAAGAATGATTACCGCTTGTCTTATATTACAGGAATTGTTCAAGGGACAGCAACACAAGGTATAGCCCTCGTTCCTGGTGTTAATAATGATATCAGTGGGATTGGGGCATTGTCATGTAGCAGTCTAACCGTGAATGGTTCCACTGTATCATCTGCTCCCTCGTACGTAGTCGGGATCACGCCTGGAACGGCAGCAAACAGCAAAGCGTTGGGACGCATGGGAGATCATCTGGGGAGATCGGGACGATCAGCTCACTGACTGCAACCAGCAATTAGCAGGTACGCATATCTACAGCGGCGCAAACCAATATCACATCGGTTGGAACACTATCCGGGCTTACAGTCGCTGGCAATCTGGTTTTCACGGGTGCTTCGCGATCGATATCTGGCTTGAGCAGCATCTCAGCGACGACTCTCACTGGGGCGCTATCAACAGACGCGCAGACGTCGATCACGTCAGTAGGAACGCTAACTAATCTCACGCTATCGACTGGAGGGGCAGGGCTATCCATACCGTCCCTTAAATTTTGGGATGCAACGACCTCAACTTACAAAACTTTCAATCAGAATTACTTTTTGGATATCACGCTCGGTGGGGCTGTAGCTTCTAAAGCTCTTGTGGTGGATGCGAACAAAGATATTGGGTCGATCAGGACACTCGATGCTCAAAACCTGAATGGTTCGATAAAGATCAGCGGCACCCTCTGTGATGTTGGAAGCATTCAGATCGGCGGGACTGATGTTATCACAAGCTCAAGGCATATCCAAAATATCGGTAATATTGCTTGTAGCGGAACGATGAACGCATTCGCGGGGTATCGAGTCAATAGCGCAGCATTCGTTGATGCGAGTCGAAATATATCAGCAGCAAGTCTTTCTACAACTAGCGATATAACCTGCTCCGGATCTATTAACGGCTTTTTAGCTTATGGAAATCAAGCTAATATAACCTCGTTAGGGAGTCTGACGGAGTTGGGGATTCATTCAACTCCAGCAAATGAATATTTTTCCATCACTGGTTCCGGGACCGACTATCTCGATGCTGGCTACACACGGATGTGCACTTTTTCCGGATCGAATATCACGCCTGTGAAATTTCAGATCGAGGTCAATAACGGCAATAGTGCAACCTCTACCAACGCGACATGGATTGGTAATTTAACAGGCAATGATTTACGTTTTGGAACGGGAGGAGTTACCCGAATGGTATTAACCAATGCGGGCCGATTTGGGATTGGTACAACAAATCCATCAGCGCCGATGCAAATATCATCTACTATCAGCTATACCTGGAATAGCGCAGGAAATATAGGGCTGAGCGTCTATAGGCTAAGAACAGATTCAGGTGCTACGGAGATGGCTACAGGTACTCCTATAACATATACAAATGTATGTGCGATATTCAATGGTTATATTGGTTGTGAGGCCATGGTTATGCAATCAGACCGCCGCCTAAAGCAAGATATCAACGAGGTGCCCATTGAGCGCGTTGAATGCATTGCGAGTGAAATCATATAAATGGAAAGCACACCCTGATAAACCTAAGGAATTGGGTTTGATCGCTCAGGATGTTCTTGATCAAGGGTTTTTAGATTTAGTCGCTCGCATACCTGATGGAAGCGAGGAGCTTCAAACCAGTACTGATCCATGGCTAGAGCCATTAGGCGTCAAGCTTCATGTAGATTATTCTAAATTAAGCGTATATAATGTGAGAATGATTCAGCAACTAATGTCTGAGATTAATGATCTGAAATCCCAACTTAATGAACTACGAGCAATTATCGCTGAGTGAGTATAGAGACAGACAAGTCCGTCGATTCGCCAACTGGTTGGCTTGAAAAATGGTCGCCTTCAAGCGCAAAGGTAAGAAGTATGACGGGCGATGCCCGAGGTCAGCCATCATAAGGATAAGAAGCGTCGCAAAGCATACTACACGCGACATGGGAGAGCCAAGGCTCTCGGGTTCAGCCCGAGGGTCTGGCGACCTCGGGCCTTGCCCGTCCAATAGATGATGAAAATCCATATTGGTTTTTAAAGAAATATCTTTGGTAGTGTATAGCATAATCATGGGTTGCGGTCCGAGTAAAGAGCTCAAAACCAATTTAACTACTGATGACCCGAATCAGGTCATAGGATCAACCATGCTTAGAGCTGATCAGATAGTAGTCTTAGGGGATTCAGTATTCCTCTCAACCAAAAATGCTGATGGTGGGGATGCTATACTTGAAATATCTATCAACGATAAAAAAATCGAAGTCCATCGAGGATATCGAAATAAACTCGTGCGAAGTGGTATCGCTTAGAGAGCAAACGTCTTCACGGTCTTATTTTCTTGGGTTGGTAAGCCCACATGCGGCCACCCTCGATTTGGGTCGAAGCATCTACCTTCCTGATTGACTTATCGAGATCAGTTGCCCATACAGCGGCCTGAGTCTTCTGAGGGCGGTCATGAATGATTAGATTCTTCATGATAGCTTTGAGTTCAGCGACGTTGTTATCGGCGTTATCGCCATAGCTACCAGCTGAGCTGGAAATAATGCGGGGTTAAAGAAGAACATGATGTTTATAGTAGTCTCGTGATAATTTCTTTAAATTCTTTATCATCGATGAGACGATTGCTATACATATCTACTGTGAGAGACTTGAGCTGCTTGATGATACTCGGATTATCATTTCCTAACTGAATCTCCCCTTGAGCTTATCATACTCAGCGCGAAGTGTTTCAAGTGGATCCGTGAGCTTATCGTGGAAATTGTACTGAAGATGAGTGATCGCGAGGATCTCCTTGAACATTTTTTATCTTCGACGCTGAGCTTGTCATACGTTGGTTGATCAATATGCTGCTTATACACAAGAGTTCTGATCATGCCTTGAAGACTATCACTGATCTGACACTTCGGTCCGCACTTTCGACGATTCGGTTGCACAATCACAAGAGTCTTAGCATCGAGGTCAGGAATACGAATGTACTTGCTACCAAGCTGGCGATATACGTAGGCACTTGGTGTTGCTAAACCCTGAATCTCATTCAGATTGTAGGTTCTTCCTCGTCGGACAACTCCTTCCAGTGGAGCCACGCCTGCCCCCTTAGACCACGACCCTTAAGCCCCTCCCCGCGAGCACGCTTCGGCAGCTCGCTCACGTTCCTCTTCTTCCGCGATCTCCTGAGCCGCAATGCTATATTGTTTGGCTTTTGCGTTAAATACAGCTTTTGTTGCCTTCACAGCTGATGTCGCTGCCTTTAGTGCCGATCGAGCTGATTTTGAGTTATTTCCTTTAACGGACTTCTTAGCTTCTTCGTATCGCTTTTGAGCCTCTCCATAATTCAGGTAAGCGCGTTCGGCGTCATCATGAAGCTTATCCAATTCACTCTCCTCATATACCTCCTCACTTTGTTGCTTGATATCATCAGCATTGTTGAAGATGACCTCGCGAATGATCTTGAGATTGGCATTCACATTTTTAATCATTTTCTTCTCCTCTTCAGTTGCAGGACCTTCGATATCAGTTGCAGTACGATGGACATCTTCCAAGCCACTTAGAAGCGCAAGGAATGTATCCATCCAACGCATCACCTTCATCAGCTCCGTCCAAGCGTTTCCTGAAACAAGTTTATGGTCCTTATTCCTAATGTTGAAATAGTGATTCTCACTTGGTACGCTAAAATAGTACGTGGCATGGGCTTTTACACCATTCTTAGTATCGACAACAGGCTTAAGACGAAATGGGATAACGATCTTGTTATCAAAGAGGCTCTTGTAGTACTCATATAGAATTTTCTTAGCTTCGCTATCAGGGATTGATAGATTTCTAACCATATTTTCATCTAAACCGGTTCTCGTACCATGTCGTGCCTCGCGCTCTTCATCATCATCATAAGGCTTGTAGTCCTTAATGGTTCTCTCGATATCATTAGCTCCAACCATAGTAAGTTCCAAGCCTCGGCTCTTAACCAAGTCCAAAAACACTCTTAGTGTGGATTGCCAGTCAATCTTCCTCAGTGCTGCTGTGTGCTTCAGGTTTGATTCTTTTCCAAACACATCAACGGATCCATCCTTGACCCAAACATACTGTTCTAATGAGCTTTTGTCAGATTTATATTTATCCTTGAAAATCGGTACAATGCTCTTCATTAGTCCATTCGAATCGAGCATCTCCATGTTTTTGGAAATAATCCAGAGCATTTTAAATCTACTACTCTCGTCGTCGGATGTGGTAGAAGTTATTTTTCTACCAAATGTAATATTGGGCAGTCTCCGATCCTTAAGAACAACATCAAGTTCTTCTAATTCATCACCAGTTCGCTTTTTCTTTTCTAAACGCATAATGGTTCTCGTTCGATTTTCTTCATCCAACATTCCATGTGTTTCATCGATCGATTGACTTTCAGCATCATAGTATATATCTTTAATCTTCTCCATAGTTGCTACCCAGTCAATATACTCGTATCGTTTGTATTTTTTACCATTTCTCGATACAAGCGCCCCGTTTTCACTAATAACATAGCGTTTATCGTCTTTAGTATCTTTCTTTTAATCGGACGAATTCTAAGCGCAACCCAATTAGGATACTTTTGTAAAAAGCTTTGACCCATTCACGTGATGAAACTTGCTCCTCCGTATCAAGCCGGCTGGGTTTAGAAGATGTATTTGTTTCTGCATCTGTTGTTGAAGGCTTGGCATCGATAGATGCATCAAGCGTGCTTTGCCCGCGACTCGACTGGGAACCAGTCTCAACCATTTGAGCGCTATTATCCACCCCGATATCTGATGTCGTAGGATTTACCTGAATGTTTCTGTCAGTTTTATCAATACGAAGTGTGTTTGTTGCATTGTCTGACATTCGAACGCCGTTATCTACTCCAACATCTACCATAATGGGGCGAACATTTACTTCAGGATCAGTTGATACCTCAGGGTTTGTTTGGGAGGATTCATCACTCACCGTTTTTTAAGGGCTCAGATGATCCGGTGGAGGAATCTGTCTGAGCTGATGTGGAAGATGTGGAAGTTATGCTTATAGTTTTACCTACGTCGCTTGCCCACGACGCTCCTTCGTACATATCACGCTTAGCATTAGCTTGACGAACACGACGTTGAGCTCTTTCAAGAAGCTCGTGTCGTTTTTGCTCTCTCTGAGCGAGGGATGTGAAATTAGGGAACATTGTGTCTATATCATCTGAATCATAAAAAAATGAGTACATAATTACCAGTAGCTCGGCATAACTGAGTCGTGTCGAAATTGAGAGTACGAATGACAAATATGATTTCGCTCATTAAGAAGACTTAGATAGCGGTCCTTGATGCAATGAAATGGAACTCCAAATATTGCTTCCAACTCGTGGCGATACTTACGATTTACTACCGTTTTTCGAAATTGGCTGATGCATCAAGGTTCATTAGTTCGTTCTTGATTCGGCTTACTTCATGGATAATCCATAGCTTCCGCTGAAGCTTAGCAAGCTCACGGTCCTTTCTAAACAACTGGGGCACATTATATTATTACTATATATCAAGTCAGATAATTCAAAACGTTTCGCAAAAATAGATCGAACAATATACTTGAGTCAAAAGCTTACAGAGGATGTCTCTATCAAAATTATTTACAAGCTAACTATGACTCATTTTTTAAACCCCAGTACTCCTTTTCAAGAGTTGATCTCCTGTTTGTTTTTACTAAAAAATGTGCGGCCTTCAGTTCGATAGCCACGTCTGGTGTCGACTGGATTTGATATGCGTTGATTTATGTTTTCTGGCGTACTTACCGCCACAATCGCAGTTAAACTTTTCTAATGCCTTAGCAACATTATGCGGAAGCTTATTTTTAATCCTGCTCTTTTCTCGAAGTAGTTCGATATGGGTTGCTTTATAGTTTTTAAAGTAAAGATCCTTAAACATGATTGCGTTATTTTTATTGACACAGCTACGTCTAAGCTTATTAATCCATAGTTGTTCATAAGCTCGTAAATGTGTTTTATCTGCAACTTCATATTCCTTGATCAAAATGATCTTAAATTGTTCAATACCATGTTTATCAAAGTGTTCGAAAATGGAGACATTGGACGTTCTACCTTTCTTCCATTTTGGAAGTCAGCCTTATGACCTGACCATCGGTTGCTCACGGTATTAAGTGTCGAGCCTACATAACAGATTAAACTCTGTCTGTGGATAATTTTGTAGATTCTCCCAATCATTTTTACGATGATTGCCTTCTATATATATATCCCAATTCTTGCTTCAGAAAGGAATTTCTTTAGCCCCAAAATATTCCTTCTCTAACTCAGACGGTCTGTTTTTATTAATTAAACGGAGATTTGAGAATGGTTCCCACGTTGAATCATCATATCCAATCCATTTGATAAGATATTTGAACTTCCCGGTTCGCATCTTTTTGTGATCTAAGATTTTCTCAGCTTCAAAGACTTGGTTTCTTGGCGGATGGGGCATCTGTAGTCTCATCGTCAACCGGTTTGATATCATTGAATGATTTGTAGAGAATATGACCGTTTTTAGATCTGATTTGGATCCGATAGCCATCGATACCAACTACTTCGTAGATAGACTTACTCCATTGAGCCGATTCTTTCTCAAATTGCTTCTTCTTCAAACGATAAAGCACAGAAGTTCCAATTTCGAGTCGATTCTCGAGATTTTCCATAGTTGTGTTGTTATGACTCAACTCTGATTCAATTACCTGTCCAGTCGCTTCATTTGGTGTCATTTTGATAGAAGTGTGAACCGTATTGTTGTAGTTGTCGATGACGTCACTAAGAAGCTTAATCGATAAAGGTTGCTTTATCTTCATCAGCCTCGATTTAAGCGTACGATTGAAGCGCTCAATCTTACCCATTGTTCCATGATCACCTGGCTCGTTATTGTAGTGAGTAATAGATTTTCGCTTGAAATATGCTAGAGCGTGCCTATTCATGAACTCAGATCCATTGTCGGTTGTCAAAATATCAACGTTAAGCGATTCAAGAGCTTTAATCCCTTGAAACACTGCTCCATCGTTTGTCAGTTAATATCTTAGCAAAACCAATTCTGGAGTTGATATTTATAGCAGTTAGAATGGTATTTCCTCTCCAGAATGCTAAATCAGCTTGCCAACTATTTGGATTGGTCGA
The DNA here is from genome assembly GCA_012656075.1 of Phytophthora hibernalis. Lineage (NCBI taxonomy): Eukaryota > Oomycota > Peronosporomycetes > Peronosporales > Peronosporaceae > Phytophthora > Phytophthora hibernalis. The sequence goes on along the minus strand of JAAKBF010000168.1, from coordinate 475,983 downwards.
AGCAATCTTGAAACCATGAAATTGTGTTGTTTTTCCATGGTACCGTTGAATGTCAGTCTGATTACCATACCACTCCTTAACATCCTTCAATCGAATAGATGTTTTAATTTGTTTAGCCTTCTGATATAGAGCATTGCTGCCGATATACCCTGTTTTGGATTGTGATATAACTTCGATAGTAGCGCATCCATGGTCTATATTAGAAACAAAAATATGGAAATAGATCCCCTAAATATCGAGCGGAATCGTAGAAATACCGTCTGACAGTACCTGTCGCTTGTCGTACCAATAATGAGCGCTGTTTTGGTTTGAGTATAGGTAATGATCGATTTGGTTTCTTTCGATAGTCTGAAACCCTTGTTAGTACCCCGAAGTGTGATACGGTCCCGTACAACTGTCTCAAAACCGTCTGGGCTAAGTACATCAACATTGCGACCACGCCCCTGCTGTACACCCTTAGCACTGACTTTGACCTTGTGCTCCTCGTCCGGTAGATAGCAGATGTAGTTCTTAGAGGATAATGAGACCATTGCATCACCTCGCCACTCTTCCTTAAATAGTCCAGGCGTGCGGCGATCGAACTTGGCTACCTCGGCGTTGTAGTCTCGCGGGAACCACTCATACTTATGCTCATCGAAGTGATCACGTAGTTCAGGCTTGATGCATTCTTTGAATGGGTTCTCGCAGCTGAACGCGATATAGCCACTGTCCGTGTCCATCTCCTGATATTGAAAGTCTGAACGATCGAAGTAAAAGTCGATGCAGTCATAGTAAAACTGAAGCATGCGTAGCTTAGCGAGCTGATAGATAGCAATCGATAAATGGATCCGGTTCTTGTTGTTGAGCCGACGCTTTTTCATCGTAATCTCACAAGAATCATTAAGCTCCTCCAACCCGTGGAACGTAAAGTGTTCGATCTTGCTCTTAATAGCTTTGTCGTTCGACTCATACTTGACCTCTTTGTGCTTGCTCATATCCATTCCAGATCGACCAAAGCACTGTTGCCTACAAGTTTCATCATCTCAGCAATCATCGCCTTCGACTTATCAACATCACCCTTTCGTCGAGCGTTTGATACAGCCTCCATAAATGGATCAAAAGCCTTGTGAGAGCTGGCCTTAATAAAGCAGTAAGTCTTGGTAATCTCCAAACCGTGGGAAAGATACCATTTAAGCAAAGGTGCGTATATAAGAATCTTTTCACCAAAGTAGCTACCTATCAGCTTACGAGCTGGTTTTGCTCGGCTTTGCTTACGTGCCTCGTTGTACTTGTACATGTGATGACCAATGACACTCTCATCAGCACAATCGATTAGCGTATTCTTGAAGATGGGGTCATCTCACTGAAGTACTCTTTCAAGTGCTCTGGTGTGCGAATATTACACTCGAGGAAGCCGAAAATCTTATCAGAAACGATGTCCTCGACAATGCCATCATAAGCCTCGATCGTAGTCAATCGTCCGCATGGCATCTCATTACCAAGTGCCCATAGGTATAAAGCGTTGGCATCGTATCCGATAATTTTCTTACAGAGCTTACCTCCACGAATCTTCGTCTCGTTGCGCTTAGCGTAGCGATTAAAGATAATAGATGGACCTCCAGCAATGTTGGCCTTCATCTTAGCGTAGATATCCTTTTCCTCCTTATCAATGCTATACACCAATCTGTCCGAGTTGAACTCAAGCAACTTCTTATAGCGGAATCCCTTGAGAGACATGTCCTTACGGGCGGTGTTGCACTTGATACAGCTAACCAATACGTTGCCATCGATGTGTCCAAGCTTGTTGTTGATACGGTCTGCTGAAGCGGTATCGACGGTCAGCTGACAGTAGCATAAACAACACAGATACTTTTGCTTTTGCAACAATGTATTCAAGTGAGCAAGTGTCATACCAAATTCCCGCTTTGCCTTAGCATCCTGACTCTTTGTAGCCACCCATACGCTGGGGTGGAAATTGGAATGCGTTAGCAGGTGTCTTATCCGGATATTGGAGATTGTTAAAGCAGGTCTGATACATAACTTTTTCACTAAGTCCTGGTAGAGACACACCATCAGCGAACATATCCAGATCGAAACGCATGAATAGCTCGCGCTGGGCTTTGATAGCCTTGATGAATGGGACTACATCGAGATTGTTGTACCAGACCAGTAGGTCCTTGATGGATTTCATCTCATAGTACTTCCACACAAACTTCACTCGCTCGTATTCATCATCGCTGATGCTTGTTCCACGGAGCTTGCTGTCAAAAGCTGACTTAGGCGGAATAGTAGTCTGGTTGAGTACATTGAACGCGGTGATGTATTCATACGGGAAAAGACCCTTGCCAAGACCACAGACACATCTAATTTTGTCATCACATTTGCAGCCACCGAGATATGTCGTAAGATACTTATCGTAGCTGGTACCAGCCGGTACATAGTTGCTAATATCGAGCATTTTCATGTTCGATGTAGCAATGCACATGTAGCTGGGGTTCTTGATAACAGATTTGATGTTGTCAGTACCAATGATGGCGAATAAGTCGCTCTTAATCAAGTTGATATCGTATCGACCCGAATTGAAGCCGAACACTGGAACCTGATCAATCTGCTGTTTAAGTCTTCCGTAGTCGGACCTCTGCTTACCAAAGCCAAGACTGTTATGGAAGTGGAAGAAGCTATCATACTTCCCTTCCTTAATCCAACTCTCCACATCAGACATCTTGTACTTCTTACCCAGATTGACGCCTGGAATTTCCAAACCTGTCAGACCGTGGGCGTTGATGATTTTTTGCAGAAGCGACTTATACTTATCGACATTGTACTGTTGGATCTTCAGCGATACATCACCGATGTATTTGAACATATCCGTCAGCAGCATCTTCGGATCGTCATTCACAAAGCAGCGCACCTCCTCGGTTAAGCTATCAGCAACGGATACAGACACAGGAATGTGTTCGTTCGTGAAGACAGTACTTTCACCGTGTTGAGTCGCGGTAGGCTTAAGGATTGCCTCAAAGTCATAAACAATGAAGTTGTCGATGTATTGATTGGCCTCCTTAATGGAATACTTTGTAAGCAGTGATCGAATCGCGTTAGGAGCTGGCCTGTAGATAGTTGGCTCAGCAGGGAAGCTCTCAATATTCACAAGCTCGCACTGATTTTTCTTGTGGTTTTGAGTCTTTCACCGCTCACGAATATCATTTCACACTTGGGGCACTGATACTTAGACTGAAGCATATCGATGCTCTTGATGTAGAGAGCGTGATTCTCGTGTGATAGAATATCCATAGATTCAAACCCCTTGTCCGACCTACGAATACATTCTACATTCCCAGAAGCTACATCCATGCTATATACGTTAATACCGAGCTGGAAGCAGTCCTCAACCTCATCGAGCTGTAGCAGGTCAATAGGCTTGAAGCTCCTAAATAGACTCAACGTATACTTTACTCCCTTAAAGAGCAGTAGCGCTTGAATGCATCCTTCACCTGAGCCTGAATTCTGCGAGGATCCTTCTTAGCGCTCTGGAATGTGTGCCAGGTGATGCAGTGGAAGACGCACTTGTTGTTGGTCTTAGGGAAGTTGATTACATGCTTGCTTTCGCGGATAATCTTAGGAATAACAGCGTCGCTATCCCCAAGAGCATGGTCGCGATGGTAGACTAAAATCTTGAATGCAGTGATCGCCTTAAGCTTATATCCGGAGCTGGGGTAGTTCAGCTTGTCAGCCAACTCCATAGACCGAATTTCCGAAATCACCTTCTTTCGAATATCCGCCTTGCTGTTGATTGCGACAGGCTTATTGAATACATAAGTGTTTGCGAGATTCGGGTAGAAGTAGCGAGTGTCATCAGGATCAGTCTTGCCCACAAGTTCGTACCCGAGAGCAATATTTACCTTAAAAGCACTTGCCTGAGTTGAAAGAACGTTCTCGAGCTTATCGTAGAAATCAGTAGCCTCGATACCCTCATATAAGTGTGATTCCATGTGATTACCAGTGTAAAACCGGTACTTGGGATCAGACTTATAGTCAGGCGACATATGCTTCTCAAGGGTTTCAACAGAAACATTGTACTGCTTAGCCACCAATTTCTTGTTGACTGAACGAGAAATGTTGCTAACATATACCATCTTTCCAGTTCTACCTCGAACCTTAACCCGGTAGCTGCTACCCCATTTGACAGCTTGGATATTTAATCTCTTTAATCCTGCGAGTTCGTATGCAAACATATTGCCTATATATCTTCGACTAAATTAATCTCGTGAGAATCGACTTTATAATTATTGGACCTTGTATCAGGATCGACTTTATATTAGGGCTGAGAGAAAAAAATTAAAAATCAGTTAAGCTCGCTTTGCTTAAGTTCGGATTTACTTAAGTAATTCTTCTTCTTACGAGCACGAATTTCTTCGCGATTCTTCTCATCATATTCTCGCTGCTTAGCCAGTCGCGTTTCCCTTGTTTTCAGATAGTACCGCTTTTGAGTCGCTCTTTGTTAAGTTCGTATTGATCGGGTGAGTATGTCATCTTTATATACTATTAACTTTATATTTGTCAGGATGAAAAAATCATGATAAAAAGCAATTTATTAGTGATGCATGCCGAAGGGAGAATCAGCTGAAATAACTCAACGTGGGAATAGATCGAGTGACCTGCCGGGCCACAGCACGCGCCATCTCAATGTCGGGACCTAACATACTGGCGATGTCATAGTATCGTTCGATGCTCTCACGAATCCCGCCACTTTCACCCTCTCCGATAGGTGGTAACACATTTTTCAGCTTCAATCTCTTCACGGGATTTTGAATGTACGGGAGTTTGATCTCGGTACCAGTAATGGGAGACTGCGCCAACAGCTTCCTGATCACCTCGAAAGCCTCCCTGGATTCGCGATGGTCGCCGTCTGGATGAGAGCACAACCATCTTCATCTCCGGAGAACCAGAAGAACATCCACACGGCGTTCAAGTCAGTAAGAAGTGCCATTACTGGGTCTTTGCGAACGATTAGATCCAAAGCGATTAGCTCCGACATAGCCTGGAACTCGGAGTTACTTTGAACGGCTCTCTTCACTTCAATCAGCATCTTCACTCCTGGCAAGTACTTAACACTGGAAGGATTCGCCACGGCAATATCGCTGAGAACGAGGAGATCCGTGCTTCCAGCTAGTTCAATGTTGCAACCAGGAACTTCTTTCGTAAGAACTTTTTGCTTTTTCCACGCCAATCACACACAGCTGCTGCTCCTTCAGCACATCACCAATGTTGTCTTCTACGTATTTATGATAACGTCGTCGCTGCTGCTCCTCAGAGATCGTGGATCTCTTGTCCGCATTCAACACTCATCCACTGGAATCCGTTGACCGGATTCCCCTTAACGTCAAATGGAACTGTGCGCACAGGAACCACCTGAATGTTTAAGTCTTCCAGTAGCTGCTTGCCCTTGGACGAGTTCATTTCCGAGTGGGCATATCGCTTGCGTTTGGTCAGCACAGTCTGCTCGTACACCTTGTCAACCTTTTCGACGAGTTGATCCATCCTGGAAGTCTCGCTCGCTGAACCAACTGCACCGCCCGGAACCACCACCAGCACGTGGATTTGCTTGGTTTTCGGTTCTGGCATCCCCTCGAGAACCTCGTCAAGGCCAAACTCCCCATCAAGTTCATTGTCTTCGTGTGTCAGCCCTTCGATTAAAGCAGTCTTTTCCCCTTTCTTGAGCTTCTTCACGTCTTCCAAGTGAGACGAGAGCCACGTGCCGCCCTCCGTCTTCGCCAGGAAGAGCTGCAGCTCGTCTGCAGGAAACTGGTACCTCTTCGCCTTGATCGCGTCCTTCAAGTCTCCCACCGACTGACTTGCGTCGATGTCCACAGGGAACGCGCTTCCCGTCACGCCAACGATCGCACAGAACAGCTTCACCATCCTTTTCTCCAGACGGCAGATTATGGAATGAGAGGATAGAATTTGCTACCGTACCTAATCGGGATATAAAGGTGTGACGAAGCGGTGCGGTGCCGCACAGATGTAGCCCTACCCCAAGTGCTTCCAATGGCGAGAGGTTATGCGGACGCTTGAGTTGCAGCAGATGTCTTCTTGAGCTGTAAGTTAATCAAGAGGTTGCGTCGATGAAATTGACGGCTGGGCGTTAGAGACGAATACAGCTATTGTTTTTGTTAAATAATATTAAGAAAAAAACTGCCGGCGTAATGTTCCAGTATATACTACTACTGACATCTTTGAAAGCATGGGATTAGTCGGAATTTGTGGCTCACAGAGCGCGCGAAATGATGGTGTCTGATCTGCAGACGTCACCTGGCTTGAAGCTACATGTAGCAATCAGCACTTGCGATCAATGCAGGCATGCAATGTTGGAATTTGTATCGGAGGTCAGACTTAACGGTGGCAACCGTGAATTCTGACGGCAACTGAGACCCGGCATTACAGAGAAGGCTGGCGAAGCTTCGAGGAATAATGAAACTAAGTGAAATGGGTCTCTGCATGTTGAAGAAACTACAGCCCGCTTAAACGGTAGTTAAGCGCAGGGGCTGTAGAGAACTATCAATCCATTTTCCGTCTAAGTGTCTTGCGGGTGCCTCGCGTTCGTCTTACTTCTTCGCATCTTAACCTGCTTGGCTGAGCAAGTGTTCAGGCCATACGGATCAAGTGCGCATTCTAAAATGCCATTGTTGTGATTCATCTACACCTGTCTGTTGCTGCTGCACTATTTTACCAACCATGAAACATCTACCCTTCGACCATGCCCTCGAACGGGAAGCACTGGTCTAACGCCGAGGCACACCCATGTGGATACCAAAGTAGAACATGCGGCGCCGCAGCAACTGGGGCGCGAACTTCGCCGGCAGCGGCTCCGAACCGAAACCCACGAGGCATTCCATGGCATAGCCGCCTTTCCAGTCGAACGCGTTCGGCCGTTGGGCTTGCGGCGTTGGCGCGGCGTAATGTGCGTCGGGTTCGTGTTGAACAGCACGTTGTGTGAGGCCGTGCCGAGTTTTTCCATCGTCACGGGGAACGGGTTCAGCATCGCCTTGCCGTTCACGTAGAGGAAGTCCGCGGGTTTGTTCAGCTCGGGCATGTACTGCACGATGCTGCCGCATAGTGTGTCGCTGTGCTTATCCAGGTCATTGTAGGTAGACGATGAAATGCCACCAACACCCCACGGAGAGAAGTAGTAGTCTTGCTTGGCCAATTCAAAGGCGATCCAAAAGGTCTCCTTGTCGCCGTAGGAGAACTCGCGCTGGAAGCGCTCCTCCGTAATGAGCCAGAACATGATCGGCATGGCTTGGCCCGAAATTTCCTTGTTGATTGCAACAAGCGACGAGTCCTGCTCATGAGAAGAGCGGCGGCGGTATGCGTACGACCTCTTCAAATTATCCGAGGGTGAGCGCCAGGATCAAGTCCGTACTTGGCGTAGTCGAACTCGTTCAGCATGTCCTTGAGGTATGAGGTGCCGTTCACGTCCTGATTGAAGAACTCGCGGCTGAAGAGCACGCGGTCGTAAAAGAAGGTCGTGCCCGTGTTCTGATAGCCCTCTGTATTGCGCAGCACCGCCGGGTCGTGCATGAACACGTCGTCGATATCCAGCAGCAAGACTTCGGTGATATCTGTATGGTACATTGCAAGCGGCTTGATCCACCAGTTTCGGAACTTCTCAGCCACTTCTTGGGTCAATACGTTCCGCTTCACGAGGTCGGAGCACACGTCCACGATCTCCAGTCGGTTGTCAGCGCCGAGCAGCAGCGCGCGGTTCTCGTCCGACATCTCTTCGGGGAAGCAGTGGTAGACCTGCACCAGCTCCTGGTTCCCAAGACAACGGAGTTCCCGCACAAGCGACAGACCCATGGGCACTGCGTCGTTGTGCATACACATGACGATACCTTTGTCGCGCGTGACAGTCGTGTCAAACTTGGCACCCTGTTCGCTGGACGACGGACTGTGAGTCGCCATGTCCGTAGCCTGGCGGTCGTCAGTGATAACTTGCTGTGCTCTCACGTCCAGTGGCTTTGATGGTTCTTGCTGTACCGACGGGGGCATTAACGCGTACATGACGACGCAAAGCAGCAAGAAGGACACCACGTACGTCCACATGCGACTCGATCTGGGGCTGTAGACGAACTGGGAGACCGCGCAGGTTGGCCGGACTCCATTGCATTGACATTGGAATTGTCGTTGCTGCTGCTGCCACCGCGACTTACCAATGTGCTGGTGTCGTGCATAGTGTCCTACGTGTCGGGCAGTGTGCACTTGAGCCGGGAAGAGCTGGAATGGCAGATGCTGGTCTCCTATCCGCTGTAACGGCTGGAATCTAGGTTTGGTTTTGTAGGTTTTATATGAAGCTCAGTATGGATGGGTTGTAGGTTGTCAGAACCTAGAAATGGTGCACACTGGTCAAAGACATGGCTACACTTCGAGCAAATAGACACCCAGACATTGGGAGCAACGTCGCCACCGCCAGTGGCACCAGAAGCGAGTCCAGGTGCCGTTCCGGTGTTGATCGCGGCAACCGATCATAGGATGACCACGAGCGCGCAGATGAATCCGTAGCGGAAGGTTTTCATGGTAGCAAAGCAGAGTGTTGAACTTGGACGAGTTGCTTGTGAAGGTGTTGGTAAAATGGAAAGTACCTAATTACCGAGGAGGAGGAGGTACCGGTAGTGCACTGGAACGGTGATATCTTTGACCCGGAGCTGGTCGATTCGGGTCTCGGAAGAAGCTTCAAAATCAGGAGGGATGTCGGATGAGTTCATGTGCGAGATCGTTTTCGCTTGAATCGTGACATTTAGTAGCGTTGATACGAACCCCATGTGGTAAAACTTGACTCATCCAGATCCAAAAGTGCCTAGCCGATCAACATGGGGCGCGTCTCGCAAACAGCGACTTGAGTCATGTAGTCACGAGTAAATCGTGAATCGAAATCACGAATCGTGAGCACCAATTCACAACGCATTTCACAGTCAATTGTCCAAAAAAACATTTTCAGCCAATCGTATCTCGTCAAACCTGTGGTTCCCAATTTCGTGTCATTATTCATCATGCTGCGACTGTCGCTGCTTCAGCGTCCGCTGCAGACGCTCGCCAGGAGCTTCGCATCGGCCCCAATCAAGCCCGGGACAATACAATGGCTACCCGTAGACTGGAGTCGCATTATTACGCGCGGATCACCCGCAAATTCCAGCCTGGAGGGTTGTCATTGGAGACGATAGACCGAACGGCACGCTTTTGACGAATCGAGGGGTTAGTCAGGTGCACGCACTACAAGCTATTGGTCACCATATTATGGTATGTTACTGGTGATATTTCGTGAAGTAACGAGGATGTTAACTTGAAATTTGGGAAATTGTTGCAATATTTAAGTTGTGCAAGTACTCCGAGGAGATGATGGAGACCAAGGTGCGAATCGATGCACTGCAATGACAATAAAATAATGACTAACGGATGTTTAACTTTTTATAGATTCAGTGGTTAAGTAACTTGGGCCTCAGTCACGACAAGATCAACAGCGTTATTCGCCAAAAGCCAGGCATCCTGGGGATGTCCATTGAAAAGTACGAAACAATCGTGCAATGGTACATATCTCATGGCGTACCGGAGGAGAAGGTGGGTTAATATTTGGCGAGGTTGCATTTGGGAGGAATTTTCTGATTAACTGACGTCTACATGCTACTGCTAGATGCCTTATGTGATCAACGTATTCCCTCAAGCTTTGTCGTGCAGCATCGAGCAGAACTTGGAGTCAAAGGTGACTTTACTCAAAGAGATGGGGTGCGATGATAGTCAAGTCGCGCGTATCTTGACGATGGCCCCACAGATATTTTCCATCAGTGTTGAGCGGTTATATGCGAACATGGAGTATATCGCCAAGCTTGGCGTTCCTCGCGGTAATTTGCCAAGCTTCATCGCGATAGTACCCCAATGCCTTGCCTTGAAGGCCACCCGAATTCAGGAAACGGTAGACGCGCTTGACGAGATGTTTGGTGATGGCGCTGGAGTTCGGGCGTTGATCTGGAACGGCCGTATCGTCATGTTCAATGTCGGCGGCTTGCGACGATCATTCAACTACCTGTTATCGATAGGCTTCACGGCGGAGCGAGTGGAGAAGAATACGAGGTTTCTCATGCGCAGTATGAGTCGAGTACTCCGTCCACGCGCCCAGTTCCTGAAGACAAACGGCTACGATGTAGTTGCCGATATCAAGTGGATTTCGATGACGGAGGCCCAGTTCATTGAAAAATACTCAGACTACACTTCCTAGCGAGTTACACGGCGCGACAGAAGGTTCTGCGTAATGCTGGTAAATCCCAACCGCTTCGAAAGTAGAAGGCTTCATCTTGGAGCGTTGAGCCTGATATTAACTCGGTTACAACCCCGTTTCGACTCAAAATTTCGAGATCTATATTTCGTCTCTCACCGCCATCAACATCAAATCGCACGTGTTTTTGAAGATCCCCAAACGGTATCTTTGGAGTCAAGAGACGGCAAGGTGCCTTTATCCGAGCCACGACATGACGGAACTTGCCTATTTTACGAGTGCCATACACCCATTTTTAAAACACAAAGTACCCAGTCAATCTTCTTATTTGTAGACACTGAGTCCGAATAGCCCAATCCAGGTCGTCGAGTTGCCGCTCTCTTCGTATCACACGCCGATCTCTCGGTCTATCCCTAAGAATTGTGTGCAAGACACCATCCTGTTTTACTCGAATCGGATCCTCTTGCTTTCACTATACCAGTCCCTAATCCTTCATCCACATGGCTACAACTGGACACCAATCCAGCTGAGACTTTATGGACAGTGCTGCACTTTTCATTCGGCTATCATCCCAATGTCCCGCAATGGGCGCACCTCGCTCATGTGGCTGTTGGCCTGCGTATGTTGCTTCGCACTGGGTTTGTTATCGTCCTATGCAAGCACATTCTCGCTCTCCTCCATCCAGCAGACAGCTATGAAGGTGCAGACCAGTTGGCTACGGTCGCGACCGTCAATATTGGCACCTCTCAGAACCCAATAGTTCGTCGTTGTAACAACCTCCAAGAGGCCAAGACGACTACGCATGTCCATACACAACGGTATTGTGTCTATGGGCGTGTCTCTTATCAAGGAGTTGCGCTGTCTGGGCAACATGGAGCTTGTCCGGTCCCTCTCTGCTTCCCAGAAGAGATCTCAGACGAGAGCAGAGATGCTCACACGCAACGACTCGAACGTCGAGATCATCGACGTGTGCACCGACATCCTGGCCAAAAAGGGGCCGGAGAACCTCTTCCTGGGCAACGTCAAGACCGCCAAAGCCTTCCAGAACTACTGGATCAAACCATTGGCACTGTATCACACCAAGATCAAGGAAGCGATTCTGCTGGATGGAGACGCAGTGTTGATGCAGGACCCGGCGGTGATTAGAACCATGTCTGGGTATGAACGCACAGGCACGTCGTTCTTCCGAGATCGAGTGGCCAAGATGAACAGGTTCCTGAACAAGAAGACGGACGCTGGCAAGCCCTACATCCGCTACTTGATCGACTCGTTCCCGTGAGAAGCTTGGATTGACTGGACCTGAGCCGTCGGAGATGCTCAAGACGACTTTCTCGTACCGAGGAGATACGGGTCATGAGATGGACTCGTCCATGGTGCTCATCGACAAGACGAGAGCGGGCAAGGCCATGGAAGTCTTGCGCGAGCTGATTTTCAACACGAGATTCCACTTGCAGTTTCGTGGGGAGATAAGGAGTCGTTTTGGCTCGCGTACGAGCTGGCGCATCAGGACTATTTCTTCTCGCCATGGGGACTTAGTCTTCTGGAATCGGTGCCGAATAATGATCTTGCACACCCGAACACTATGTGCGGCAGCATGGCGCACTTTATGCCCACGATAACGACACGGAGATTCCGGAGCTGCTTTACGTTAATGGTAAGGCGCTGCTTGAGCCGTTCCCGTCAGGCGTGGAGAAGACTGTCAAGGAAGCGGTCGCGGATGTTCAACCTGAATCCGACACATCTCACGCCTCGGTACCGGCACGCCGACTTCGACCTCGCAACTTCCAAGTCATTCGAGTGCATGGATAACCTGGGATCTGTTCCGCTGCCCCATTACTTCTTCAATCGCCTGCTACGTCGTCGGTTCCACTACTTTGCAGCGGAAACAAACGCGTACGAGGCATTGGATGATTGTCCGAGCGGGTAAATTAGATTCCTAGGCTAGAATGCAGACAAGGTTGTCTCGTCCCATCCGCCACGTCGCTTTCGATGGATGGTTAATGAAGAACTGTAGAGTGACTCAATGTACAGACTTTCTCAACTGGCGCCAAGGCAGCTCATTCTTCGTTTGGAGGTAGGAAACATGAGTGGACGTGGTAATGCAGCAGTGGGCATTGCGCCGTGTGAACAATGCGGCCAGCCTTCAAGTAAGCGATGCAGTCGATGCAAGGCCTTCTCTGTCTGCCGTCAGGTGTGCATGGTGGCAGCGTGGAGCAAACACAAACGGACTGCGACAAGGTGGTGGAAGCGAAGCAGCTAGTAGCGGCGGGTGCAAGTATCTCGGGCGAACCATGCGTGATTGACCCAGAAGCGTTGATGCGGCTTAACCGGCGGGGCTTGGCCGTGTACGAGATGCATGGTGTGAGCGAACCTCCTGGACGTGGATCGACGATGCCTGTGGACAAGAAGTTGGCGTTTTTCTCGACATTCTGAAGGTACACGACACCTCGGCGCCTGAAAACAAGAACCTCCCTTTGGCCGAGAAGATGTTCCTGAATCGCCGCTACAACAACTCGTACCGCCACGCTGTGGACACGTTCCCGCCGAGCCAACTCAATCAGCTCAATGCGTTGATGCGCGCACTCATCGCGTCGGCAATTCGAACCGCTAGCTCAGAAGACCTGGCGTGCAATGTTTCTGAGCGAGAAGTATTTGAAGAGACCCAAGATTAACGTTTGCATTTAACTCTGTGGTAGTCCCAGTAAAGCAAACAACGGAAAAGACAGAAACCAAGTTTCACCTGGCTAATCCATTCGCTATACCCAAAACTCTTGAACAAATTCTAACAACGCGTAGGTGTAACTCATTTGAAGAGGTTGATCGAGTTGTGAAGTTTGCGGTTCCTCATTGTTGTGGTCACAAACAATCTCGATTTGTTGGATTGAACTGACCAGAATATGTTCATTCACCAATTCACCGACAAGCGAGGAAGGAGCGCAAACAAAGAAGCGCCTGGCCGGAAAGTGAAACATTCAAAATCCGAGAATCTATTTCGGCTGGTTTAGGTTTGCGAAGATACAGGATTTCTGGAGGATCTCCAAGTTTTACAATGGAGGCTTGAGCACGAAGCACAAGTAGCTGCCTCACTCGATTTAAGTTCGTCTACTATTATGCTACATGTACGTTGTGTTTATTGGTGCGTGCGCTGCGCGCTTGTATTCTATGCGAACTCTCCCTACAAATGAATAGATCCACAAGTGTGAAGCCAATTGAAGTTCGGCGGCATATGTAAAGGCAGATGCAGATGTCCCCATGCGGCCGCATATTCGTTCTCAACCGATGCGGCCGCATGGTACAAAACTATGCGCTGCGATGTGATGCGACGGACCCGGTTGAGAATGGCGCGTTGCAGGCGATTTTGACTGCACCCACGGCCAGTCATCGCTTACTACATGTATTATTATAGTACATGCACATGTTGATCGCCGTGTTTGCTTTCGACTGTTGGTCACTCTCGGATCACGCGTCTTGCATATTATGTGTCAAACCGCTGTTGTTTACGCGCCGTCGTTCCTGCAACGGTAGAGCGGAGGGTATGCAACGGTTTTCATGCTGCCATGGAGGATACGGGTGGATGAATTGCCAGACCACGACTCGGAACTGGATGAGGACAAGTTTGCGCTCTTCCTGGATGTTTTGCGTGAACGACACATGCGGAAACAGAGCTCGACCGCTTCCCGAAAAGCTCATGCTGAATCGATACTACAACGACGTGTATGAGCGCGCTAAGGATATTTTCGCACCAAGCAAATTTGCGCAGCTTGACGCGCAGATCAAGGTGGATCACGGCGGGATGGCGTCTCACTCAGTTGATGTTTGAAGAATTTCCACATGGTTTTTGAAGGCACTTTGGATATGGAGGACGAATGGTGGCAAAGGAAAAGCGAAGGAAGTGGAAGAATTGATGCGTTATTCGTATCTTGACGAGGAACTGAAGAGGTAATGCAGTGACTATTTCTTCGTTGTGATGGCGTGTTACAAAGGTTCACTGTTTTCTTTGCTCTAAGGACAGGATTTCAGTGCTTTGCTTATTTGGAAAGCAAAACTGCAAACTTGAACGTGTTTGGCGGTACTGGCTACGCTTGAGGGCACGATGGGAGGGTCAGCGAGCGAATGAGATCATTTATATCTGCCTATAACCGGGGATATCTTGTACTTCGTACTAGTACTTCGAAGAATTTCTAACTGACGTCGTGAAAAACTGCATCAACGTTTTAGTCGATGACAACAATTTGTTCTGTGAAGTTGCTGGAAGGCTATCCCGAAACTCATCGTGAGTGACTCATTTGAAGCAATTTGCTAACGGATAATGGGATAATGGCATCATAATGCTCGCTCTACCTCGTTTTAATAAGTGTTGCGACTACAGCAAACAAAACCCCATTTTTCGTTTGGAGGTAAAACAGCAGACAAGTTCAGGCAAGCCAGCAAAATATTGAACCGTGTGAGAACTGTGGTCAGTTCACACCTGCGGTGCAGTCGCTCCAAGACACTTCGTGGTTCCCAGAGTCTATACATGTAGAAGCTCTGTGGACCAGGCACAAGTCAATGTATAAGACTAAGTGGACTTTCGAATGTGAAAATATGGGGATTTTCGGACGTGTATCCACTTTTGAAAATGTTGCGCGGCGCTATTTCGTCGCCTGAGAACAAAAGTCTCACTGGGCAAACAGTATGTTTGCTTCAGCTCTATGAACCACGGCAGACGAAATCGGTAAGCTGAAGGCAATGCAGCGTCGTCAGCGTTGTTGCCGATATCGGTACACCGGCGATTACATCCGACTGCTGAAAGAGTTTCAACGCGGTGTCCATCGTCGCTACCACGAATGTACAGAACCCGTCATCCTAGTGCTGGGATTCGTGACGCCGTCCAGCTTGAAGCGTCTGCCGTCACTGCAGAGGTGGCGATCGCGACGATCACGTCCGACAATGCCGTGGATGCAACGTGGAAGTCACTCGGAACGTGATCTTGGCCAAGCTGCCAGATGCGTATGCATCACATCGCAGAGAGCTCTTCAACAGCAAAGTAAGTGCAGCCTTTTGTCTTGGTTGGCGCTGTAAACAGCCTGTGAACTAATGTGTAGGTGTCGTCACTTTCAAGAATCTTGTTATCTGGGAAAAGAGTCTTGAAAGTGACGAGAGCTGTCGTATCGATTGCTGCTGGGATACGAGTTCATTCTTTGACTTGCAACGCCAAGCACAAGACGTTAGATATAAATGGCGGCGGATGCGCTGTGTGCAAACTGCTCAAACAATCGTTGCAGTCAGTGCAAGGCACTACCTGTGTGCAGTCAGTAGTGCTTCAAATTTTGTGGCGAAACCATAAACCCGACTGTGATGGAGTGGTGATGGCCGGTGAAATGAGTCACGACGTCCGGCATTCCAATCTTGGCCAGTGCTGAGAAATTGATGCAGCTCGAGTCCCGCACGCACAATGTGTACCAGAAGCACGGAGTGAGCCGAGGCCGGACTGACGATGAGCCTGGAAAGAAGTTGACCTTTATCTGGACGTGCTGCGCGAGCAGACACTACGCCACCTGCGAACAAGACAATACGCTCCCGATAAGCGAGCTAAAGCAGCTCGATGCGCTGACGAAGGCGCACCACATCGGCATTCAAAACCGCGGAGGTTGAGACGCTCGAAGGCTTGAGCACGTTCGGCTACCCTACAGAGCAACGAAACAGCTTCATTTCAAGTACGATGGCAAGAATAAGACAGCGACCGAGGCTACATCTGTGCAGGTCAGTTTGACATTCAAAGGTTAGTCGATGCAGATCAGTCCACAACCAATCCGAATCAATGCAGCCACTCTCACAGCTCTTTCGTGTCCACTTCACCCTTTCTCACTCACAAGCCACAGCGGGGCGGCAGTTGTTCTGCCACAGACGACGACGCGTAGCAGGTCGTAGAGCACACAGACGACCACGGTCCCGTGTACGTACTGGCATAGATCCATCCATGATCGTCCCCCTTCTTGGTCGAATAGGCCCATCCCACTCCTTCCAGTCCTTCAGGCACTTGAGGAGCCACTTGGTCAAAGTTGTCGGACGAGACCTGCAGGTCGAAGGTGCTCCAATGACGGCGCTCGTTGCTGTGCGAAGGTGTCCACTTGGCGTCCACATAGTCCTCGTTCTCCCAGACACAAAGTGTCTTCTGTCCATCTGTCTCTTCTGCAAAGCAGATGTCCAGTTGGACACTTGTCTTCTTCTCGGGATGCTTGGCCGCCTGTTTCAGGTCTTCCGGCACCTGCAGCTCGTAAGTGTCCACCACCGCTTCATTGGGACGTCTCTCAAGGTGGACAATGGGAGACGTAACTCCCCCAACAGATCGTCCTGCTTGAACCGGTCGTTGTCACCACGTACCACCAACTGCCGATCTGTGGCTTGAGATTGGTGGCCCACCTCAAATTCGAACGTTTCTGCTGGCTGCCACACGGGGTCCAGCGCCCCACTCACACAGGACGAACGCAGGTATTCGTCACCCAATTGGAAGGTCACGAACGGGTCACTGGCGCTGCCCTGGACGAAGGTGTCGGCCACAGGAAGGTTGCTAGCACGCAGCAGAGTCACGATTAGTTGGGGCATGGATGATTTTGGATACGGTACTGGACGGATTAATGAGGATGAAATGATACAGGGAAGGAGCTTGGTATTTTGTATGTCGTGGGTGAAAGGGTGCAATCGTTTGAAGATGAGGATAGCTTTTGACAGGAGGAGAGATATTAGGTATGGGATCCGAACAGGTTGAAGTCGGGATCTCATAATTGATATTAGGTAGCAACTTAGTTGGGTACTATATACCTAATGGAGTATACTTAAAAGATGGCAGCTACAGTGAAGGCAATGGCTGACGCGGCAGATAGAAGCGTGATCGAGTGACTGCTGATAGCTGCTGAGTCCCCAGTGTTGGTAATAACTCCAGCCGATTCGATAGCGGAGCTCATCGAGGTGTTAGGGTCCGTGTTGGTCGCTGTCTGGGTGGTTTCGACGTTGGTGTCTTCATCACTACCGTTGTCACTGCTGTGAACGCGCATGTTGACCTTCGTGTTGCCTTTGGTGGTGAGGTGCAAACGGATGCTTGCAGTCTTGTGACTCTGCTCGGTGGATTGGTCAGGGTCAGCGGTTGTCGGTGCCGGCGTCACGTCTTCATCGTCCAAGGAGGTCGGTGCCGGTGTCACATCTTCATCCTTCAGAGAGGTTGGGGCTGGTGTAGCTGCACTGTCGTCTGATTCACTGCTGCCATCGTCTTCGGAAATTGCCGTCTGCTGCGTCTGGTCTTCGTCTTCACAGGTCGTTGGGGCTGGCGTTGCACTGTCATCCTTGTCTTCTTCGGAAATTGGTGTCTGCTGTGTCTGATCTTCATCCTCAGAGGCTGTAGTTGCACTGTCATTCTCGCCACTTTCTGCTTCACTGTCATTCTGCTCAGTACTGCCGCTGTCACCGCCTCCATCACCGTTTATCTTCACTACCAACTCAATCTTGCCACCTGCGGACGATCGTGGCACCCACATGAGTAGCGATCCTCCACCGGAACCCGGCACATCCAGAAGCCCCGGACGCCAGCGGTCGAGATACAGCGTTTGATCCTGAAGAGCCTTCACCGTCGAGTTCCACGACACTGTCTCGCCGTTCGCCACGTCCACTTCGGCTACCGAGTCGCCACCAGAGTGAATGACCACCGTCACATCTTCAGTGTCAGTGCTCTCGAAGGTTATGTTCACCGTGCCGTCTCCAGCTTTGCTCCAAGTGCCGTAACTGCCGTTGAAAGCCTGGTCTTCCGTTGTGAGCGCTAGTGCATCAGCCAAGGAGCCATCGTCGATCTCTCCGACAAAAGTTGTCGGTCCACAAATTGGTTGGATGAAGGTGGCCATCATGTCAGCGATACCTGTCGGATCGAGCGTAGCGATGACGTCCAGGCCCATATCCGCCACCGACACAAGGTAATCTGACTTCGAGATCGCGTTTCCGTCACCGTCCACTGCTCCGTCGGCCAGGCCGTCTGTGATTGTGCTCATTACTGTGCGTAAGCTGTCTCGAACACTGAAAGTATCGTCCGTGACGTTGCGGACGCAGTTGTTAGTCACATCGGGAACATCCTTCATGAAGAGATCCGAGACACTCAGAGCTTCACGAATGCTGCTGACGATGTTGCTAGGGTCCTTGGACTTGAATGCAGCCACAAACTGCGTCACCTTGTGAATGATCGTCTGTAGTTTGGTGCCGCAGGTTGTACCCGCTGTTAGAACGTCTTGGAGCTGTGTGACGCTATCCGTATCGAGGTCTTGAACAGAGTCATCAACGCCAACGTCGCTCATGAGCCCCAAGAACGTGGTAGGGTCAAGTAACGATGCCCCATTCTCAGCCACCTCCGTCACAATCTGGTTGACGGCATCAACCACGGCAGCACTGAGCTCAGATTGTCTGTAGACACCGGAAGTCCGAGGCACGTGCAGACAGCCGAAGGAAGCTCATTGATGACGAGATCCGTCTGATTCACCAAGCTCAGTATCTGCTCACTTTGCGTTGCGTTAGCCTGGAGTTCGTCTACATACTCCACCAGGGAGCTTGTGGCAGCGAACAGTGACTGGCCACACATGACACCAAGCTGCAGGGATTTACTGGCCTTGCTCAACGCACCGAAGACGCCAGCAGTGGCGGCATTGAGAGCCACCGTAGCAACCGAGGTGACCTTGTCCAAGACTTCGGAAGTGCAGTCCGAACCTTGCGAAATACACTCCGCACCACACTCAACAGGAAAGTTCAAAGGACATTGCGCCCAACACGCTGCAAGACCATCAGATTCGTATCCCGTGGCGCAGGTCTCCGAAGACAGGTACGACTTCCGGTAGCAGACGGAGTCGGTCACATTGATTGGACTCACCCAGTTGGGAACGTCGGTATCGGCATTTGAAGAAGCTGCGATAGCGACGGATGCAAAAGTAGCAGAGCCGCCAACTTCCGACCATTGATAGCCATCGGACGATGTACTTGTGCCTCTCGCGGCGAAATAGGGAATGGCACCTGTCCTCGAATAAAGTGCAAACAAACATCCGAAAGATGGTGAGATTGAAGCGATGAGGAACCAACCCAAACACTTTGCTGACGGTGCAAACTTCATAAACTTAGGTTCCTACGCTTTTATGATTTACTTCTCGAGTCTCTCGACGTGATGGCGTACATGGCGGATTTCCAGAAGCACCGCCTCGAACCCTTCGCGCATTTCGTCCCAACGCGCTTGCTCGCGGTCTCGTCGACGAATGAACATCTTGAGGATCTCGCCCCAGAAAGCTGCGTTCACTGCTCCAATGCACGACACCAGCCACTGGAACCACGGAATGTACGCGAACCCGAAAATGCCGTCCATGACTACGGGCGTGTTGGTAACTAGGATGGTCAGACACACAGAGAGCACAGCCGCAAACCACATGTACTTGTTCGCGAAGATCCCTACGAACACAGGCTCCGTAAAGTTGCGCACCGTGAACGCTCTCATCACTTCAGTGAAGGTGATGCAGATGAAAGTCATCGTTTGCGAACGCGCAAGACCTTCCGGGAGACAGTCGAAGTCACCACCTTCGCAATACATCGTCGAATTCTCAAAGAACTCGGCGCCGCTCAGTTCCTCGCCGAAAATGTAGCTGCCGTCAGAATATTGTGCAGCGCAGTTACCGTACACCCTCCAGCCGTCGTTAATGCCTTCCCAACGAGTGCAAGTCACGTCGATACCATGGGAACCACCGCCCTGAGCATAGATGTCATCGAGCAATACATGTCCAAAGTTCCAGTATACACCCAGCAAGAAAGCGGTGATGGCACCTGCAGCGATGATCACGGCGTTGAAGGCAACGAACAGCCATAAGCGACCGTGAATGAGGTGTTGCTGCTTGGGGCGGGGTCGGTTCTCCATTATGTTGGGGTCGCCCTTTTCCATACTCAACGCCACCGCGGGCATGCCGTCCGAGAAAAGGTTGAGAATCAGAATTTGGAGTGCTTCGAGCGGCAGTGGACAACCTGCAGCGATGGTCGAGAAGATCAACAGGATCTCGCCGATATTCGTGGACAGCAAGAAGATGACAAACTTCTGGATGTTCGCGTAGATGATGCGGCCTTTATCCACGGCAGACACGATGCTTACGAAATTGTCGTCTGTGAGCAGCATATCGGAAGCTCCTTTGCAACCTCCGTGCCAGCGATACCCATAGCCACACCGATATCCGCCTCCTTCAAAGCAGGGCGTCATTCACTCCATCACCGGTCATCGCGGCGATAAGACCCTGACGTTGAAGTGACTTCACGATCTCAAGCTTGTCTTCCGGTTTGGCACGAGCGAACACCAGCGTGCGTGAAGTGATTTCGTCGATGTCAGCGGTTGGGAGGTAGACACCTCGAGGTCGTAGTTGAAAGCAGTCGGCTGCTTCGTCATCAGGGTCTGCACCAACCTGCAGCAGGTCGATATTTTCGCGATGGCCACAGCAGTCTTCAGATAATCGCCCGTGATCATCACTGTGCGAATAGATGCCATTCGTGCAAGCTCGATAGCATCTCTCACTCCGTCGCGCTCTGGGTCGATCGACGCGACCAGACCTAGAAACACCAGCGGAACCGACAGAGCGGCGAACTTGTCGTCAACATCATCGCAGTCGACTGCGTAGGGAATTCCCATCAGCGGGTTGATAGCAACCGCAAGTACACGCAGAGCTTGCGAGGAGAGGTTGTCAACGGCTTCCGCGATCTCTTGCCGTTGGGTATCCGATAGAGGTGAAATGGTACCGTTTGCCTGGCAGAATCGAGTGCAGTTGTCGGCAATGTAGTTTGGAGCGCCCTTCACACAAGCCACAAACCTGGTTGTCGGCTCAAGCGCGAGCGTACCGAACATGCAAGTCGTCGGCAGCGAGTGAACAGTTACCATCATTTTGCGCGACGAATTGAAGGGTACCTCTGCTACGCGCTTGTAGTCTTCCGTAAGGTAGTCTTCCCAGATACCAACCTTGGCGGCTGCAACAACGAGCGGTGCCTCTGACGAATTGCCAAAGGGCATCCAGCGCGCGTTTTCACCGTCTTCGCCTTCCACTTGCTTGAGCTGCGTGTTGCTGCAGAGTACAGAAGCCATCAGAGTAGATCGAACTTGCACATTGTCACCGCTGGGAGCCGTCACGTTGACACCGTTCAGCAGAATTGCCCCTGCAGGTGTGAAACCCTTGCCGGTGATATCGTACTCCTTGAAGTCACCCCAGAGTTTGACCGCGGTCATCTTACCTTCCGTCAACGTGCCTGTTTTGTCGGTACAGATAACCGAGGCAGCACCCAACGTCTCGACAGCGGCCAGCTTGCGCACCAAAACATTCTTCTTGACCATATCGCAGGTTCCCGTGGAGAGGCAAATCGTCACCACCATGGGCAAACCTTCGGGTACGGCACTGACAGCGAGCGACACGGAAATCATAACCATGGTAAGCCACACAGGACGTTCAGGGTGCTTGGCGTCGCGCGTACCGCGCACCATTCCAACGACAAACACAAGCGCGCACACGGTTAGTGCGATGGTACCCATTACGAAACCAAGCTTATGCAAAGCCCGTTGCAGCGGCGTCAATTTGGGCTGGTGCTTGTCCAAGAACCTGGTCACTGGGTTCTTAAAAAAGCCGTGCTGCTTTTCACTCTCCGAGCGCGACTGAAGCAGAAGCGCGATGGAGCCCACGCGTATTCATTCCGGTCTCGACAACAATTCCACGTGCATTGCCCGCTGTGATAGTGGTCGACGAGAAGACCATGTTGTCGTCTGTGAGTTTGTTGGACTTGCCCGTCATAGACGCGTTATACTTCTTGGACACATCTTCGGACTCACCGGTCAGCAGCATCTCGTTCGACTTGAGGTTGACACTGTGGTGCAGTCGGATGTCAGCGGGAACGACGTCTCCTGACTTGAGTAGAACGATGTCGCCCGGGACGAGTTCCTTGCTGTCCACCATTTGTTCAACGCCATCTCGGATAACGGTGGACTGCGGGTTGGACATGCTGGCCAGCGCTTCAAGTGCGTTGCTAGCGCTGTTCTCCTGGATGGTTGCGATCACGGCGTTCAGTGTAACGATGAAGAGGATGGCGATACCTTCAACGTACTCCTGCAGCGACAGCGAAGCCACGGCAGCAAACAGCAGCATCCCGATGATGAGATTGTAGAACTGGAGCAGGAACACGATGCAAAGCGGCGTACGCGGCTCAGCTTCAAGCTCATTTGGTCCGTATTCGACCAAAAGTCGACTCACCTGATCGCTATCAAGCCCGATTTCGACGTCCGTGGCCAACTTCTTCGCTATGACATCGATGGGTGTCAAGGCCCACATTTTGGTGTCCTGGGCGTCGATCTTGGCGAAGGACTTCTTGGCTTCTTGCTGATTGTCAACAATAACGCGCTCGGCGTCGCTCAAGAACCGTGAGCGATGATCCGAGTCATCCGAAACGTAACTTGGACGCAGCGCGTGGTTGGGCTGTGCCCTGGCGGACAGGAGGTTCAAATATCCTGCCGAGGACGCTGAGTCACGAGGGGATGGGGCTGCGTTACCCAGCAAGGAGCGCCGTGGTGAGGACACCACATTCTGCTTCTTCAGCATAGCTGATCAAGGGTGAATGTATCAGTGTGGGCGGTTTGGTGCTTGGTGTTTGGTGGAACTGTTGCCTCCGACAAGGCAAATTTGAAAATTACTGCCAGACTGCTGGGGCCCAACGGGGCGGTTGGTCCGATTGAAGTCCTGCGTACGACGAATGTATACCGCAACGGGGTCTTGAGTGGAGACAGTGAACCGGTTCATCGGAGACCTTTGATCGAGTCCTGCGACTATAATCCACCTCTACTTGGCCTTCATGAAGGAACCACGACCAATCGTTCCTACCCCTACCTAGGCTTGCATTTTCGTTCAACTCATCCGATGGCGTAGGCGACGAGATGCGCGTACCCGACATGGCCGTACGACACGAGCCACGTCGAAGCCAAGCGCTTTCTCATCGTACGGCGCTGCACAAATTCGTACGGCAATGCACGCAGCTACTCGTTTTGTAGAAGACTCGCTTCTCCAACGTTGTTCTTGTGTAGCTGACGGCAGTTGCTGTTGTCTGCCGAATTCGCGGGTATCGCTCTCTTTCCAAAGCGTTTGAGCTCATTTGCTCAGCCATTCTGAAATGTGCAATGCGGCGGCTGGGCATAAAACTATCCGCGCCAAAGCTGTCACTGACATTGTCAGCGTGCTTGAAAGTCTATCGATGCTTGGTAGCCAGAGTACTTGTATCTCAAAAGTGGCGAGATGGGACGGAGTTGCGTGGTTGCCATTGCAACATGGCCGTTACGAGCTTCGTACGGCATTACATGTACCACGCGTTGTACGTCAATGACACGCGAATGGAAGACGTGTCGAACGCAGCGCTGCAACTGGAGAAAAACTTGGTCGCTACCAACGAGCAGAAGTGCGCTATCTGAATATTGTGAGCTCGGGCGATGAAGAGGAATCGTGGTCGTCATTTTGGCGGTAATAACGAATGGGTTTGTCGCTGTAGTTCGAGTCGCTCTCCGTTCGCTCGGTAGTTCAAGGTCCATGGTGTTTCGATGTCGTTGAGTCTTCGGAAGCGGCCACGCAGCACGTAGAACAGGCCTCCAAATATCCTGGCCCAAAGACACCACGTTCGGAATCCGGGACAGCACGCCGTGAACCAAGATCACCATCATCAGCTTAGGAGGGTGGGTGGTAATCGGTGCTCTACCATTACGACCTTTCTGGTACATGTACAGCGAGAACGGTGCAGCAAACTCTGGTCGGGACGACAGCTTTCACACTTGAGATACAAAACTGGAGATACGGCCACAGGATTTCTGGAGAACTGGCCCAGTTACTTGCTGTCAGCTGACTCAGCAGGTCAATCGATTTTCGTGCTGTTGAGATTTGTTGCCCGTACATGGGTAAGAAATGTCACCCGTCCCCGTACAGGCGTCTGTGAGGCATAAAATCTATGATCACGATCTTTATCTGCATGTAATAGGAGGGGTGTCAACCACACGCGAGTCACCTCTGTGTGCGTTGTCACCTCAAGATCAGATCTGCGTGGCTGGCATCACGTCTCCGATCACGGCTGACGGACAGCACTTTCGTATTTACAACCTCTTACTCACTGTGCGAAGATGAAGACCAAGGTCAGTCTCCAGGGCACCACCACGGCAACCATTGAAGAAACGCAGTCGTGGTCGAGTATTGTGCTCAAGGACAAACTGACGCTGGAACACGCCGCAGTGGATATCAACACCGATCGAGTTCTGTATCATCTGCACCTTGAGCTGGAACACCCGATTCCGGAGCCATACCTCGCCAATGCAGAGTACTTGACGTTAACGTGGCCTGTGGGAGGCATCTGGAAGATCATGAGCCTCAGTGACAACAACCGACATGTACACTGCATGTCGTGGCGTAAGACCGAGATGGACCACGTGGAGGTGGAGGAATTGGCCAAGAAAGTCGAGGCAGCCGGGGTGCTGGAAACGCGGCCAGCTCTACCATTGCCACTGCAGATGCGGGTGATCTTCCACCGACGCTCTTCCCATGGAAGATGCAGCTCGGCAAGTGGGGACACGTCCAACATTGGTTCCTCCGTGATGTCATGCCGCCGAACGACAACAACAGTGTTGGCAGTAGCCAACCTGGTCCATTGACCGCACACCTGATGGCTGGGTTTTCACCGCTTGAAGTGCAAATCGAAGTGAACTCGATCACGGCTGTGGATACCGTCGGACAAACTTTCTCGGCCGACGTGACGTGGGAAGTCACGATGCCCGGTATCACAACGATTCGCGAAGACTCTGTACTGCGGGAACTGATGGACATCCTTGAATTTGACGAGACCCAATTTGAATTCACGAACATCAACTCAATGCAAGAAGAGCGCGACATGACCTCCAGCCTCTCGCCTGCGGGACCGGTGCACTTTACAGACTCGACAAGTCTCTCATTCCCGCTAACGACTTCAACCGAGTTCTTGAGCCACCTGCAGTTCAGCCGCCGCGTTGTTGCCGTATTCAGTGAAGAGATGACTTTGCACAGTTTCCCCGTTGATCAGCAAAAGCTAACGTTTGCGTTTTCAACTGGAGGCGGCGTGAGAAAGTCACTGCGTATCACCCCAGCCGGCACGGACGCGGGGAGCTTCGCGATCGGTAACTACAAACTTGGAAATGTGTTTGATGTGGTGCACCACGACAAGGTCTTCGTGGGCGAGATCGATTCTGAAGGAGACAAGAAGGGCATCCGTTTCGAGATGATGCTGGAGCGCCGTCCTGGGTACTACGTGACGAATGTGGCAATTCCTGCATCGATCATCACGTATCTGTGTTTCATTTCGTACGCGCCGCTGTCCGACGGCTCTCTTATGGACACAGGCGATCGCGTTCAGATCGTTCTGACGCTGCTGTTGACGGCTGTGACGTTCAAGAACCAAGTGGCGTCACTGACACCACAGATCTCGTATTTCACGACCCTCGATCAGTACGTCTTCTTCTGCTTTATCATTGCCAGTTTAGTAGCGATCGAGAACGCTCTCTTCCCGCTGTTTGTGGATCTCTTCCCAAAACGTGAAAGCTGGCAAGAAAACAGTCTTTTGGGCTTCTCTTGCGGCTTCTTCACTATCGTGAATGTCGTGTGGGCGACGTACATCGTGGTATCCGTAAAAATTCGCAGACGTGCTTCTGCGGCGCTCATCAAAGTGCACGAGACCATCCGCGTACTTTCCGCCTCCATTCCGCCTGACCACCGTGAAGCCGTATTACACGAGTACTTGGCGCGTTTTGACTTTCATTCGTGGGAGACTCCCAAGATCAGTTGTACCGAGTTCGGTTATCTGTACGTTCAATTGCCAGATGACGAGACCCCGCAGACCGAACGGACCGATGCAAGGGTGGCGTTGCATGCAGCTAGTCGTCAAAAGGCTGACCGGGAGTTCGATGCTTTCAAAGAGATCTACGAGAAACTAAACCCAGCAGGGTCCTTGCTGTATTCGTCAGACCGTGATAGTGAAAAACCGTTGCGTGCTGCGAAACCCAATGAAGCACTTCTGGCTGGTGGTCGAGACCGAAGACGATCAGTTGCAACCCCAAACAGTCCCGTATCCGGTTCATCAAGGACAAACAGCCAAGTTAAGTACCGTCGTATGGTGTAGACATCGCTCTCAGTTGTAAATATTGCTACTGTAGAAATATTCACAGTTGTTGATTTATGCTACATGTAGTTACATCTTCATCTCCATTATCCAAGTTTTTGTCTGATTCTGAGGATGGACCATTCAGAATCAGATGTACACTGATGTTTGTAAGTCCAGCTTCAACCTGTGCTAACGAATTTTCTACATTACGGAGAACGTTCCTGGTATTTCATCTCCGAGTCGAAGTTCCTGCTAAAACTTCACTTTACCGGATGCACTCTACAGCTTCTCGGACGTTCGCCCGCATGCACCTCCACCCGTGCAGGCCGCGACGAGCGCTGTACCTGCTGCTGTTGCTACTGCATGAGACGCGGCGGACGCTAATTGCAGCCAGTCCAAGCGTGGCGAAAGGTGAAAATTCCCCAATTTTGGTCGTTTCAATCGTCTAACTCCTGTTTACTGCTGTCTATTGATGCAATTCACAGCACCTAAGACGCGCATGGAGATCCGCGAGCAGGACTTCTCTTTCAATGGTGCGTGGCTGGGTTGAGACCGTCCGTTGACAAGCTTCTAACTGGCTTCTGGCTGTGGCACTGGGTTGACTTTTTGTGTTGTTTTAACGCAGATGGCGACCGAGAGCGGCCAGTTATCCAGGTGGTCACGAAAGACGTGCGGACGTCCGACATCTTCAGCATCATGGAAGGTATGCGGGCTTTGGTGACGACCCGGAGCTGCGCCGTACTCTTTTCTGACGGCCAGTACGCTGTTGCGTTCTGTGTGTTGTCAGCTATCGGAGGAGAGGAGGAGGTGGTGGGAGCCACATCCTGGTGGAAAGATGCAGTCACCGACGAGTTCTCGAGGCAGGACGTCGTGGTGCTCGCGTTGATCGCCTTGTGCGTCTTGCGGCTGGTGGTTTTCGTGATTCAAATGACGTGGAAGCTGGCGAGGTTGCCTATGCAATGGTACGACGCGTTGAAGATGGAAGAGGACGAAGGAATGGAGGTTGAAAGTACAGACAGAGGTAGTGAGGCCTCGTCGGTACGGAGGAAGCAGCGGGCGATCATCCGCTTTTGCCACTTGCAGTACTTACTGGTGGTGGAGAAGTTAAAGCGTGAAATGCGAGAAGATACGAGTGAGGACACGCAGCGAATGGTGGCATCTTTGACAGTGTCTTCACACGAAGACGAGAAGGTGACGCTTTCTGAAATTTTAGCGACGTTGCAGAAGATTCAGGCCAAGGACAGCAGTGTTAAAGAGAATGAGGTTGAGGAGCACCTTGCAGACATCAAGCAAGACGTAGAGGACGAAGAGGATATTGAATCTGGACTACCGGAAGCTTGGGAGCGACTACAGGAGATTTACGCGTCGTTCCTCCGGATTCAGGCAACGATTATCCGACGGCAAAAGCGGAAGACGTGGCAATGGCAGATGCAGCACGAGCACGAGAGTGAAGCACCGCGAAAACGTCAGCGTCGACTTCCGAGCGAGGACGCGACAGTCGAAGTTTTGCACGAATTGCAAGAGCTGACCAAGGAACTACCACAGGGATTTACAGCCGACATGTTCACGTCACTGGGCAATGCCATGCACGAGAAGATGGCTGCAGACAAACCTGAGATACCTCCACAACTGGAGACGAAGCACTCATCCAACCTGAGTCACACATTCTTGACGTGTGCATGAAGCCAAGTAAAGTGCAAAAAGCACACCCAACTTTGAAACTAGCAGTAGAACCAGTAAGTAAGTAGAATTCATAGCAGTAGGGAGCCCAAACCTGTAAAATACCAAACAAATTCATCCGTTTCTAAACCCGTTTCTAAACCTCAATGTAGTGGACGTGCCATGTGGCAAATCCCATTTGTGCTTCAACTTGTGTCGTCACTCAAAATGAAACCCCCGTGCGAGTGCCTACTCTGAAACCAACAGTGGCATCTCAAATGGGAGTTTTAGCGCGGGATGGTTCTCGGAAACAGCCCAATGGAATCAGGCCGTGGCTCGCGCACTCGGCACTTCGCCTTGAGGCTCACAGCGCGCAAGATGAGGACTGTGAGAGCCTCCGCCGCCACCTTCTGCTGTCTCCGGCGACTGCTGGTCGTCGCCTTCCTGCTGCTGAGCGCCAGCGACGCCCG
The DNA here is from genome assembly GCA_012656075.1 of Phytophthora hibernalis. Classification (NCBI taxonomy): domain Eukaryota; phylum Oomycota; class Peronosporomycetes; order Peronosporales; family Peronosporaceae; genus Phytophthora; species Phytophthora hibernalis. The sequence continues at coordinate 447,444 of JAAKBF010000168.1, read as the reverse complement.
CAGAGCTGTAGCCGAACGCTCGCACCGTGAGTTTCTAAACGCTATTGTGAAATTTAGTGCGGAAAGGTATGGCAGATATCTGATTTCTAACGTTATTTCTTATTTTTCTTTTTTACAGCTTATCGAAGAGTGGAGATCCGTGTGGAAGACTTTTCCTTCTCGGACGGACAGGAGGAGAAGCAGCAGGTCGCTGTGGAGGCCCATGATATCAAGGGCTCGCAACTGGACCCGTGGCCTGATGGAGACGTCCACGTTGTTACCTGGGAGACAGCAGACGAGACAGAAGAAGAAGGTGTTCCAGAGAAAAATCAGGAGAAATTGCAGCTTCTTGTGCCTGTTTCAGAGCCAATTGCACTTCCTGTGCCAGTTCCAGAGCCTGTAGCTCTGGAGGAAGATGATGAAGAGTTATTTGAAGAGAACTTTGCAGTTGAAGCTGCTGCTAAGGTGAAAGACGACGTGATGCTCAAGAGATACGCCTCGTACCGAACAGCGGTGTGGTGGTGGAGTCACGAGAAGACGGAGCTTTCGGCACAGGAACAGGCTGCAGTGCTGGCAGTGGTGGTAACGATGCTCACGGTGCTCGGACTCGGAGTTGCTCTGCTGTGGAACTTGGCGTGGTTCGCGTGGCGGTTATACCGTGAAAGACGGACACTGAACCGTTTATTTAGTGAAGACGATCCGGCCACGCTGGAACAGGAGCTGCGGAAATTCCCGGCGGACTTGTTGTCGCTCAGGATTAAACAGATCGCATGTGTGAGACTGCGCCACTTGCAGGTTCTGGAGAATGCAAGGGATTTCAAGAAGCAGCTCGAAGCGGTGGAATTCCGTGATGTTGACATGGAATTGGTGAATCTGCCACTGCATCCGACGAGTAGGAAGGAGATGACGTTCGCTGAGATTCTGACCGTAGTCGAGGAGATTGCGTGCCGAGGAGAGCAGGTTGCGGTAGAGATGATGCAGCTAGTCGTACCTCCGCGCTGGACAAGCTACGTTGATGAAGACTCTTGGCTCAAGGCTCAAGACGAGAGCTTGCAGGGTATCCATCTAGAGAACGCTCGCGTTCAGCAACTCTCAACACAGATTTCCGAACTTCTCGTGTCGAAGGTGAACGCGAATGAAGCTATTCCGAAGCCAGTGTTCCTTATGCTGCTCGCATCGCTCCGTCAGACTTCTGGAACCCCGCCTCAGAATGGCAGTAATGGAAACGCGACAGCAAGCGAGCTGGATGCGTTTGCGAGGTGCTGGAGCGGAAGTATGACCATGAGCGGCAGCGTGAGCAACCTTGGTGGACACAACAAGAACAAAGACGAGTTCAGTTTCTTGCTTAAAGCATTTGACGAAGTTATCGAGCGACAGAAAGTTCGCCAGGAGCTACAGAATGCCATCGAGAAGTTCCAGTCAGCGCACGAACCAGAGCACGAGCAGTTGCTGCTACTTGAGAGCACGGAGGGAGCGAGCAGCAGTCAAATTATGCGGCGCACCGAGCAGCTTGGTGCAACATCCGCAGCAACTAGCGGAGCCACTGCTGTGTCAATGCGTCGTTTAGAGCGATGGGTTGACGAAGCAGAGATGATGGAAATGACGTACGTGGAAGAGGTTGAGAGTGCGCAGTTCATGCTCGAAGATGCTCGACGCGATAGCTTCTGTGCAGCTGTTGTCAGCAATGAAGGAAAGGGCCTCGACAGCGTGCAGACACTAGCCACGAATTTTGTGGCGCTTGGGGCCAAACGTGAAGACGCTATCCTGAAAGCTGGCGAAATCCTAGCAAACCGATCTAACATGATGTTGCTGGTAACCAGTCTCCGAGGCATGTTTGATCAACTTCGTAAGCGCGACATCATGAAAATGAACGAACGACGGAACCGCGATCGTGTGAAGGCTCAGGAGAAGCGCGAGCGCATGGCTCTAAAGTTTCAGAACAAACAACATCTCATCGTTGAAAAATCGAGCGAAATCGTGAGATGCAGCGCCAGCAGGAGGAGGAAGCACGTCTCCAGCGACGCATGGAAGAGCTGAAGGAATGGCGAGCTCAGAACGCTCGCGATCGTTCATCGTTAGTGTGGACTGTTACGAAAGCCGACGTACTTGTGGTTCTTGTGATCATGTCAATCGTGTTCTTCGAGAATCTACGAGAAGTGGCATTCGTGAAGCCTTTGTGCCAGCCGGATGACGAGCACCACTGGTGGATGGTTTCCTGGTGGGCGCCGACGTCACTTCAGGTTTTTGGTTGCGAGGTGGCCTACGGTATAAAGATCCTCGCCATCCTCCTTGGGCTTGGAGTTCTGTTTTCGCGGTTGCCCAACTCAATCTCGTAGCGGTGATGCTACCAGTACTGGGTGCGGGTGTGCTCTACTACCTGCGTGACGAATGGATGAACATGCTATTTAGGCTTCCACTACTGCTCGTCATCTACGGCTTCAACTCAGGTATTCTCTTCCTGTTTAACCGCTTCGAAGGCCGTAGCAATGATGCCCACGTTGTCAAAGCAAGCGACAAGGACCCTGCTAGTACTGCTACCAAGCAGCAGAGTGTCCTGCTTTACGCAATGTTCCCGATCTTCTCGCTGCTTTTGACAGTGGTGACGGGTGTAGGCATCGCTTGCGATGCGCCCGAGCAGTGTGCTGCCTCAGCTTATGCAGCCACTACACCCGTCATCGCAGGTTTATGGGAGCTCGCACGAGGAGCTTATCGATTGTAAAATGCATACAAGTTAGAGCATCAAGGCGATAGGGAAGCACGAACACGTGCTAGTATTTTGCTGGGCTGACCAGGATTTTTTTAATGAATTGTTTTTATAGAGAGTGGCTAATGGAGACGTGGTGGAAGTGCACGTTGTTATTGGTGTGATCATTGCACGGGAAAGCTGTCCAATGTCGAGTTTTCACACAGGCGCTGTGTAGCAACAACACAAAATTGGTGATGTCTTTAGAGTGCGTACCTGTACTTCCCACATCCTCATTCATCGACGCTGGGTTTCGCGATAAAGCGGTGGTGAGTGCTGCCATTATGCGCGACTATTTCGGAAAGTCATCGCAAACGTGTGCTTCCCAGGGCAGCCTTCCCTACGAAGATACTTCGAAGTACTACGTGCAGTAGTACATGTACTGGTAACAGAAGTGTTTGTGCGAGTTGCAGTTCCTCACGACCTTTTATTTGGTATTAGCAGAAGCTACATGTAGTTAGAGGCAATACGTACCAACTATTGAGTTGGTAGGTTGAAAAGGGCGCAGAGCATGGCTGCAATCGTGCCAGCTGCAGCGGCAATACCGACGCACACCACCACCGGCAACGGTTCTTCGTTTGCAAATGTTTGGGTCATTAACAAGTTTTCGTCGGTGGATTCGGTTTCCATTTCTTGAACAAGCTTCGAACGGGATTTGTTCGTCCGGCGGGTTGTCTTCGTACCAACAGGAACTATTTTTCTTCGCGTTTCTTGCGTTTGCGCAGCGCGCGAGACAACACCTTGCTGGGAATTTGATCCTTTTCAGTTTCGATCGCAAGACCACCAACTTCCGGAACACTTTTCTGGCTTGTTTGCTCGCTCTCAAATATTTGTGGAGAGTTCGAAGAGGTCTTCTCCAGCAAGCTCATGTCAACAGCAGTCGGACTGGCAGGTGTAAGTGAATCTAGAACTGAGTAGTTCAAAGATACGCCATGAGGTTCCTCTGACGATCCAAGATGAGGCCTTGCGACGCCGTCTTCGCTTGAGACATCATCGTCTTCAGTGTCACTGTAAATAAGTGTTGGAGCCATATCCTCAAACTTTACGGAATAATGCACAGCATGTTAGCGGCCTCGAAAATCAAGCGTCAAGCCTGGGCGATAGAGCTTACCTGAAGGTCCCGTCGAAAAATGTGGTCTGAGTACTGCAACAGCATCTGCACGAAGCATACACTCAGTGCTTCGCTGTTACTATCTCGATTATTGACCCTGGACACTGAATCAATGCCCAATGTGTTACTGTTGCTATCGTTACCTCCTCCCATTCCAATGATCTTGACGTGATACTTGCTGGCGAATCTAGTGAATACCTACAGAACAAAAATCTACCTGTTAGCAAATGCTCCATCGTCAATTTCACCATAGTGTAAGCTTACCTTTTCAGATTGGTCGTGTGCTGTAAGCCACCTCAATAGGTTCATAAGTGCATCAAGACACTCTCGCTGCTCAATGCTCACCAGGTCGACAGCATTCACGAGCGGATACAGCATTGGCAGAGGCACCGGTTCCTTATTCTTTGAGTGCTTCTCGTTCACCAGCAAATATTCCAGAGTCGACGACAGCATACTGGCCGGTTCACAATACACCAGTGGGGTGTCCAGTTGCGTCAAATACGAAGTTAACAGCGCTGCGAGTACGCGGCACTGCGTAGCAGCCTTGATACGCTGTTGCCGAAAGAGTCTCTTAATCACCACAAACGCGCGTTGTTCTTGCAGTAGTCCATCAAACTGGTTGCTATTCATCTCACTTTTCACCCACGCGAACAGCGCGGCATGCAGTCGAAGTTGCAACTGCTTAGTCTGTTCATCCAACAAGTCCGGCGTGGCAGCGTCCGACACAAAAACCGCAAATTCAGCATCCGTCACCTTGGACGACTGTGAGAGAAATACGAACAGGTACAATGCAATGGTGCGGATCAAGTGCAGTAGCAGTCCGTCCACACCTTCCGTGTCTTGTCCGAGATTCAATTCCTGCGGTTCTGCAGTTTGTTCGTCAGCGTCGATCATCGTCTTGCGTTCAAGTACAGACGCGTCAACCAGTGTTGTCGCCATCGTTGCAATGCAGGACAACCGAAAGTCTCGTCCAGATCGATGCGACGCACTGCTAGTCTCGGGCGGTTTCTACCTGTTCACGATGCAAGTTCGGCGCAGCAACCGAGAAACGTCCGACCGGATAACTCGAAACTCGAGAAAATAATTCACGACGCCGATGTTTTACAGCAAGTGAGACGATTCCTGCCACAAGGATAATGAACAGCTGAGCCCATGGAGATACAAAGCCTGTCCAGTGCTGGGTGGGTGGACTACAACGTACAACGAACACAACCACCAGAACTTCAAAGCGGTTGTGTAGAGACACATAACCCGCTGCTATCCATGAAGATGGTGGAGTCGAACAGCAAGCTGCAGCCTGCGTTGGGCCTTTTCGTGCGCTTTATTCGTTATCGTTGGAGTTTGGGGGATCTCTACTACGTCTTGTGGTTACCGGGTACTTGGTTTTGTCAAGTGTCGACGTTTTGTTGACTCGGTACCATCGATGGAGCTTTTCGGCTTCGGATATCAAGCCTCAAGCCAAACATGTCGCTCTCGTGACGGGGGCGTCGTCCGGACTAGGCAAGGAAATGAGCTACCAATTAGCTGGAAAAGGGTATTCGTTGCTACTGTCAGCGAGGAGTGAATCGGTGTTGGAACGGATGCAGACGGAGATTGAGCAGATCCACGAATTCGTGAAAGTCTCTTTTGCGCGTGCGACTTGACGTCCGAGGCGGGGATCAATGCACTTGTGGAGTTTGCCGACAAGAACGGACTTGCCGTTGATATCCTAGTGAACTGCGCGGGATTTTCAGCCAGGGACTTGACTACGAGCTACGCGGCACCGGCGTCATCGTCACGTGCTTCTGTCCTGGACCCGTGCATACCAACTTCGGCAGTAACGTTACTGCTGATTGTGACGATGCTATAATATCTACAGTACATGAATTGGCGCTGCAGACCATGTTCCGTCGTATGATACTGGGTTCGCGTACATTTCGGATTTCTTGGGCAATGTGTTTGCCCATGACGTCTTCTGGCTGCGATCTGTGCTGTGTGCATGAACGCACCGAGTAAGATGTGGAAATGCTTCATTGCCAAGGCTACAGATTTGACAACTTTTTATCGTAGACTCACAGATGCATCTACAGATTCCGCTGAGAAACTGAAAACTGCCTTCAGCTAATACCTCTGCGATGCCGATAGGATCATTTGAAACATTTTCAAGAGGGAAGTGCCCATCATCGATAGATACCACCCTGTGCGGTCCACGTGGTCAAGATTTGAATTCGAATCGTCCCGCCAAAAGCATGCCGACTTCCAATCGCAGTGCGCACCGGGGGCACCATAATGTCTACTACATGTACCAAGCGAGCTGACAAGCGAACGAAGGGTCTATGGCTGACTATCAAGCAGAAGTGCGACATAATTGACCAACATGAACGCTGTCAGGCCCTAACGCTATCTCATCTCGCACGCTGGGCAATGACAACATTCAGTCGGCGCCGGAGGGCAAGAGCATCTACTACGTCGACCAGCTGCAAATGATGAGGTGGGGTGACGAGGCGTGGAGCGACGTCTCACAAAAGACCATCGCGAACTGTTTCCGCAAGACTGGGATCGTGTTCCAGACGACTACAGCCCTCTAGTGGAAGCTCCACCACCCCGCCGTGAGCGTGTACGATATCTTGAATTGAAGTGACTGGGATCTACTTACTGTAATAAACAATACCCTGTAAGCATATTATAACCTTTGAGAGGTTGGAAGGTCCACCCTTTTCAGTTTCTCAGCGGAATCTGTACAGAGTTCCCCGGCAAAGGGAGAAAGGTGGGACCAATTAATTCTTCCAGGTTAAAATATTTGCAAACTGATTTGTATCGTGGTAGAGCAAGGCTTTGTGACAAATGTACTAGTTCTGCAAGGTAAACAACTGATTACGGTTCTCCCTTTGCCGGGGAACTCTGTACACCGTTTTGTTTTACTCTAAACCAACTCAAGAGCGTCAAATACTACCGAGGCAGCCAGGAACGTTTGAGCCGGGTCGCTGGAGCCGCTGGCAATGGTGAGCGTGATGGTGTTGGATCCCGAAACAAGCGCAGACGACGGAATCACGTAGTCGTAGAGCTTGTAGTTGCCCAAAGTCACTCCTCGTGTGACTCCGCGAGTCTTGACAGCCACAGTAGCAGGCACCTCGGCAGTCCAGTTATCATTCACGGTGACGCTGGAGCGAGCGTTAGACTGCGCAAGCGTCAGACCAATCTTGAGTGTCCTCGATTCCGAAGCTTGAGCCTCCGTCAGACTGAAGGTGATCTTGATCGGGTCGTTCGATCCACGGAATTGGGCCATGGGGAACTTGCTGTCATCGTCCGAGCCAGCCGCGAACGTAAGCGGTTCCCAAGCAGCCATACGAGAGTCACTCGGGTGCATCCTGTGGATCTTGTCGGCGTTCAGGAAGCCGTCAGGTGTGCCATCCCACTCGCCAATACGCCAAATGGGCTCCGCAACCAGCTCGTAGGACACCGCAATGCTCTGCTTCGCAGATGCTCCATCGCTAACGGTGACAGTGGCCGATCCGACGTCAAGCTGCTTCTTGTAGACAGTGGCCTTGTACTCGCCAGGCTTCATCTTTGGTGAAGTGAAGGTCTTGGTTCCAGCTGCCACCTTCACCCAGTACTGTGCATCGGCGTTGGAGAAGCCAACGACAACTTCCGAGTTGCCCAAGACGTCGTTCGCGTCGGTGATCGTGCCGGCCACTTCACCACGTTGAGCATCAGGAACAAACCCAGTAAGAGTCTGGTCTTGGAAGAAGCTAAAGTCGAGCGACTCGGTCGACGGAGCGGCACCGCTCGTGATCGCTAGGGCGTACGGCCCGTGGAAACCGTAACGATAGTCCTCGATGCGCGTGTGCTCGGAATTCATGTAGAAAGAGAGTTCATTCGAGACGTCGAACTTGTTGTTGATGTCACGGAAGAACGGGCCACCGCTGGACGTCTCGTAGCCGAGCTCAGAGACCACAAGGTACACACCGGCAGCAGTACTGTTCACACCGTGGACAGCGTTGTCGATGAATGGTACACCCGAGTAGTACTTCGATCGGGTAATTCCCTCACTGTTCGCGACCACGTCTTCAGTTTCGATGCCGGTCATGCCAGACTCAATTGTCGCTTCCAGAATGCCCTGGTTCACGACGGTCTTGTCCATACGAGCAAGGAACCGTAATTCCTCCAGCACGAGGTCGTTTGAGTGGTGTGTGCCCATGTAGATGATGTTCTCGTTGGGACGGAAGAAGTACGTCTGTTCGATACCCGTCTTCTTGCAACTGACACTGATGGTCTTCTTGTCGTCGTTGAGGGTCTGGATAGACGACGTCACCGTGGTGCCGAGACCAGAGTTCACGTGAGTGCCCATGGACTTGTATTGCAACTCCTTGCCGTTGTAGTTGAGGACACAATATCGCACGTCGTTTGCCTCATGGCGATGGTCAGGCCAGCTCCGGTATTGATGATGAACTTGTCAGACTGCTCAGTGTATCCGAAGTCCGCAGCGGAGACCGAAGGTGCCACCGCGAAGACGGAAGCGACCGCAGCAGCAGCAAGAAGTCGACAAGACAGCATATTCGTAAGGAGCAACGCTGGACTTGACCGGGGCGAAGAAAATTGCCAAATGAGCGAGGCTTGGGCAAGACAGTCGAGTGGAAGTCATACTGTTTGCCTCATCCACCACACGGTGTCCGTGAATGGCGGCCAAAGGTGTCATGTTGTACTCCGACAGCATCAAAGTTTTCCCGTACAACATCAGGCTCGCTGAAGGTGCTGCAGCTCCGGTGGACGCGGTCGCATCTTGGATCGACGACGCTGCAAATCTCCAGCTGCTGGTTCAACCATCAGACTGATCAACAACTGCGAGGATCCGGCTCAAAACATGTTGAATTGGCTCTTGTTAACCACAACGGCTGCTGCTCAAGAAACACCGTCGAGTTATCGCCACATTTCCAGCTTCGTCACGATGAAGTCGTCAAAGAAACCTGCTTGTCCTTCCAACGAATATTGGTATTCAGTGCAAGACAGCGAACACGCAAGTTCACCGCAGAGATCCTACAACCGATTCTTGGTCTGAAAAGCATCGTGTTCATAATTCATTTTAAAAACGTTAACTTGATGTCTCGGTAGTCCTAACTGCCTTGACGCTCGACATGCAATACATAGTCAGCAACGCTACTTCATCACTCTTACTCACGCTTCAGACCACCAGCTTCAAGGCGCTCGACATGGTGGCGCACGTGACGGATCTCGAGCAGAATCTCTTCAAACCCAGACTTCATGTGGTCCCAGCGCGCCTGGGCACGATCCTGTCGTCGCAAGATGGCCTTCAGCACCTCACCCCAGAACGCACTGTTAACTGCAACCGCTCCGACGACGAGCCACTGGAACCACGGGATGTACTCGAACCCGAAAATGCTGTCCATGATGACAGGGACGTTCGTGACCAAAACAGTCAACACCACCGACATACACGCTGCGAGCTGCATGTAGCCGTTCGACAGCATCCGTGTGAAGACAGGCTCCGTAAAATGACGCACCGTATAGGCTCGCAGGACTTCTGTGAAGGCCAGTCCCAAGAACACCATGGTCTGTGTGCGACCCAAGCCTGCCGGGACGCAGTCGTAGTCACCTCCTTCGCAGGAGACGGTCGAGTTCTCAAACGAACTCATACCAGCCACTTCGTCGCCGAAGATGTACGTGCCATCGGTGAATTGCGCGCCGCAGTTGCCGTACGTCCTCCAGCCATCGTTCACACCTCCCAACGAGTGCAGGTGACGTCCGTGTAGTCGGTGCCATCGGAGCCACCGCCAGCGTTGTAAATGTCGTCTGTCAGCAGTTCACCGAAGTTCCAGTAGAGCCCCAGCAAGAAGGTTGTCATGGCGCCAGCCAGGAGCAGGAAGGCGTTGAAGAGCACGAGCAGCCAGAGTCGGCCTTGGATCAGCGAGGACTGCTTGTGGCGTGGTTTCTCGCCCATGATGTGCGGGTCGCCCTTCTCCAAGCTCAGAGCTACTGCAGGCATGCCGTCCGTGAAGAGGTTGAGAAGCAGGATGTGGAGTGCCTCGAGAGGAAGCGGGAACCCTCCAGCGACTGACGCGAAGATCAAGATAATTTCGCCGATGTTTGTCGACAGCAAGAACATGACAAACTTCTGGATGTTCGCGTAGATGACACGGCCCTTCTCCACGGCAGCCACGATACTGCAAAAGTTGTCGTCGGTCAGGATCATGTCCGAAGCACCCTTCGCGACTTCAGTGCCAGAAATGCCCATGGCGACACCGATGTCGGCCTCCTTCAGGGCAGGCGCATCGTTCACTCCGTCACCCGTCATAGCAGCGATAAGGCCCTGGCGTTGAAGTGACTTGACGATCTCGATCTTGTCTTCCGGCTTGGCACGTGCGAACACCAGCGTGCGAGAAGTGATGGCGTCGATGTCGGCCGATGGGAGATACACATCTCCCTTTGGTCGAAGCTGTGTGCAGTCCGTAGCTTGCGCTTCTGGGTCAGCACCGACTTGCAGCAGGTCAATGTTCTTGGCAATAGCGACAGCAGTAGCGAGGTAGTCGCCCGTGATCATCACAGTTCGGATTGAAGCCGCGCGTGCCGTAGCAATAGCATCACGAACACCGTCGCGCTCGGGGTCGATCGATGCCACAAGCCCGAGGAATACCAGCGGCTTTGCCAGAGCTGCGAACTTCTCGTCGACGTCATCGCAATCGCGGGCGTAAGGCAGCTCAGACAAGGGTCGAATAGCTACAGCAAGAACACGCAGTGCCTGCGACGACAAGGCGTCCACAGCGTCGGTGATCTCGTTCCGCTGCGCGTTGTTCAGAGGCTCGAACGTGCCATCTTTTCGGCAGTATTGAGTGCAGTTCCGCAGGATGTAGTTCGGGGCACCCTTCACGTTGACGACGAGCTTCGGCGGGGTGTCACCAGGAAGCGACAGCGTGTCAAACACAGTGGTTCCGTTCACAACGGGCACTGCATTGACCGTGACCATCATCTTGCGAGACGAGCTGAAAGGCACTTCAACAACACGCGGGTAGTCGCCAACGATGTTGTCTTCCCAGATACCAGCCTTGGCGGCAGCGACAACGAGTGGTGCTTCGGATGAGTTGCCAAAGGGAATCCAGCGCGAGGTTTCACCGTCCTCGCCTTCCACTTGCTTGAGCTGCGTGTTGCTGCAGAGAACTGAGGCCATCAGAGTAGCTCGCACCTGAACGTTTCCAGCCTCTGGTGCAGCTTGACTAACGCCGTCGGTGGACAGGATCGCACCTTCGGGCGTGAACCCCTTGCCGGTAATATCGTACTCGTGAAAGTCTCCCCACAGCTTCACCGCAGTCATTTTACCTTCCGTAAGCGTACCAGTCTTGTCAGTGCAGATCACCGAAGCCGCACCCAGTGTTTCAACAGCAGCAAGTTTGCGTACCAAAACATTCTTCTTGACCATTTCAGCTGTGCCCGAGGACAAGCAGATCGTCACAACCATGGGCAGACCTTCCGGCACGGCACTAATTGCGACCGACACTGAAATCATCAACGTCGTGACCCAGACTGGTTGAGAAGGATGTTTCGGGTCTTCTGTGCCTCTCACCATGCCGACGATGAAGACCAGCACAGCGACGGCAAGTGCCAGCAACCCCATGATTTGTCCCATACCATGCAGTGCTCGTTGCAGAGGAGTGAGCTTCGGGCGGTGCTTGGCAATACAGTCTCCGATGGGGTTGCGGATCCACTTTTTCTTGTTTGCTTCATCCGGAGCGCCGCTCTTGGCCTGGAGAAGAGCTGCAATGGAGCCCACACGTGTGTGCATGCCGGTCTCCACAACAATTCCCCGCGCGTTACCCGCAGTGATAGTCGTCGACGAGAACACCATGTTGTTCGCCGTCAATTTCTCCGTCTTGCCTGGAGCGGCAGGATGGATCGACGCGTTGTATTTCTTCGGAACATCTTCCGACTCCCCTGTAAGTAGCATCTCGTTACACTTGAGATCGACACTGGTAAACAGCCGAATATCCGCAGGCACCACGTCACCCGTGACGAGGATCACGATGTCTCCAGGAACCAGTTGTTTGCTGTCCACCACCTGCTGCATATTGTCACGAATGACCAACGACTGGGGACTGGACAGACTGGCGAGTGCTTCCAGCGCGTTACTGGCCGAATGTTCCTGGTACGTTGCAACTCCAGCGTTGAGTGTCACAATAGCAAGGATAGCAATACCCTCGACCCATTCTTGCAGTGCTAACGACGCCACCGCAGCAAACAGCAGCATGGCGATGATAAGGTTGTAGAACTGCAGTAGGAACAACACTAACACCGGGGTACGCGCCTCTTCTTCCAGAGCATTGTAGCCATAACGGAGTATCCGTCGCTCCACGTCCATGACGTTGAGGCCTCTCTCGAGGTTTGTGTTGAGCATCTTGGAGATGAGCTCCGTGGAGCGTTGGTGCCACGCCTTCTCGTCTGATTGGTTGAGCGTCGCGAAAGACTCGCGTGTAGGTACCGGGTTGGCAGCTAGTAGCAGTTCTCCGTCACTTAAGAACCGTGAACGGTGATCAGGTCGTGGTCTACTGGGACTGACCTTGGAGTTGGCGTTGGTCGCCATCTTTGCGTCCACGTGGTACAAGTCGGCGGTGGAGAAGGACCGCGCGCCGACTTTGTCTTTGGACACGTCCACGACGTGGTGCTGCGGCAGCTCGAAGGAGCGAGAAGAGGCTCGAGGCGTCTCTAGGCGCGTGTAGTCGTGCATGGAGCGCGAGGGCAAGGACGCCCCGCTCTCGTAGCCCGACATGGAGGGAAGTGGTGGTTGAGGTTCTTCTTGTGGTCCCTGGAGGAGTGTGGCCTACGATGCCAATTGGGAAATGAAGGCTCATGACCATGGAGGATTATCTTTTATCTTGGATAGGGCGAAGGTGATGGATGCGCACTTCAACGGTCGCACGTGCGCGATCCGAGTCATCGCACATCCCCTCGATTTTGATTGGTCAGCCGGGAGATTAACCAATGGGATCGATCTGATTCGCTTTTCGCCGTGCGGGACCATCACTCACGAGGGTTAATTGTATGTACACTTTGATAGTCGACCGCGGGACAAAAGGCAACTTGGTGTGGCTTTTCAGGACGTGGAGGTGTTTATTGTGTGCAGTTTGTTGCGTAGAGTTTTGTTATCGGAATATGCAAGCTATTACTGTACGCCTCGCTGGCGTGGCAATCTCGAACTTCTTGTCGAAGAATACGCGCAAATCGCGAAGATGCGCGGTGCAACACTTGCCGACTTCGCGTAGCGGCTGAACGTTTTCGAAGGTTTGGCTGAACGTTACGATGAACAAGGGCGGAGATGCAACGACCCAGCGGTTGGAAACCCCTGCGTCTTGCTTGCTTGCCACTAAGACAAGCGTTTGTTGCTGACGCACGGGGCGTAGATGTACTACACTGTAATACAGCTCCAGTCGATCATGCTCATCAATATGCACGACGGTGTCGCAATGCACTGCACTGCAACGCTGTCGCACGCACTTCGTTGTGCTGGGACACTACGTAATGCAAAGATCACTTCGCGTGGGGAGAGGCCTTCCAACGAGGAGGTGCTGGTCTGCGAGGACAAACACCGCCGAGTAACAGCAATGCTCGTCGAGTCAGCTCCGGCTGGTTGTATGTTGAAGGCCCCCAATCTGTTCGGCGAACCGCCACTTGGATTTGCGTTTTAGTGAAGACGCCGAAGCGTTTGGGGCGTGGTTGCACTTTACATATCATGGGCTCGGCTGAGTCATGCTTACATGCAGCAAGTCGAAGTAGCTTTGTTGGACGCGCGTTTAAAGTCCCGCCGCTCCCCCTTCTATGGATATGCGAAGCTCGCCAATGCTCTCCGGCTCGCACGGTGACTCCTCCTCGATCTCGACACGCATGCAAGGCAGCATTGTTCACTTCAACAGCAACAACTGTGGTCTTGCACGAACGTGTTTAGTGAAAAAGCAACAGGGCGGAACACGCTGGAAAATTGAGCGTTGCTTTACCGGTGGGAAGTTACATATTAAAATTAATCGCGGAGATGGTACCAGTTGAAGTCGATCGTATTTCGATCTCGACGCCTTCGCTCGGACTCTTCTGCTCGTACAGATCCTGCACCGCCTTCACCACGCCATCGACACACCGCCTCCTTTGCCGCAAATCATCAAACGACGTCGATCGATCCTCCTTCGCCCAGATAGCCAAGCGTTTGGCGCTCTGGATGCGTTGATCCTCTCTTTTAGGTTTGAAACGGCACGGCCCCATTCTTCATCAAGAAACGATGCCGATCGCTGCTGCTTCATACTCACACTAGGTTTTTTAAAGGACGAGATCCGAGTAAACACTGGGAGCGTTCCAGCCAAATGCACCGCGAGCCCCGTACATGTATTCGCCGATTGATGGAGAGTTGTCAGCCAAAACACTTATACAAAAGTCTGCCAGCTTAACCGAATACTTGTCCTTGCCCAGGAGTATTTTGTTGTCCTTGGGATCGCCGCAAATGATTCGTCGCTCACGGAGGTGGCCAAGCCTCCACGCCGCGTACCAAAGACAGCGCCTCACCGTCTTGGATAGGTTTGAATGATTTAATGCAAACCACAGATCGAGTCTCGGCGAAACCGGTCTCGATTATCTCGTTTTGCTTAGTCCGTTAGCATCTGCTTCATCACAAAATCTGCTCCTCTGTGTGCAGAGCCGAACGATCATGCTCATCGATCTCAATTTTGGTATGGCGGAACGAATCAACGAGGAAGGACGCCAGCGTCTAGAATTCCATGTTGTCCTGCTTCAAACTTGAGGCTTCTTCCCGAAAGTTTCTGTCAGCAGTTCGCTCAAACACGCGTGAGGTACGCTGTCAAAGCTAACTGTTGCTCATACTACGAAGTCACTCCATTGTACAAATACGTACTACGTAGTACGTACAGTATGCTTCCACTTCGTCAGCATTCGCCAACACAGGACTTACTAAAAGAACAACCTTCTGTTGCTCTTTCGTCGCTGGCAATATCTTTAATGACGCGTACTTCGAAGTATAATCTGAAGCATATTCATCCCGTCCTCCGGACCGGTCCGGTGTTGGGCGCACAAATAAGTACAGAGCAAATACCCCCACTCATCATTGGAACGAAACGCGGATTTTGGTATCATCCAGACCACGAGCACGAGCGATCAATCTGAAAGTGGCAATCCCGAAAAAGATGACATCGCTCGAATGTTGGATGGCCCGGTGTCATTTTGCCCAAGCGCTGCAATCCCATTCCCTCTTTCTTGAGCATAAAGTATGTAAAATATGTCACCAGTAAGTTGTCGATAATCCACGCTCGTCCAAATATCCAGTCCCAGTGCACACCCATAGAGCACATGTATATACATGTAGCACGATGTATTTCCGCAATTTCTTCACTGTGCTCATGAACGATAAACTCCTTCCCACCTGGCACTCGCCGTAGAACCTCCGAACATGCGGATGCTGAAGTTCTAGCCAATTTGACAACTTTCTTTCTCCTCTTTCACCAGGATAGAATATCTCTGCGTACTCCCAATCATAAGTCGTAGCTGTAATTCACTCTGGAATGACCCCCACCATAAAGTTCCAACAGCGAGTACAGCGACGAAATCACATCCAGTTCACGAGACAAAGGCACGTCGCCATGATCCTGAAGCCCATGTTTCAGTTTAACGTCAATATCTTAAGCTGTTTTTTGTGCGGTGCTTGCAACGCGAGTGCACGATGGGTTAACTGTCCCAACCCCGCATCGTTTCTTCTTTTGTCGGCAGTAGTGTTGTTCTACCTGCAAAACGTTGATGCTGCCAAAGCAGATAAATTTGCGTTTTGCAGGTCAAAGCACCCGATCAATCCGACAAAACTCGGGTACACGTAATATTCAATAGTTGAACGGGTCTATTTGTAGTTATTCGGCATGGTTGCGTCCAAAATCGTAAATACTATGTCATCCCGCGTTGGTGCCTTCAACATTCACTCCTGCATTCCGCACGCGTTCGAGTCGGCGAGCTTAGGGGCGCACGTCCCCCTTACAGTGGTGGGGGAAGAATCGACTGAAGTATCCGTCGCTGTTTGATCTCGCACGCAGAGTCTTCACGATGCCAACATCGTCTGCGGCTGCTGAAAGAAGCTGGAGTATACAAAATTCATCCACAGCAAACCACGCGGAAGGCAATGGATCTCTCAACATCGAGAGCGTCCAGTCGCCGTTAGAAGATTGGAGCGATAAAGACAGCGACTACGACAGCGATGCGTTCGAGGATCGCAATGCAGAGAGCTCGACGAATGATATCGACAGCAGCACTTGTGATGGTGGCGAAGCCAGTTCTGCTTCTTACGCGGTGGACCACAGCTTGGAGTATGATGGCTCCCAGTAGTGAAGCTGACAGCATGCTTTCCATCTACCGACACCAATTTTGCTTTCAAATCTAATACAACACCTCGAGTTCCTAACCTTTGAAGACGCTAGACGTGCTTAACATGCTGGTGTCGATCACTGGCTTTGCAGCGGACAAAAGCAACACGAGTCGGCAGCTTTCGGATGACGAGGCTCGGCTTTTCTTACGTGGAGGTTCCGGGGCAGCTTTTTCAACTTGGAGCATTCTGCGTCAGTTCTCCTTCGTCAGTTTGCAGCGCAGCGTTGGAGTTTCTTGAACTGTTCGGAAACCGCTCAAGATACTTTGCGTGAATGTGGTCCCATTTGTACGGCGCTCTTGGCGTTGAAGCAGCCATCGACAGAAAAAACTAACGTCTTTATCCCAGGCAGATGTCGCCGATTCGATGAGTCTGCTAGCAAGCATCGACCAACTGGAGAAATGGGAACATCTGCAGATTGCTGAGCTCCTTCGACACCAGACGTGGATCCATTCTCGTATACAAGCGGCAACACATGACTCGATGGCGACCCTGTGGTTCCCACCCTCATCTGCCCAGGCTGCTCTACATGTTGAGTGGCCCAAGGACTAAAAAGCTGTTGGTGAGGTGGTGGCGCTGTGGCTGGCTGGCGCAGAATTCGCCCCTACGACTTCTGTTGCAGTGGCCTGGTTGTGGAGCGGGTTGTTGGGGTTGGGGTCGAGTTAAGCCTCGGTTGCTGGAACGCTTGAGGCTGTCCCATTTACGCTTGAGAACTTCATCCTCCTTGGAAAGATAACGTTACCATCACAAACGCGGCTGGCAAAATCGTACACTCTGCAGAAGAGCTTGTTTTTCTCCTTGAAAAGTTTTGAGCCTCGGAGTGGCTCAAACAGTTGGCCTAAAATGCTTGCTCGTAGGGAGTGTCGATGGAAGTTGCCGGTCGAGCTTGATGGAATGCAAACATGGCTACTTGAACTGGGGTTTACTTCAATTTTCTTAATAGACAGCGATGCCAGCTTCGAGACAAGAGTCGTGTAGCTGCGAAGCCGCACAGGTAGATCTGATTGTAGGACGTCGACTGACCACGTCGGAGAACAACGAGGAGACGGAGGGAGGCTCTTTTGCGGTGGATCATGCCTTCAATAAGTCTGGAAGATGCAGTTGACAGCGTGTGTCTTGTTTGTGACGATGCAACCGCGGTGAAGAGTATGGTGAGTGACGTGTTTGACGACCGCGTCAGAGTCAAGCAAGATCATTTTCACGTTATTCAACGTATTTCAGAGAAGATCCAATCGCCCAGAAAGGAGTAGGTATGCAAGGCCCTGAAGGGGGCTTTGTTCGCCGTTGACAGCAAGCTGCGCACCTTTCTAGAGATGGCTGCACACTTTCGTAGTGTTACGGACATGGTGGACATGTCAGATATTTGCTGCACCGAAGCAGAATGGGGCGGATGCTGCGACAGCAATATTCGTCAAATTGAGAGCCAGGATATTTAGGTTGCTGGCAACACGTACTCTGAAGGCGGTCGCCGGGTTCGAGTTGATCTAACCAGTCAGATCGAGGGGTTCCACACTGGGTTGATGAAGCTTGTGGCGCGTCCAGTCTCCATGAAGCTTGGACTAAGAATTATCAATATTTTCATCGCGCAGCACAATCTCCGCGTCGGGGCCAAGCATGGAAGAAACCCAGACTTTGAGGCACTTGATTTTGTCTCCCACAAGCGGCGCTCCTTTCGCGTGGGTCAGTACCCGAGTCGCCGCAGTTGTCATTTGTTCTCGACATCTTATCCGAACCGCTTGATCAACCGCAATATCGATCCGCGCCGTTCAGCGATTTCAGCTTTGCCCAATGGCAGGGCATGGTCGAGTCCGCTCGTGTCGTATCAGGCAGCTTGGAATCTGCATTGGCAGCGTCGCAGCACCACTTCCAGAGTATGAAAGAACTATTGTTGAAGAGTGCAACTTCCGTAGTGACCAATCGTCATTCCAAGAACGCGTTTGTTGCTTCGTTGAGTTTGGACGTAAACGACTGAGTCGTCAGAAGGATTCACATCACAGGAGTATGAGCTACTCCGCCAAATTCGAGCAGAGCAGGAACGCGAGGAATGCTCTTGGTCCAAATGTCCGCTGGTGACAACCATAATGTATAACCTGGTCGTATCAAACAACCCCAACACAGCTCTCATTCTGAGCCAGCAGCAACATTTTCACATCGGCCATGTTGTCTCGCTTGCCACTCACTTTCAGCTTCTCACAAAATCCACCGAATGCTCCATTCGAAGTGTCTCTTTCACTTTCATCTTCCTCATCAACTTCCCAGCCAGCGAGCTCCAAACCTCCGTCGTCTGCAACCACACCAAAGTCATCATTTGTTCACTAGGGACAGCATTTTGCTGGCAGTACAATTCACAGGAGGGCGGCGTTAGAGCCAGAAACACCGGGTTCGCTTCTCGTAAGTGTACAAGACGGTCGCTAAAGAGGGTGAACAACTTGTAGTAGCGCTTCTGCCGTCTGCGACGAATATTCTTCATCGTATTCTCCAGCCCAATAGGGAAGTGATGCCATCGTGCACCATTTCCAAAAGATCCTGGCTCATGACAAATGGAAATAGCACTAATATCTCTGGAGGTAGGAAGGTGACACAGTTGAGAAGTATATCCCATTGGATCCTGTGCACTGGTACTTGATATAGAGAAGGTCCACTTTACTCTCCACATCCTGCACCACTCGTTGCTTGTATTCCTTGAGGCGTGGGTGCAGAGGCACCCAGGAGACACACATCGAGGTTTTTGACCCACTTCTCTGCATTCAGGGACCCAGACCACTACGGGCCAATCGAATAGGTTACCCAGTGAGATAAATGGGTCAAGGTTTCGCTGTCCTTCCGGGTAAATTGGCTGTGGGGGAAGGTTTTGGCTGCTAGCGCGGCTTGGATTCGTCTCTTACATTCCGCTTGCTCCATCGCTGTTTTACTTGGGAACTAACTTTGAATTTCTTTTAGAAATGACCCACATTGGATTTCTCTATGGAAATGACCAATAAGCAATTACTTCAAGTACGAAGTAATTTAAAAGCTTTGCTGGTCTGGCACGGGAGGAATGAACGAGCAGCTTCGTGAATTGTGCCCTGGGCCACGGCATTTCTTGCACAGTCGAATACGTGGAGGTGCTACATCGGCAACATGGACCTCAGTTGCAAGAATAATGTCATCCCCGGAGCTGGACGCTTCGTTCCTGAAGAGGAGCTGCAATTGGAGTCGTGTCATTTTCATCGTCGTTGACTTTTGTGCGACGTGAGAATGACAAATTTATCGGAGGAGCACACTCAGGGTCCTCACTGAGAGCTGAATCAAGAGGAAGCTCGACTGCTTTACCCTGAAGGAAAGCGCGTAATTGTCCACGAGATATCCAGGAGCAAAACGGTCAATGACCGAATCCATCAGCTCACAGAACAGCAGTACGGCGATGAGGTGGCGACATGGAATAGCGTACTGATCGATGAACGAACACGAGCATGTGCTAGCCTGCAAGTCCACGCGGCGGCGAAGACTCGGATCCTATTCATCTGCGTCACAAAAGCCACAGTCTCCGAGGCTCGACTAACTTTATACTCGCCGATGCGCTTGCATTGCGCATCATAGAGTTCTTGGGCTCCTTGGTCACCTTCCGGTTTTGTCTTTTCCATTTTGCTGCCAGCATGCTGCGCTCGTCGCGTTTCCATAAATGCCGTCATAAATGCTTCAAAGCAAAGGTAGCAAGTCCCGTAGGCCAGACAATTGAGCCAGACAATTCGTCGGTCCCGATAACAGGTTTACTCGTAGGCTTAGAAGTGGCGGCAGGGGCGATCGCCGCTGCAGCCAGACTAGCGCCATCGAGCGCCACATTATTGATTCCTCCAACACCAAGACCGTCTGCTCCTGCTCCTGCCCTCTTGCAGTTCTAGCTCCGAGGACTCGAAAAGGTTCGACTACGCCAACCGTAAAGCGCCACTTTCCCAATATTCCCGGCCACTACCCATCGCTCAATAGGGAATTGCCTGAGGTAGTTCTCCACGCCGGGACCACAAGTCGTGCCAATCCATTCAATTCGATTCTTGTACTCGACCTCCGTCTCCGATCCCTGCAGACCCCACACCAACGCATGGTGGTGTCGGTTAAACGATCCGATCTGCGTCAACTCGTGCTCAATAATCTCGTGCAGTATCGAAAAATAAGTCCGAGTTTATTCTCCAAGGCCATCAATTCGCCGTCGACAGCACACAGCACCGGGCAATAGCGTAAATTCACGCCGCTCTCTTCCACACAGCGGAAGAACCACCGATAATTCTCACTCGACGCTGTATCACAGCAAGCTGCGGCAACGATCAAATTGCGCATATTGCCATCTTTGCCCAACAGGAACATCTGCACTCCTTGGTAGTTGGCTTCCCCATTACTACACGGCATGCACTCAAATCCATAAATCTGCTGATTAAACGTCGTAGACTCCGCAAACTCATGGCAGCTCACAAAAGCTCTAGAAAAGCTCCGGGTATTGTACTCTCCGGTCCACCCACTTCATATCTCGTAAAGGAACCCGGATTGAGTTCCGTAAAGTTGCGCAAGAGAGCCGGAATCTTCCTGAATGACGAACCCACTTGAGTCAGCACCTCCTTTTTCATGATCTGCTTGGCTCTGTAAATGGTCCGTAAATTGGTCTTGCCCTTAAGTTGCTGCAACAATTGGGCAGCCGTGCCATTGGGCGTAGCTGCCAGTGCTTGCTGGAAACTGGGACTCTCCACCAGCTGTCGTTGCGTGGGCTTGGCAATAGACGTACACTCGGGTGAGTGTGTGAGCTCAGCACTGGACACGTACCACGTATTGTCCGTCTTGGAGTTGTGCAGGTATAGTTGCACGAAGAATGGGCACGGAGTCGTGGACGTGCACACCATTTTGCGGTGTCTGCCCCCGCGACGCGCCACTTTCACCTGCTTGTTGTGGTACAGCGCGTAGTCCTGCACGGCGTAGAAGGCGCGCTTGCTGTCCGGGAAGCGCATGCCCTTGGGTAGCGTCGGCGCGGAGGTAGGGGCTTCAGGGACAAGCTCCATTATGTTTTTTAAATGAGTTTAAGTTTGAGTCACTTTGGGTTTGTGTGAATTTTGGGAAGTTCCCACAATTCATGCTAAAGTAGTAAAAGCATAAACAAAATTAAAATTTTGTCGGTTACTACAATCAAAATGTTGGAGAGCTCCTCCTTTTGGTATATCAAAATGACACGCCCTTGGCTGGCAGAGGGCTATCGGGTCCGCGCAGCCTTGCCTTGATAGGGACTTGCGGGGCTTGAGGTAAATGTGAGAATGAATCCATGTTCAAGGCAGGACCCAATGCGTGCTTCTAGAACCTGCTTCATTCTATCGCTATGGATCCTTCATGGCTCTTGCAACATTTCTCTGCTATCCATCTCGGCTGGAGGTGGCTCTTGCAGCACGTCTCTGCTACCCATCAACGCCATGTCCTTCAGGCATGTCATACTCCCCATGGAGCTGTGTGCTAGCTAGCACGGGAAGATGCGGCGAATGCTAATTTGCTGCTCTTTGTCCACGGTGACTGTGCCGTTGTCATGAACGGCGCGGATCGGGAACGGACCATCGGCGACGTGTTTCGTTTTGGTACGGAACTGTTTTGGTACTCGTATCATCACATGATCTCCTGGGTGGTGGAACTGCTCGATCCGCTTGTCATTTTCGCGGTCGTTGTCAGAAAAGATAGCGTCGAACCTGCGTTTGGACATGTAGCTCCAGTTGGCATCGTGCAATTTGCGTGAAATCATGTCTTGCCCGAATATTAGTTACCCAGGTGACGCATTCAGGATGTTGTGGTAGCTTGCTCGTACTGCGAAGGCTGCATAGTGAATAACCTTCTTCCAGTCTGCTTCTTCGTGGCAGCGAATCACATTGAGGATTCCAATGCACTCGTTCACAGATCGCATTGGCTTGTGGATTCTTTGTTGTGATCGGCTTGGCTTCGATGGCGTAACTTTATAGCAGCTCTTGAAATTTATCGCCCGTGAATTCTGATCCTCTGTCGTGAACCACTTGCCGTGGTCGTGGATAGCGACAAAGCCACTCGCGGTCAAACATTTCTGCCGCCGTGAGCGAGTCCTTGTTCGGTTGAACCTATACTTCGAGCCAGCGAGTTGCTTGGTAAGTCATGGTAATCCCGTAGAAGTCACCCTCGTAATGTCCGATGAGATCCACGTGCACGATGTCGAAGGGGTCAACAGTTTTCATTATGCGTGGCGGCAGCAGTCGGTAGTCTTGTTTGCCTCCGTACACTTTGGAGCACATACATGTAGCGCATTTTCTGACGAATTGGGCGATTGAGGTCTCCATAGTGGGCCAGTAGAACTTGTAGCGTATCGTTTCAAACTGCCGTTCGCTGGCTGAATGACCGAGATTCAGGTGATACCATTCGATCAGGTCGTCGCGCAAAGTGTCTGGGACGATTAACCGTTTCTGTTAAGCAACCAGTGTGCATTTCAAGAGGGCACAAGCTGATAATCAGGATTGTTGGTGCCAGCGAGACATACCGATTGATCTTCTGGATCATCGTATCGGCTTCTTGGTGCTGGCGAATGACCGGCCCGTGCATGACGCATTCTGGCTGCGTGCTTGCAGCGTAAATATCCTCATTTAGCGGTGGGCCTTCACTCGTATCAAATCGCATTCGTGAGAAGGCATCCGCACCGATATTTTCTCGCCCTTAATGTAGTTCATCGTCAGTCGATAATCCGAGAGCAATAACTTCCAGCGCTTGATTTGGAGGCTCGTCTCGTTCGGGTAAATTAAGTTTTTGGGTCTGTATGTACCACTACCGGAAAACCGAGGAGCATCGTGCGACATTTGCGGATCGTCTTCAAGCAGGATAAATACGGTGTCTCCTTGAACGGCAAGAAGTGCCACATCCTGCGAAAAGAGGTCTCTACACACTCTCAGCCGAAGATATCCGGCCACTAACGAAAACAATCCAGACCATCCAACAGATGGCTGTGTCCCGCAACCGCAAGGAGGTCCAACGCTTCTTGGGAATGATAAACTACTATCGCGACATGGTGCCGAACAAGACAACGCTTTGCAAACCGCTGCATCGATTTACAAACTCCAAGGTGCCCTTCACATGGCTGCCAAATGATATAAAAGCTTTCAGAGACATCCAGCGTGCCTTTGCGGAAGCCGTCTTGCTGCCCTTCCCCGACTTTGAGAAGCCTTTTCACGTATACGCGGATACCAGCGGAACCCAACTCGGCGGAATAGTCATGCAAGGAGTCAACATTTTGGCGTGCTACTCCTGCCGTCTGAACAAGCACCAAATCAATTACACGACCATGGAGCTGGAGCCCTTCTCGGTTGTAGACCTTCTTCGAGAATTTGGTTGAGGTGCTCTTCTTCGTTCTCGGAGAACACTAGGATACACCACGACAAAATCCAGGTCGCCAAAAATCCGCTCCATGCAAGACTGGCATTCGTCTGGAGTCGTGGAAATGCCCATCGGCAGCCTCTTGTACTGGAATTTCCCCCATGACAAACAGAACGCTGTTAGCGGGCGACTCCTCTTGGCGAGTCGTCGAGCGTAGTATCTAGATTGGCATCAAAGGTTGATATACTCTTTGCTTTGGCGAGGCGCGTCAGATTTTCCCTGAATTGTTGGCACGTGGGTACTCCGCCGCAGGTACTTGTTCAGCCATCGAAAGTCCACTAGCAGACGCAGACTGTCATCGGGCTTCGCCAGGAAAACGCATGCGACGTCATCTCCGAGTCGTAGATTTGCTCCATCAGGTCGGTGTTGATGAGTTGCTGGATCTTGGTATTCGCTTTCTCCTCTTGGCTGTGTGCTGTGGGGTACGTATTTGCGTGTCCCGGCTTGTAATCCGGGGATATAGGTATCTCGTAGTCATCAAACTGCATCCGCCCCAAATGCCCGTCGTAGAGCTTGTGCGATAAGCAGCGCCAAATAATCTCTTCGCCAGCTCGCCATGAAGATGATCAGGCAGGAGCTGTTCTGGCTTGACCGCGCTGGCGGCTAATTCTTTGGCTCGTCAGGGAACTCATGGTCCACTTACTCGTCCGTGGCGCTTGTCGTGCCATCGTGACCAGTGTTCAAGATGAGGAAACAATCCTCCCATTGCACCACCTTGTCCTTGCAGTTCAGAATAAGACCGGGTCGTTCATAATGTCGCAGCCGATTACCATGTCGTCGCTGCTATCTTCTATCACTTTAAACCGGTGAGTGATAACTGTGTCCGACTAAAGCTTCGGAAAGAAGACCTTCGCGACGGTTGTGCCGCTGCTGATGAGCGACCAAATACGTTTGGGGAGGCTGGGATGAATTTGCGACCCAATTTGCCATTGGCCGCGAGCGTGGCGCTGTTGATGATGCTCCTCGAAGCGCCGCTATATAGGAGAGCCTCGAACGTGTCTCCACCGCGACGATGCTTCACCGTGATGCGCAGCGGCGCACTCTTCATGGGCGTTTTCTTCTCCACCAGGTCTACGAATATAAGCTCCTCTGCATCGCTGGACAACTCCGAGTCTGAGTATGATTCAGCGTCTAAGTTCTTGTAGATGCTTGTCTATCGCTTGTCCTTTTGGCGGCATGATTTGTGCGGGACTTCAACTCGCTTATGATCTTTCGCCTCCTTCTTCTTGGTGGTGTAACAGTCGCTGGTGTTGTGCAAGGCCGTCTTGAAAGGAGCACCACTGTTAGCTCTCGGTGTTGCTGCCAGCGCCGTTTGTTTTCTTCTTGTAATCCTTGCGCGGATGTTTCTGCGCCTCTTGCCGACCTTGAGTTTTCTCTTTGCGCTGATACTGGTACCGCACATTCCCTTGTTGGTCTGGTTCTTGTCGCGGACTCTCAGCTTTTTCGATGCGCGTGAAGTAGAGTACCAGCTCGCTAAGCCGGTCGTACACGACGCCTGCCGCTGCCAGCTTTTCTTGTCAGGCGCGTGGAATACTGCGCTTGAAGTACCGGCACTTCTGCACCTTAGGCATTACTTCGGCGTCCTGGTGAAGCCCGCGAACACGCGAATTTTCTCTTTCAGTCGCTGGGAGAACTTGATCACCGTTTCGTCACGGCGCTTCGTCATCGTCCACAGTTCGTTGTCGAGGTCTTCGCTGAAATCACGGGGCCGTCAACAGGCCTACTTCCGTGAAGAGCTCGAAGTAGCGGTTTAACAGGACAAGGACTCGCTCAGGACGGCAGAAATGTTTGACCGCGAGTGGCTTTGTCGCTATCCACGACCACGGCAAGTGGTTCACGACAGAGGATCAGAATTCACGGGCGATAAATTTCAAGAGCTGCTATAAAGTTACGCCATCGAAGCCAAGCCGATCACAACAAAGAATCCACAAGCCAATGCGATCTGTGAACGAGTGCATTGGAATCCTCAATGTGATTCGCTGCCACGAAGAAGCAGACTGGAAGAAGGTTATTCACTATGCAGCCTTCGCAGTACGAGCAAGCTACCACAACATCCTGAATGCGTCACCTGGGTAACTAATATTCGGGCAAGACATGATTTCACGCAAATTGCACGATGCCAACTGGAGCTACATGTCCAAACGCAGGTTCGACGCTATCTTTTCTGACAACGACCGCGAAAATGACAAGCGGATCGAGCAGTTCCACCACCCAGGAGATCATGTGATGATACGAGTACCAAAACAGTTCCGTACCAAAACGAAACACGTCGCCGATGGTCCGTTCCCGATCCGCGCCGTTCATGACAACGGCACAGTCACCGTGGACAAAGGAGCAGCAAATTAGCATTCGCCGCATCTTCCCGTGCTAGCTAGCACACAGCTCCATGGGGAGTATGACATGCCTGAAGGACATGACGATGATGGGTAGCAGAGACATGCTACAAGAGCCACCTCCAGCCGAGATGGATAGCAGAGAAATGTTGCAAGAGCCATGAAGGATCCATAGCGATAGAATGAAGCAGGTTCTAGAAGCACGCATTGGGTCCTGCCTTGAACATGAATTCATTCTCACATTTACCTCAAGCCCCGCAAGTTCCTATCAAGCAAGGCCGCGCGGACCCGATAGCCCCTCGGCTAGCCAAGGGCGTGTCATTCCGGGAAACCCCAAAATCTTGAAATCGTTGGGGGTTCGTCAAGGGTACAGGGTGGTTGGATAAATTGGACATTTACCAGTATACCTTAGCCCTGTTATTAATTCTTTTAATTTGCGTTTAATTACAATAGGAATAACATGAATCACATTGCTCCTGCAACGAATAGTTGGCTCATGCGCTAACTTCGCGTGGTATATCCTTATACACTCATTGAGATTCAGCTCTTCATTGTCAAATACGCAACCTCACGGCAAGCTGAACCCCCTCCCCACTCGCATTCAGTATGACACCAAGCTCCACCTCCACGTCGGCTAGTGCAGATCACCCTGTTGCTGCCTCAGAGTCACGTGACCCTTCTGTCCGCCCCGGCCGAAAGGCAGACCCAGCCTGGAATCATGTCGATGTTGATCCAGAGGCTTGCGTCTGGTATAAGAAGTGCAAACAGCTGCTTCAGACTACTGGTCGTAACCACGTGGAGCGGATCAAAATCCATCTCAGCAAACGCTGCGCTGCTCGATCGACCACTACTACCATGATTACGGATGTTTTCCGCCCACGTCTCAAGAGCGACACCACCAAGAAGTTTCAGAATAAGCTTGCCTGGTGGGTCTACAGCACTGATGTGCCGTTTTACAAAATCGTACATGCCAGCTTACTAGAGGCGCTGCAACTACGGCACCCTGCTGTTGAAATGCCAAGCCCCGAACAGTTGGCGACGATTTTCTCGATCGAGCGTACGCCAAGTCGATCAAGACCCTCACGACAACTATGGTTGGCAAAATTGTCACCTTAGTAACCGACGGCTGTACAGACATCAATGGTCATGTCGTGTAGGAATACGCAGACAATCTCACTACCGACTGGTATGAGCCCCACCAACAACACTCACTTCCCTTACAACGGTCAAAGAGCGTTGGATCAATACCTGAAGACCAGGAACGATCCTCACACCGGGTTGGCTGTAAGCCCTCTGTGCACCTAGGTTGTATTAGTTCAACCCAAAAACCTGCCCCACTAGCCATGAGCGAGGGCTAGTATGAAATATTGCGCTTTCGCGCGAGCCCCGCAGTCCCTCAGAAGGAGGATACCGACTGTCAAGCCAAATACGGGTTTACCAAGGTAAAACCTCGGCGGGTAGTTAAATAAATCTGGAACACTCGGTCCCACTATAATATATAGAAGACGACGCTCCTCGTCGTTTCCAACACTCGGCCACTCTAATCTTTTGTACTGACCAGCAACAAACCGTTGGTTCAATGTACCTTGAGTTCGCTGACAGGCATTCCACGTAGCCGAGCGTATCCAGACTATAAGGCAAGCTAATCAGACTTACCGAAGACGGACTTGACCCTTGGTGATTTGTGGGGAAGACTGCTGATTTATTTATAGTTTTGTACGACTCTGAGGGCCTCTGTAGATCATCCTATAGCTAGTCCTATATCTAAATATGAATACCAAGTGTGAATCGATCTTAGTAGGGGATCTTGGAGCTGACTCTAAATGGCCGAGGGGGCGATACCGAAATGGATACAAACCCAAATGGATACAAAACGACGTTCTAACCTCGGCCGGGGTTTTGTTATACCCAGCCGAGTCGGACAAGCAGGTGGAGGTCGTGACACACGCATCCGTGAAAAAAATGTTTTCGGGAATTTCTCCTGCAAAGCGTTCCATGTCGCCTTGTTAGCATTTATATTGTCTTTCACCACAGCCCCAACATTGAGGAAGTCGAACTTGGCAATAATGCGCTCGATGTAAGCAGCCAGAAAGTCAGCACCTTGCGTTTGAGTACCCGTGTATGCAGACTCGAGGAAGAAGGTGTACTCGCCACAAACTACAGCGTAGTCCACGGCTTGACTGTGGTATTGGCACAGCTCGGTCGCCGGATTACCGACGTTGTGCCTTTCGGTGAAAGGCGGCAGCGCATTCTGATTGGTCAATCTCATTCCCCGCGCGATAGTGACGTAGGAGCGATACACACCACATCATTTAGTGTTAGTGACTGAATAGCGTTTGTTTTAAAATAGCGTTATTAACACTTTTTATGGGAAACCCCAAATAACGAAAAATAACACTAACATATACCTAGCGGTAGAGAAGTTTTTAATAGGACAACGTTTTCATTCTACAACATTCTTCAAGCCACATAGCCACGCCTACGAGCTCTCCATGTAGTCCATCCCGTCGTCAGCGTCTTCCGGTTCTCTGGCCAGTATGACAACACCTAAAATGTTGATGTGGAGCGTGTACAGACAGCTGAGCAAGGATATCCAGTACAGTATTGTTAATCATTACGAAACTCCATGGGCAAATATGCAATGCTGACTGGTGCGATCAGGGCAAAGAACGTATGTTTGAAGATGAGGTATAAAAACCAGCAATTTAAGTAAGGGATCGTCACAGACTCGGTTATTAACTCTATTTAATTGTACACTAGTTAGTGTTGGTTTATAATAAGAGTTATTAGCGCTAATATATGTGAACCTTCACAGAAGCCGAGCTGGCAATTAATGTTAATAACTCTAATTGCTGTGGTAAGTGTAGTAGAATATTACCAATGGAATTAAGTGGATGGCTGCGTTGCCGAGTAAGTGCAAGATGCTTGTAAACTTCTTCAAAAGCACCACAAGCTGTGATCTGACTTGTCGGCACGTATCGAAACAAAGGGACTGCGGGTTTTTGCCAAACCAGGCGAAACAAGATGTGGTCGTTGTTGGCATGCTTCGATACAGTCTTAGCCGCTGAGTCCATTCTGTTTCCTGCGTGGATTTCTCACGTCAAAAACCAAGAAGCAAAAGAAGCTCCGTCGAGCAGTCCATGACTTGGAGATGTCTTCGGACTTCGTGCCCAAACGACATGGCTTTTCAGCCCCCTATTCCATACTACACGCGCAACCGACGACTGCAGTACAAAGTAACAAAGTACAACGGGGTTTTGTGCGTACGTTCACAGTTCTTTGCCCCGTAGCCCCTTTGCTGAAGAAGCAAAATTCAAGCGTGAGACATCGACTTTTGAGGTTACAACATGCAGTTATTGAAAGAAAGTGGATGTGAGAAGAAATCCATCAATACAATGGTCACTTTCAGTACATTGAGGTTTGAACTACGTTTTCTTGACGGAAATTGAACTGCATCAATCGGGTGGGCTTTCTGATGTGGGGTGGGTGGATTTTTCCGTTTAATCTCAATTTATCCACCCCACTCCAGAACCCAGCCTCCTATTCGCCTATTGCTTACGAGGGGCTTCGCAGTGGCTCCGTTGAAGCCTGCTCTGTAGTCGGCTGCTGATCTGAAGAAGCAGGTGAAATGTTATGCGAAGATCGTCAAGAAATTTGATCTTCTCGGGCTAGCTACTCCCATGTGGGCGGTGGACCGAACAACCAACTTCCTCATGAACACTGTTCATTGAACAGGGGGTTCAGCAAGGCGGAGGCTCTAGGAGCTATGGCCAAGGAATGCAGAGTGACTATTATGATCTTCCTGGGGTTGCATTGTTGCTAATGGTACGGTGGGTTTCTCCTTTAGATAATTGATATTGATACTTCGCCCGAGTGCAAGGTTCGCGTTTTGATAAAAGTGACGAAGAGCGGTTTCTAACTTTGTACAATTGTGATATTTTAATCGATAGTATGGATGAGAACGGAGCTGGGCATTAGAGACGAAAAGGTGAACACTGTGATTCGGCGGCACCCATCCGTGCTGGCGGTTGTCATCGAGCGCTACACGGTGATAATGGAGTGGTTCATTCACCAATGGTGTGCCAAAGAGCAATGTAAGTGGGGGCTGGGAATTTGAGGTTGCGTTGGGAAGTGGTGAACTTTATAATGACTGAGTGACTGCTGTATATGGGCTACGTTTTCACTTAGCTTAGGTTCGCTTCGTGGCCATCTTACAAAAGTGAAGAACATCTATACCCAAAAGTGGACTTCGTCAGAGAAATCGGGTGCGATGACGACCAAGTGGCGCGGATTATGATGAAGTCTCCTCACATTATCGGTCTCTGTCTCGAGAATCTGGGTGCACACGTGGATCACCTGGTCGAGCTCGTTAATTCTCGTGAGGAAGTGGCTAGAATCATCACCAACTGCCCCTCGTGTCTTGGCCTATGGTCTGCCCGAATTCAAGAGATCATCTCCACACTGGATGCGCTGTTTACCTCGGTAGCTGGAGTGAAGGCGTTGTTGTCGTATCCCCAAATTGTAACGCACAACTTCGACGGACTTCGCCTGTCGTTTGACTACCTCGTATCGGTCATGTGGGTCCCCCAGGTTCATTGCGCGATACCCCGAATACGAAGCGTACCTCGCAACCTATCGTTCATTTTGCGATTCACAAAAATACTAAAACAAATTCACATGTCAAATTCACCGATTCCTGACGTTAATCGTGTAAGGTATCCAACCAGTCGTCCGCCACTTTGCTTTTCTCCCCGCGGGAATTTTGTAGCTCTGCAACCAGAGGTCGGACGAAGGCAAGTAGGGTACCGATACAAAGCTGAGGATTCCCTCTATTTCGTTGAGGTTTTACGTCTAAAGTTGAGCACCCTAAGCTATTCAAACCAAACCCTCAATTGCGCGCGGCGACTGTTCAGAGCGGCCAACCAGTTGTCCGCCACTTTCTGTTGTTTTGTATCGGAAGCGCCGGTTCGGCATCGCCGTCGGCCACTTGACGACATTTGCTCTTGAAGCGTCTTCGGGAGCCAATGAGATGATAAATCATCTATGATTGGACGAAACCCGATTGAAGCGATATTGGCGTGCTTCCTGCATAAGGTTATAACCGCGGGTAGTGTGAGTGTACACGAATTGGAGTACACGATGAGGATGAAGCGGAGGAGGATCTTGACAATGCAGCTTATCAGGCAATGACTGGCGCCAAAGTGTTTTGAGACTAATATAATCGTAGAGTGCCAACAGGTTGGATATCCTATCCTATAGCCGTGTCGCCAGCGCTCATCGGAGCAATGACTTATCAATGCAGCCGTGAAAAGGCAGCGGGCTCGTTAATGAATGATTGTCTGGATGAGACGGTGTCCGAAAGGGTTGAAGCAGCATACGTGGCTACGATTCGAACTTGTGGTGTACGTCAACAGTTTGGCATTTTCACCGCTGCGAAACCCCTCAATACCAGGCAAGAAGTGGGTCGCTATCGTAGACCAGCTAATGGCACGTTTAGTCTTACAGGGCATAGCTGCCATGAATGCACCTGATTAGAGCCACCAGTGGTGGTTCACAACATTACAGAACACACTGGGGTCAAAACAAAGAAACGACCAGCGCATCAGTCCAAGAAGCCCTCGCCGTCGATGAAGAGGTGTTCGCACCAAAGGCCAGTGTATGAACACCCAAAGAAAGAGATGCAGCACCAAACAAAAAGTGGATTACTCTCAAAGAGTAGTGCGTTGCCACACTCAATTCCTATTTGGAGCATCCACCCACAAAAAGTGTTGAAGTACCAAAAGTCTGCCAGACATCACGCATAGCTACCGATCTGCCCGACAGCACTATTAATGCCATGGAGGCACTTTGAGTGATATGGAAGACGCTGGGCGGATCGTTCATTGTTGTGCGGCTGCAGCGGAGACCCGAGGATATGGAGCAGTTCGACGGCATCCTGATGGAGGACAAGGTAACATGGTTGGAGGACGGAAATCTTGGACTACTTTGATATAGCGCGGGATCGTATCGTACTTTTTGATTAAGGTGTCGACGGGCGGTGGACATGGAAACTGTACTCGAATGGAAACGTGCGGAGAAGAGGCCTCGCCGTGTCGTCTGAGGACTTCAACATTATCTTCTGCCCAGTCGAATATCTGCATGAAGACGCGTGAGGCAACTAGCAAGGGACCAGTTTGAGAACCCGAAGGATTTCCAGAAATTCATTGACGTGGCCAACATGGCGCGCTCGAAACAGAAGTTCGTTTTTGGTCTAGCGTTTGTGCCGGGCACACTGGTGCAGCACCTCGTGATGCATGTCATACAGCGGCCATCACAGCCAACCAAAGTGGCTTTTCCTCTTGGGTGTCAAGACCTGCGGTGCAACGCAGTCTGCAGTTGCAGCATCGGATCCGCGTGTACATGCTGTCGGAAGTGCATCTGCACGTGCGCGGCGTCTCCTACACAAGACACAGTGTACAACTTGATCTCTGGGTGGAGATGCTGCGCCAAGTACAGCGCCGTGGTACCCGTGCCACTCGGCAGCACAACGGATAACTGAGACGACGCAAAACATTTCTGATCTTAACGCCTAAGTGCGGATTCGTTTTTATTAGCCTACGTTGTAGCCCTTTATCTCAGTTTCTTTTGAGCCATCGTACGACCTCAGATGACAAGTATGTCGAGCAGGATGGCACTTGGCGCGAAGCGACCAAGTTCAAATTTCAAAAAATGTATTTTTGCTTTTGTAGTGAAAAAGGTGTGTTTCAACGCGTAGAATCCATTTCTGCACTCCGTTGGACCTGAATCGCAGCCGAACATCGTCAAAACAAGATTTTACGTTTAAAAACTCGAAAAAACAATAATGTGTACCACTTCAATAATGGTGTGTCTCTCTTCCATTTCCTGATTTTGGCGTTAAGACTTATTTTGATTAGATGAAAATATTTGTTGACACCTACCTTACTGCTCCTCATTTCCTGTAGCTCTCTTCTTGAGAGGCTTCGTCTGATCTGCTGCAGTGCGCTTTTTACTCTTAGATGACTTCTGGCGCCGGGCTCGCTTCGTTGCTGCGACTTCTTGATCATCCTGGTTGCTGGGAACAATGTTGAGCGGGTCATTGCGCATTTCAGGCGGCACATACTGCAGCACCTTCTTGTGGATGTCGTGGATTTCCTCTTTGTTTGGCGGGGAGGATCAAGCTTTTTAAAACTTGCCCAAAGCTCCGCTGTTTCCTCAACACTCAAAGTCTTCCCCACACCACGCTTCAGCAGGTCCTAAACGACAGGCTCGCCACCTGGTCGCTTACGGCAGTACACCTTTCCAGGATCGTCCGCACGCATCTCGAACAGCTGATAGCTCTGAATGCTGTCCAGCTTGCGGTAAAGGCCTTCGAGCGTACCTTTAAACTCTCGAAACGTTTGATCAGAGTCCTCCAAGTTGATGCACCGGTTGTCAGGCGACGACTCCTTCACAGCATTCTCTACATCGTCGAGAACCCACAGGTCGCGCTTTGCATAGCAGCGCTTGATGTAGCCGAAGTGTCGATCGCAGTGGTTCTTCGTGTGGCCCTTCACCAAAAACTCAGTTTGGCGTTCTGCAACGAGCCCATGTGCACGAGAAACAGTAGGAACTGCAGCACATGACTGTTTTTAACCTGCCCGCCACAATTATCAGCGTACACGTGCCACCGCTTTGCCCCTTTCTCCTTGGTGTATATGTTGCGGATTCTTGCATAGGTTCCAACATTGATATCACCTCGGTGCTTCCCTTCTTAGCTTTGCGCTCAGAGTAGATTAGATTCGACTGCAACAAGTCCGGGTGCGTGTGAATCCCAAACACGGACACCGAAATGAGGCTCAAAAAGTACCACATTGATGGCGTCTGAGCGGAGTGAGGAAGCGCAATGTTCTGAGCGAAGACAATAGTGGTCACCAATTCATCTGCTGTAGCTGCACTGCAATCGGCTTGATATTGACATCTCATCGCCTTCGCATCGTTCACATGAGCTACAACAGCCTCCGTATCTTCGATGGACGGCTCCGGTCCCATTACGTTTCGGTAGATGACACAGGCATCGCACACATTGTCACGCGTGGACCGGATGCGAATATTGGGGCAGACACGCTCCAGGATAGTCCTGAAGGACGTCAGAGAAGGCTCTTTGAAACGCACTCGTGCATCTTTTGCCCACTCCACGTACCAGTCGTCGTCGCCTGTGCTTGGTTATCGATGCAGCGCCTCTCGCAGCACTCCACTCCCAGCACCGTGTCAATGTGCTCAGCTACCGCCTCGTCGAACTCGACGTGCTCGTCAGCATCTTCTACGCTCTCGTCCGAACTCGCAGTCCACTCGCCGTGCTCCATCTTGATCGCGTGTGGTTTTGGTGAGTGGTCGTCGAAAAAACAAGGGAAAAATCAGCTCTGAATGTTCTAAACGCATTTTCTCGGAAATTCGTTTAAGTTCGACTGTGCACCTCGTCCCATTCAAACGGCCGTATCTCCACTGTTATAATATTTGACATGACGATTTTGTTTTGCGCCGTCTCAACTTATTGACCTGCACCTGCACGTACGTTTTGATCTCCTCCGCCAGCAGCTTCACGCCGTCCTGCGCTTCTGGGGCCGCAGATACTTCTAGTGCCTGGAAGTCGCAGATCTTCATCCAGAAACGCAACAAAGGCCCGAGTTTGGACCAGTTCCTGGTGGCAGTTGCACGTTCTTCATGCCCACACTTGTGACCAAGTTCTCCTCAATTTCCTCGTTCGTCAGAAACACGTCGTACAACGACGGCAACAAGGCGACTGGCGCCTCATCCCCAAACCAATACGCGTCCGTCTCCAGCGTATTGGCGCCCAGCAGCTCTGTATCCTGTATCACGGGGTGCGCGTCGGCGTTGTCCTGCAGCTCGGACTCTGTCAGTGCGAGCCGCGTCTTACCGGGCATGAAGTTCACGTAGCATGCCGAGAAGCCGCAAACGATGAAGACGATCAGCGCCTGGATCTACTCGTACAGGGGGTCACGTTCTTCGGCTTCTTGAACAAGAAGCCAACACCGATGATGGCAATATGAAGGATCACGTACTTGAATGCGTCGCGGGGCTCGGCAACCTCCGCCTCCTTGTCGCTGTTCGGGGATCTAGGCGCCCACGTTCGGCATGCACTAAATCTTGATGAACCGCAATCCATTGGCCGCGTCCTTGCAGGTTGTGGGCGGAGTACGAGGCAACATATTTTCGACCTCGTTCTCCGGTGTATCTTGAGCACCAGGCGCTCGGTGGGGATGAATGCCGGGTTTACGATGATGGAGAAGACGACCGTAGGGAACGGTTGCGTGACGAAGTATGACATGAAGACCCACGGCGCCCCAGTCCGATTTGAAACTTGGCGAATGTGAGGTCTCTCGTCGAGCTCGGGCAGATGGAGAAAAGCTGGTTCTTCAATATCCGGCTGCGAGCCATGCCGCCTGGAGAGCTACTCCGCAGATGTATCTGCGATGTCATGTACTTCGAAGTAGATATCTCCAACCTCTGCGCCAGTCGCATTAAAAAACGTGCAAATTTATTAATTGATCAAGGGACGAGGCTAGTCATTTCATACTGTATCAGCTTCTCGATCGCTTCCTGTTCTGCATCCGCGATTCGATCGCACGCTTGGTGGGTTTTCTTGATCGTGCTGACCGCCGGCATACTTCACCACCCGGAGTCTCAAGCCGTTCTGCAGGGCTTTGCTGAATTAGGTCCTCAGAGCACTCCTCTTGGCACGTGTCAGTCTCCACCTCATCCTCGAGAAACTCGGTCGTGGCTAAAATTGATGTGGATGGAGCAGGGCTTGGTGCGGGACCCGCTTGTACAAGTATAGGACTGCTATATAGCCTGTGTTGAATCTCTACGCTTCTGTCAGCTGGGGTTTCGTGTGTGGCGACAGCATCCATATCCACTCCATTTCCAGTATACCATCCATGCGACCCTGGAGATTCACCATCCGAAGAAGAGGGGCTGTCTCGCGCTAATACAGCCGGTCTATGATTCGGGCGAACAAACTGATGGCGGCGTGAATCGACTTCAGGACAGTGAACTCCACCTTGAATGCACGCGGAGATTACGTGGAAGCACATCCCGTGCTTAAGGTTGTATAGACAGGAGCAATCATTGCTCCTCGTGTCCACAGTCCAGCCTCCAGCAGGCATTCCATCCGTCTGCATCCGTCAAGCATTCGAAGATTGAATCGAGTTGTGTACGATATTTCTTTCTGCTACAGTCAGCTGTAAGCTAGTTTGCAGCACTTGATACAAATCGGCTTCAACATTTCCTAATGGAGGAATGCGCTGCACTGAGAGGCACCCGCGCTGATACATAAGACGATAGAGCCTCATCAACCGTTCTGAAGCGACAGCTTCAGAGCAGAATACGGGGTATTACCCACGCGGGATGGATAGGTAGTAGACCCATCTCCAAGATGGGGTACACTTACAATTACACCAGGTTGTGATTCTGGTTGTGTGTCGCACAGAATGACCATGTCTCTGTCCGGAAGCGAGTCGAGGTCTTGTTGGCCATAAAGATGACCGTCACAAAGGGCAATTATCGAATCCATAGAGTTCTTAGGATTGTTGTAACGGGGTTACATGGAGGTTACGATGTACCCACCTTCCTCTCCCCAAAGCAGTACTCAGTACTGGATAATTGACTATATATCATTAGATAGCTTCACAACCACTGGTTGTATAGCTTGCTTTGATATGCTAGATAGTGAGCCTCTGCATCGTAAGCGGCTTGGCCGCAGATAAGAACAAGAATACAGTTTACGTTTAGGAACGAAGAGGTCATAAGTCTTGGGTTAAGACTTCATTGACTCTTGAGGCCTAGAGATCGGATATCTCACAGGACTGACTTGTTCTCGGATAGAACAAGGTTCTCAGGCGTACACTAACAGACTCACTGAGTCTACGTCTTCCTCTGACGCTAAAGGCTACGGCAGCCCCACTGCAATTGTCGCGTCGATAATTCTTCACAAAATCAGTCACTTGTTTCTCTGGAGGCGGTGGGCCCACCAGCGCGTTGTGTTCGACTAAAGCAGACAATGCAGCAAACAGTCTTGCAGCTGTAGATTGCTCGCCACTAGTAAGACTTGAAACAATGTAGTTATTCATTGACTGGGTCAATGTGCGCTTCACAGGTGTGGAAGGATCGTTTCTGTTCAGTAACTGATCGCCTGCTGGAACACCTCACACGTGCTAGAAGAAAGACAGATCTTGACCTTGTATCGACATGGACAGGGCCAACGACCTTCCACGTCAAAATCCGTTGCTTCAGCTCGCTTGCAGCGTTCAAAACGGCAGGGGACTATCTGAGATCGCATTGTGCACTTGCGCCGGTCACGATCGTAGTCGCAGTCAAATAGGTGGTCGATTATACAACCCACTTGGTTGCTTTTGTCGATGCTATGAGTGGGTAGTGTTTGTCTATACGTTTCTAGTGTGTTTGAGGCTGTCGTTCTCCATATTTTCACCCACGATTGTCTCGGGCAGTGTCTAACGGAATTTTCAACCTCTGATTCGGACGACTCAAGCTCTAAATGCCCTTCTAAATCGCCATTTCCTTCGACCTCGTGTAGATGCATCGTTGCTAGCCACTGCTCGAAGACGAAATGGCTATTCGTGTCTAGAGACAAAGTCCTTAAAGCTGTTACATGAAAATGCCACGTATCAGTGTTCATGGTATTTTGGTGGTCCAGTTATTTTTGCTTGGTGGTTACTTTTTTGGGTGAGTGGTCCCGGTCATGTTTTGGGTGGAGCTACACTTTTTGGACATTTCAAAACTATATTTTGGTGGCGGTACCCCTGCCTCCGCGCCACCAAGAACGCCTGCGTGACCAGTTGCAAATCATTGTATTTTTATACACTGCACATTCCGTTCGAATCAGGGTGGAGGAACGCCCATCGGTTCTTCAACAAGCCAATACAATTCTCGTTCACAACACGAGCTGACGCTACAACTGTGTTGATTGCCGCGTTTTCAGGCTGCAGCGCTTTCGGTTTCTTGTAGGGAACCAGCATCCGCCCAGTAAGCTGGTAGCCCGAGTCGCCAACCAAGTATTGCCCACGCAAAACCGTTTCTCTTGGTCGACAGCAATACGAGACTTCAAGAAGACTGTAGAGTCAGCGCACGATCCAGGTCAACCGACTAACGCAAAGACGGCGGACTGGCCCTTGCTGCTGTCGGCGATCTTGCTGCTGTTGTCGGCGGGCTGGCCCTTGCTGCTGTCGGCGGGCTGTCTTCTCGGGACCGACTTGCGGCAGCTAGTTGGCGGGCTTGGCGGCCTTCGACCACAGAGCTGGTTTTCTGGTAATTATTAGGGCGTTTCAAAGCTGAAGAGGTGGCCGAGTTGAAAGATTAGCCTAATGTTTGTCTCAATGAGTACTTTGAAACCCCCTAATATCTCAAGAGAACCGGTTCCTGTACCGCCGGTACACCGGTACTACCGGTACATGTCGGTGTCTAAATATTTTATGAAGTTTTGTTTAAAAAACACAAAAGGAGTCCGAAGATTTGTTTTTTTAAATAAATGTCATTTCTAAAATGTTTCGTCCACGAAACTTCAATTTCTAACCAATCGAGTGTTCTCATTCGTGAAAATGCTGCGATTATGGAGGAGCTCTCCGACACTGACGCTCGCGCGGGGCTTCGCGTCGGCTTCGGCGGCGACCGCAGAGGCGAAAGCACTTGCGCTGACGAGGCAGCAGCAGTCCACGTACTACGACCGCATCGAGCGCAAAATGCCCAAGCACTGGAGCGTCTCGCAGGACATGCTGGACCGCAGGATGCACTATTTGATGCTCCGAGGGATGACGCAGACGCAGGCGCTGCGTTCCATTTCCCAGAATGTTATGGTATGCTAGTTATGTTGTATTGCAATATTTGCATTAGGACTGATATGTCAATTTTCAGCTGCTTTATTGGTCGACGGACCTCATTGAGAGCAAGGTGCGAACTGTGATATTTGTAATTTGGAGGAGATTCATTGTTAATTGTGTTAATTGTTCATGTTTTTACTTGATTTCCGACAGATTGAGTGGCTGTTCGACTTGGGACTCACTCAGGACAAGATCAACCACATAATTGTACGCCACTCGAGCATCCTCGGAATCTCCATCAACAAGTACGAGGCACTTGTGGACTGGTACATTTCTCACGGTGTGTCCAAGGATAAAGTAAGTGTTTTTCGTTATTGAAGGTGTGGGAACTGACAGTGTTGTTGAGGTAGATCCCGTACCTGTTCAATGTCTTCCTCAAGGAGTGTCGAGCAGCATTGAACTCAACTTGGAACCGAAAGTGAATTTCCTAAAAGAGATCGGATTCGACAAGACGCAGGTGACGCGCTTTCTGTCCATGAGTCCGCAGACTTTTACACTCAGTATTGAGCGTCTGCGTGCGAACGCGAATTACTTGGTGGAGCTGGGTGTTCATCGTGGGAGGCTAGCGGTCGTCATTTCGTCAGTGCCGCAATGTCTCGGCTTGGCTCCAGCTCGAATCAAGGAAACGGTGGACATGCTGGACGAAATGTTTGGGGACAGAGCTGGAGCGCGGGCCTTGACTTTCAACTGCCGTATCGTCTGTTACAGCACCAGTGTCTTGCGTGAATCATTCGACTACCTGGTTTCAGTGGGCTTCAGCACGGAGCGACTTCAAAAGAACACGAGATTCATCGCACGCAATGTGGACCGCTTTCTTCGCCCGCGCGTCGAGTTTCTGGAGGCGAGGGGTCATGATGTTGTGGACGATATCACGTGGATTTTGATGTCGGACGTTGTCTTCATTGAGAAGTACCCGGACTACGCTGCGTACGTGACAGCGTACAAGGCGCGGCTGAAAAGAAGTAAGCCGTCTTGCTTACTTGAAAGTACTGTTTGAATCTAATGGTGGACTCCAAGATGATGTTGGTGTTCTTGAACTGCCGCTTGTCGTCCAATCGGTGCGACAACCAAGTCTCTTTGGATCATTTGCATGCGGAGGTTTACCCATGCTGACGTAGGTAAGAAACGACACCCGTCTCTTTTGCACGGCATCAACTAAATCATGGCGCTGCGCATAAAGAAGAGGTGTCAACAATACATGCTGATCATCAATCATTATTAGTTAGAGATATTACATTTCATCAAACTCGGGGGATGTGTGCGATTTCTTGAAGAATCCAAAGCACATATTGTTCGTTTGCGGACTTTGGTGTTTGAATCGGTGTAGCTCATTGCGGGGTTGGTACACGGATCTGGGGAAGAGCGAGAGCTTTCACCTCGTCAATAACTTGGTGCAGCGGGATGTTGTGCTCCACAGCAATCGCCTGAAAAACAACAAAATATGTGTCAGTATAGTATGCTAACCACGACAATTCAGGTAACTAGCTATCTTGCCTTGCAGTGTTCAAACTCGGGGTGCACGTTCACCGCTTCATTGCCAAGGTATGCGACTTTAAGGTCCACAGAGCGACCGAAAGCAGAGACAGACACGAACTTGCGAGAGAGGAAGACACGATCCATCACGTTACTGTTCAAGCGATCGTTTATTGTTTCGATTAGGACATTCAAGGCATTAAAATGTGTTAGTCTTCATTGCGTCCTCTATCTACCGCATCATATAGTAGAAATGGCACGTACCGGCGGACACCGAGCGTCGTGGTTTCACGGAAGAGAGCCTCTAAAATCTCTTGCTCGTGCTCAGCGCGGCACAAAATGCTGTTCACCAAAAAAATACACAAGATCAGACACATGACGCCCACTTCAGTGCAAATATGTGGTTGCTACCTGAGGCACACGCCCGGCCGATTCTTCTTCATCTGAATGGGCTGCTTCCACACGTCCAGTGCGTGGTGCTCCGACATCAAGCGCTCCGACACGTAGCCGATCACCTGCGGATTCAAATCATCCAGGTTGGTCTCAAGAACGACGACTTTCTCGGTGGCAAAAGGACAGGAAGAAGCAGGCTCAGCAGACCTCGAGATGGAGGCGGCGGGGTTGGCGTAGCTCTTTTCAGGGGCCGACGCGTCGATCTTCGTTCCGATTGCAACGCGGACGATGTTGGCATGGCCCGGGAACTCCTTCGTGCCGGCGCCAACACCCGTGTGCGTCGGAATGAAAGCGGGTGGCTCACCAAACGTCGAAGCCAGCGCCTTCACGAGACTGATTCCCGTCGGCGTCACGAGCTCTCCCTTCGCCCTGCAACAACGCAAAGCTCTTAAGTTCTGCAACACAATGCAAAGTGCAAAACCTTAAAGACAGACTCACCCCTTTGGTGCAGGACATACAGGAACGCCAATCATCAGGCGAAACGTGGCCGGTGGCGGCACAGGCAGCTCTCCGTGCATACACTTGACCGTTCCCGAGGAGAAAGGAAGGAACGACGCGTGCACCTCGCGCACTCCGAGCAAGTCTAATGCGAGCACCGAGCCGATCGTGTCCACGATGCTGTCGATCGCGCCCACCTCGTGGAAGTGAATCTCTTCCAGTGACGTGCCGTGCGTGTGGGCCTCCGCCTGCGCCAAGAGGGTGAAGACCGCCACGCTCTTCTCCTTCACCCAGTCGGACAGCTCACTCTCGTGGATCAGAGCCTTGATGTCGTCCAAGTTGCGCATAGGCTCTCCATGGTCGGCATTCTCTTCAGTACCGTGCAGATGGTCATCGTCATGTTCATGGTCGTGGTCATGTTCATGGTCGTGGTCATGGTCGTGGTTGTGTTCATGATCATGGTCGTGGTCGTGGTTCATCTCAATTACAGCAGCCTCCGCGTCCTTCACTTCCTCCTCGTGAGCGTGTGTGTCATCATGTCCGTGGCTGTGGCTGCGACTGTGTCCATGGCCGTGACTGTGGCTGTGTCCGTGACTGTGGCTGTGTCCGTGGAGAGGCGTGGGGGAGCCGTCTCCTTGTGCTGGTAGATGGAACCCACGTGGGCCTTGGTGCCAGCGATGCTGCCCGGTCCTTTCCACGCTCTGCTGGTGCTCAGCTGCCACTCGCCCTTGATGCCG
Source organism: Phytophthora hibernalis (assembly GCA_012656075.1). Taxonomy (NCBI): domain Eukaryota; phylum Oomycota; class Peronosporomycetes; order Peronosporales; family Peronosporaceae; genus Phytophthora; species Phytophthora hibernalis. The sequence continues at coordinate 405,510 of JAAKBF010000168.1, read as the reverse complement.
TGCAGCGACTCGAGGCCGCGTTTGATGTCCGTCAGTGGAGCTCCCTACGAAATGAGACACTGTCAGAGGGCGACTACGCCAAGAGAGGCAACGGCCAGCACTAACCGCATCGATCAGCGCACCCAGCAGCATGTCGCCTGCGATGCCCGCGGAGCAGTCGATGAAGGCGAGCGTCGTGCCGCTCATGTTGCGGTAGTTTGGCTGGTCTGGTGTCTTGGTGGTGGTGCCGAAAAAGGCAAGTGGTTTGATACTCGAGTGACGTCAGAAGGATTAAGTTGCTGCAAGTTCAACAAGGTTTGAAACAAATCGTTGAAGTTGGCTATGTTGCCGTAGCAACTTATCACCTTCGATCATCAAGACGCTCGTGAACATCTTGCAACTATCGATACATGTAGTATGCAAACGCATTCCAAGATGTGAGTCAACTTGATTGTGAGTGGGGACGCTCCGACGCGGACGCTGAGTGAAGTATAATAGTTCAGCATTGACTTCTGTTAGGCGCTACACAGACTCAAGTCTGTGTAGCGCCTAACAAGGTGTCAACTAAGCTTTCTAGCGGACTAGCCTGGTCTTAGTTGCCGTGTGTTACTCTTCCACTTTGGCGGGACCCCCACGGCGATCTGTATAGGTATTCCATCGAAAGCTGGCTGGTATGCTGCCAATCCTTCCTTCTTCAGTCACTTTCTAATCTGACGCCGCGCGCACAAGACCCCTCACCCATCCACCTTTGTCTCGCCATCCAAGACCTATGCGTCCTCCCAGCCTTCTCTACGTTGCAGCTGTCAGCACTACTCTTACAAACCAAGAGGTCGAACCACATCCGATTCTCTTCGCCGCTACATCAACTACCGACCCAGCGAGGGCATCTACACTTACAAGCTCAACACGACAGACGGATCGCTGACGCAGTGGGCTGTCACCCCGCTCAGTTTCGCTTCAGGCGGACTCAACCCTACCTACCTCCAGGAATCGACCAACAAGTTGTACGATGGCAAGCATGTGATCTACGCTCTTAACCGCGGTACGGGGATCGGGTACGTGTCGGCGTTGACGTTGAATGTCAACGGTACACTCGATCTTCTCAACACGCAGCAGATGCTGGGTGGGTCACCCGCACACGTCACACTGAGCCCCAACGAAGACTTCGTCGCCGTAGCCAACTACGTCGGCAGTCTCTCGCTATTCCCTCTCTACGACAATGGCACCGTCGCAACTGAAAGCTTTTACGAGGCGTTCCCGAACGGCAGCCAGGTCGTCATGGACCAACAGGCTACGGGTCACATCCACAGTACAAGATGGCTGCCCAACTCCAACCACGTCGTTGCGGCCAACCTGGGCGGTGATGACCTGCTGCAGTACGAGCTCGACGCCAAGGGACAAACGCTCAACAACCTCGAGACAGTCTACCGTCCGCCTGGGTCGGGACCTCGCCACTCTGTACTGAGTGCGAACGGAGACTTCTTCTACGTCACGAACGAGATTTCCAACGCTGTTGGAGTGTACAAGATCAATCCGCAGGGGCTTTGTTGGAGAGTCCGGCTGTCCAGAACATCACGACGCTACCATCCAACTTCACAACTACGAGCACTGCTGCAGACATCCACCTGTCGAGCAACGGTAAGTTTGTGTACGTGTCGAACCGTGGCCACAACTCGATTGCCATTTTCGAGATTGATGAGACGAATGGCACACTGACCCCTCTTGGTTGGGAGAGCACGCGCGGTCAGGTCCCTCGGGGTTTCACGATCTACGAAGACTGGCTCATTGTGGCGAACCAAAACTCGGACGACATGTATGTGTTCAAGGTTGATGGCGAGACGGGATTGCTGTCGTACACGGGGAACTCTTACGTGATTGACGGAGCCGTGTGCCTGTATGTGTCGGAGTATAATGCGTAGAACACATTTCAAGTTTATAAGTTGCTACGGCAACAATAGTTGCAAGATGTTCACGAGCGTCTTGATGATCGAAGGTGATAAGTTGCTACGGCAACATAGCCAACTTCAACGATTTGTTTCAAACCTTGTTGAACTTGCAGCAACTTAATCCTTCTGACGTCACTCGAGTATCAAACCACTTGCCTTTTTCGGCACCACCACCAAGACACCAGACCAGCCAAACTACCGCAACATGAGCGGCACGACGCTCGCCTTCATCGACTGCTCCGCGGGCATCGCAGGCGACATGCTGCTGGGTGCGCTGATCGATGCGGTTAGTGCTGGCCGTTGCCTCTCTTGGCGTAGTCGCCCTCTGACAGTGTCTCATTTCGTAGGGAGCTCCACTGACGGACATCAAACGCGGCCTCGAGTCGCTGCACGGCATCAAGGGCGAGTGGCAGCTGAGCACCAGCAGAGCGTGGAAAGGACCGGGCAGCATCGCTGGCACCAAGGCCCACGTGGGTTCCATCTACCAGCACAAGGAGACGGCTCCCCCACGCCTCTCCACGGACACAGCCACAGTCACGGACACAGCCACAGTCACGGCCATGGACACAGTCGCAGCCACAGCCACGGACATGATGACACACACGCTCACGAGGAGGAAGTGAAGGACGCGGAGGCTGCTGTAATTGAGATGAACCACGACCACGACCATGATCATGAACACAACCACGACCATGACCACGACCATGAACATGACCACGACCATGAACATGACGATGACCATCTGCACGGTACTGAAGAGAATGCCGACCATGGAGAGCCTATGCGCAACTTGGACGACATCAAGGCTCTGATCCACGAGAGTGAGCTGTCCGACTGGGTGAAGGAGAAGAGCGTGGCGGTCTTCACCCTCTTGGCGCAGGCGGAGGCCCACACGCACGGCACGTCACTGGAAGAGATTCACTTCCACGAGGTGGGCGCGATCGACAGCATCGTGGACACGATCGGCTCGGTGCTCGCATTAGACTTGCTCGGAGTGCGCGAGGTGCACGCGTCGTTCCTTCCTTTCTCCTCGGGAACGGTCAAGTGTATGCACGGAGAGCTGCCTGTGCCGCCACCGGCCACGTTTCGCCTGATGATTGGCGTTCCTGTATGTCCTGCACCAAAGGGGTGAGTCTGTCTTTAAGGTTTTGCACTTTGCATTGTGTTGCAGAACTTAAGAGCTTTGCGTTGTTGCAGGGCGAAGGGAGAGCTCGTGACGCCGACGGGAATCAGTCTCGTGAAGGCGCTGGCTTCGACGTTTGGTGAGCCACCCGCTTTCATTCCGACGCACACGGGTGTTGGCGCCGGCACGAAGGAGTTCCCGGGCCATGCCAACATCGTCCGCGTTGCAATCGGAACGAAGATCGACGCGTCGGCCCCTGAAAGAGCTACGCCAACCCCGCCGCCTCCATCTCGAGGTCTGCTGAGCCTGCTTCTTCCTGTCCTTTTGCCACCGAGAAAGTCGTCGTTCTTGAGACCAACCTGGATGATTTGAATCCGCAGGTGATCGGCTACGTGTCGGAGCGCTTGATGTCGGAGCACCACGCACTGGACGTGTGGAAGCAGCCCATTCAGATGAAGAAGAATCGGCCGGGCGTGTGCCTCAGGTAGCAACCACATATTTGCACTGAAGTGGGCGTCATGTGTCTGATCTTGTGTATTTTTGGTGAACAGCATTTTGTGCCGCGCTGAGCACGAGCAAGAGATTTTAGAGGCTCTCTTCCGTGAAACCACGACGCTCGGTGTCCGCCGGTACGTGCCATTTCTACTATATGATGCGGTAGATAGAGGACGCAATGAAGACTAACACATTTTAATGCCTTGAATGTCCTAATCGAAACAATAAACGATCGCTTGAACAGTAACGTGATGGATCGTGTCTTCCTCTCTCGCAAGTTCGTGTCTGTCTCTGCTTTCGGTCGCTCTGTGGACCTTAAAGTCGCATACCTTGGCAATGAAGCGGTGAACGTGCACCCCGAGTTTGAACACTGCAAGGCAAGATAGCTAGTTACCTGAATTGTCGTGGTTAGCATACTATACTGACACATATTTTGTTGTTTTTCAGGCGATTGCTGTGGAGCACAACATCCCGCTGCACCAAGTTATTGACGAGGTGAAAGCTCTCGCTCTTCCCCAGATCCGTGTACCAACCCCGCAATGAGCTACACCGATTCAAACACCAAAGTCCGCAAACGAACAATATGTGCTTTGGATTCTTCAAGAAATCGCACACATCCTGCTACCACTTCAAAAAGGTTTTCACTCTCGCTTTGCGTCTTGCACCAATCTATCTCTTGACCATCTGCCAGACATTGTTCAGCTCGTGCATGCCAGCGCCATAGCAGAGGGCAGCCAGACGCCCTGGGAGAATGCTCTGCACCATGTTCGCGGCCACGTAGGCGAACCACGTATCATAGACAAGCACTTCACCGTTAAACATGGCGTCCAGCGCCAGCTTAGCCGTGTCCTTAGCGTCTCCCGTGATTCCAGGGAGCGTCATGCACACCGCTTTCTCAATCTTCGCCGTCTTGCCAAAGTTGGTGGGTACCGGTCCCGGACACACACAAGTGACCGTGACGCCTGTGGAGCGCAGTTCGTAGCTCAGCGCCTGACTGAAACTGGTCACGAAAGCCTTGCTAGCGCCGTACAGCGCCGCCGTAGGTACTGCAAACGCCCCCGCAATGGAGCTAACATTGAGCACACGTCCAACGCCTCTCTTGACCATCTGCGGCACGATAGCGTGCGTGAGCTTGGTCGTGGCGTGCATGTCGAGCGTCATGAGGTCGTCCACGTCCGTGTCCTTGAGCTCCGTGAAGTCCTTGGTGAGACTCGCCCCCGCATTATTCACGAGGATGTCGACCACCAGCTCCTTGTCCTTCACAAACTTGATCAACTTGTCAATGCCTTCGGTGGTTGCCAAGTCGCACACGCACACCAACACTTGAGTCGGGCCGTTCACGAGCTCCATCTCTGCACGCATCCTCTCCAGCACCGACTCGGAGCGTGCAGCCAGTATGAGTGAGTACTTTTGCTCAGACAGCAAGTAGCTCATCTCCCTCCCAAGTCCTGAAGACGCCCCCGTCACTAACGCATAGCGTTTAAGCTCGGGCGTCGTGGGCTCGAACTTCCACAGGTGGTACCGTGTCAATGCCAAGTCGAGACTCGCCAGAATAAAGTACAGGAACAGCAACCCGCGCACAGTCTGCACCACAATAGACGCGTCCACATAGGACAGACCCAGCACCAAGACCCCAATCAAGTGCGCAGGCTTCCACACCACATTCACTCGCTCTCTACGCTTCGCCGACATGTTGACAACTGATCCCCTCTTGAACTGACAGTGGACCTTACTTGATTCAACCGCACTTAAGTCAGATTTTAAACCAACCAATCAGCGCGTCGAATGAAAATATAGACACGTTGATTGGTCATAGTATTACACCGTCAGCCAATCAGCGAATAGCCGTTACTCACTGACGTGTCATTTTTGAATTTGCGGTCTCCTGCTCAAGTGGCTACTTTTAACATGTTGGATATGTTGGTGGACGTGCTGACGTATAAGTTCTACGGAGCGCCAGCCTACATGGTGGTGCCCTTTTTGGCTCTTGTGGTGCTGTATGTGGTGCTGGTGGTGCGCTTCATCCTGCACATGCGTGGGTTGAACGTGAGCTTCACGGGCAAGAAGCGCAAGATGTCGCTGCTACTGGGGCCGCGAAACGCCGGCAAGACGAGCTTCTTCCACCTCATTCGCGACGGCCAACACGCCGACACGGTGAGCTCCATGAAGGAGCAGACTTTTCGCTTTATGGTGCACCAGAAGTACAATCCGGACAAGTTCGACGCCGAGCTTACGGTGGTGGACTACCCAGGCCACGAACGTCTCCGCTCGTACGACTGCTGGCTTATGTATTATTACAATAATTGCTAACTGTTGGTATTGTGATTTTTGTAGACGAGTGGCCGACTTTTTCCCGGTTGCTGGATGCATCGCCTTCTTCGTGGATGCAAATGACATGCCGTCGTTCCGCAAGGCTGCAGAGTACGTTGTTGCAATTGTAATTGCAATAATGGTGCTAATTTGTTGCGGTAGGTTCCTGTACGACATTTTCGCCAACAAGAAGGTGAACGATGAGACGCCACCGATCATGGTGGTGTGCAACAAGAGTGAGGTGTCTGGTGCTTCGAGTCCGCAGGCTGTGCGTGATGCGCTGGAGAAGGAGCTGACGCAGCTCAAGACGACGCGTTCGTCGCTGGAGACGGAAGGAGACGACGATGAACAGGACCTGTCCCAGGTGCCGGTTGGTCGTGATGGAGCTCCGTTCCAGTTCGACGTGGACTCGCCGTGCGAGATCTCGTTCGTCAAGTGCAGCGTCAAGGACGCCGAGATCCATGAAGTTGTGCGCTTTATCCAGCAGCACTAGGGTGAGATACACAAGAGTATCAGTGCAGGGATCGGTGATGGAAGCTGTTGACAGTCGTAACTAATCTGCGTAAGTGTGACAAGGGTGTGGGCTTCAGCTAATCCACAGGGCTTCTAGTGTCTGTTGTGGGTAGATGGTTTTGTTCGTGGTTATTTGCATGTGCTTCCTAAGCTGCCTTTGCTGCTAGTCTATGCCTGCCCCAAGTTGGCGATGCTGTTACCCAGTCCGTAGAGCTGGCCCGAGTACTTGGCTGCGTTTTCGACATTGCCCTCGAAGAAGACTTCGACCATCTTGAAGAACGTAGCGGCCGTGAGCAGCGCGTCAGACCCGCCTGATGCATGGTGCCTATTCTTTCCACCTTCAGATCCTCAGCCAAGCGACTGAGTCCTCCCACCTTGTCAAAGTCCATGGCCACGTGCTTCAAGTCGTACGTTCCTGGGAAGTACGTGTGCAGCAAGTCGAAGAACGTGTCTTCCTCTGCTGGCAGCGGAGCGCAGGTCAGCACCTTGAGCAGGTAGCCAAAGTCGGACGAGCCGTGGAACGAGACCCACTTGACGTGGTCGCCCAGCACGAGTCCAGACGGTACCAGCAGCTCTCCAAACCTGGCCACTTCAATCCCCATCTCCTCGTGCTTGGCAAAGTCGATCCCTGCCTGCTTGAGGATCTCAATCGAGTCCTGCGCGTACATGTCCTCACTGAGGCTGAACTTGAAGTTGAACTGCCACACGGGCAGCTCGTCCATGAACGAGCCGTCTTCATTGAAGAAAGCCACACCCAATTGGATGATCCGCAACAGGTCCACGTTGCAACGCAGCGTCTGGTACTGGTAATCGGTCGACGTGGAGAATGATCAATGGGACGTGCCACAACACCTGGATACTCCGTGTCCATAGCCACGTAGCAGCCCTTGGTCACCACCTCTCGAATAGTCTTCATAGTCTCCTCCAAATTGGTCTCCCACACGTCTCGGATCTCCAAGTCGGCGGGCATGGGAAGAGCCGACAGCATGCCGACAGTGTAGGAAGAGTCGGAGCTTTTGTTTAAACTGCTGTAGCGTCGCGACGAGAGATCCACAGAGGACAGCACTTGGACGAGAAGAACGACACGTGTCTGTAGAGGTACACCACGCTGTTTGCAGATTAATTAACCTCTCGACGGAAGCTGCACACGTCGGCAAAGGAGGACACCACAAGACAAGCTCACGACGTCTTTTGCTTTTGGGGAGCTAATTGTTCCGTTTCGCACTTATAGATGACAATTTTCTTTTCAGCGAATGAGATGACAGCATCATTTCAACCAATCAGAACGTGAATTTCTATTGGAACTCAACCGCCACACAATCACTTTGATGCTGTCCTTGGTCACTCGTTCGCGGCTACTCCGCACGTCCGCGGCCGTCCGCGCGGCGTCTACAGCTGTCCGCACCACCGGCACCAACTTGATCGTCGTATCGCGCTTCCATACGCCGAAATTGCGAGTTTTCGACGTTTAATGACCTAAAAGACGATGATATCAAGCAGGACGACGATAGCAAGCCACTTAACGGAGAACTGAGTCCTCTAGAGCGGCTCATGCAGCACTCACAGCAGTTCCAATTGGACGAGGAAGACGAGGAAGAGGCAGGTGCCAATGGTGCGCCGGAATTTGATGAAAATGACGAAGAGGACGAGGAAGATGCACCTTTTGCCAGCAATTGGCAGTCGGAGACGCCCACTACACGCTTCAGTCGCTCTTCTGCTGGGTTCAAGCGAGACCCGTTCAGACGTCGAGGCAACTCGGATCGTCAGTCGAGACTGGGGATGAAGGCGGCCAATCGTCTGGCCGGGAAGGACATGGACGACCTCAACTACGACGCCGAGCTGGAGCAGGTGTGGGACGAGGAGGAGCTTAAGCTCCGCAAATTCCACCGCGCGCTGCGTCGTGAAGAAGACAGGGACCATGTGTGCACCAATTGTGGAGAGAGAGGTCATCGCTCGAGGAACTGCCTCGTGCCGCGCATCTGTCCGAACTGCGGCGGACTGGGCCACCCCGCTGATCAGTGTAAGTATCGACGCACACCCAAGTCTATTGACGAGTTCCTTGAGAGAGAAGAACACTACCAGGAGAAGAGGAAGAAGGGCTTGAAGCTGCGGAAGAAAGCGGCCTGCGCGGCCAACAACCCGCACAAGCCGCGACCCAAGGAGGTGCCTACGAGTGACTTTAACAAGCGCAACGAGTCTGCGCAAGGAGCTGGATGATGAGTTGGACGCGTATGCCGACAGGCTGGAGGGAATGGATCGGAAGCGGAAGGCACGCAAGGCGCTGAAGGAAGCACAGAGTGAAAACGAAGAGAGCTAAGAGAGGAAAAGAACACCACTGTTTAGAGCTTGAAAGCACAACGAACTCTTGCTACGGAGACCCACTTCAGTAGCTCAATTGCTCTCTTTTTCACGAGCATGCCCTTGTTCGGTCATGGTCGCTTAGTTGGCATCTCCGAAGCCGCCGCCGCCGGGCGTGTACAGGGTCAACACCTCGCCTGGCAGTACGTCCACCGTATTCTTGCCGCCAAGGTTGACTGTGCGACCTCCCAGACGCTGAAGTAAGTTGATTCCGCGAGAACCAGGGGCACCGCCCTCGAGACCGTAAGGCTGGAAAGCACGTCGCTCCGAAAGAATGCTGACAGTCATACCCTCCAGGAATTCCAGTTGGCGAACCACACCGTCTCCGCCACGGAACTTGCCTTCGCCACCTGAGTCTTCGCGCAGGTGGAATGCACGCAGGAGCACGGGGAAACGCTTCTCTAGAATTTCGGGATCCGTAATTCGAGTGTTGGTCATGTGCGTGTGGATTCCGCTGCGGCCATGCCACGACGGGCCGGCGCCAGCACCACCAGCTATGGTTTCGTAGTAGCCGCCAAGCGTGGCGCTGCCGAACGTAAGGTTGTTCATGCAACCCTGCGAAGCTGCGCAGGCACCGAAGGCCTTGAGGATCACATCGGTGATACGCTGGCTGGTGAGCACATTGCCACCAACGACAGCAGCGTTAGCGCTGGGGTTCAGAATGCTACCTTCGCTCGGGAAGCGCACCTCGATGGGGGTCAGACAGCCTTGGTTAAGAGGCAAATCTTCTCCGGGCAGCAGACAGCGCAAACAGTAGATGATCGCAGAGTACGTCACTGCTGGAGGTGTGTTCACGTTTCCGAAGACTTCGGGTCCAGTGCCAGCAAAATCGAACACCGCAGAGTTAGAGCGGCGGTCGATCGAGATCTGCAGCGCAATTCTCGTGCCGTCATCCATGAAATCTTCAGCATTAACCACGCCCAGTTCTGGCAGCTTTCGCTGCAGCGAGAACTCGTGGAGCATATTACGCACAGCGATCTCTGCTGCCTGCTGGATGTAGTCCATGTAGGCAGTGACTACCGGCAACGAGTACTCAGCACAAAGCTCGTGCATCAGGACCACACCACGCTGGTTAGCCGCGACCTGAGCGCGCAAGTCGGACAGGTTGTCACGCAAGTTGCGCGTGCCAATGCACGGGCGTCCTTGGTCATCCACACGTCCCTTCTGCAACAGGATGTCGGTGATCTCCTTCTCACGGAACTCGCCTACCTTGCCGTCCACCAGCTTGAACGCCACAATTGCTGCGCCTTCTTCAGACAGCGTTTTCGAAAGAGGAGGCATGGAGCCTGGCGAGATGCCACCGATATCGGCGTGGTGGCCACGGCTAGCCACGAAAAACTCGATTTTGCCGCTCGTTTGGTCGAACACAGGTGTGATGACGGTGATGTCAGGCAGGTGAGAACCACCAGCAAGTTGGGGGTGGTTAGACAACAATACATCTCCGTCAGAGAGATCATCGCCCCAGTACTTGAGCTGGTGCCGCACAGCCTGCTGCATAGCACCAAGGTGGACGGGAAGGTGTGGTGCGTTTGCCACGAGTCCACCATCCGGACCAAACAGGGCACACGAGAAGTCCAAACGCTCCTTGATGTTCACAGACACCGACGTACGTGCCAGCGTACGGCCCATCTGCTCGGCAATACCCATGAATCGGTGCGAAAACACCGAGAGTTGAATGGGGTCTAGCGGCACGTCTTCAGAGCGCACTGCGGGATGATCCTTTTCAGACCCAGCAGTTTCAGCACTGTTGATAAGGAACAGGTCGCCGCTGGGCATGACCTGCACTCCCCATTCGGGCTCCACAACCACTGTCGCCGTGCCCTGCATAATAATTGCCGGTCCGCTGTACTTGGCACCACGCCTTTCAAGAAGCTCTTCATGCAGGTAAACAGGAATTTGCTTCCAAGCCTTCTCTTGCTCAAAGTAGAAGCGCGTCATCGAGTGGGGTGCGCATGGCTCAACAGCCTCAACAGCGCTTGCACCAACCGTCAGTGCCGGGTCCTTCAGATCGGGTGACACCGTAGCGCGCACACGAACATCATCAATGAGAATCGAGCGGTTCTGCAGAACAAAACCGAACTCACGCTGATACTTCTTCACAAAAGTGGCCTCAAAATCAAATGTAGCGAGAGCATCCGCGCCACTTGCAATGGATTCACCCTTAGCGCCCGCAGGTCCGCGTGTCATGACAGCGTTATCGGTGCCTTCATAACGCATGTTGAGGAAATACTGCACCTGTACATCTTCGTGCTGGAAGCCATCAGCAACCAGCTCATTGACCGCTTCGTCAGCAATTTTAGTCAGACTGCTAATCAAAGCGGGCTTGCTCGCATCACTGTACTCTGCGGATGAGGGCAACTGCTTGTCAACAACGCTATCCGCCACGCTCAAGCCATAGGCCGACAGAATACCGCTGTAGCGGTGAATGTAAACCTTCGCCATGCCCAGCGCCTTTGCGATGGAGCAAGCATGCTGCGGTCCAGCACCTCCAAAGCATGCCAGGATGTGTGTGCTGATGTCGTAGCCCTTGTTTTGCGTGAGGTTTCGGATGGGACGGCACATTGCTTCGTTGGCCACACGCAGGAAACCCGACGCCACCTCTTCCATCGTGTACTTAGCTCCACTAGCACCCGCAGAAGCGTTAATTTCCTTTGTGAGTACTTCAAACGCTTGCTGCGAGCCAGCAACATCCAGCGGCTCGTCTTCATTAGGGCCAAAGATCTTAGGGAAGAAGTCCGGCAGAATACGGCCAGTGACGAGGTTGGCATCGGTAACACTCAGATAGCCGTTCTTACGGTAGCACACAGGTCCGGGGTGCGCTCGCACCGACTCTGGACCAACAAGGAACAGTCCGTTCTTGTAAAATAGGCGTGAACCACCTCCTGCGGCCACCGTCTGGATGTCCAGTTGCGGCGCACGCACGGTCACATTGGCCGTCACACTCTCGAGAACGTGCTCAAACTTGCCATCGAAGCGAGATACGTCGGTGGAGGTGCCGCCCATGTCGAAACCGATCACGGCAGGCTGCACCGAGGCAGCGCCAGGCGTCTCTGGTGGCCGCGTCGTGCGGGCGTAGCCCACCACTCCACCAGCAGGTCCAGATAGAATAGCGCGGTGACCGTGGAAGTGCTTCATGCGCGCAAGTCCGCCATCGCTCTGCATGAAACTAATGTTCACCTGGTCCAAACCTTCGCCAAAGCCAGCGCAGAACGACGCCACATACTTCTTAATCACTGGCGTCAGGTACGCGTCAGCGCAGGTAGTAAAACCCCGCGGCACAGCCTTCACCATCGGCATGACCTCCGACGACAGCGAGACCTGCGTGAAGCCCAGCTTGACAGCAATGTCGCGGACCTGCTGCTCGTGGCGCGGAAACGTGTACGAGTGCAGCAGTACAATGGCCACACTCTCCACTCCGTCATCCCGCGCGGCCTGCAGCTTCTTGGTAAGATCGTCAACGTTCAGGTCCTTGATCACACGAATGTAGTCACCACTGATACCCTTCTCGTCCGTCGGCTGACGGTCTTTCTCATTGCTCACAATCTGCAGTCGCTCGTCCACTTCAACCACCGAGTCGTACAGCGTCTGCATCAACAACACATCATTTAAAAAATTACGTAAAAAACTCGGCAACAAAATCAAAGACTCCACTGACGTCTGGCATGTGGATCTCGAGGTCGAAGATCTTGGGTCGTGACTGGTTGCCAATGTACAGCAGGTCATGGAAGCCTTCAGTGGTCACCAACACCGTACGTTCTCCGTCTCTCTCAGCAGGGCATTGGTGGCTACAGTCGTCCCCATCCGGATACTCTGGATCTTGGTCGTGTTCACCGGTTGGTCTCGTGGGTGCGGGACACCCGTCATGGCTTCCAGCACGCGGCGGATTCCCTCTCTAATTGCATAAAATAATAATTTAAAATAACCTCCAGCATTTTATACTTTTTTAATCACCGTACCGAGGTGCGTCCGGGTAGTTTGCGGGGTCTTCGGACAGCAGTTTGATGACCTTCGGCTGCACGTCCACGACGTTTCCCTGGGCGTCCAACACGTCCATCTCGGCGTAGACGTCCGTGAAGGTGCCGCCGCGGTCGATGGCGAAGCGGAACACGCGCATGTTCGGCAGGAGATGAGTTGGGGACCAGACGTCTGCTTGGATGCGTGCAAAATGCACAATGACGAACCTGATGTGTGTAAAACAAAGTGGCTGCTGCCACGGACAGGAAATGGTGGCCACGGATACATGCATAAAAGAGCTTAAAAGAAGTGGACCACACTTTATAGCCGGTGTCAGCAGGCTTCATGACACGCAAACGCAATCGAATTCTGATTGGTCGAATATCTTGGGATGGGTACATGTACCGGTTTTCGGGGAGCAAATATACGGTACCGGTACACCGTTCACCTGACCCTGACTAATTATGGTGTACGATTTTTATCGGAGAAAGTCGAACTTTTGAATTGATCTTGTGACCACAATATTACATTTTTATTGAAAGTAAGATGATGTTTGGCTTCGCCTCGGCGAGATCTGCTCAAATCCACTGTCTTGGATTTTGCTACTGATCTGAAGAAGCAGGCGGCATGCTTTGCGAAGATCGGTCAGAAATATTTTCTAATGAAAGGGCGAAGTGGGCGGTGGACCGCACAACCAACTTCCTCATGAGCAGGGGGCTTCGGAGGCTTTACGAACTGTGGCCAAGAAATTGAGAGTGGGTTGATGGTCTGTTATCAGTTTCCTACTATTGCATCGTGGCTAATGATGGGGTGGGTTTCTTCTTTAGATGATTCATTATTCGCCAGAACGTTGTGTAATATAATAGATATAATGGATGAGAACGGAGCTGGGCCTTAGCGACGAAAGGGTGAACGTCACGATTCGGCGGCGCCATCCGTTCTGTCGTCTATCATTGAGCACTACACGATGCTAGTGGAGTGGTTCATTCGGCAAGGTGTGTCAAAGAGAAAAGTAAGTGGGTTGTGATAGAGGTTGCGTTGGAAAGTGGTGAGTGAGTTCTTGAAGACAAAGGGTGTGGATGCAATTGCCGAGGTCCAGTGGCCAATTCATTGCACAATATCCCGATTACGAAGCGTGTCTGGAGGAGTACCAAGCGAAAGCGTAGCAAGACGAAACTCCTGTCTTGCAGTCGGTGGGAAGGCTCTAAGCGAGCAAAGTGAAGTACAGACAATCCCCTTCGAAGTACATGTAAACGTGCTTCGAACAAACGCTCATAAAAACCGGTATCGTACCATTTTGAAGTGGCAGAGGCACAATTCCAACTCCACCACTAAAAGCCAAACACTTCGATTCCCCATCCAACTTAAGTAGACACCTTTCGAATACAAAGTCTGTATTTTCTCTAAAAACACATCTGCGCAAGAGAAAAAATCTTGAAGAGGCGCGTTCTTTGCTGCAGAATTCCGTCAGTCGTCTCAGTTCCAGATCTGCCAGCTTCCGATGAAGTCGCGTTCCTCGTTGAATCGGGGTCCCCAAATCCCTCGTCAAACGATGAAGACGTCCCTTGTGCCATCAAAGTGGTGGTGCGTTCCCGTCCACTCAACGAAAGAGAGAAACAGGCCAAGACGCATGTCATTGTCAACGTCACTCGCTCTGCAGTCCAAGTGGTGAACCCCATCGTGTTCTTCGACCCGTCGTTCCTCGGGACAGTCGGTCCCTCGTCCCCTTCAATTAGGGACGCGTCCCTCGCACTTAGTACGGCTGTGATCAATGCAGCCACTACGGCAGGAATGTCGCTCGTTCCATTTTGACCGGTGTTTTGGAGCTTCTACCGGTATTGAAACGGTAGATATGGACCAAGAGAGCCAACGACCTAATCAGGAGCTCATCTTCAACGAAATTGGCCAATCAGCGATCGAGTCGGCCTTTCAGGGATTCAACTGTACAATGCTGGCTTATGGCCAAACTGGTAGTGGTAAGACCCATACTATGGTGGGAGATAAGACAGTGAGTGGCAAGGGTGTGATTCCGAGTGTGTGAAGCTCTTTTTCGAGAAATCGATGCTCGAAGAGATAAAGAAGCCATTTTACAGGAAGAAGATGGAGATTCGAATGTGAAGAGGACCATTTACAGTGCCCATGTGAGTTACTGCGAGATTTACAAAGAAAAAGTGAACGATCTGCTGGATACCGAAGCAGTGACGAATCTGGAGAAGCGTCGACCGTCGTTTACGACACAGACGCAGACGGTGGAGAGTGAAGCAAATGCATCGCGGCGAACGTTAAAAGTTCGAGAGCATCCAGTGACGGGACCCTTTGTAGAGGACTGAGTCTACGCTCGGTCACTTCATATGCCGATATCGCAGAAGAAATGCTCGCCGGAGAGAAACTGCGGACGGTGGCGTCGACGCTCATGAACGCAGTGTCTTCTCGATCACATGCAGTGTTTACAATCACGTTTACACAGACGACATTTGATCCGATCTCGCAGTGTGCCAATGATAAGGTTCGGACGGAAGGCTTTCTTGAGAATGCTTGCTTTTGCTAATTAGAAACTGTTTTTGTTTGGTGGGGTCGATTTCAGACCTCGAAGATTAGTATGATCGATCTGGCGGGGTCAGAACGTGCAAACGTATCCGGAACAAGTGGTGACCGACTGAAAGAAGGTGCCATGATTAACAAAAGTCTCACAACACTTGGACGAGTCATATCTGCGTTGAGCAAGTACGTATTTCACGCGAATACTCCCGGTAATTGGATGCTGATGTATGAACTGCGCTGATTGTGCCGCAGACAAGGTTCGGATCGGATTCCTTATCGAGATAGTACTCTCACATGGCTTCTAAAGAGAGTTTGGGAGGAAACGCTAAGGTGTGTGGGAAATTCGACAATAATGCGTGACTGTTGACAGATACTAATTGCGTGTCTCGTATGATAGACGACGATGTTTGCCATGATCAGCCCGTCCTCAGAAGTAAGTGGCACGCGCCAAATTTGCCTAGTTTGCTCATTTCAACAATCTTACTAACTCGCCTTACATTTTTGAACAGAACTATGACGAAACGATGAGTACGCTTCGCTATGCGGAATCTGCGAAGAAAGTGATGAATCGTGCTGTTGTGAATGAAGACAAGAACGCTCGCATTATCCGCCAACTTCGCCAGGAAATTGAGGAGTTGAGAGCCCAGCTCGTACGAAAGGAAGGCAGCCCAGGAAAAGAACTCGTGAACGCTGGCATATCGGCGAGTTTGGTGGAGCGTGAATCTTTCTATGCAGAGTTGCAGAAGGAGGTTGAATTTTTCCGTTCGCAACAGAAGCACTTGACTGATACGACGACGGCTCGTGCCATTCATCTGAGTGACAGCCTTCCCAGCTTAGTTAACATGAGCGCCAATCTGGGACCTAATGAAGCACTCGCGTATGTGCTAGTGGAGGGGACAACTTTGTTTGGATCCGACCCCAATCCTGACATGACCAAGTATGAGTCTGTGGAAATAGAGCACGAGCACGACGAATCCGATGGAAAGAGCGCTGAAGATACCGCAAATGCAAGTACGCCACCTAAGCAGAAAAAGCGGCATGGTTCCTGGTCATCGATAATGCTGAGGCGGCGAAAGGGTTCTTCACGGAGCGCTCCATCTACTCCAAGTGGAAATCGTCACGCAAGTTGATTGCATCTGAAGTCGTTTTGGCTCTTTCGGCTGATAGACGCTCGGTCATGCAAGTATGCAAGTTACCAGGTGACGACGTGAGCAGAATTTTATCCCGACACGCTCGTTTTACGTGTACCCGCATATCGAATGAGCTCGACATCGTGGGTGATGCCGAGGATGCATCAGGTCCTCAGTATATTGTGGAGATTGAATCATTGAACCCTACTGCGATACTTTTCGTGAATGGTCAGCCACTTGAGTATGGGGTGAACACCCGACAAAGCTTCATCATGGTGACCAGGTTCGTCTGGGTAAGCCCTACTGCTTCCGTATCCATGGTAAGCCGCACAAAATGCCCTCCTATTTGATTTGATCCATCATTCTAACCTGTTCGCCTTCCACTATAGTTCCTGGGTGTGCTGTGTCAACACCAAGAATCGCCGAAGCAGTGGAACAACCACCTGACTTAGAGGTGGTTGAAGATGAAGGGAGGGCTCGAGGCGTTGGTGGAGGAGGCCAACGCAATCTGCGCCAAGTGGCTTCTCAACACTGAATTTTCCGTGGGGAACGATTCAAACGGTGGGAACACAGGGCTGGGCTCTGTCATCGTAACGAAGAAATTGGAGTCTGATTGCTGTAGCACCGTGCATTGGGATCGAACCATGCTCGAGATAAAGCTTCAATTCTTGCGTGAATTCGCAGCATCGCTTGAAAACGTTGTCTCCTTCGCAGCTGAGGAGGCCCCTAAGATCGAAGACCTGCAGATTCCCGAACCAGCGCGTAAAGTCACTTCTTCACGCCAACCAAGTCCATCATTTGACCACGAGCGCAGATCCTCACGAGCTCAAGATAAACTTCATGTTGAGAAACCTGAAAATGACGGGTTGGTGCGTCTCAGCAAACCACAATCGCATACAATGCCCTCACTGCGCCTACTGGGCTACGGAAGAATTTACGCAGCAGCGCAATTGCCAGGATCGACAGTACCGCTATCTGTCGCAATCTACGACTTCTCTGGAGCATATATTGGCAGATTAGAGTTGCAATTGGAGGGTATCTCCGCAATTACAGTGCCCGGGAAGAAAAAGGTATTCTATCGGCAAAGGGCCCCGAAACCTCTATACATCGTGTCCGAGTTCATCTCGACCGAATGGAATTTGACGAAGGGGTCTTTTGGTTGCTTCGGGCATTTCCGTCACACTGAAAGAGACAGCTTCAAAAGCGAATACAAAACTCAAAAGACAGGAGACCAAGGAAGCATCTCCAGAAGTAGCTGGTACCCCAAAGATCTTTTCGACCCCGAGAGTGCCACCAGTGGAGACTTTTAACGGTGGAAGTGTGGCCCTGGATGAAAATCGGAAGACCTTTTTCATCGACGAACAGTTCGAGACTACGATTACTGCGAAGAAGAACAACTTGTTTAGTCAAAGTACTGCTGAAGAGGAGTCATTACTGGTGGAGGTATGGGGATACGATGTCAAGCTAACACACAGCATGACCCCAACGCAGATGAAGTGGAGCCAATGAGCGATGTTGAACTGGAAACGCAGCAGGTGGAGTTTTACGTGTCCGTGGATGTGGAAGAGCGCGAGGTGGACGGGTTGTATCATCCTGTTGCTGTGAAGCCTGACGGTGCACTGCGTCTCCACGCGAACCGGTCTCGTCGGTTGATGGTTCGCGTGACACAGTCTGATCAACAAACCTTCACGCTCTCACAAATTGTACACGTCCGAATTGCTGCTCGGATGCTCCTTCGGTCAACAGAACAGCCTCGATGTCAAGAATGATGGGTAAGACGACACAAAGGATGCTGCCATCCTCTCGTATGTTTCATGATCACCACGACCAGTCATCCAGTGTAGCTTCCGGCGAGTCCCAATTGATAGATCAGGGGTCAATCAGGTGGCAGGTACTCGAGTTCCGTGGCGATTGTGGTGTCGACGACGCGAGTCGGTCACTTAGTGCCATCTTGCGCTGGGACAGAGCCCCCGACAGCGATTTAGAACCGATCAACAAGGCTGGTGCACGGTCGACGTATCGACTAGCTATCGCATTCACCTCAAGCCTGTCGAAAGTGCCAATTGTTATCTCAAAAACCCTCGTCGCGAAGGTGTGTGGTAGCAGTGTTTCGGCTACGCAGAGATTCACTCGTGGATTGGTCGCTTCACGCACGGTGTGGTGGGCAAAAGAAAGCTATAGTCGCTGCTACCGTCTCGGCACCTGGTACGCGGCGGACATCGTTGAAGATGAACAGTTCGAGGACGACAATGGTGGTCCAGCCAACGATGATCAACCTAAAGGTGTGGCAAAGAGTGCTTCTATCAACGATGTTGCGGTTGCACGCCACGTCAATGGCTTGCACCGACTGGGAATCGCGATGCAGCTCGAACGGATAAGGCAAAAGGTGTTGATTATGATGAATTTGAATGCTGCATCATCCGCTCGAAGCGACGGTAACAACACAACCTTCGATGAGTCACTGACACCAACCAAGGTGAACCTATGCTTGGATGCGATTTTCCAGAGGACTGAAGACGAAGTGCAAGTATTCGAAAGCGTGCAGTTTGACTCGCCTGAGCTCTTTATTCGTCACTTGAGGAGAAACGATCTACTGATGAACCTCTTCACAGGCAAATTGGTAGATCTGGACGCTGTATCGTCCGAGTCCGCGGTTTTCATTCATCGATCACAGCAAAAGCGTCGAGGACACATTATTCACTTCGTTTCGGAGCCAACTCAATTGGTAGGCGGCGATCAGCTGGGAGGCGAGATGAGCGGCTTCCTCATGCTTTCGTTGTCGTCTTATATGGACGAAGAGACGGCTGCTGCGGTTGTTGCACCTCTAGGAAACAACACAGCACGGCCGATGACCCTCCGAAAGCTACTCGTGCGTCGAAGATGATGTGGGAGCGGCAGTGGTTTGTCCTGAAAAGACCATTTTTGTATGCGTACGAGAGCTTCGCGCGGAAGCAGCAAACGGTGTGATGGATCTCTCGTTGTGTCAGTTGATCGTATCGACTGCATCCGATGTGCCGTTTTCGTTTCGTCTGGTGTGCGTTGACGGGAGAAAACAGTCGGCTGTGTGGTGGCTCCAGGCTTCGACTTCAGCAGAGATGCGGGCGTGGCTCGTTGCGATCGACCCTCTTAAGATCGAAGCGAGGCAAAGCGTCGTGTCGACGCCTCCAACAGGACAAGCACCAGCACTTACAGCGTAATTATCAAGCAGGAGATCAGAGTTCAAGCTACTACGCCTAGTAATTTGCATACATTTATGAATTCGTTCTTGTTGGTCTTTCTCCTTGTAGCACTCAGATAGCTAAGCCGTAGACGTATAACACCGCTGCGATCGTAGCGTTCTCCCACGACACAGTACAAGATCCTGTTGTGGTACCAGATATAAATGATCAGCAAGGTAGATATGATCATATTGGCGATATTCAACGCACCATCAGACTTCTCGTCCCAATACGCACCGCTGCACAGTCATGCAAGTTAAAGTTTACAACAACATACTTGAAGTAGGAAACAGGAAGCACACCCACCTGCTGATTTCGAGTCCTGCTCCCTTTCGTTGCCGGACGTAGCAAGTCACGATGTACTTGAAATTCTGCAAGCACGAACCAAGTCAGCTAGTGTGGAAACAACAACCATAATATCGAAATCACTGCATCTCGTACAGGACAGAGACGCCTCAGGTCTTCAATGCAGGCATTGGTCACCACGTTGACCCAGTCGTTCGCCTGTTAGCAAGGATTTCATCCGTTTAGAACCATCAAGCCTTTCAAACACTTCGGTCAAAATACTCGTTCACCTTTGCGTTGTCGTACACATTGCCTTCCAGTACACTAAGCACAGCGTCCTGAACGATGGCGCTCACTTCATCCTTGAGCAGTGGGAAATCGTAGCAGGTATCTGTCGGCATGATCAGGATCTCGTTTTGTGTTGAGCGATCCGAAGGGTCTGGCGTCGAGTGTCCGTTCACGATGTATCAAAGCCATTTTAGCGTCACGCTCGACTCGACAAGCTCAGAAGATGAAAGAAGACGACGTTGAAAACGACTCTACTGCTGAAGCTAATACTTCCAAGAAAGGCAAGAAGAAGAAGGATGACAAAACTAGGATCAAGAGAACTCGGCGCCAATTTCGTGAGGAAGCACAGCGAGCCCAAGCACAAGCACAACCCCAAGCTCAGGAAGTGCAGGAAGTGAAGTCCGACACGGACGGAATTGAACAAGAGCTTAATCGAGCGGACAGCGCTACGAGTTTGTCGCCATCAGCAATAGTCGAGATGTTTCATCTTCAGGGCGATGAAAGCTCACGCGTGATCTCGGTAGTGACAACTGCACGATACCTTGTTGAGAACGAGGTCAGTGGTGATTTCTACCAAGTGCGGACGAGGCAACGTAAACTACACTCCTCGTTGCCGGAGCACACCCGACACCGACGGTCTTCGTTGATCAAAGCACAACAGAAACTCCACGATAGTTCCACGAATGCAGAAAGTTGGAGGTGGTGGGCAATTCTGCAACGCGACAGTGAAAAAGCAGCGGTCGTCGTGGTTTTAGGGATCGTAGCAGGAATGTGCTGGATGGATGCTGTGAATCTGCAATCAGGGCCTGCTTCGTCGTCGACTAGCGGGGATGACCGCTTCCTTTGTGCATACAGCGCAGGGGCCAACCGCACACGGCAGAACCTCTTCATCCTGATCAAATATCCTTCTCTACTTGATGACTAACGGCTTGCAATGATTTCTACCGGTGTGGAATCCTTACATCTTACTCGCGTGTTGTATGACGGATTCACTGGCGTGTTGATAGGACTCATGCGGAAGCTAAGCCGATTGGATCTCCAAGAGTATAAATCATTGGAAATGGCGCCGCTGCAGAAGTCGCATCGTACAGAATGGTTTGTTCATTGTTCTACTATAGCATTGATACAATTTTTGATAACGGTTGCTAAACTAACGTGGTGTTATTTGATACTATAGCTCCAGGCTGCAACTGCACTAACGTCCACGGCACTGCTGGTGCTCCTAATCGAGTCGCCTTCCGCTTTGCGGCTGAGTCGAGCTCAGCAAACGAATGCTACATGGTAAGCGCACTCTCTAAAATATTGTGTTTGGGCAGTCATATCTATAGCTCTAAATTCTCACGTTTGCGCAGGTGTGCGGACATTGCTCCGGTGTCAGACATTTTTCAACGCGGGATCTTGACTTTGCAAGTCTGCGTAATTTTGAACACGGTCCTCATTTCAGCAGCCTGGCTACTCGTTGCGCTGGTACGATTGCATCAATAATTGTTGGTTGTTTTAGCGAAGCTGATGCGGATTCTGTCTTCTAGCAATGCAGCGCAACAATGTCGTCCACCAGCGCCAATCGAGGCCGTATATTGGAACTTGAAGAAACCCTTTCAGCCCACGAGAAGCGGTCGGTCTTGTGTAGCAGTGCAATCGACGCAGCCAGTAATGCCATCGGCTCTCACTCATGTTCATATTTGCGTTATCGAGCAGAATTGACGAGTTGCAGGGAACGCACCTTGATGCAACTTCAATCGACGATCTGAAGTCGCTCATCCAACTGCACCACGTAACAACAGCGAACCTTTTTCCAGTAACTCAACTACGCTAACTAACACTATTTGTAATTCTGCTTACAGCGTGCGGTCGATCTCACTGAGGGCGTTCTCGTGACGAAGCTGCAGGCGCAGCACCATCCCACCGCAGCCAGCTAAGCAAGGAACAACATGGCTACATCTAATGTACCACGTCACAGATTCTGAAGTAAACTGAATGACACGAATTAAACCACTGAATCCTATCCACGTTGAACTCCATCGTTCAGTCTCTCACTAATTGTGCCATCTCCGCGGGGCTTGCAGTGCAAGTTGCACGTCTGGCGTGTTGGGATGCAATCTCGCCTTATACTGAGCGAGATAGTTTCGGTGGAGCTCTCAAATGACTGGGGGTTTGCAGTTCGTCCCCGAGTGGCGAGCAAGACTCGCATCAAGGTCCTGGAGTCCAGGACCTTGATGCAGTCCAGGCTGGACTGCATTCAACATACCACTATTGAGGCAAATAACTGTACCCTAGTATTGCAGTGCAGCAAACGCTGGCTACGAGGCCGAAACGAGTGCCTTGCACGTTCTTGCTCGCTCTTCTGCAGCGACACGCTACAGTACATCAGTGCTGGTAGTGACAGTACGATTAAAAACGTTTAAACAGTTTGGAGTGTTTGTACAGTTTAGACAGCGTGTACTAACAGTTTTTACGAGCTCAGTGCGTAAAAGTTGATTTTTGATATCAGTAAACATGACGCGTTATTACGCGTTTTATGGAATAAACGTTTATACACCCGTTGCCAGCACTGAGTACATGTACATGTATCACATCGCACGGCGCTGCATGGTGCAACGCACGATCATACACGTAGATCAGAGATCCTGGTTCAACCGACTTAGTGACGCGGCGAGCGTACACTTGCATCCGGTGTGTTGTCTCACTGGAGACAAGTCCGCGGAAAAAGCTCGAGTTTGCAGTTGTGGCACCACTGCAACCTTCATAAGTTGCCACAGTCAGCAAAACCTTACATGTAGAGACCCGTCATCTCCACGGATGTGCGCCGCTGGATCTCCTGTCTCGTTAAGTCGCATTTTTGCATTCTGATTGCCGGCGTAGCCGAGCGCTCCAGACTTCCAGACTGAAATTCTAGTCGCCCGAACAGATCCGAGGTATTCGTCCTGCGCACCGCACCGAAGAAGCCGGTGGGGTCGATCGGTCTCCATTGTCATGTTCACGACTGCAACTTCTCTTGCCGAGTGAAAACGTGAAGAGAGCCGCGGTGGTCATACCGTTACGACCAGCAAGGCCGGCCGCGCGGATGGCAAACAGTCGAACTGGGCGAGGCGGGATTCGGAGACCGTCAAGGTGAGGTGAGCGTACGCGATCTGTAGACTTTTGGCTGGGAACCGATGAGCCCTGCTCATGAGTTTTCGGAAGCTGAACCTCTTTCATCGCCTCGGCGCTCTTCAACGCGTCTCGCCCACCATCTGGCTTCACATCCTTCCGACTTGCATCGTCGCTGGCGGCGGCGCTGATGCCGTTGCTATTATAAATTCGCTGCTGTCGTTAGCAACGCTGGACCAGAACATATCGGCGTCGGCGAGCTCGTTTCCTAGACTAGGGATACAAAAACTACTCCTACCAATTGACGATTCGCGCCAACAACCTTGATGCGTGCTGTGCGCCAGCTACATGTACAGCTATTAATTGAGAACCGCGTGACAATCAAATCAAATCTTGCGCTTGCTGGCGTCGGCGACGCTGTATGAGTGAGGCGCGCGCTGGTCTCTGGCTGGCGAGCGGGTTTTCGATGCAACGCGGACGAGCATCTCGGGATCGTAGCGCACACAGCCCAGCTTGCTGGGCTGGGCGGAAGATTGGAATTGGATCGTTACCGTACATGTACTGGTGTCGGGTACCGGTAGTTAAGTTGGTTTCGAGCTCATGCACGAAAATGCCAACGGTCTGTAACAGACTCTGTTGGATCACCTCAAGCAGACACTTGTTGTACCGCCGGGTGCACCTGTCGGGATGGCATCCGCGACTAATGATCCCTCGAATCTCGGCGATGACAACCCGCCATCGGTCTGGACGTCGACCAGGAGAGGCGTCAAAGACAGCCTCGCCATCATGGTCAGGGCTTCCTCAAAAACAAGTGCGCGCACCGCCCGGTTTTGCAGGCACGTCGGTCACAAGAGTGGCTCCAGCTAGTTACACATAACTTACAAGAATCTCAACGGCTTCATACCCAAGCTCCAAAGTTGGAAACCGGGTCGGAGCTCAAGATAATACAGACAGCCACCACCGATCCCTTGTTGACTTTATTGCCCTTGTCCAAGATACTTGTTAGTAGAACGACGGATCGCCATACAGATTTTCGGTGCCCGACTTCAACGTGTCTTTACGAAACTCACACGAAATCCGTTGTTGCCGTTTTCGAGCCTTCAACGCGGTCGACCAGTCGTTGATATGAATGGATGCTATCCAAAACCCCACCTGGCAATGCTTGCTGTTTGCTGTGGGTGAACTCAGTACGTGTAGCAACGGATCCGCCGCCCACTGCCGTCCAGCGGATCGCAATCGTAGCGGAAGTTTGCGCCGTTGAACCGTTGACGACGGATTTTCTCTCGTGTGACGGCGAGCCCTTCTCTCTGCGCGGCGGCGGCGCTCTCGCCGTCAGCCGGTGACTCGGAGCTGAGGACTCTCTCTTCTTTGCACCCTCCATCACCATCGTGCACAGACCACGTTGCCACTGGTTCAGTCTTCGCCTCGGTGGGGATCACACTGCCTTCAGTTTCCAATTTCAATCGCACCCGTCAAGTCCGTCCGTGTCGAAACAGCAGACCGACGCCACCTCATCATCGCGCGGCACCGCTCAACCGAATCCGCGAAACCTTACGCGAACAAGCAGCGTTCAGCCAAATTTCGAGCGACCCAACCGCGGCCAAGAGACGCCGGTGCGCTTGACAAGAACCGAGTGTGACAAGCATCCACCCGCCCCCAACCGAGGCTTTCCCACGCTCGCACACTCCGCACTGCAGCCTCATTCCGAAATCGGACAAGACCCCACTACAGACAACAGCACCATGGATATCCGACGCCTACTGCACAACCCGGACGACGGAGGCTGGTACATCATCGGTGAGACCAAGAGCGAGGCCGAGATGAACGAGTTCCGCCGCTCGCTCAAGCGCAATGCCATCATCAACACCCACCTCGTCAACTGCACCATGAACCACGAGAACCTCGGCGTGGACGTGGCCAACGCCGAACACAAGATGAAGGTGCAGTGGACCAAGTGCACCTCGGCTCTGTGTCACCCCAAGGGCAACAACCAGAACGAGGTCGACGAGCAGAGCAAGTCACGTGCGTGCCCTGTACAGGTGCGCATGTCGACGTGTCAACTTACATTCTCCGGCATTGTCTGCCAAGCCTACCAGCATCTGAGCGAGGAGCACGACTCCGCTGAACCTCTGCAAACGTCGGTCACGGAGGACATGAAGGTCCACATCGTTCGCATGTTGCAAGAGAACCCGGACGTGAAACCCATGGCCATCTTCAAAGAGCTCTCGGCACTGCATGAGCAAGGCGCTTTCGGCGCCGACCTCATGCCCACCAAGATCCAGCTGCGCAATGCGCTCACCTATTTAAGAAGTCGCAAGCTCAAGCTGTCGACAGGCAGCACCGGCAGTGGAGGGTCCACCCACGAAAGCCACGATTCAGCTCTTTCTCGGACGGAAGCGAGTCTCCACCGTTCGAGGAGCACCGTCAGCCCGAATATTAAACCACGACCATTTTTACCGTTGGAGGCGCCCACCCATGGTGACCGTCCTCAATTAACTGCACAAAGCTGCCGGTACAATACAATAGACACTATTTTTCATCCATAACTTGATGCGTCAGAGCAAAGTATTGTTCGACACGTGGTCTCATGCGTTTCCGGCCCTTCGCACTTTGAAACGCCGCCACGTCCGGCAGAAAATTCCGCCACTTCCAACCATCCAAATGACACTCTTGTGTCCACTTCAAGAAGGTCGTCTGAAGCTTTACTTCAAGAAAAATGCCGAAGAGCCAATCTTTTCGTCCATGGCTTATCATTTGTCAGTACTGGACCTTTTTCTGTCGGTGGCGCAATTTCCTGTCCCAAAGGCATATCATTCTGTCTACTCGGCCACTAATTCTGTCCATTTTCCAATAATGAACCTCTTGAGCGCCGTGGACTTGACCGCCGATGGTGCACCGCTGTTGCGCACTGGCGCCGGCGACGACGAGGAGTTTCTGCTCGCAAGCTTCGTCAACGTGGAGATGCACGCGTCATCCAGCGCCATGGGCGAGGAGGACGACGGAGAGGCGCAGACGCTGGCTCACAGCGGCTTAATCGGTGGCCTGTTCGTGACCACACGGCGCGTCATTTGGCTGAGCGCTTTGGCGACGCCCCACGTAGGCTACGCTTGGGAGATGGGCAACGTGACGCTGCACGCCATCTCCAGAGACCCGCGGCATTCCCGAAGCCCTGTTTGTACTGCCAGATGAGCAGCCAAGATATGTCGGAAGTGCGCTTCGTCCCGGCGGACGACAAGACGCGTACGCTGCAATTGGTTGCTGCAATGGGTGGTTTTAGTGAAGATATTGACGTTATTTTGTCTTATTGTTGAGCAGTGCAAGAGGTGTTTGATGCGTTTTGCAAGGCGGCGGAGATGAATCCGGATGATGACGACGAGGACGACGATGGCTGGATCTGTGACGAGGACGAGGTGGCGGACGGAGCGAGAGCAGCTCAGTTGGCGGCGCACTTGGACTCGGTGCTGCATGTGTCGCCGGAGATGCAGACGGAGGCAGGACAGTTTGATGACGCTGATGAAGACAGTCTGCTGTAGGAGGACGAGTAGTGATAGGATTTTTCTTCTTTACGGAACACGTTTGCGATTTCTTTGATGACGATACGCGCGGAAGCAAGGACGTACTGCTCGAGCGCTGCATTTTTGTTTCATTTTAGGTTCTCCGGAAAATGTGCGTCGTCCGCAGCATTTGCAGAGCACTCATGGGCATGTGCTACAAGCGAGCTTAGACCTTGTGGATCATGTTCTCTTTGTTGACTAAGTGGCACGTGGTCTCCACCAGACGAAGCAACTGGGAAATATCCGCTGTGAATGTCAACGCAGGAGAAAGTTAGAATCCTCGAACAGCTTTCTGCCTGCAGAGAATGAAAACCTATGAACGTACCCGACCAGTCGGAGAGCTGCTCTTCCGGCGAGAGTGGTCTGTGGAATGACACGAGCTTGGCAGGGCGGTCGATCTTCGCGTAGATGGATCCGTCGCTCACCAGCGTCGAGATGCTGCTCTCAGTCAACTGTAACCCACATACACACAACGTTAGTTCATCTCAAGTAACCACCTCACGAACTGCAGCCGTACGTCTTCTGCAAGTCCAATCATCTTGGCGAGGTGGGGCAGACGGATCCGCTCGTAGTGCTCTGCCACGACGCGGATGTTATGCTCGACGACGCGCGTGTGCAGCGTCTTCCACCACCCGGCACCTCGCTCGGCGTGCTTAAAGATGGGGTGGTTCTTCAGCACGGCGTCCTGCTCCATAGGAAAAGCGATGATCTCCTTGGTGGTAAACTTCTTCAACACAGCGGCAAAGTCCGGCACTTTTTCCGCGAGCTTCTCGCTAGCCAGCTTGTGCAGCAGGTCGTTCTGCAAGTTGGAATAGGGCGAGAGCACGACGAACACAGTCGCATGCTCCAACGCCTTCTTCCACATCTCATCTTTCTCCTTCACCAAGTCCGTGTTGAAGATGGCCATCCAGTGGCGACAGAGCTCGAGCATCTCGTTCTCGTGCGTGTCGTACTCAATCATCAAGTGGTAGAACTTGAGCTTGCACTCCTGGAAGTTCTTCTCCTCCAGCGTTCTGCGCAGGATCTTCTTGGCCAGGATGTTGGCGCGCACAAAGTCCTTCTTGGCCAGCGTGAGTCGCACCTGCTCCAGGATGTACTCCGTCTTCTCCAGCTTCGTCATGGCGCCGTACGTCTCCACGTGCACCTCCTGCAGGATCGTAGCAGCCTCGTCGATCTCTCCTCTAGCCTCCTTCATCCTGGACAGCATCTGCGTGAGTGTAGCACGCTCCTTCTCCAGGAAGATCTTGCCTTCCGCCACCGCCCGCAGAGACTCGATGAGCTCCATCTTGACGGCATCCGACGGCGTCTCGGCCAGGAACTCCATGGCGCGCTGCACCACGACCGTCACGGCGCCCGATTTCTGTGCGCGGCGCTTGGCCAGCAGCGCCACGTGCGCGCGCAGCAGCTCCCAGCGCTTGTGCTGCGCGCAGAGCGTGAGCAACGCGCCCACCGTCTCCTTGAGCGTGGCCACGTCGTTGGCCAGTCGCGCCTGCTTCTCCAGCACCAGCAGCAGCTCGCACGCGCGCTCCACGTCCCCGGAGGCCGCCACGGCCTGCGCCTCGGGCAGCACGCGCTGGAACTCGGGGCCCAGGTCCGCCTTCTTGCCGATCTCGTCGCTCATACTCGAAATCTTTTGTGGGGAAGGATCAAAGTACATGAAGTGAACATGAAAATGGGGTGGACTACATGACACTGAGATAAGAAATATGTAGCCATGTGGCAGTAGTAGAATCTAACTGTCGTCTACTGTACCTCGGGCGACACATGCAGCACCGAGTCTAAGTGCCTGAGCTGCTCTCGCGTTGCGTCCTCGTCACGGATTCGGTTGTCGTCGTCCTCGTCGTCCGTCCACACCGCCTGGCTAATGGCCTCACACATCTCATACACCTCTTGCACTGCTCAACAGCACACCACAACGTCAGTATCTTCGCCAATATCACCAATAGCAACAATCAATTGCAGCATACGCGTCTTGTCGTCCGCCAGGACGAAGTGCACTTCCGAAACGTCGCTTATTTGGCAGCTCATGTACACACAGGGCTTCGGGGAGCCGCGAGGTCTCTGGAGGTGGCGACCGTCATCACGTCACGCCCCTCCCACGCACAGCCCACGTGCGGCATCGCCACTGGGCCCAGCCAAATGACACGCCGTGTGGTCACGAACAGGCCTCCGGTTAAGCCGCTGTGCGGCAGCGTCTGCATCTCTCTGGGATCTCCACGTTAGCGAAGCTTGCGAGCAGGACCTCCTCCTCGTCGTCGGCGGCGGCAGTGCGCAACAGCCGGCGCCCAAGAGACTCATTATACTGTGTGGACCTGGACAGCGCTACCTGTAACCTAACATTCAGCCAGCAGGTCAGTCCCTACGCAAGTTCAGTAATGAGGTGTTGATGGCGATGATGCTTGAGTTGTGTGAATAGGAATCCGTATTCAACGTCGATTTCTCCAACGAGTGAGGCGCGCACACCTAAACAAGGAGTTGGCCCAGCAGTGATCTCTCGGAAGCTGCAGGCACATGAAGAGGAACTAACTATTCTCAAGAGCGATATTGTACGTAAGCTTAAGATGAATTCTGTTGCCAAGTTACTGTAGCTTATGCTGATCTGCGTTGCGTTGTACAATCAGAGTTGAAGGACTACGATATCGAAATGCTAAGGCAAACGTGTTGAATTCCGTAAACGACAGTGAACCGACCGCGCGCTTGTCCATGGGCGAGTTCACGTACACTATTATACGATGAAGACGTGCAACGACACTATCCAAGACATCTAAAGTATGATGCTGCCAAGACCTCCTAAAATGAGATCAACGATCTCGGAATCAAATCAAGGCCCTCGCGGTGAAGATTGAAAGGCTAAGAAAATAACAAGTCAAGGTCTGCTTGATGTCGGGAGTGAGAAAGGTGACTCCCGAGCCAATTCTTCAGTTGCTCCGGTAAGCTATTTCATCTTTATCGAGAGCTCTAATTAGCGCCCATGTGCCTCGTGGTGGAGAAGCATAAAAAAATACGGTACCACACGAAGACGATCCAAGTAGAAAATGGACAGAATTATTGACCGAGTAGACAGAATGATGAGCCAGTGTGACAGAAAATAGAGCCACCGACAAAGTACAAGCCTCCAGAATACAAAACAATGCACAATAGACAAAAAAATGGCATGTTGAAGTGAAAGGCAACTTTTGGATACCGTATGCAGCGCTCCCACTAGCGTGTTTTCTAGTTGACAATACCTGAGACAGCGCCCTTTTTGGTAGTTTTGCCGGTTGTGCTGCTCTTGAGGTAGCAGGCTGTGCGACCCGGGTTGTCATTGATGAACGTGTAGGCTTTGCATCCTCTTGTCTGCGAACACTTAGCACAGCACGCGGCAGGTTGCAGACCGTATACGATGGACAGGTCGCTGCCGTAGAAATCAACGTCCGTGTACTGCTTGGAGCACTGCGTTGGCGTGTTAAGGCATTGATAGTACCAAATGTTCCACGGCTGGCAGTAGCTTCCCGACGGACAACAAGTAGCGCCGTTGGTATCGCCGCACTGGCCGCCCACAGCAGTAGGGCAACTGGACAGAGGGTTCTTCACCACCGCCGACACTGCACCTTTACTCTCCTGCTTGGTGCCCGTGCCAGATTTGAGGTAACACACGGATCGACTGTCGTAATTGTAGTTGATGTACGTGAATGCGGCACATCCAGGGGTCCTCGCACACTTGGCACAGCAAGCCTCCGGTAAAATGCCGAACACCTTCGAGATGTCGTGGCCGAAATAGTCGACGTTCACTTCTTGGACGCCGCACTGTTCGGGTGCGGCACGGCACTGGTAATACCATGGATTCCAAGGCTGGCAATAGGAGCCTGACTCACAGCACTGAGCACCGTCGTGGTCGCTTCCGCAGTTGTCACCCTGTGCGGCGCAGATTGAGCCGGATCCCGAAGACGAAGATGATGCAGCAGACGCCGATAACAATTCATCGGAGCCATCATCCCATTCGACTCCAGGTAGAGGATAACCAGCCTTGGCAGTGCGGTTGTACGTGTACAAGCCGAAGTGCTTCTCAATCTCACCGCTCATGGAGTTGTCGTCAGGCCGGCGGTCGAATATGTCGAACCAAAACTTGAGCGAGTCTTCATTATCTGTCGGGGTCCAATCTGCCACCGCCTTGAAATAATTGATAGACTCGCTGAGCGAAGGCTGCGCGTGTGATGACGAAGACTCACCTGCGGTCGGGAAGCCCGTTTCGGTAAGCAGCAGCTGAGAGGCGGGGAACTTAGCCACCAACGCATTCCACAAACTGTCCAAGACGGCAGTCGGCTTTGACGCGTCGTACCCGTCACTGAAAAACGGGTAAACGTTCACGCCAAGGATGTCCAAGTTAGCGGAGAGGTTGGCGGTTTGCGCATCGTAGCTCGAATCCAAATACTCTGTAACACGCTGCACCGTACCAAACTTCACTGCGTCGGCCTTGACTCCTAGGCGGGTCTTGATTGTCGTCACGATGTCAAGGATTGTGGACGCGTTGACATTGTCCAAGTACAGGTTTTCGTTGCCAACCAGGATGACCTCTACCGTGTCGGGGTTGTTCTCGACGGCTGCCACAGCGCTGTCGATCTCAGCCTGCTGCCAGGACTCACTCGTCATGTAGACTCCCAAGTGAAGCAGAACGTTGTGCTTCCTCGCGAGGTCAGCTACGGGTACGCCGTAGTATTGCGAATAGTAGGTTCGAGCATGCGTGAAATACTGCGCTATATACTGCATGTCGATGTCGATGGATGCGGACAAGTTGTCGTAGTTGAAGACTTCGTTACCGAGCGGATAGTCGAGGGAGTGCATGGGGCTGTACGTCACCGCCATGTTGGTTTGCGAAGTGTCGATTGGAGAAGCTTGGAAAACATCTAGCACGAACGCTGAGGCTATTGCGGCCGCGAGTGCAAGTGCTCGCGTAGTAGATGCCATCTTGACTGGTGTCGAGTGCGTTGGGGTTGACAAATAGGGAAATGAAAAATGCGCTGCGAGAGGAGCACGCACAATGGGGGCACGATGGTTCATTCTGAGTGCCTACATGACGCAACTCCACTGTTCAGTTGGATGGCCGAGGCACACGTTACGCACGCGCAAGGCTGAAGATATGCCTTCCGGACAGCATCGTTTTAGTAACATGTCCAAGCACTCGACAGTGAACACCTGAAGACAAAATTTGTTTTCAGTGGTCGTTTTCAGTGGTCGATCGCTGCGATGAAGTCACCGGATTGAACGGGCACCCTATAGACTTTGTTACCTGCATAGGGAGCTGCACTTTGTGAGTGACGAGCACTTCAATTGCCGCCTCATCGGTGCACTCGTGGTCGGGGCTTAGAAAGTCAACCCTGGCCTTGTGAAACCTACCGAGGAAATGCACCTGTATTCAGTACCGTTGCCTTCATGAATACTACGAAGTACATGTATAAAGCAAGGTGACTGGCCCCATTCACTCTACAACACGCATATTTTTATTGTTTTTCTACTGATGCTTTTCTTACGAAATCACGACCTTGTGTCTCCCGCTCGCTACTTTTCCTCGATGATGGAAAATGTCAGAGCTAGCGGCATTTTCTTCGTCGTCGACATGCGTATCCGAAGCTGTTTCATGAACGTTAACTTGATCATCTTCGACAGAGCCTTCTTCTTCCCTGTATCGCCTGTCTCAATGTTTCCCTCTTCGATCTCATTTTCTTGTTTCTTCTGCGGCACAGGCAGTCTGATTGAGAGCTGCCCAGTCTTCTCGTTCCACGATCCCTTCAATTGAGCATCCTCCAGGAATAGTCGCTGCTCCAATCCAAGTTCCAGAATGTACATCGTGAAGCTCTTCTGACCCATACTCAGCACGACGCCAGTCACTTCGATATCACCGTGGTGCTGTACATACGCACACAAAAACACTTTGTCGCATTCCTTTTCAGCGTTCTTGGACGTCATTTTCTTTTCGTTGCAGTTTTGAGCAACCGAGGTGAACTCCATACTCCTCGATTCAGAATCTGAACAGTCCGACGCAGACAGTTCGCTTGCTACACTCTCTTGAAGGAGACGGTGCACAACAACATCCGCGTACCGGCGAATGGGCGACGTGAAATGCGTATAATACGGAATATTCAGGGCATAGTGACGCCATAAATCGGAAGACGCGCCGTTACCGGCTACCATGTACTCAGCAGGCTTCATTGGCTTGATGATCAATGCTTGCACGATAGCAAAGGTAGTCTCACCACGGTCTTGCCGAACACGCTCAAGTGACTCCGTCAGCTGTTTTGTTGATCTGCCGTCCAGCTTGATGTCACTCTTGTCAAGTTGCTCCAATGCTTGATCCATGGATCGTGAAACCGGCGGGGATGGTGGCGCAGAAATGCAAGTGGACCGTGTGCTCGAAGCAACTGCTGAGCAACCAAAAAGTTTGCCAGCAACATGTACTCCTCCACCAAACGGTTGCTATCCTTCAGCTCATATGATCCGTATCGAGTCGGGTTTCCCTTTCCATCCAACGAAAACACGAGCTTCACATCGTTCAAGCTCACTGCGCCGGTCTCGAAACGCATCGCGCGGCGATTTACACCTATGCTCCACAGATCTTTCACACTCTGGATCACTGTCGCGTTGGTGATGTCGGGGTTTATACCGGCAATCGGTCGTCGGTCTTCTTCCCACTCGTCCATGTTGTCGCTGCTAATGACTCCGTCGAGCATTTTCTGTGCCGATCCGTAGTCGAGTTTGCAGCACGAGCGAATGATCGATTTACCGAACCACGGCTCGACTCCGTCCACCAACGTGCCATCCACGTTCATCTGCCACACCACCGAGAAAGCCAAACGATCTACTAGCGGTTGCAATGAGCATAGTTTTTCGCACAAAATACGAGGCAGCATAGGCAACACTCTGTTGGCGAGGTAAACACTGGTTGCACGCGACCGAGCTTCCTTGTCCAGCAGTGAGTTGTGCTCTATGAAATGAGTCACATCTGCAATGTGGACACCGATCTCGAACTTCGTGCGGGTATCATTGAGAGCGCGAATATGCAGCGCGTCGTCCAAATCGCGGGCGTTGTACGGGTCAATACTGAAGATTTGAGTTTCACGAAAATCCCGGCGCTTCTGGAGCTCTTCTTCGGGAACTTCCCACTTCTCGCCGCTCGTGCCGTACTTCTCGTCCAGTTCGGTCAGAATTGAGCTATCGAAGTCCAGCGTGTGGGCCTGCAGACCGTGCTTCGAGAGAATAGCTGAGATGCCAGTTTCAATGCCCGTGTACTCTCCGACTGTCTTGACAAACTCACCCATTGGGCTCTGGTGCCTGGTTGACCAGGTTTTGATCCGGCAGAAGCAAAGCATCGACTTGGAATACAACAACGGGCGGCTAATAAACTCGTCTGGCAGTTGAAGCCTCGGAATGCGAACGTGGCGAGGCAGGCGGAGGTCATCGGCGTTGAAGTACGCGTAGTTATCGTCACTGGAGAGTGGCGTATCCAGGTTCTTCACTCGAGTCTTAGGCTCTATAGATCCAATAAAACCGTTAGCGTTGCCTTGGGCTAGAATAAACACCACTGTCGCAGTGGGTCGACAGCGAGACTCTTTAATGCGACCATTAAGGCGAGTCATCGTCTGCTTCAACATATCGACAGAGTTTTCTTCGCCAGGAGAACGCTCGAAAAAGCACTTTTCCGTCTCCACACTGGGAAGCCACAGCGAGTGCAGCGCATTCTGGTCCACGCCTGCAGTCGAAGACATCGGCTTCGACACAGTAGCATTTCCTGCATTTCTTTCATTCTCATCATTCAAAGGCTTCCATTCAGACTCTGAGTGTAGTCGAACAGCGACAAGATCCCCGTCAAGTGCTCGATTACGGTCCTGCATGCCCTTGACCAGCAAATCCATGGACAAGCCGTCCACCGTGATGTAGCCATCCATGCGGTACATGGCGTTAACGCGAAGCTTGCCTTGAAGGAGACCTCCCATCTCCAGTCCCTTCAGGGCCACCTCACGATCCAGGTACTCAAAGTAAGTAACCGGACCATTCCCACGCGCATTCTTCTTCACCGACTTCTTGGAGTTCGAGTGCGTCTCGCTTTTTAAGGGCGGCGCTCGCTTCTCCTCCAGCTCCACCTCGTTGCTCTTCTGCTTCTTTTTGCCAGTCTTAACAGCCTGGCTTCCCTTTCCAGCTCTCTTCTCACTTTTTTTCGTCTCCTTCTTCGAATTGTTCTCCTCCTTCTTCTTCGAATCAGACACCGCAGTCTTGGCTACAGCTTCCTTCTTCCCCTTCTTCTTCTTTATCTTCTCTTTCTCCTCTACACCCTCATTCTCCACGCTTTCCAGCAGCTTCTGGGCCTGTTTCCTTTCCTTCTTCTCCTTTTTCTTCTTCTTCTCTGCTACTTTATCCTTCTTCTCCTGTTCTTGCTTCTTCTTGTTCTCTTTATGACCCACACGGACGCTATCGAATCCTTCCTCCGTGGCTACAAGTGCCAGCTCCTCCAGTTCACTCTCCAGTTCCACGAGCACAAAGCCCGCGCTGAACGAGTCCATATCGGCGTCTGAATCGTCGCTTGAACTGTCGTCGAAGCCCACGATCGCGTCCATGTCCTGCTCCGTCCGGACGTCGTTCGGGTGCCGCTTCTTGCGCTTGGGTTTGTGCGGCGTCGACTGCTTCTCCTCCGCGTCCTGACGACCGAGCGCCTCCTGCCACGAGATTTTGACGCGTTGACGACCTCCGCGTTGCGCCATCATGGAGTCAAATGTCGCTTTGGATACGCCAGAAGAACGCTACATTTGAGACCATCACTCATGGAACGTAAGGGGTACGTAGGAGTATGTGGAAGTGGTGTGTGATTGTGGTAAGACACACGAATGAGCACTCTCCACTAAGTATCCCTCAGCGACTGAGGGATACTTATGAGTGTAACTGTGCCGATGGGAAATGGTGTCAGGAGGAAAGATCAAACACGCAGATGACATGATCTGCTCTACCTTTTCGAATTATATAGAGTGCTGAAGTCTGGACACCACTGAGTGGTGTCCAGACTCTGGTTTGGTCTAAAGTTTGGATCCCTCGTGCACCGAGAGCCCCAGAGGTTTGCGCTCGATGAACCCATGCAGACACGACGGGGAAGTGCGGTTCTCATCTCGCGCTCGATCCCCGACGCAGGGCGACTAGGAATACTGCCAACCCGCTACTTATCCTGGTAGTACAGTTCAAGGAAAGTATCCTCACAACTATGACAGCCAACGCGGCCTACGGCGCACCGAAAAGGAAGCTCGTCACGGACAAATTGTCCACTGTCTGGACCAGAAAGAATGCCATGGAGGGCGCTCTTGTCGGTTACTACATGTAAATTACATTGTATACATTGTAATGACTCACTAGACTTGAGTCCATGCCACGTCGGACTGAATATGCCGTCAGCAGCGTTGGCTGGCCCATGCCGATCAGAACTGCGAGGATGTTAAAGCACTGGACGGGTCCCACTCCGTGACTGAGCTCATGAGACCAAGCACCTCTACAACCTGACGTCCCGAAGCTTTCGAACCAGTCGCGCCGGTGAAATGATCTGGCGAGCATGGCAAGGGGCAGGCGATGGACCAGCGGTGGCCAGCGTGGCATGGATCTACATAGAGAAAGTGTCGTGCCGTGCGTGATGAGCGCTTGGATTCGCCTGCTCCGCTCCTAGCCTTTGTCGTGAGCTCCAGGCCACGGGCATCATGCCGTGAGCTCCGAGCCAACGTCCTCATTTCAAAACTCGCGCATTCATCAGCTACTCGTTTCTTCGACTCGACGATGTTTGCTGTCAGTAAGGTCACGTTGGTCTTTGGTCTGGCTGTCAGTGCTATCTGCCAGGCGGCCGCAACTACTCCACGTAACCTCACGTCAACCAACCCGGCAGCTTACATGGCCACTACCTACAGTGCCATGCACTCCACCGCCTACCCGCTCACCGAAAGCGAGACTCTGGATACCACTGCACTGGAAGGCGCCATCGATGCCGACCTGGAGCTGATCGCTCAGACCTTCACGCACGTGCGGACATTCTACTCCCAGTTCTATGGAGTGGGCGTCGCCCAGTACGCGGCCGCGCACGGCATCAAGCTGCATCTCGGTATCTACATGACCGACGAGTCCTGGCAGCAGGACCAGATCGACAGCGCGGTGGCTGCCGTCCAGGACTACCCCGGCACCGTTGAAGCCATTCTCATCGGTAACGAGAACATGTACACCGGTACCACCGCCATGGAGATCATCGCCATCGCCACCTCCATCAAGGAAACCTTGGGTGATGCAGCCGATGATATTCTGTTTGGCACCGTGCAGAGATCCACTGAGTACCTGGACACGGACAACGACGACCAGATCAACCAGCTATCGGAGAGCCTCGACATACTTGGTGTGAATATCTACCCGTTCTTCGATAATAGCTACGATTCGAGCGAGCCCGTCGCCCTGTTGGACTCGGTCTGGGATACTATTGCAGCCAAATACTCAGTCTCGCAGATGCTTCTGTGCGAGACTGGGTTCCCCACCGCCGGTGATCCGTCAACTTTGTCACCGGATGTGACCCCTTCGCTGGAGTCGTCCGTCCAATACTTTGAGGCTGTCACCTCGTGGGTCCCCACGGGCGCGGAGACGTCTCTGAAGTTCTGGTTCGACTTCTTCGATCGTCGTTCGGGTGACACCTCGGTGAACGTCGAGCTGGAAAGACACTTTGGCATTTACACGTACGACAACCAGCTCAAGAGCGAGGACTATCTGACCGCTCTGGGTGGCGCGTGTGCCGTCTCGTTCAGCTCGAGCTCGACCACCACGACGTCAACTACTTCAAGCTCGACCCAGACCCAGACCGCTTCAAGTTCAGTTTCGAGCTCGACCACCCAAACTGATTCTAGCCCAGCTTCAAGCTCGACCCAGACCGCTTCTAGCACAGCTTCTAGCTCGACCACCCAGACCCAGGTCGAAACCACGACATCGACTCCTTCGTCAACTACAAGTACTACGACCACCACCGCCCCAACAGCAACTTCAACTCCAGAGCCAACCGTGGCAACGCACGATAACTGTTAAGCGCTATGCCAGTTTTGCGGGGACCAACAACGAACGAGTATTCACCACCTTGGCAAGATATTCGTACAAAAATGCACTTTGTTGACATGTGAAACTGTGACTCAAAAATCGTTTTGTTGTTGTTGTCATTTTTCTTTGATACTTCGAAGTAGACTCGTGACTACCGGTAGGAGTAAACAAAAAGCTGAAAACGTAATTGCTAACTTCTACCGGAAGCACGCAAACTTCATCCCACGCAGGGATCGTTGGCGTTGAAGTGGACAATGCTACTCAAACCGCGTGGGGAGTATGACTGGAGCGATCAATGATGCACTTTTTGTTGCCTTGAGGTTGACCAAATACGAATACCACACACGCAGTCGGACGACGTCCAGTTTGTTGAGTGAGCTTGTTCAGTCGGTCCGTATTTTCCGTTAGGATTTTTGCCGCTTCTTCTTGTTCGCTGGAGCGTTTGAGAAAACATCGGTCGATCTCCACGCTCGGACGCCACAGTGAATGCGGAGTAGCCTCATCAATAATCAGGAAGACTCAACTTGCACTGTTTCCCTGTTTGAAACAGGCTTTTTACCTCAACTCGTTTCTCCAAGGACAGTAAAAGTTAAGGCGAGTGGTTCATATATCGTCTTTGTCGTCGATACGCGCATCCGAAGTCCCTTCATGAATGACAGCTTGATCATTCGCGCACCGCCGATCGAAAGCTGCGACTTCTTCTTATCCCACCACCAGAGCACATTGATCTCCTTGACTAACAACCGCTTCATCATTCCAAGTTCCGGAATGTAGACCGTGAAGCCTCTAGGGCCCATGCTCTCCACAACACCAGTCACTTCAATATCACCGTGACATTGCACGTACGCGCACATGTACATTTCGTCGCAATCGGTTTTGGCGTAGGTGACTGCATCTCTCATTTTAGAGCAGCTTTCTGCAAGAGATGTGAGCTCTTCTAGTCTGTTTTTCGGATCTTCATCTACTGAATCTGCAGCCGATAAATGATCACTAGTAAGACTCTCTTGGAGCAAACGGTGTACCACAATGTCCGCGTACCGACGGATTGGCGCAGTGAAGTGTGTGTAGTAAGGAATGTTCAGGGCGTAGTGATGCCACGACTCTGGAGACGCACCATTGCCTGCGACGATATAGCGAGCAGACTTCATTTCCTTAGCAAGCATAGCTTGGACGACAGCGAATATTTTCTCACCTCGCTCTTCTCGAATGCAATTCAATGATTCCATAATCTCCTTTGGTGACCCACCCATGCTAATCCCGTTCTTGTTAAGCTCTACGAGCACCCTGTCCATCGATCGCTGGATCGGCGGTAAGTGGTGATGCAAAAATGCAAACGGACCGTGTACTCGAAGCAACTGCTGCGCAACAAAGAAGTTTGCCACCAACATGTACTCCTCCACCAAATGTTTACTGTTCTCGACCTCATTCAGTCCGTACTGAGTTGGGCCCATTTTAATCCAGAGAGAATTCAAGATTCACATCGTTCAAGCTCACTGCACCAGTCTCAAAACGCATCGCGCAGCATTTACACCTATGCTCCACAGATCTTTCACACTCTGGATCACTGTCGCGTTGGTGATGTCGGGGTTTATACCGGCAATCGGACGTCGGTCTTCTTCCCACTCGTCCACGTTGTCGCTGCTAATGACTCCGTCGAGCATTTTCTGTGCCGATCCGTAGTCGAGTTTGCAGCACGAACGAATGATCGATTTGCCGAACCACGGCTCGACTCCGTCCACCAAAGTGCCAACCACGTTCATCTGCACACTACTGAGAACGCCAACCGATCCACTTGCGGTTGCAGCGAGCATAGTTTTTCACACAGAATACGAGGTAGCATAGGCAACACTTGATTGGGGAGGTAAACACTAGTTGCACGCGATCGGGCTTCCATGTCGAGCAGTGAGTTGTGTTCGATGAAGTGAGTCACATCTGCGATGTGGACACCAATCTCGAACTTCGTGCGGGTATCGTTGAGAGCACGAATATGCACTGCATCATCCAAATCACTGGTGTTGCACGCGTCGATGGTGAAGATTTGAGTTTCACGGAAATCTCGCCGCTTTTGCAGTTCTTCTTCGGGGATTTCCCACTTCTCGCCTCCCGTACCGTACTTCTCGTTCAGTTCCGTCAAAATTGAGCTATCGAAGTCGATCGTGTGGCCTTCCAGCCAATTGTCTTGACAAATTCGCCTTTTGGACTGGGGTCTGTGGCGGACCACTCAGTAATTCGACACGAGCAGAGCATTGTGTTGCGATACTGCTTTGGTGCGTTGAAAACCTCGGATGGAAGCTGCAGCGTCGAAATTCGGATTTGGCGAGGCACTTGGCACTTGAAAATCGGGTAGTGTCTTTGTCATCGTTTGAATATTTCCAGTAAACCTCTTGAAGTAGAGATACTGCTACCTCGTTACCGTGCAAAGCGCGGTTGCGTGCTAATATCCCCTCAACGAGGACATCGACCGATAAACCGTCCACCGTGACGTAGCCGTCATTCGGGTACATGCTGTTGATTCGCAATTTGCCCTTGAAAAACGATCCAGTCTTGAGCCCTTGTACGGCCATATCGTGGTCGAGATACTCGGTGTACGCGGACATCTAAAGAGTGTTGGAGAATGTTGAAAGCCAATTGGAGTCTGCTGGTCTCTAAGTAGAACTTGGAGGCAGTGGTGGCTAAACATCCATCTGAAGGAGATTGAGGTACTTGCCTGCCGCTTTTCTCGTCAAAAACCGTGAAGCAACACGACTTGAAGAAAGTAATCTATTTGTTGCCTGAGCAAGACGAAATGTTTGAATGCTGCTACCTTGCAGCCCATGCACTGGCGATTTATTTGTTTTCCTTGGTCGTTGGTTTTGGGTGATACCCCATCGAGCTGATGCTTAACGGAACTGAGACTTGAGCACCAGCAGGCGTCCGTCAATCGCATCCACTTCGACATCGCAAATGGTGCGCAGGATGTCCTTGAGCAACGCCTTGTCATTGTCCGTGACGATCAGCTTCTTCAGCTTCCTCAGCAAGTCACGCGTGCGCATGCGTCCGCCGTAACGGATCAGCTCTTGCTGCACGCCAGCCTCGGTCAGCTTGGTCGAGGATGCAGCAGACGTCTTGGCCGCCTTGGACGGCGTCTCCTCCTTCATGCGACCCTCTTCCGCCTTGCGTTTGCCGTTGCCACTGTCCGCGGCAGCCGGCGCCTTCGCCTTGCCATTCGAATCCGCCGCAACAGTCCCCTCAGCAGTTGCACCAGCCTTCACATCGCCTGAAGCAGCTCCTTCAGCAACGACAGAACGGTCGCGGATGATATTCCCGCCCAGATCACGCTTGATGACGTCCATGTCCTTGGCCGTGAAGTTGTCGTCCTCTTCCTCCTCTTCCTCATCGTCCTTCTCCTTGTTCTCCTGCATCTCGCCGTTCTGCGCGCGCTTCAACAAGTCCTTCATAGCCTGACCCGTCTCCGTCAGCTTACCTGTTCCTTCCGGGTCCACCTCGAACTCGTCTTCCTCCGAGTCCGACTCAATAGCCTGTGGTGCATCATTATGAATCTCCGCATCACTCTCATCATCATCAAACTTCTCTTCAAAGTCTCCTCCGTCTTCTCCTGTAGCTCCTTCTCCACGCGCCTTAGCCCGGGGAGCAGCACGACGCGGCTTCGATTCTTTAGCTCCCCCAAAGATGTCGTCTCCCTCTGTCTTGGCCTTAACACCACCAGTAGCCAAGGCTCCTGTACGCACCCGCGGGGCGCTCACCGCGTCACCCGCGTCACCTCTGTCTTCCCCGCGAGCTTGTGCTTCATGAGCCAGCGCTCCACCGCGCGCTTCTTCTCGTTGTTCATCTCCTCGGCCTCGTCCAGCGTGAGCGTGCGGTAGTTGAGCGGCTTCTTGAAGCGGAACCACTGCTCCACAGGCATGACGCTGAACTCGTCATTGTGCCGGTTCTTCACCAGCAGCATATACGTGGACGACTGGCCGCCCTCGAACGTGCCGTTGAACTTGTTCTTGCCCTCGCTGTCCTCGATGACCCATCCCGCCGTGCGCGTGTCTTTGCGGCGGCGACGGCGGCGCTTGCGTAGAGCCGGGTTGAAGCCCACGGGCTCCTCCTCCTTGTCTTCTTCGTCGTCCACGCGCTCCGGCTCGCGGTACATCATGACGGGCTGCGCGCAGGCGGCGAAGCGCGGTGGCTGCGGCACGTCGAAGCGCGCGATGTTGTAGCGCTTGATGGACGGCGTGGCGCGCAGCACCAGCGTCTCCGTCTCCGACGCGGACGGCGCGGAGCGACCGCGACTGGCGGGGAGTTGCGCTGCATTTTCGAGAATTGGGTGGGACAATTTGTTGTGTTTGGGGAGGTGGATCGATTTCGTATCAGATATAGCAGTGTATCAGGTTTGTCAGGTATCATTTAGGACAGGTTAATCTGTATTCGAGGTTTTTAAATTCCGTACTTAAGCCGACATCGAAAGTAAGCCGTAACCTTTGTGTAACCCTTTAGCTCAAAAGCTACTGGAGTTATCGATTTTTGATTTTGAACTGAGGTACATTAATGTCATTTAGTTCTACCTAACGCCATCTAATGCCCGAATAGGTTCACTGTCATTAACACAGTCGACCTCTTCAGTCTCTTTCGTGCATTGCACAGGAGGAGACTTAGCACCTGTAGAGTTACACCGGTTCGGCTGCAGCACTCTGGGTTAGCACATCGTCCGGCCATTCCGTTGCGCAGCGTGCCACATCCTCGGTGGCTTTGGTTTTGATCGTATCCCAACGTGTCTGCATGGACGTCGTGTCGAAGGCTTTCCATTCCATGGCTTTCTTTCTTGTCCGCGCCATGGTGGCCAATGTGCGAGCAGCTACATTGTGTTCGCGTTCTACTGTTTTCCATACCGCCACCTTCACCGTGTCAGCGAATCGGCGTGCCTGCCAAAAAGGCACTTGCTGGGTGGCCACTCTAGGAGCCCTGCGTAGTGCGTGTCGACGAAGCGTGATGTCATTGTCCCCGGCTATATGGACATAGTTCCAGCCCATTTGCTTGCAAACCCGGAGACCCCGAAGGAGGCGTATGTGCGCAGCCAACGCCTCCGTCATATTTCGGCCCTCCAGGTGAACACTACTCGTGTACTTAACTGTGGTCCGCCCCGCAGCTAAGTTGGCTTCAGCAATCAGTGCTCCTCCCCCATCATCATTGGCGACGCCGGGCACATCACTAGCGTAAAGAGGAAAATCTGCCTTGAACGCGTCCACCGCATAGAGGTTATGTCATCCCCGGCTGCTGTGAGCGAGTCTCGGATGAGTCGGCCGAGCCGGTGTGGCAGCGTAGGGTCCACCGTAGTTGGGAGTCCCCCTGTTACCGCCGCGTATCCGGCCCGCAATATAGCCTCAAGACCCCGGATGTGATGCTGGGCAGACGTATCATTCAGATCGTGAAAGTACGCAATCCTTCACCTCCATGCGCTCAGTAAGTAAAGCGCTGCTCCAAGTCTCCAGCAACCTTCAATTACTTTGTCCACCGCATCGCCGACCACCGTAATTACTGCGTCCGGTTGGGCAGATATCAGGCGGCCTAAATCCGCCACCAGCCTCGCAGGAAGAGCAGGAAGCGTTAACGACAAGATATCATGTTCTGCGTCCACTATAGTCAGGCATGCCCTCTGCCATTGTTTCACGAACACGCTGTGGAGTTGGGCCGCAGCTGGGCACAGCCAGAAAATGTGCCGTAGGTCCACCCGATGCGTCCGAATACACTCTGCGTGTGGACAGCCAAGTCCCGCAGTCACGGGATTGTAGACCGACAGCGCATGGTGCTTAAGTCTAAAGAGCAGCTGCGACCCCCAAGTGTTTAGCCCCACAATTTGCCGGATACTCTCCCACCCGACTTTTTGCAGTCCCTGGCCCGTCGACGAGTTCGTAGCGGTCCACCGAGTGATCGGCTTCTCAAGTCGCTTGACCGCTTTCAGGTGCTTCCGCGCCGCCAGTAGCGCCTTATACTCCTTCTTACCGGTGGACCATCGTCTCTTTCCAGCCCATAGGCACACCATTCGACAGACCCGAGGGTGTGGGTGCACCCATTCCAGTTTAGCTCTTTCGCCGAGAATGTCAGCCACTTTGTTCGTTAATTCACGGTGGGATGTGATGGGAGCGGTCTGGGTATCCGCAGTGGCCTGCACATGCGTATTGACCAGTATGCCGCTCGCTCCAATTGTCAACAGCGGTGGGGAGTCACACACTCGGTGACAGCATACCTGACAGTGCCACTGTGGTCGCCGTGATAGAGTAATGCTGGAAAATTAAACTGGAGTTATCGAGGCCCCCGTTGCTCCAAAGTGTTATTTCGCGACATGTTGATTTTTGTATGCGTCTCACTCCAGACGGGATACTCCAAGAACTACACTTCAAAAATGGTATCTGGACGATCATCTTGGAGCAAAATCAAAAATAGCTCCAGAGTTTACATAGCTCCAGAAACAACAGTTCTGTAGTATTTTGTCGCTGTTTGGATATGTTCGGTCTATGATTGGTAGAAACGCGCTACTTGTGTTAATGCGCTGGTTTTAGCAATCCTTGGCATGGCCCCATACAAGTGTTTTTTGGCACTGCACCAGATTAAATCAGCCATGTAGGTACATACAAAAATCAAGTATTTGTAACCTGACGGAGTCATTGAACTTCAATGCCTCCTCAATTTGAAGGCACCGAGCTCAAACTGACGAGGCCGTGCGCTAGCGCCCGGGTGAGCTCTGAAATTCAAATGAAATGGAGGTGATCTGCTTTGATTAAACACGTATCGGCATCATGTTTCTACAGGTGCCTCGCCGCTTGTAGGCCGCCCTTTGGAAGCTACCGGTACTAGCTTCCATGCGGACCCAGTTTCCTTTTCGTGGTGCCAGCATGAAATGTAGCCAAGTTGGTTGTCGACAATAACACACGATCTCCAATCTCAAACTGCTGAACAGGTCGATTTTTGTTGTAGCAATTACTCATTC
Organism: Phytophthora hibernalis; assembly: GCA_012656075.1. Taxonomy (NCBI): domain Eukaryota; phylum Oomycota; class Peronosporomycetes; order Peronosporales; family Peronosporaceae; genus Phytophthora; species Phytophthora hibernalis. The sequence continues at coordinate 360,689 of JAAKBF010000168.1, read as the reverse complement.
GGTCTTGTGATGACTGCAAAGCTCGCCTCGATTTTGCTAAGAGGTCCTTTTGTCGTTCCACGAACTCCTCACACAATGTATGGACTGTGCCACGAGCTGCTGTGCTGTTTCGCTGCAATGATTTCCATCGCGCCGGTATCGCGGGTAAGTAACCCAAGTCTGCCTCGAAAGGGGATATGCAAATGGACGCTTGGTAGCGCGAATTGTACGCGAACTCGGCCAAAGCCAACTATTCATCCCAATCATCACTGTTGGTGTTGCTGAATGCTCTTAGATAACCTTCAATAGTCTGATTAACACGCTCGGTCACACCATTTGCCTGTTGTCTGAAAGCACTGGTCAATTTTTGTCGAGTCCTAAGCATATCACACAGGTTCGTCCAGGTCGAAGACGTAAACTTAAAATCCCGGTCCGATAAAATCTCATCAGGCAACCCATGAAGCGCATATACACGATCGCGATACAATTTGGCTGTCTCCAAGGTAGTCGCAATTGTTGTGGTAGGCACAAAGGAGCACGCTTCGTTAAGCGAGCGATGACAACCATAATCGAATCAAACCCTGCCTTTGTCTCCGGAAGCGCTACAATGAAATCCATGGCAAGGTGCGTCCACCTCGCTGCTGGAATAGGATGTGCGCGTAATAACCCAGGCGGTTTAGTAGTTCGACCCTTAGTTCTCTGACAAACTTCACACGATCGCACATAGGAGCGGATCGAACGCTCCATGTACCTCCAGTAATAATCCTTCTCGACATGGCGCAGCGTTCTCTCCACTCCTGGGTGTCCGTAACACTTAGCATCATGAAACTCGAACAGGATCGGTTCAATAATATCTTTAAAATTCGGGAGAACCAGTCTTGGAAGCTCGTCACTGGGTGCTTGATAGAAAATCTTACTGTTGACCAATGTGTACCGTTCCACATGGCGTACACACTGCTTCTCTTGTGATTCAGCGCCACTCAGATGCCTCAGCAGTGATGCTGTAAACGAATCTTCGCTGTACCTACTCACCGCTTCGTTCACCAAACTCACAATATCTGTTTTTACTCGCTGCTTCACTTTTTGTCGACTGCTTATGGAAGCGAGCGTCACTTGTTCTTCGTTCATGAAATCCGGCCGGCGTGAAATCCCATCCGCCACCGTGTTCTCCTTTCCTGGTACGTAGCGGAAGTTTATTGGGTATTCACTTAATTTGTCGTACCAGCGAGCCACTCGACTCGAAATTGTTTTCTGCGAGAAGAGTATCTCCAGTGAGCGATGATCTGTCTCCACAATGAATGGTTTGTCGAGTAGGTAAATGCGCCATAGATGTAGGCCAAACAGGATCGCTAAAAGTTCTTTCTCACGAATCGAATAGTTTTTCACGGCCGCTTTGTATTTACGCCCACCGAAAGCTATAGGTCTCTCAACTCTTCTGTCGCCCTCGCCCTCCTCTTGAAAGAGGACTCTGCCGACCGCAAAATCACTCGCGTCCATTTGTAAATGGAACGGACGATCAAAGTCCGGAATCGCTAGGACGGGGGTGCTGCTGATCTTGGATTTGAGCGAGTCAAAGTGGTCTCGAAGAGTAGCTGTCCACTCAATTTTGTGTTTGTCGTGTCCTTTTAAAAGTGCAAACAGTGGAGCAGCATCATCCGCAAACCCACGACAAAATCTTTGCACGTACACAGCCGTGCCCAAGAACGACTGCAGCTCGCTCCGGGTCCGGGGTAACGGCCAGTCCCGCAAGATGTTGACCTTCGAAGGGTCAATCCGCACTCCATTCTTGCCTACATAGTCTCCAAGACACGCTATCTCGTCGACACAAAACACGCACTTGCTAAGCTTGACGAAAAAGTGATGTTTTTCCAGACGAGTCAGTACACGATTCAATGCTTCCAAATGTACTTCGATTCTCATCGATTTAGTGCAGATGTAGATGTCGTCGAAATAAGACTGACAAATATCGCTCAAATCGGCCAACACGCGACGAACTCCAGCATTGAAAGTAGCCGGCGCGTTAGAAAGTCCCATTGGAAGCACCAGATACTCATATGCACCGTCGGGTGCTTGAAACGCCGTAAAATGCACATCAGAATCACGGACCCGAAACTGGTAATAGCCACTGAGGAAGTCCATGCAAGAAAACCAGTATCCACCTTGCATTTCGTGGATAATTTTGTCTTTCCTAGGCATTGGTAGCGTCCTTCGAATGGTATGTGTGTTGAGAGCACGATAGTCATGTACGATGCGCCACCCCACTGTTTTTTAACGCAGAACGTGGGTGCACCGTGTGGCGATGTTAAGGGCCGAATGAGTCCGGCAGCTAACATTTCAGCTACCCAGTCCATAATCACCTTTTCTTGAGCTGGGGATAATCGCCATTGACGTCGGAAAATTGCTTCGTTAGTGTCAACTTCAATTTCGTGCTCGCCGTGCTCGATAGGTGGTAAGCATGAGGGCAATTTCTGCTGGAAAACTAATTTATGTCGCAGCAGTACAGGATAAGCGGGGTGTTCACGATAAGATTCAATATCAATCAGCTTCTGAGACTCTTCTCCGCTTTCCTTCTCCGTTTTAGGACGAATCACGAAGATGCACTCAATATCATTTGGCTTCTTCAGCATACGCCGAAATTGTTTGCCGCTGATGTACTTCGTCGTTCCACTCTGAACAGAAAAATACCCACACGTGAACAGATCACCACCACTTGCCTTCGATCGTACCGGAGACACGGGGTGGCGTTCTCCTCCCACCTTTAAGCTGCTTACGAATCCAAGCAAAACGAGCCGTTCAGCACGTAAACACCCCGTTGGTAAAAAGAAGGCGAAGCAAATACCCGCTCACCACTGTTCTCACGTTTTGTTTCGTCTTCTTTTGCTTTTGAACCACATTGTGTCTTCCAGTTCATCTGGATGCGTTCGCGGACGTACACGTTCCTCTACCCAATCGATGTCGGGGTTATTTTTTAACCATGGCATACCCAACATGATATCCTGGTTCTCGGGAACGTCGATGATCAGGAAGTCATTCACATAGGGCGCCAAGTTATTGTGAGCCGAACCGTCTTGGTTGGGACAGTCATCGTCTGCTTTGCAGCTAACGTGATTTCCATAGGCGCGTGGTGATCGATCATCTTATCCCACAAACGATTCGCTGTGCAGAATTCAGGGCTGACACCGTCCACGGTAGCTCCACTATCAATAAAGTTGGAGTTCAGGATGCAAATATCGTCAGACAAGCAAGGCGCCGTACTCCTCGTATGCAACAAGCAGAAATATTCACGGGAAATCAATTCTTTTTCTTCGTTTTCCTTGTTTTCTTGGTCACAGAGTTTTACTTCACGAAATGTAGACTTCACAACATTAACATCGTCGATCAACTCAACACTATGCCCACCAGAGTGCTCGACCTCCGGTGGACGGATTAGTTTGACGGCTCAGCAGCCGACGAAGAGCGCAATTGCTCGTTTTCGACCATTAACCTCTCCAACATCGCGTGAATTTGCTGCAGTTGCTGTTTTTGCTGCAAGTGACGCGGTTTCTTTTCGGGATGCAGCACCCAGTAGTCATCTACATGATGCATGCCTCTGCGACAGCGATAGCAAAGAGTGGTGGTTGGCTTGTGACCACGCGATGGAGCGCTCTGATTCGATTTGGGAGCAGCACTGCCTCGACCTTGCTTCGCTCCAGCCCCACGTCCTCTTTTTCCAGTCTGATTTTCGCCTTGGTGTGTCGTTGTTGACTTGTCTTGCACTTCACACTCCAGAAACCCTTCTTGGATTGCAACAGTCAAACTACCGGGCTGCTTACGCTGAATGGCATTCTTCACCTCAGTATTGGTCAGTCCATTGACGAAAAGATTCACTGCACTCAATTCATCAAGCTGAACCACACGCGGAAGTTCCCTGAATTTTGACACGTAACCATTGTAAGCTCCAGTCTGACGAATCGTTAAAAGCTGGTTCCGCACTTTATCGTCGAAGTTTGGTTCGCGGAACTCACGTTTCATTTCAATCTTCACACTACTCCACAACTTGACTGGCAGTTCATCTGTCATGTAGCGTTCATACCACGCCAGCGCGTTCTTGCGGACACACTGGTTTAGCTCGCGTGCAAGCAGGTGGTCATGCTGTTGAAGATCGCAACCTTTCTGTTCGAAGTAACTCTCAAATTGAAACAGAAAGCTATACAATTTGATCCCGTCGATCCTACCGTCGAATATCGGAGGGTTCACGTCCATTTTGCGTAGACGTGGCGTTGATGACACTGTGGTTGCTGATGTTTCATTTGTAGAGAACACAGGAGTTGCCATGGTGATGTCTTCAACTGGACGAGTCCTTCTCTGCTGCGGTTCAGCTGTTGGTGGTGATTGACTACGCTGGGGTGCTTGTATCGCACCATCACGAGCTTCGGCGGCCATTTGGTGAGCTGCCTGCGCCATCGTTTGAGATTGGTTCAAGGTGGTCAACATGTTTGTCATTCCTTGAACGAGATTTGCCAAATTCCCTTGAATGTCAGCCATCTCAGCAGAGATTCTGTCGCTAACACTTGTCAACGAGGCAGTAACCCCCAGTCGTAAACTGTCGTGCAACGTAGTCATCTCTTGGCGCACTCCAGTCAATGCTGTTTCGAGTTGTTGATCTTGCGCTTGGTTGTTTGCTCCAGCGTCGTTGTCACCATTTCCCAGTTCCAATAGCTGGTGTTCTGGTGCTGTGTCGCTCCTTCGGACGCGCCGCGCAGTGCTACGCGTCATCATCGCCATCAAGGTCTACTATGTCACAACTTTAGCTGAGCTCACTGCTCGAGCTCGGCTAAAGAATGCGATTTGGTAGCACTTGCAGAGGAGTGTAGGTCTCTAATAGCCCTGTTATACTTAATAGGAAGTGCGTCCACGGGTGGTATTAAGTTGGCCAGGGTTCTCTGTACAAAACTAAGTGAATCCAGTTTGTAATAATAGTCACTTTCATTCTCTAAAAGGTGCTGATGATTACCAACATTTTCTAAAAGGCGCGGCCGTCTCTAAAAGGTGCTTGTTATCCTAACCGATATTTAACAGGAGGATGGCAGCTTGGCCTGTCACGCCAAGAAGCGGAGTCCGTGCAGTGATGTAGGTGTACGAACATCGAGCATGCACTTGACGAGCGTACTAAGCGCTTAAACCACCGTTTCCACGACGTATTTCTCGACAGACGCGTAGTCGTGTACAGTGAGTATATTATGCAATGCGGGGTCTCCCTCTGAAACTAGCCTTTCCGCAGGCGGGTGATGCATTTTGACAGTGGGAATGCTGCAGGAACATGGTTGTGGTTTCTGAAGTGCTGATCTTGTTGTCATATGTGGAATGTCCAAGTGATCTGAGCAACAATAGCAGGTGCTTATCATTTTTCTTACTATGGCTAGCCCCGGACCAATGCCTTGCCTACAGGTTGTAAACTGTGCGACTGGTCATTACAATAGGACATTCAAAATTGCAGACTCATATATGGTACATGTATAGCACCATTCCCAATGTCAAAACGCCTCACCCGCCTACGGAGAGGCTAGTTTCCAGAGGAGACCCCGCATTGCATAATATACACACTGTACACGACTACGCGTCTGTCGAGAAATACGTCGTGGAAATGGTGGTGTAAGCGCTTAGTACGGTCGTCAGATGCATGCTCGATTTTCGTGCGCCTACATCACTGCACGGGCTCCGCGACAGGACAAACTGTCACCTCTCCTGTTAGTATAACAATCACCTTTTAGAGTGCCCGCCAAGTTATGGAAGCACCACACAATTTTCTTGAAAACACCACATGAACACAAGGATCTACAGCAACCACTTTTACGAGGTCACATTCTAGCTCTGAGTATCTCCACCGGGGGTCTAACCGACGATTTGATCGGAGTCGATCTCGCACCAGTGAGGTCAAACGTGGGTCAAATTGGCGATTGCTGTCAAACCTGGCCAGGGTTTGTGTCACGGATTCACGTGAGTCCAAGGACAAGTAGCCAGCGCACCCGGGGGATAATAAGCAGCAACATCATTGGGTCGCATCCATGGCAGGTGCCTGGAGGCAAGTTCCGCGGCGGGAAAGATAGGAATCTGTCCAATGCCAAGCGTAGGTTTTAGTTTGATGCAGATTTAGTATGAGAGTCAGTAAGGGATGAGAGCTGGTGGTGTTGAAGCGCCGGTAAGGCGTACCAGCCAGCGCCTCTCATTCCGGAATCAACCACAAATGACACATTTGAGTGTTTCTTCTGCTGCTTTGGCCAAGCAGCTTCGTGTGGCTCTCCATGACCTCGACGAACTGAGCGAGAGGCTCCACGACCGTATCTACTACTTCAACGAAGGCATGGATGACTGGTGTGTTGTTTCAGGAGTGGCTACGCGAGCTTGACATGCATCAACAACGGTGCAATATTGCCCTCCTACGCAACATTGTCCTGGAAAACCTGCAGTTCAAGCCGTAATTGTCATTTAACTACCACCCAACTACATCTCTCGTTTGCAACCGCCCGACGCTGGAATAATATCGGCGTTTAGGCGGTAGTTTGGCATCGGCGGCTCCAGCATGAGTTGAACGTGAGGAGGCGGGTGCGCCTACCAATGGTAGTCATACCCGTTGATATGCTTCAAGTATTAGATATTAGCATCCTACCAATATACCGGTACTTCCAGGAAGTATACGGATGAAGTCCTGTTGGCACGATGTACACCCCGATGTGGAAACGAAGGTTTTGTCAGGCCTTCGGACGCTGCAGGAGCGGCTGCGGAAACAGCAACGTGAGGAGCAGGAAGCGGTGTGGGAGCAGACATCGACCCGAAGCCTTTTTAGTATGTAATATTTGGAGCTGAACAAGTATGATAGTGTATACTTTTAATTAACAAATGTATTGAAAAATCCCCATCGAGAATTAAGTTTGAAGTTTGACAGGTATTAATTAAGCCCCATAGTTAAGCCTGACTACCGAGTTGGTGATCGATAAGTGATTAAGTACACCAGGATATTAGACAACAAAGGTATTAAGTTAGCCAGGGTTCTCTGTATGTGGGCTATTTGTTGGCCCTTTTCTACTACAAAATTGAGGAGGGGTGAATCTCAACTCGCTCGGCATGTGGTTTAAAGATCCGTGTGCGCAGCACGCGGGCTTAAACCCAGAACCAAGCAGGGTCACACGTTGCTCGGCTTAGGGTTGTGTCACCGCTCTCAGGGTTTTCAACGGTGAGGATCGGATGTAGTTTCCCTGCCGGCATCTCTGCTCTATCTTCATTTTTGAGTCAGCACGGACCCATCAATCAAACGCCGTCCACATATGGAAACGAAGCAGCTTTCTGTTTCCTATTACAGTACATGTAAACGGTGCGTCGTGAACCTCCTGGTACAGCTCCTTGCATTGTGTACAACAGTAACTTTTCGGGTGAAGTCACTATTATACGATGACATATGTGGCGGCAACCTACTAAGTACTACACCAATGCACGGCGTTATTCACAAAGTCAACACTCGAATTCAAAAAGTGCGCACTCAAAATCAAAATGCACTGTATAAATTTATCATCAGATCAGTATACATTTTCATTGGGTATTGGTTGGTGACAATGCTCTTCGCGATGGCGAGAAACTTGAGCGGAGCATGCGACCGCGTAAAGTGATAGGTTCATTTCCATTCTGTCATCATATCATCTACCAAGTACATGGGGAACCCAATCCAGGTGCGCGTGGTAGTCCAGTGTGTCTTGAAAGACGCTTGCGAATGGGGGACCGTTTGCAGGTGTGGCAAGTCTTTAGATCAAATCAGACAGTTAGTATCATTTACAAAGGTAATAAATCTGACAGGTTTTTGATTTTGAGTGCGCACTTTTTGCATTCGAGTGTTGACTTTGTGTATAACGCCGTGCATTGGTGTAGTATGCAGCGCAAAATATTCACATCCACCGCTTCCAGAGCAGAAACACTATAGTACTGGCGAGATGAAATGCACCACCAACTTTTGACAACCCATAACTTTGTACCCAATTATCAGATTGCACCAAGCTTTTTATTTTTGAAAGCTCTGTCTTTTCTCTTTTAAGTAATCTCATTAAAAGTGTATGGCTCAAAGGCATCGCTGCTACACTTAAACGAAAATCGGAAGTCCATGTAATTCGACAAAATATCGAGGCTATGTTCACCCCAGATGGCACCAGATGCTTTTCACTTTAGTCAGTTCAGTTTAAAAAAGGCGCCCTTTTTACGAGCGTTTTATGTACCAATTTGCTTGTCAGAGACGTCAAGATGAACAATATGCAGCTCTCTTCCAGGACTTCCGCTGCGGCTGAAAGCATGTTTTTATGAAGGGTGAGCATCCAAGCTACATTCTGACGCAAAGCTCCGCTGTATATATGCGTTCGGGCGGGAGATATCGACAAAAATGCTTCGTGCGTCCACGATCAGCAACTTTATCCGTCGCAATTTGATCGGTGCCATGCCGCTCAAATTCCGAGCTGCGTGAACAACAAGCACAGGAATAGCTAGAGTAAACAAAGAGCTTTCTATTGCAGGTCTTCCGGTATCAATACGATTAGTATTTTTAATTTTATGATGAAAATAAAAAAATGGTGGTGCATTTCATCTCGCCAGTACAATACTTATTTGTTGCACCACGCAATTTACGTGCTGCTTGACTGCTTGGACACGAGCTAAACCTTCGCGTTTAAAACTGCACCACCTCAAGTTTTTCGTGACGGTAATCGTTTCTCTTGCCTCTCAACAATCTCGAGATTGATTGTGCTGCTGCGACCAACGAAGCGCGTTCAAGACATAGTGAGGGCAAAAATGAGTCGGCACGCGACGGGCATAGGTGTACCGGTAACTCACGTAAGAAACCTCTCCTCTACAGTGCAGCAGCATTGCTTTCGACAGATTTTGCAAGAGAGTGACTGCTGTCCCCGACTTGATGTGATGTATTTTCCGTAATATTAAGAATCTTCACTTTGTTTTTGGTATTTTACATAAACTTATCCGGAGTATTCAAAGGAAAATAATATGTGTCGGGTACAGTAGTATCTAATGTGCACATTCAGATGGGCACAGTAGCATGTGCCAAGCTCGTTCTGGGCTCTTCGCTTACAGCACGTTTTGTGTTTGTTTTTGCTGCTCGATGGGAAGGAACTGTACGGTAAGTCTGGCTCGCAAACCTAGGGATCACGTTACGTGCCACCAATGTCACTTCGAGTTTTCCCACTTTACAGCAAGAGCTCGTCTTAAACCAAGCGCATCATGCTGTCTGTGCGACTGTTTCGTGCAGCGTTGCTGCTCACCAGTGGTCTGCTGGCAGTCGTGCAGGCGAACACGAAGCAATTGACATCGAACCTGAACTTCAGTTCTGAGGAGGAACGAGCGGCGACCAGCAATTTCGGATTCAAGGAAACGGATGGATCGTGGGTGATCGATTCCGGTGCCGGTCTCACCGTCACGGTGAACCAGGGTTCATGCGATATCACGTCAATGCTGTGGAACAAGACGGAGCTGCAGATTGCCAAGAAGAAGACGCACATCAACTCCGGTCTCGGTAAGGTCAAGAGCTCCATCGAGTCGCTCAAGGATTCGACCATCCTCATCTCCTGCAAAGCCACAGGGCTGGAGCATACCTACCTATTCCGTCCTAAAGAGAACGCCATTTACATGGGTACGCATCACACAACGGAACTAGAGCTTCCAGAGCTGCGCTTCCTTACACGCCTCGACCGCAAACCGCTCAACAACCCCATGGTGCCCGCATCGAACATCGATGGCATGAAAGCAATTGAGGCACACGACGTCTACGCCGACTCGAAAGGCGTGTCGGCCTCCAAATTCTACTCTGGCATCCCATTCATTGAGGACCGAGTTCACGGCGTTACCGGTGACGCTGGTGGCGTCTTCTTCGTCATGTCCGACTACGCGTACGAGAAGTCCGTGGGCGGGCCGTTCTTCCGCGATATCAACAACCAATGCACCGAGGCGAACGAGTTAAGCCTTTATCTCTTCTCTGATCACACCCGCACGGAGGAGTACCGCTTTGGTTTCCACGGCCCGTATGCGTTGGTGTTCACGGATGGAAAACAGCCTGTTGTTTCGGATGTAGACTTCGACTTTTCCAGGACCTTACTCTCACGGGTTTCGTCCCGGAAGCCGACCGTGGCTCATGGACGGGTTCCATCACCGACAAGAATGGAGTGCTGGCCAACTCCAGCGTGGTGGTGGGCTTCTCGAACGCTGATGCTCAGTATTGGATGACGGTGAACTCGACCACGGAGCCTTTTACGTCGCCCTTGATGATCGCTGGAAGCTACAACGCAACTATCTACAAGAATCAGCTCCCGGTGAGCTCAGACCCGATCACAATCACAGGTGGCTCGACTCCTACCAACTCCGAGGCGGCTCCTGCCCCGGTCACTGCGCGTAGAATGCAGAGCTCGGAGGCGTCGGCTCTCACGGTGACGTACGAGCTCGTGGCTGAGCCCATTTGGCGCATCGGTGAATGGGACGGCACGCCCAACGGTTTCCTGAATGCCGACAAGATCCACACCGCGCACCCCAGCGATTCGCGAATGGAGCCCTGGAAACCGCTCAACTTTACGATCGGCACCGACAAGGATTCAATTTTCCCGTTGGTGATGTTCCGAGCCGTCAACGACCCCATCACGATCAACTTCGAGCTTACCAAGGAGCAGACCGGGAAGGATCGCACTCTGAAGCTTGGCGTGCCAATCTCTCAGAACAATGGCCGTTGCAGTGTGACTGTGAACAACGACTTCAACGCCAAGACACCTACTACTAGTGCGGCTGTAAAGACCCGAGGTGTCACGCGCGGTGTCACCGTGGGCAACTACATGTTTTACGATTACGCTATCCCTACCACTGCACTGGTTGAGGGCACGAACCAGATCCGTCTTTCAATCGTCAGCGGCAACAAGGACACGCTCGGAGAGTGGCTATCTGCTTCAGTGGTTTTTGATGCGCTCGAGCTCGTCTAAACTTTGAAAGCTAGAAAGAATGGCGTAGTTGGTGGTGTTGTCTTTCACAACAAGGGGCAAATACACTGGCATTGTCTTTGGAAAAACCTTTTTCACTTTTGCGTGGATTCGATGATTTCCCCGTGCATTGAAGAAAATTGACGTTATCCTCATCGATTGAAGTGACCTTAGTCATTTGCGTTACTTGGTGGCAGACGCATGCTTGTCCTCCGGCTGGTGATTGTCTCGGAGCGACTATCAACAACGATCACGACCACCAAACGTTGGGTATTCATCCTTAGCTCCTCTACTGCGAGTAAATGGACCGCGGCTGGAATCGGCGCTCACAACTTCACACCATCTTGGCGCGCATGGCACTCTTCATTTCCGCTTTTGCTAGCTTTGAGAACAGCTTCGCCTAGAAAAATCTATCAACATGCTGGCTGGACGCCTGGTTAGTGCGACTTTGATTCTTACCAGCGGTCTGATGTTCGCTGCTCAAGCAGCATCGAGTTTCGGCTACACGTCGAGTGACAACTCGTGGGTGATCAGCTCGGGTGAAGGCCTCACCGTCACCATGGACCAATACACGTGTGATATCACTTCCATGCTCTGGAATGACGTGGAGCAGCAGTACTCGGCCAAGAACACGCACATCAATTCAGGATTGGGCAGCGTCACTAGCTCGATCAAGACTCTTGACGACTCGACCATCCGCATCATCTGCAAGACCACCGGTCTAGAACAGACCTACCTGTTCCGCCCGAACGAGAATGCCATTTACATGAGCACGTACCACACAACCGACTTGGACCTCGCTGAGTTGCGCTTTCTTGCGCGCTTGGATCGCACCGCCCTCAACAATGGGATGAGTGCGGCTTCAGAGATCGACGGCATGTCTGCAATCGAATCCACCGACATCTACGCTGACACCGACGGTGTGACAGCTTCCAAGTTCTATTCTGGAATCGCACATATTGAGGACCAGGTTCATGGTGTCACCGGCGACGCGGGTGGGGTGTTCTTCGTCATGTCCGACTACGCGTACGAGGCGTCTATCGGTGGTCCGTTCTTCCGCGACATCAACAACCAGTGCACGACCGCGAATGAATTGACGGTCTACTTTAACTCGGACCACACGCACACGGAGGACTACCGCTACAGGTTCCACGGTCCTTACGCACTCGTTTTCACGGACGGCACGGAGCCCTCAACGTCCGATGTCGACTTCGAATTTTTCCAGGATCTCGGTCTTACGGGTTTCACCACAGAAGCGAAGCGCGGTACTCTCTCCGGTATCATTACGGACGATAATAACGTACTCGGTAGTGATGATGTCGTTGTGGGTTTCTCCAACGACCACGTGCAGTACTGGGTATCGGTTGACTCGAATGCTACAACGTTCACGTCGCCGCTTATGCGTACTGGCCACTACAACACCACCATCTACAAGAAGCAGCTTGCAGTGAGTTCCGATTTGGTCCTCATTACAGCGGGGAGCACCAAAACGCAGACTCTTGACGTGACCTTCGAGCTCGATTCTAGCCCCATCTGGCGTATTGGTGAATGGGACGGCACGCCCGACGGCTTCTTGAATGCCGCGAACATCCACACCATGCACCCTAGCGACTCCCGTTTGGACGCTTGGGCGGAATCCTGACTTTTACGCCCGGTACGGACGATGACAGCACCTTCCCCATGGCCATGTTCCGGGCTGTCAACGACCCCATCACTCTAAGCTTCACGCTCACGAGTGACCAGACAGCGGATGCCCGCACACTCAAGATCGGTTTGATACTTGCGCAAAGCAGTGGCCGCTGCAGCGTCACGGTGAACAGTGACTGGGCTGCTGGTGTCCCGGCGTCTGTGGCCGTCTCAACGCGCGGTGTCACGCGCGGTGTCACGCTGGGTAACTACAAGCTCTACGAGTACACCATTCCGAGTTCTGCTTTGGTAACGGGTACCAACGAGATTGAGCTGTCGATCGCTAGTGGTTCCACCGACCCCAGAGAGGAGTGGCTGTCTGCTTCTGTTGTGTTCGACGCTCTCGAACTTGTGTAGATTCGACTATGCCGTTGTGAAAATGATACGTTGTTGGTAGTGAATGCATTTCGTGACAAACTTCAAAGTTGAGTTTTCGTGGCGAGAGTAGATGTTGTTGGCAGCAACTGGAACCAGTCACCTATGAGCCACGAAGTGCAAACTCCGTCCATTATCCTCTAAACGACGCGTCACCTCTTGTGTACGAACTGGTTTGTACTTACCGCTGCGTTTACAATGTGTACCGAAACTTGCATCGATGCGAGGAAGTGTACATCTTGACCATAAGCGATTATCAATTGTGATGGTTGTTTGAGCGTCCCGAGTGGCCGACGAGTAGCCACGCGAGCTCCTTCATGTTGGTTGAGGGTGGGAGTGGTCACCCTCGTCGTCACGGCGAAGCAATGGCTTAATGGTGTGCGACACGGAGTAAGGCTCGTACTGGCTGTACAAATCATCCAGTGCCTCGTTGGGGTGCAGCGTCTGTATGACCGACTCGAGATACTGCACGCGCTTCCAGAGCTCGCGCACCATGTCTTCCAGATCCCTTGTACGCTGTTCCTTGTGGTCACGCGCACGTTGCGCGGCGATGGCATTCTTCCTTTTGCGTATGTCGTCCGCAGTGAGCGTCTGCATCTCCCTGTCCGTGAGCGTAATGGTTTCTCGGGGTCGGCGCGACCGAGGTGTTGGTGGACACTTGCCGATTCGTACCCGCTCGAAATCCAAGGCGGGTGATGCACCAACGCTCAACAGCGCGGACACGTCGTTTGCACTGATGCTCGCGGCCAACACCGGTCGCTTGACTTCGCTCTTGCTGGATTCTGCGGACATCGAACTGCGCACTGTAAGTGAAAATGTGTAGTGGAGACCTTTGATCAACCCGTTTAGAGACAGAGACACAGGAATGCATTGCACTAACACAGCTTCGAGGAGCTGGGTACAAATAATCACCCAGTCATGAACCGAGTCCCACCAAGATGCAGGTGAACAAAGAGGTTTTGCTCTATGCTCCAAGATAGAGCACAAACTGTTTTCGGTGGATTTTTTCGGACGATATATTAGGCGGGCAAGTTGAAGCCAAGACGACTGTCGGAATTGTATCCTAGATCGGACACCCAAAAGAAAGTGAGGCCTCTCGTTTTGCAGTGATCTGCTTCCTCAGCAAACACCCAAACTAAATAACCTTTCAAATTGTATGTACAGACGGAAGGTAGACAATACAGAGTGGGCTTTCACATAAAATATACTTGTATTCTTTATATATATCAGGTGCTCGCTAACGAAACAGATCACTGTATACATGTATATTCGTCGCATGGTGCGTCTGAGCTTTTGACGCTGCGCCGCTTCCACATAGTCGAACCCGAATTGAGAATGTCTGCAACTGTTCACTCCTTCATGTCAACGTCCGGTGACCCAGATGGGGTCGTGTTGAAGAGCCACTCGAGCTCGTGCATATCGAGGGCGAGGCTGCCCTTTCGGCGTCGCTCGCCGTCAGCGGCTCCAGGTTAGGCGAGTCCGCGTACATCGTGTACTTGCTGTACAAGTACTCCATGGGTTCGTTGGGGTGCAGCAGCTTAATGACACGCTCGAGGTACTGCACGCGCTTCCAGAGCTCGCACACAGTGTTTTCCAGGTCGACGGTGCGCTGCTGCGCTCGACCGCGAGCACGCTTGGCTGCCACCCGGTTCTTGAGTTTTCGGATCTCATCCGGACTCAAGGTGCGCAGTTCTTCTTCGGGAAGCTCGAGCTCGATGGTTTCGCGGGGACGCCGACTGCGCGTGGAAGTAGGATACTTGCCGACTTGAACTTGTCCGTGTTGCACCTTGGAGGACGCATCAGGGCCCAGTAGGGCGGCAATGGTGGTGGCGTTGACGTTCATCGCTTGGAGTGGAAGATCGCAATGGAGTTTGTGTCACGAGGCAAGTTGCAAAGTGTCTGTTGTTGCCAGCTTCACTTGACATGCGATGTCAACTTCCGCTTGGTTGGGTTGAAGATCGACAGCGGACCGCATGGACGTCGGAAAATTGAAGGATAGTATCCGTCGGAGTATACGGAGCGCATCGCATCGCTGAATAATGCGTTCAAATATATGATTTTCGAGTCGTGCGACCCGCCCAGTGCGGGGTACATAGATGGATACAGACGTCTTCCAGCGGACGTCACGTCGTAGAGCCTTCGCTTGCGGGGAGAGACCGTTCTCACGAGATGAGACCGAGAGAGTGATGGTGGTTTCGATAGCAAACCATCACCATCAAAACTTTGAAAGTGCAGCTTTGGTGACGTTGGATACGATTACCTCCGACTCGATCCGATCCGTGCAACGCTCACGAACGAAAAGCCGGAGTGTGCAGGTTGGTGTCATCCCTGCATTATGGCAAATAATTTGCCCCCGCCAAGCTAGACTCGATACCACGCTGTGGCTCACGACGATGTAGAGCAGCGCATGAAAAGGAGGATTGAATTTATATATTCGTGTAGTCTGTACTTAGCATCGTTTAATGCGGGCGGGGGCTTCGCTTTACATCGGTTGGTCTGCGCTGCTTGGATCGATTGGTATGAAGTCGAGCAGCCATGCGAGCTCGGTCATGTCGACATCATTGAGACCTCCAGGGGCCGGCCCTGTCAAAGGCTGTTGGCTGCGTGATCCGTCGTACGGCTCGTACGAATGGTACAGCCCGCTCATGTCCTGGTTGGGGTGTATCGACGTGATGACACCCTCGAGGTATTGCACTCGTTTCCAGAGCTCACACACCATGTCCTCCAGCTCCTGAACGTGCTGCTTCTTGCGGTCGCGGTCGCGCTGTGCTGACACGCGATTCTTCTTCTTCCGGATTTCATCCGGGCTGAGTGTGCGCATGTCTTCGTCGGTCAGTTCAATGGGTGTCCGTGGGCGCCGCGTCCTGGGCGGTGGACACTTGCCGATCTTCACTGTGTCATTTCGCTGGGGAGATGATCCTCGTGCTAACAGACCGGACACATCCGTAGCGCTAATCGTGGGAGGTGAAATCGACATCAGTTTTGATATCTTCGTGAGCCGTGTCAAAGCGTGGCGTTAATCGTTCAAGTGTGCTCGTCAAAGCAAATTGACTAATGAACTGATCTCTCACGAATGATTTACCAGAGCTCGACGACAAAGCGGTACAGCTACAAAACCAACACTCACGCATCAGGTACGTTCAGCAAAGGACATATCGCCACCACGAAAGCGGTCGCCTCTCATGGCTTGATGTCATGGCTTGACAATATCAAGATATGAAGCTATGCGCCAATTTGATCCGGGAAAATCAATCTGTTCGTATGAATGCACGGTCAAGTAAGATTAGTTCAGACAAGTGTACCCAGTACGGTACACGTTACGTTTTACACCAGAACGGGCACGTGGTAGACGAATGCGATCCGATCTGCTTGGTCTCAGCTAGCTTCAGCTTGTCTCATCTACTTTTGAGTACATGCATGTACATGTAGTATCAATTTCGGTGGTCTTGGATTGAAACCAACGCTAGCAGTTGAATGCGCTACTACATGTACGTACCGACATTCTTGAGGAAATGGGTTCGCTTGTGGGCTTCTGCTGCTAGCCGCTGAGGCGATGTCTCCAGGCATGGTTGAAAGACGAAGAACTGTTCACCTTGCTCAGATATCTCTTCAAAACCGCACCAGCGCATGAACGATATGGCAGCTGCGTCGCCCAAAACGCCAACATTAACATCAAAATACTTGTTGCTGGCGCGGATACGCTGGAACTTCAGCTCTTCTGGCTGCCTTGCAATGTTATCTAGATATCGAAGCGCTGTGTGCAAGCAGGACAACTAGATGAATACAACTTTGGTAAATGGGTAGCTTCAAAAATGGCTCCGCACCTGCAGAAATTGCGCTTTGGCAAGATGCAGGATCACTTGACAGCGTTTCCAGGAGCGCTTTCTTCGCTTCACCTAGCACACGGGCAAGGATTCAGGGCACCCGAAAAATAATACTCATAAAAATACATTCGCATTTTTAATTTAATGATTAATTCCGAGGTATCAATTCATTTTTGAATTGAACACAATTCATATCTTAATTGTAGGGAAGCGTCCTCCGTCCACCAACCGTTTGCCTGGTGGGCTCCTAGCATCTCGGACTGCCCAATACACCAGGTTGTCAGTATCAAAACTACCTACTAAACCCCCACCTCCCAAGCCCCACCGCCTCCAGTGTCTTCCATGGTCCTCACGAGCAGCCAGATCTGCTCCATGCTTTTTACTGAAGTTGAGGGTGGTTTCTACAAGTGCACCATCTGTGACAAGCACTACAAAAAGGGGAACGGTTACACAAACCTGCTGAACCACCTACGACGCAACCACAAGGACTACGAACAAGATGCCCAGGAGGCGGCTCGCCGCCAGAACCCGCTGTTCTTGCGCCTGGTCAGCCAGCGAACTCGCGATCTGTACCGCTGGATTGAGTGGGTGGTCTGTGATCGCCTACCTTTCGCATTTGTCGAGCGACGGCTCACACGTCTGAACGCTGCTCTCTCGTCTGTGTCCGAGGAGACCCTATCGCGCTACATCGTGCTACTCTTCGAGATGGTTGAGCACCGCGTTGCCGCCGAGCTCCCTGAATCGTTTGGTCTAGTTTTGGACGGCTAGAGTAGCAGCAACCGTCACTACGTCGCGATATTCGCGGTATTCGACAGTGCCTCTGATCATACCGGTAATACCGGTAGTGGCGCGGCGAGCGAGTACTACGACGACCTGGAGTGCACGTCGCGCCGCTTTATTTTGCTGGCGTTCTCGCCCGTAGAGACAGAGGAAGATTTGAGTGCGCAGAGTCAGTTTGATTTGATCGCGGACACGCTGTCTCGTTACAAGAAGCCATGGTCGGCGGTCAAATTTATGGTGGGCGACAACTGTTCTGTGAATCAGTACATTGGGCGAAAGGAAGGCGCAATCCCGCTCGTCGGATGTGCTAGCCACATATTCAATCTGGCAGCCAAGGACTTCCTCAAGACCGAGGACGAGCTGATTAGCAAGGTCCACGCCCTGATGTGCAAGCTGAGGACGATCAAGGGCCGAGCAATCCTGCGCCGCGTCTCCCACCTGTCACCGCTACTGCGAAATGACACCAGATGTTCGAGCACCTACGAGATGGTTGAGCGGTACGTGAAGCTCCAACCGGCCATTGCCGGGTTAGGCCACGACGTCCTGGTCCAGCACGAAGTGCAACCACTCCTGCTGCGTCGCGCGGAGCACGACCGCGTGAAGAAGTTGCTGAAGGACCTCGCAAAGTTCGAGGGAGTCACAGAAGTCTACCCTAACTTAGTCAGCTGTGCGACGTCTGTTTGACCAGGTCATCAAGGAGTACCCGGCGCTACGGACCCGACTGTCTACGGATGCTGCTATTGTGAACCATCCCAATTTAGAACAAGGTCTGGGGAAGCTTCAGCGCGGAGAGTCGTTGAATGTTGCTGAGAGGTCGGCGTGCTGCGAATTTAGATCAGCGTCCCTCGAAACGGCGCAAGCAAGAGGCGCGGAGGTCAGCTCAATAGTCAAGGCGGCGTTCAAAAGCGCAAGGCAGTGAAGCGCTCGCATTACGTGGACGTTGCGTACGTCCCGCCGACGTCTAACGAGTGCGAGCGCTTCTTTTCGGCAGCTAAGTTAGTGCTGACGGACCTTCGGAAGAGTCTCTCCCCACCAAGCTCGAGATGCTCATGAGTCTCCAGTATAATCGCGACCTGTGGGACGTGAACACAGTCGATGAGGTGCGCACTCGAATTGGCAGGAATAATGGTAATAATTGAATGATTAATTTCTGCTCTTGGCTGTGAAGTATTAATCTTAGTATTGCATTCTCGGGTGCCCTGCAAGGATTAGAATGCAGAATATTCATAAACGAAGACAAAGAGACCATGCATACCTCCACCAAGAAACTCCGCTGTAGACGTCTCAAGTACAAAAACACTGATGTCTGTCAAGTGACCACCCGACTTAATGGTGATGGAACGGATTTCACATTCTGAAGGCGTGGGAACCGAGAACTCGCCCCCACCCTTGCCCCCGCAAGTGACGCTCCGTCCAAAATTGGTACGAAGAGTGATGCTATTAGAGACCTTGTGCAGCTGTAACGAGACTGTGAGACGGAACTGTGGTGTCATATTCACCTGGGGATAGGTGTTCACAGCGATATTTGTCTCGAATAAACAAAACGCTAGAGCCGTGTTCAATGTGCCTCGAAATGACTATAAACGACTGGCTGTAGTCAGTTTGAAAAGAGCGATGCCTCGCGAAGACGGCGACGCCCACGCAACGGACCCCGAGGAAGCTGCGCGGGGTAGCGGGCCACGGGCAAACAGGAAGAAAGCTTTTCGTTTCCTGCCCTCCAGTGACATCCTCCTCCTAAAAGAGATGGTGAAGCACACTCCTCGGGTGGCCGGGCATGGCGATACACTATCTGCGTGGGATCGAGTTGCGAGTGGTGTGAAAGGGGTCTTATCGTCGTGCACAGCTGACGAAAAGGCTAGCCGCCGCCGGTTTGCAGCCTTGTTGGATGCCTTTCGCCGCGACGAGATGGAGTCACTTCGCGCCTCAGGTACGGCAGAAGACTTCACCGAGCGGGAGCAATTACTGACTGACATTGCATCACTGGTATGTATGTGTTATATAATACAACTTACATTGCTTAATACGGTTATGCAAACAGTACTAACCTGTCTTTATAAAGTATGATGCACATGTGCAGGAGAAAGCAGACAAAACTGAGAAGGAAAAGAGAGAAGCGGAGCGGCGCGAAAACGCATCAGCAGAGGTGGTTCGAGATGTAATGGCGGGGTTGCGTCGCTCTCGTTCAAGCGACTCGGACAGCGAGAAGCCTTCAACGCCAGCAAAGCGCCCAAAGAGAACAAGTACTGAGATAATCGCGGACTATCTCGAAACGAATGCAGCTGTACGGGGCAGTCGATCTGAAGAAAAGAAGCAACAGCTAGACCTAGAAGCACGCCGACTTGCTCTGGAAGAGAATCGACTGGAGTTAGATCGCGAGCGTAACGAAAGCTTCATAACAATGATGTCGACGCAGATGAGTATGATGGCAAAGCTCATGGAGACAATCACTAACGCAAAGGATTAAAAAGAAATCTATAGCTTTCATTCACGCATTAAGCGGTTAGCTATGTAAGTACTCCTGTACACTAGGAGGTGCGAGTCGAAAAACTTCGAGGTCTGACTACCATATAGGCAAGTGTGCACATTCACTAATAGCGCACCCATAACATAAATTTTTCCTAACCTCTGCAAAAGAAGCTTCTGGTTCTTGGAGAAGGTCACGAACGCCCAGTAGCGTGTCACTTTACCGAAACCCCATTCCACACTTACACGAACCTTACTCATTCGCTTGTTGAACTCTTGCTCGTCGTTGCTTAGCGATGCACCTTTAAAGGGTGCAACAAAGTGGTCTTGTTGTTCATAAGCTGGGTCGCCGTAGAAGACGTAATGCTTGCTGTCAATGGTAAGAGATGGAGACGCAACGTCCAGTAGCCGACTTTGTTGCAGGATAAATGCATCGTGGCGAGTACCGGGAAATGGTCCACTAAGATGGATGATAATTCCATCGGGGGCAAGTACCGATTGATACTTTAGTGCGTGTTTCCTCTAAGGCAACAACAACAAAATTAGTGTGTTGTTAGGGTACCAAAATAAACACGCTGCTTACCTTGTGGCCATTGTACACGTACTTCTGGTTCTTCTTTGGGCGGCACATTCCACGTACCGTACCATCAATAAAGCCTACACAAGTGCTTAGTGGGGCCCCTTGTCGTAGATAGCGGTTGCATACGACGACAACGTAACGTTCTTGAGGCGACGAGTGTCGAACATCAAGAGATGCGAGAATGACTGGTAGAGGAAATCGAGCACGGAGTTTGAGATCGAGGAGATAGCGGTAGGGGCACGACCAAATAGATCTTCTAGGTCTTCGAGGCGGGCTGGATATGCCATCCTACGGAGGAAAATGCACAGAGCTTCCAGGGCGGAGACTTGGTAGCGCTGCGGTGTTGGAAAAGGGTCCGGTAGCTTGAAATACTTGACTAGAGCAATAATGTCGTCCTTCTCGAAGCGAAACTTCGACTTCCAAACGCAAGACGAGGTGGGCTGCTCGAAATTGAACCGGTCAGATCGCCTTTGGCTGCCATTGTGATTCAAAAGGACGAGAAGTGCGAGATCCTCGTCGTCAGAGCTGCTGCTGTCGCTGTCGCCGCTGTCCATCGAATGAGATGTCAAAATTGAAAAGTGACAGCTGCACACCGCTATGGTCACAAATCTACCTGTCTAATCCGATAGCATTCACTGCTTCTTTTCACTGTCCTTAGAACTGTAGCACAACGTCTCTAATATTAGGATATGAAGCTATGCGCCAATTTGATCCGGGAAAATCAATCTGTTCGTATGAATGCACGGTCAAGTAAGATTAGTTCAGACAAGTGTACCCAGTACGGTACACGTTACGTTTTACACCAGAACGGGCACGTGGTAGACGAATGCGATCCGATCTGCTTGGTCTCAGCTAGCTTCAGCTTGTCTCATCTACTTTTGAGTACATGCATGTACATGTAGTATCAATTTCGGTGGTCTTGGATTGAAACCAACGCTAGCAGTTGAATGCGCTACTACATGTACGTACCGACATTCTTGAGGAAATGGGTTCGCTTGTGGGCTTCTGCTGCTAGCCGCTGAGGCGATGTCTCCAGGCATGGTTGAAAGACGAAGAACTGTTCACCTTGCTCAGATATCTCTTCAAAACCGCACCAGCGCATGAACGATATGGCAGCTGCGTCGCCCAAAACGCCAACATTAACATCAAAATACTTGTTGCTGGCGCGGATACGCTGGAACTTCAGCTCTTCTGGCTGCCTTGCAATGTTATCTAGATATCGAAGCGCTGTGTGCAAGCAGGACAACTAGATGAATACAACTTTGGTAAATGGGTAGCTTCAAAAATGGCTCCGCACCTGCAGAAATTGCGCTTTGGCAAGATGCAGGATCACTTGACAGCGTTTCCAGGAGCGCTTTCTTCGCTTCACCTAGCACACGGGCAAGGATTAGAATGCAGAATATTCATAAACGAAGACAAAGAGACCATGCATACCTCCACCAAGAAACTCCGCTGTAGACGTCTCAAGTACAAAAACACTGATGTCTGTCAAGTGATCACCCGACTTAAAGGTGATGGAACGGATTTCACATTCTGAAGGCGTGGGAACCGAGAACTCGCCCCCACCCTTGCCCCCGCATGTGACGCTCCGTCCAAAATTGGTATGAAGAGTGATGCAATCGGTCCATGCCCCTTTGTGGCCACTTACTCGAGCAATAACCTCCTCCGGTAACAGCTCGAGAGTGACTGTTGGCTGAGAAGCTTGACGCTTTGCGCCAGCATTTCCGAACATTGTACCGAAAGCGGTAGTGTTTCCATCACCGAGCATCGGAGCTTTTTCGTACGCAAACTGCAGGCCATCAAAGAACTGTCCGCCCCACACTGCATATCAACCAAATAATAAAATATACTTCAGTATTAGAGCACATTTATCACAGCAAGTTTGCAAGCGGTAAAAAAGGAAACGTACTCAAGACGCGTGCGACACGATAGCCAGAATGTGCCTCTGCTACAGCATCAAAAGATCGTCGCCCGCTAAGCTCTCCATCGGGGCCAAAAGCTCTTAGAGGTGGGGCAGACACGAAATTATTTTTCATCATAGTGCAGAAATCTCGAGCTTCTGCTGGAGATTTTGCCGGTATCAGGGCGACATGACTTATTACAGCCGCACCACTCGATATCCACTCGGCAGGTCCCTGAATAAAGGCGATTTCGCCATCAGCCGAGGGTACTATTCCTGTTACCACGTCCACTTGCCCTGTTTCCGTCCCATTGATATACATCGTGACCGAATTTGTGCCGCACACAACAGCAATGTGTGCGTATTGACCAAATTTTAGTTCTGAGTCAAAATTAGAGATGGTTTGATCGGTTTTGGCTTGCAATTCAAACGTGAAGTGCTGCTCCGAACAATTCCAGACAGCACGAAATTTCACTGAGTTTGAACAGTCGAACCCACCCAGTTGACCTGCTAGAATGCTTATCACTCTCTCACTCTTTGACTCAGTCATTCCATTACGATCGACACGCACCAGAAACGATAATGTACACCCCTCGACAAGAAGGTCGCGTTTTGCTCGAATCGATAGCCACCGACCTCCAAGTAACTGTACTCCGAAAGAATTTCCACCCCCACAATTCGGAATCCTAAACGGCTTCCGCAAAGCGCCTTGCTGCTCATTTTTGCGTGATTCCCATGGCCTGATGCATCCATAAGAAGCAAATTGCCATGGGAAGACGACGAGTCTTGCAAAGGCAAGTACACCAACGGCTTCTGCTTCCACAAGAAGCTGCGAAGCTCCATTGTTTCTGTAGGGCATCGTGCCATCGTCAATGATTCTGACGAAAAACCATTCGAACTTAAAGCCGTGACCACTTCAATAGCCTGCGCAGCGCGCTCGTTTACATCAGCCGACGCTTCCGGGAAGCTCAATCCTGTGCGGCCAGTAAGGCAAAATGGGTTGGTGCACCCCTGTGACTGACAACCAACAACCAGATTTGTACAAATCTCTCGCAGCACGTCGGCAACGGGTACAGCGGTTGGTGAATTTGCTGAGGGTGGCGCGCTCGTAACCTCCTCTTGTTTTCCGTCTTCATTGCGTTGGCTCTTCCAGTCCGCAGAACCTGAAACACGACCCTTGACCTCTGTCTTTTGGGCAGTCCGACCACGAAGTAGCTCGTCGCTCTCACTCTTTCCGCGCTCCCTCAAAACTGCTACTCTCTCAGGAGTATCTCGTTCCCAGAGGCCGTGATTAATCTGAGCAATTGTTGTCTCTAGCCACTTCTCATTCACATCTTGACGTCTTGAGCGCATATCAGCCCAGTTCTGCGTGTATCGCCTTGCAGTGTCGACCACTTCGTCATACCCAAATGAAAATACGTACGACAATTTCTTACCCCAGCCAACCTCATACGTCAGAGGACAGTCAAGCTGATCTTCGCACGAATCGCAGTGCAGCCATCGTTTGAAGTGCTCCGAATACACTTCGGTCCACACATGATCGGTTACATCTAGAACGTATCGAGCTTCGAATCCCATTGCACGGCAGCATAGTGTAAAGCAGTTTGCCCACTCACCACAACGGCCGGTACGAGTATCGAGCAGCTTTACAGGATCATTGTAACGAGGAAATCTGGTAAATGCACCGCACGCTGGACATTGGTATACCTCCACGCGGCTTGCATGTCCTGTTATCTCTTCAGGCGTGCTAGGCCCCTCAGTTCGCACTGACCTAGTTTTGTCGTGGTTGCATGACGAGCAACGAGGCTGATTCATCCAAGTAAAAAATCGCGCTTGAACCAGTGGAGAAGCTGCTTGACTAGCTCATCTTGGTACAGCGGCATCGGTGACGGGTTGGCCCGTGCGCGTTCATGGAGCTTGTCGACCGGAATTCGCCTCAATGCCTCTTCCTGCATCTGCTTATTCTCGTATGACTGTGCTCGCTGCAACCCACTTTGTAAACGCTTTAACATTCCCGGCTGGTGTTGACGATAGTGCATTTCCATGATTGCAGCATCCCCACGTCCGCGCTCTGCCGCTAATGCAGCTTTCGCAACAACGAGACGTCGCTCATCCAAATCCATGATGCTTTTCACTTCGGCCAAATGACGAGCAGCAAAAAGGCATTCACCAAACTCACTGTGCTTTCGACTCGAATCGCATACGAAACCCCCAATAGGTGACAATTGATAAAACAGGAAAACAGGCTGGGCCCCGCGAGCGCCTTCGTTGAAATTTTGCGCAATTTTCACATACGCGGGGATGGAGGAGGATTTTCACCGACGACAACAGCAATATCGGTGATAGCCAGCGTTTCGAGCAGCTCCACGCTGCCCTTAAGCTGTACCGAATCGTATCCAATTCTAACATTCATTTCACTTCCATCTCCAGCAACACCACCGTCTTTGCAGTCGACTCCAAGCACTTTTTGGGGTTGGAACCCCTCTGTCGTCTGTGCACGAACACCGCCACCAAGTTGCTCCAACAGAGCGTGCACCTGCGTCAGTGCACGAGGTCCTCCACGCTTTACACACAAATAAACATAGTCCCCTGATGCCGAGAAATTCAACTCCACTGGCAGCTTCGTAAATCCAGCCGGCGCGCCGACATCCACGTCGCCAGCAACCACCGCGACGTCGGAGATGAACCGTGACGTCTTCCACTCCATCGGATTCACAGGCTGGAAAGCTACAACCAACATCAACGCCATAAGTACTCCCCGCCTAAAAAGACAACTTCCAGACACTTTTTACCTGTAGTGCACGTTTTGGCACAGGGTTCACAGATGAGCGTGACCAGCGGGTCCTCTCCACCAGAGTTTATCATCCTGAAAGCAGGTTGCACCACTGCAGCGCTTCCAAAAGTGCTTTTAGTGCAGATCTGCCTCCAGTCATCTGCCATCTCTGGCACTCCAGCAGTCGATTCTACACTGGAAAAGAGGAAGAAGCGAGGACGAGACGTCATCGACACTGCGATAGTCGCCACGTCGCCCTTACTAGGCGCATACAGCACTTCCCCAGTGAACGAAATCAATATTTGCTCGTCTGGTAGCACCCCCACGAGCGACAGTAGCTGGCATTGTAGTAAATCCACCACCAGCGTCTTCCGGTCCGCAGAAACCTGCGTCGCCACGTAATATCTGACAAATACAGACGATGCAGTCAGTACATACCCCTCTTCAGCAACTAGTCAGACCTGTTGCCCTCTATTTAACGCACTCCAGGCGCTGGTACACGACCACGACGTCCAGCGTCGCCGTCTCCATCTTCTCCTTGAAAATCGAAATCTGCCGCTTTAATAACGTTTCTTTCAAACTAACGTTTGATAGGTCAATAGAACGTGACTTTTGGTTGAAGTTGAAGCGACGCGACCTTCACTCTTCATTCCGCGTTAAGCCATGCACCAGTCCACGCGCAGGCGGCTAGGCGGGCAGCAGCTTCAGCGTCTGCGGGAACTGCGCGAGGCAAGTGACGGCAATGTGCGCGAAAAGCACTTGAAGCGGAGCGGAGTCGTCTCCACCCCCGTGCAGCAGCCGTCGGTGTCGCGTACAGTGGACGCTATAGTGCAGGAGCGACTGCAGGAGCGAGATGGCGTGTCCACGTCCGCTCGTCTGAGGAAAAAGTGACGGCGGCACGTCATGGGATGCAGACGGAGCGCAGCGAGAGGAAGCCATGCGCGCTGAGGTCCGTGGAGAAGACCAAGACGACGAGGAAGATCGCGTCTGTACGGAGACGAGGAGGGGCGACGTCTACGGAGGAAGACAGGAGTGATGGTCGAAGGAGGATGGGCAAACAGGATGCGGAATGGATCGAGAAGCAGTTTCAGTACAGTACACGGGCTGCGACGTTAGAGAAAGAGGTCCAGACTGCGTGGCTGAGCTTTTTGCTGGTGCAGGGACTTCTTCTTCGTCCGGTGGCTTTGTGTCGACGGTTGAAGTGAATAAATTGATGAGCGAAGTGGAGACGCTGAGAGGGCAGGAGGTACAGAAGATGAAGCACGAGCTGAGGAAATTGAAAAGCAAGACGAACGACGTGCAGCTGAAAGTGGAGGAGATTCAGAATGGAGGCGAGTTTTTGGCAGAGCTTCAGGAACAAATTGATGGGATGGAAGCAGCGCTGGCGAGGTTTCGACTTTCCCAGCGAAAAGAGTTAGAGGAGAATGTTCTGGAGGAAAAGATGTTGGAGAAGGAGCTGACGTTGTTTAGGGAGAAGATGAACGACTGGGAGAATGAGCCGCCTCGTCTTGGCCGAGGTGGTGCGAGTTCTGCATTTTTAGGACCGAAACTTGCTCATCTTGGTAGCGGGAGAAAATTTGATGAACAGCATGGTACTCTGTCACGAACGCAAAGCAAGAGTAACAATGATGAAGACGGTGAGCAGGGCTGCGATACTATTCAGAGCGAAAATGGAGCAGTTCGAGCAGGAACTTCAGATGAACTCGGCATGGTAAATCGAGTGCGTAGGCTGAACGACGCAATTCTTCGGTCAGGTGGGCTGAAAGGAGGATGGGATAATCGCGAGCATGCCACATTTACGACGTTGCTGGTGAAGTGCAGCCTCTCCGACGACGTATTGCTTCGACATTTATTTCCCTCAGACAAAGCGAGCGCGTCAAATCAAGACTCGCACCAGGTTGAGCCGTCTCAACAAAACTGCAGCGACTACGAGACACGGGTAGCACGGTTTCTTCGGAAATTCATGCGGAAGATTGTCACTCAGACAGAAAGCTCAGTGCGATCACACTTCGAGTGGTATCTTCAACATCTTGAGCTCGTGGAGGAGAAGAAGCGCGTGATACAGGAGTGGAAGGTGCGAAAGGAACATGAGCGGCAGCTAATTATCCAGTTCAGTTTGGATGCTGATGGAGAAGCACTCGAGAGCCCAGCTCGTGGAGGAACACCGGAAACTAGTCGTGAATCGTCCTCGGGCGATCAAAGTAAAAGAACCAAGCTGAAATCACGTGAGAAGACGGATCGCCTATTAGAAAAATGGAAACTAGAGAAGAAACAGAAGGATGAAGAGCAGGAGCAGCGCAGACGAGAGCTCCAAAAGAAGCGCGAAGCAGTTGAAGCTAAGGTGAGCACATTACTTTATATTGAAAGTACTTTTGCCTATTTTGCTGACCACTAATGTATTCGTTTTCGTTAGCGAAAGCAAGAACAACTGGATGCCAAACAGAAAATCTTGCTGTATAAGTTACAGAAAGAGCAAGAGGTGATGATGCTGGATCGCACAACAAAACATCGTCAAGATAGTGCAACAGAAGACGGCCTTCAACTTCAAACCGGGCCTCTATCATTTGTGTCACCGGTACGTTAAAGATTTTGCTTTTGGGTTTGAGAATTTGTGTGAGGGCTTACCTAACTGCTTTCAATATGCGTAGACGTCCAAGGAAGATTTGGTAGAGCGTTCCCGAATCGCAATTGAGTATGCAAAAGCCAAGCGTCTTAGACTGCAACAAATTGAAGAGCGTAGGCAAAAACAAATTCAACTACCGCCGCGCCCGGAAGCCAAGGAGGTTGACGGAAATGCTAACACCTCCCCAAATCCAGTGTTGGTGCTTAATCCGACTGAAGCATCAAAAGCGCGGGACCTCAGCAAGGACGAGCTTCGAAAGAAAGCGAGACTGAGGGAACGTCAAAGCGCCCATGATGCATTCATCCCTGGTAAAAAGGCGATACCTGATGCTAAGTTCAAAAGCTTTGGCCACTTGCCGATTCAACCACGCGCGGTACCAGCATGGAGGAAAAATATTTAATTCTCTGGACGAGTTTAAAAATGCCATACAAACGCATACGAATAAGCAGGACAAGATAGCCTGCGATGGTTACGAGGCAGGATTATGCTCTGGACAACCTACACACTTGCAGCTATCGCCGCAAGTGCACTCTCCTCCAGAGGACATGCCACAGCCAGGAACGGCCCAGCCAACTGCAAGCGCAGCAGTATGTGCCACCGTCGTCATATACCTCGGGCAGCCATTCTGTGGGCAAATGCTCATATCACATTTGTGAGGTTGGTGATACTCGTTTGCACTCACTGATACATTGGACCCCGTGTCATTTGATGAAAGACTTGGCGGCAGTACTTCCATCGGTATCCCCCAGGCTTCTTCTGACAACTCCAGCATTTCAAAGCCGACGTTATCAGCAGCTTCTACAAGCGGTGCGGAGTGCAACATCATGGCTACAACCAACACCTCAACGCGGTCCGTCAGAAGCACAACATTTTCTACGGCTTCCACAGTCTTGAGGGCGTTTTCAAGCCTCACGCCACTTAATCCCACATCACTCAGATCATCTACGCGGAACCGAAATCGTCGTGGCAACGGTGTCTCTGCATGAACCTCCGAGTCGAAACCAATGTCCATTATGGCCGTACAGAGGTCGTCAGCGTTCATATCTCCGCGTACAGCAACTTGACGCTGCTCAAAACGAAGTCTAGCAGCTTCCACCCCTTCTACAACGCGCAGAGCATTGAGAACTGATGAACCGCAATTTCCAGGACACATCATATCCGGTACATGGAGCACTACTTCTTTCCGCGTCCACTCTGTTGTTGACTGCTCGATGATGTCAATTTGTGCAAGTTTGAGATCTCGCAGAGATGTCAACGACGACTCCAAATCTAGCGATTGGCCTCCACGAACTACAACAAGCCGCGACGACGGAGAAGACATACTCCCGCTGTCTGACTCTTGTAGAACGGACGAGGACGGTGTCACACTACTGGGAACAATGTGCACACTCCTCACACCCGATACTGCCGTCAACATCGCCACAAATGCGTCGATTCCCAATAAACTCGAAAATGGCTTGATCTGAAGTAAATACCGCTGCATCATTGTGGCTCTCGGTGTCGACAAAACAGTGAGAGGATGAAAGTCACGCGTACTGATGATCTGGTTCGTGGATGTTGCAACGCTTGTGAAGGTGTTGCTGCTTGTTAGCAGCGGAACCATGCGCGACGTCGACAGTGACGTTGGACTATTGCAAGTACAGTCTACAACACAATTGCAGTCGCCGCCAAAACTCCGCGAGCAGCCATTTTCCAAGCAGTTGGCGACTTGTGAGCCGTCGCAGCGTGCATTTGCCGAAGCTGGAGACAGCGGTGGAAACGAGGCTAGCTCAGCAGTCCCTGACCCTTCGGGGGTGGGTATCGCACTGTTTCGAGGGCTATCGTCATAGTGGTCACTGTTTGGTGCGTTTTCCTGAGCCTCACCTGTCTTCGCTTTTTGAATCTGGATTTTCGCACACGCCGCGCACAGAGTCCCTGAGTCACTCGGTGAGCGTACCAGCCTCCTGCAGCTCAACTCAGAACACACTCGTGACCCGCCATGATCCGTGCAGAATCCTGTGGTGCCTCGCGCTGGCTGCTGACAGTTGCGTCGTCGACAACGTCTCGCGCCGCCGTGGGCCCGACACTTGCCTCCTCCCTGGTCGATTTTGCTGCATCCTGGCTCCGAACAGCGTCTGCCACCTCCATGAGCAGTGCACATACCCCCACCCACGTCTGCTTTGGGACATCCAGTGATCTGGCAGCGCTTGCCGCCGCCATGGGCGCGACACAGGCCCCTGCCAGCGTCCACCTTCCCACAACCCTCCACTTGACAGCGCGCGCCGCCACCGTGTCGTCTGCAGAAACCTCCGGTCTGATAGCCCTTGGTGCAGCCCGGGAATGAGCACTTCTTGCCGCCGCCATGGGCGACGCAGAAGCCTCCGCCAGCGTCCACCTTCTTGCAGTCCGCGTGGGAGCATTGCGCCGCGCGCGCTTCTTGGACGGTTTAGGAGATGCCACTGGAGCGACAGTGGTCAATGGAGACGCAGGTACAGCAGCTGTGGGGCCGATGTCGTCGCCAGCGCTAGACGCTCGCCGTGTTCGCATACCGGGCAGCGTGTTGAGTTGAATTGTGCGGAGACGAGCAACCGGTTCTATGCTCTCGACTAAGTACGATGACGTGTGGATGGGTTCAGGGACAGCAACTCCTGTTGGTTCAGGGCAAAGGCAACTTTGGTGACGGGGATGACAGGACTTTGTACAAAAATCTTCAACGTCGGCAAGAGTCTTCGACCTGCGAGTCTGGTGTTCAAGCAGAACAGAATTCTGAGGTTCCAGTTGAGGCTCTTGCCCTTTCAACAATGGTTATTGCCCCCAACTCCTGCTGGGATTACCGCACAGACTGGCAAGCTGCTTTTACGGGGTTTCGGTCAACTTTTACATGCGCATTGCACGACATCTCGGTGAGATTCTCACTGTTTTTGCTTCTCGCCCACGACGATCCCGAGGTGGATGCTGTCTTGCATCTCTTTCGCTGCAGGTTACCACCGCAAATACATCGTGAGCTGATCGTCCAATCTCGATACGCACGGCGAAACGCACCTTCGTCGAGGTTGAGACGGAAGTTCCAGTTCTCCAGCTCGCGGATCTTGGCGTCCAGCTCCTTCTCGCTCAGCTGGGCCAGCTCTGCCGTCGCAGTTAACTCCATTAGCAGCGTTCACATCTACTCGTCCAACAAGGCAGCGCACAAACCATTGAACTCGCGGTCCCCCGCCGCGACCGTCGTCTTCTTGTGCGTCAGGAACTCGTTCAGCGCCGCCAGCTCTCGGCTCAAAGGAACCGTCGGCTTGATGGTCTGCACACGTCAAACACCATCAGCCTGCAGACAACAACAGCAGTCCATCCAACACCTCACCTTAGGAACGACACCCGACATCTCGCCAACCACCACCTCTTTACATCAACATGTTTCCATCGTCAGGATCATCGACCGCAACCAAACCATCCAGCACCCACGCACCTTGAGAAATGCAGCTAAAAACAGGTAAAGTCTGGAAAATCCCCTCTATAACGTTCTTCAGTCCACCTTCGCGTCACATATAACGTCCGAGGCTGCCAATTGCCAGCCACAAATGCTGCTGCGCTCTGGACGGCGCCTACGCGTGCTGAGGGCGGCCTCGTGGCTGGACCAGCGCGCCTCCTTCTTCTCGTTTCCGTCGCCGTCACAGGCGCTGGTCAAGTCGCACACCGAGACGCGTGTCGTACCTTTCTCCTGCTCCGAGATGTTCGACGTGGTGGCGGATGTGGCTCGCTACAGCGAGTTCCTGCCCTTTTGCGTTGAGTCGCGTGTGCTGCGACGCCCCAATGACAACGTCATGGAGGCGGCTCTGCGCGTGGGCTTCAACATCTTCACCGAGTCGTACACGTCCCGTGTGCTCATGATCCGGTGCGTCTGCTGAGGAGTGAAGAACTGTTGATACGGTGAAGCTGATGGTTGCTATTGTTTGCTGGTTGTCGGTGCATTGCGGTGCAATGGTGACTGTGCAGACCCAACAAAATCGCAACAAAAGCGATCGATTCGCCCACATTCAAGCGGATCGAGAGGTTTGTTGAACGTTTTAAATGTGAACGAGGAGCATGATCACTAGACGTTGTGTCTTGTTGATGACAGTGAGTGGGTATTTAAACCCTGCAGCACCCCGGAAGCTGTGAGATCGACTTCAAGGTCACCTTCGAGGTGTCGTCGTTCCTGCACGCCAACGCTATTCAGCTCTTCTTCGACGATGTTGCACTCACGCAGCTTAATGCGTTCATTGGCCGCGCTCGAAAGATGTATGGATCATCCCCTCGGTCGATCCCGCAAGCCCCTGCCAAGTCGGAACCCGGTCTGGTGACCAACGGGTCGAACGCACAAGATGCACGAAATGAAAGCAAGACTGCACGTGCAATCAGTTCGACTGCATCAACGCTGTCCTCCGAAGATGACGATGATTCGGCTAGACGGGATGCGAAAACTAGGGCAGCACGCCGCATCAAAGGTGGTATTTCCGCCCAAAACTATAGCGACTTGGCTGCTGTATTTACCGACTACGCAGACAAGGACAGCAAACTCTATTATGGTGGGTTTACAGCAGCTTGCATGGCGCTGAGCGATGAGTATGAGGACTTGAAGGACATCAGCGACAGTGCTGCGCTTGCAGGTGCAGTGTTTTCCAGTTTTGAAACCCATTCAATGCCGAAGGATTGGCTTACGCTGGATGAGTTCGTCGTGGGCGTGTATTTGATGACCAAGGGAACGTTTGAACAAAAGGCGCACAGCCTCTTTGAGGTTGTGAACAAAACGGGGACGGAAAAATCACTCGCGAGGAGCTGACTCATGCAATGCAGCGCCGTATTCGCGCAGTGAAGAAACTCTTTCCGAAGCTGCTCCGTGACCAAGTTCAAATCCAAATGGCGAACGAGCAGGTCGAAGAACTATCGTCTGTTCAGGATGCGGCCATGGCGAACAGTGTCCAGGCGATCGAGAAGTTGATGGAGGAAGTCGAAAAAGAGATCCCTCTTGCCGTGAATCAGATTTTCCGTGAAGCGGATCTCGACCAGGACGACTACATCCGCGAGCAGGAGTGGCTGTTCGCGTGGCGGGCACACCCGGAGTTTGTGGAGCTGCTGACAATCGACGGCATGAAGAAGATGGCGCAATGGGCATCGGTCGTGCAGGAGGCTAACAACAGCGATGATGATAACGATGGCGATGATAAGACAGGGTCCTCCAGTCAGAGCCTTGACACAAGGCTAACGTACGTTGACTAATACGAAGTATCAATCTTACCCCGATGACCATGAGTTGAAGTATAATACTATAAGCGACGTGGGATGATACCAGGTATCCGTAAATCAACGAGGGCATAAGTGAATACAAATCCACGCACTGTAAGTGAAAGCTTAGACGCATGTTCCTGGCAACATCGTAAGTTGTGATTCACGAAGTTACTCATGCCCGCCACAGCGTGTGGCGAACAGGAAAAACACTTGAAAACAGCAGCACATTCAAGATATGTTTACGGAATTTGCAATGCTCCGCTCGGTCTGCACGATCATGACTTTCGACTTTCACGATCATACGGTATGATTCTTTCTACACAGGATGATGAATTCTCCAAGCTTTAATCGCTTGGCGTTATCATAATGACATGAAGCACCAGCAATCTCCGTGTACCGTTCCCCTTCGTGCAAATGGAGCCACCGTGTACCGGTATTGTAGCCAGTCTTCTAACAGCTAAAAAACAACCACTGCCTGAACACTTGCACCCTGCGAGCGCGGCTGTTCCTCTCGACCACAGATGCCGCACCTTCCCTCCCCAACCATGTAAAGATTGTTTGGGCTCGAATGATATGCAAAATGGATGTGCCTACCTCGTCCTCCCACTCGGGGACTCCTCCGAGGAGTCCTCGGCCCTGCGCCGCGAGTCACGCGATCGCCGAACACCGTTAATCTCTGGATTGTACAGCACCTCCGAACAACGACAATCGCCTCACTCTTCTATTTGCAGGCTTGTGCACAACTTCGCTTCAGACAGGATGCACCTCTCTAGTCTCCTCCTTGGCGTCGCGACCGCCGTGACGGGCGTCTCGGCTGGCTCATCTAAACAAGAGCAAACCGCGCAGCCGATTCTGTTCGCGGCTACCTACACCCGCGACGAAGGATGGCTCAACGGCACGGGCAAGGGTATCTACACGTACAAGCTGGACACGACCGACGGGTCCCTCACACCCTTTGGTGTCACCCCTCTCGGCATCAACCCCATGTACGTGCAGGGCTCGACCAAGGCGTTTAACACCGGCGAGCGGGTGATCTACGCCATCAACGCCGTGTCGGACGAGTCCCCCACCTACCCCGGCACCCAGACCGGATACGTGTCGGCTCTGACGTTGAACACCGACGGCACGCTCGAGCTACTCAACACACTCGAAACCCACGGTGGATCGCCCACGCACATTTCATTGAGTCCGGGTGAGGACTTCCTCGTCGTGTCCAACTACGCTGGTAGTCTGTCAATGTTCCCTCTCAATGACGACGGCTCGCTCGCCAACGAGACGTTCCACCAGGAGTTCCCCAAGGGTAGTGAAGTCGTCATGGACCAGCAGGCTACCGGTCACATCCACAGTACCACGTGGCTGCCTAACTCGAAGCACGTGGTCGCCGCTAACTTGGGAAGCGATGAACTCCTGCAGTACAAGCTCGACGAGAAGAAGCAGACGCTCAAGAGCTTGGCGACGGTGGACCGCCCGGCCGGATCTGGCCCCGTCACATGGCACTCCACCCTAACAATAAAATCGCGTACGTGGTGGACGAAATTTCCAACACTGTGGGCGTGTACACGATCAACAAGCAGAAGGCGCTGCTGTCTAAGGACTTCCTGCAGAACATCACGACACTGCCGGAGGACTTCACAAACTCCAGCACAAGTGCTGACATTCACTTGTCCAGCAATGGAAAGTTCTTATACACGTCGAATCGCGGCCACGACTCTATTGCGATGTTTTCGATCGCGAAGGATGGCACGTTGACGTCCCTCGGCTGGGAGAGCACTCGTGGTACTGTCCCGCGCGGCTTCACGATTTACGGCGACTGGCTGATCGTGGCGAACCAGAACTCGAACGACATGTACGTGTTCGAGGTGAACAGTAAGACGGGTCTGCTTTCGTACACGGGCAACTCGTACGAGATCGGAACGGCTGTGTGCCTGTATGTCGCCGAGTATTAGATAAATGAACGCTTGATAGTGTTGGGAACAACGACTGAACAGCACAAATCAATGTCTTCGGAGTAAATCTACAAAGTTGCTACACAGTTCATACCGTACCTGGTGAAGTACTACACCTTTTACCAGGCAGGCTGGGCGTTTTCACAAGCAAAACGGATTTGGCCTGCTTGTGCAACTTAATAATTCAACAAAAAGGACGCTTGTCAGGCAAAGTGGGTTTCTGATATATTTTTCCCACGCAAAGTGGTTTCTATCAAGACTACTTTCCTAGCTCCATGTCTTCCCCACGCTCGGCAAGAAAAATACCTTTGAAGCAGTGTCGCTCCATACGCCAGACCAATCGCTGCGTTAGGACTTCCTTGTTGCTTTCTACGGCCTCCTTCATGAGTGCCATTCTGTTCGCTGCCAGCGAGTTATACTGGCCTCGTAAAAGCAACTCACGCCGCTTAGTTGCAAGATGCACCTTCATGTGCGCCTTCAACACGCTGAAGCAGCCTCAATTGCATTGCACATCGGGCTGTACGGTGCTAGCCGTAGGATGACCAGCTTGTTGTTGTTGACAATGCCATCCGCGACAAGCTGCGAGCGAGCCAGCGTCTCGACCTGACTGTGAGCGGGGGCGTTGTCGGTAACTACGACAACTTTCTTGCCCACGCAGCACTCCTTGTACTCGTCGCTGTTGAGCGCAGCCACGAACAGGTCCGCGACGAAGCGCGCATTCTCCTCCATGTGAATGGAGCCGTCGTGCGTACGCAGCAATACTAGCCCGTCGCCTGGCGACACACCACACTGGACGTGAAGATTCTTGCCTTTTGACGACGGCAGGGTGACGACTGCACGCTCCCCGACACGAGCCCAGCCTTGGTTGCGCGACAGGTAGATGTTGAAGTTGGTTTCGTCGTGGTAGACGATCATGTCCCCTGCCGCCACGTGCGCGTTTAACGCTTTCGCAAACTCCATTCGCTTCTCTTTGTTCACGGCATTGTTCATGGCGGCCTTCTCAATTCGAAGTCCCTTGACGGTGTACAACATGCCGTGCAGAGCACGGTGGATGGAGGTGATGCTCACGTCCACCGACAAGTCGCTCAGCAACCTGTCCTTCATGACGGCCATCGTCATATCCGCCTGCTCGTCCAGGTACTCCTCGAGATTGGACATGACCTCGACCGTCATCTTCACACACGCAGTCCGCACGCCGCCACGCGGCTGCTGCTCGATGCTGCCCTTAGCTGCGAAGCGCCGGGCAGTGGTGACGGAGACAGCATTGCTAGCTGCGATGGCTAGCCAATCTTGGCCAGCCAAAAAGCGTCAAGTACGCGCTTCTTCGCGCTGTTGCGCTCGAACTGCTTGGCTTCACGCGATACGAGGGGTGGTGTCTGGAGAGTCGCTGGCGTGGGCGGCGGGGACATTGTTCGAGGGTGTTTGGGGAGGCTTGGGGAGGAGGCGAAAACGGAAATGAAGGAGTGTCGGCATGGAGACCACGGGCTGCTTCGCCAGTATCGAGTGGCTGGCGCTGCTTCCCGCTAACAAACCAATTTGGTTGGAAAAATCTAGCGCCAACCCGCTTTGGCTGTAAAACCTTATTTTAGGTTAATTTATAAAACCTCTATTGACCGCTTTGCTTGTGAAAACGCCCAGCCTGCCTGGTAAATGGTGTACACCTTTGCCGGTCCAAAGTGGTGCTAGTACAGAGCAATAAGATTTTTAAGAAATACTACGTAGTATCATACTATTTCAAATTTTCTTTTTCAAATTAGTCATACTTCTACACCTTTGCCACTTCAAAGTGGCAACACTACAATGCAAAGTGGTGTGAAGTAGCGAAGTAACAGCCGAATTTTAGAAAATATTTTTAAAAATTTGACTTTAGATCAAAGCGGCTGCTGTCCAATGCAAAGTGGTTGGTTGTGGGATCAAACGCAAAGTGCTGTTTGTGACGGCACTCCAGAGTTCATGATGCCAAGTGAACCAAGGCACACGTATGCAGCGCGCACTCGCGTGCTTGACGCGTTCAAGCAAGGGCAGGACTGGCTTCTCGTGGCCCACCATAACGCCATCCCGGCCACCACCGCCTGCCGCATCGTTGACAGTGGCTCACCAGAGCTTAAGGGGAGGAGGGTCGCGCGCTTCCAACGTGAAGTGCACGCCAGTGATCGAGATGGCACTGATAGACTACGTCGAGGAGAACTGTCTGCACACGCTGGTGCAGTTGCAGAGGATGGTCGCTTTAGAGTTCGACGTCAGCTTGAGCACGTCTCTGATCAGCCAGAAGCTGTGTGGCAAGCTGTACACAATGAAACAGGTGTTATTTCCTAACCTGTTATCGCTATTGTTCTTACTGATGGTTTCTGTATGACATCATATATACAGGTCCGGACTGAGCCGATTACATGTAACAGCGAAGAGAACATCGAAAAGCGGCGCGTGTTTGCCGAAGCTCTGCTCAAGCATGAGCGTGAAGGTGCTTTTATTATCTATTACGATGAAAGGAACTTCAACCTGTACTGCAAGCGGTTGAAAGGGAGGGCGCTGCAAGGTGAGCGCGCTGTGGTGAAGCTGCCAGCGTCCAAGGGCAAGAATCTGCAGGTGCAGTGCGCTGTGTCGACGGAGATTGGTCTCGTGCACTACGGTTTCCAACGTGGAAATATCAAGATGGATGCTAATGCAGCCTTCGTCGATGCTATTTACGACACTGTGAAAGCGCATGAAACCTACCAAACTGACTTTTCGGGTAAGCCAATTGTGATTGTATTGGACAACGCGTCCGCTCACAGCCAGACAGAGAACCGAGTACGTCAGCGCAGCGACTTGGTGCTGCTGCGCCTAGGTCCCTACTCGCCAATGTGCAACCCCATTGAAGGTAAGCATGGTCTAATGTGTGCTGCTGTTGTTTACTTACTTTGTATGCTGTGCTGTGTATAGGCTGCTTCAGTGTCTTGAAGGCCAAGATCAAGAGTTACTTGGCTCTGAGCCACGACGAGATGCTGGGAGCTCCTCGCGGACAAATGCAAGAGCGCCGCATGCAGCTTCTCGAGAAGGCAGCTGAGAATTGCATGCCTTGCATGACTCTGAGACTTGTCAGCAGAATGGCTCGCCACTGCGCGCACGCCGTCGCAGCAGCTAAACGCTCCGAGCCAATGGAGTACGGAAAGTAGCCATTTGAGCTGGACAAAATCCACTTTGCTCTGGATTAAAATTCACAATAGACTTTTGTGAAATTTGGATGTTCG
Source organism: Phytophthora hibernalis (assembly GCA_012656075.1). NCBI lineage: Eukaryota > Oomycota > Peronosporomycetes > Peronosporales > Peronosporaceae > Phytophthora > Phytophthora hibernalis. Next base: position 322,310 of record JAAKBF010000168.1, on the reverse strand, counting down.
AGATTTTGACCTTAACCGTTTTGAATTGCACTAGGGCCACTTTGAAGTGGCAAATGTGTAGTATGACTAATTTAAAAAAATTAAAATTTCATTTCTAATCACAGAGCAATGTGGTGAAATCCCAGAGCAAACCGGAGAGGACACACTTAAGTCCCGTACCGCATGTCCTCCATGCTCTCAGCAGCCGCAACAGTATGTTGGCAGTGCAAGGCCATCTTGCTCACGAGTCGGAGGTTCATGCAACTGATGTTGCGCTTGGCTTCGCGCTCCAGAATCTTCATGCGTCCCTCCGCAATCGGGCCGCGCGGACGACTCGCCACCAGCTTCTCACGCGCCAATGCAAGGTTCGCCTTTATGCGTGCCTTGAGCACGCTGAAGCAACCCTCTATGGGGTTGCACATGGGCGAATAGGGCGCCAGGCGGAGCAGTTCAAGGTCGTCGTGCTCGACAACACGATCCTCCGTTTGGCTGTGAGCCGGGGCGTTGTCGAGCACGACAACAACCTTGCCTCAGAAGTGTTCTTGGTACGTATGGGAGGCCTTCACCTTGTCGTAAATAGCGTCAACGAACGCGGTATTCACATCCATTCGTATGCTGCCGCGTTCGAGTCGGTGATGGACCAACCCAATCTCGTTCCTCACGGCCACTGGCCACGATCCGACGGGCCGAGGTCGAAGAGATGCCGTTGTGCGCCGCAACGAGCATCCAGTCCCCCTGCTCGGTAGCTGTCGAGGACACGTGCTCGAGCTACTGGCGAGTGGGGTGGCGTTGGCATAGTGAGCAGGAGGCAGAAGGCTTGGTAAGGTAGATAGGCCGGCTTCACAGGAGCGACAAAGTCTCGAAGTGAGAGCAGTGAGAGGCAATGCGCAGGCAGCGCACTTCGTGGCCACCGGTTTGGTCTCCACAAAAAGCCGGTTTGGTCTCCGTTTGAAGTTTCGTACACAAATTAGTTAAGTAACATAAAATTATATTGTGATTTTTGTTTTACTTCACCGCATTGCTCTGGACTAGCACCACTTTGGACCGGCAAAGGTGTACTACGTACGAGTAGTACGGTAAATGTCTACGATAACCCGAGAGCAATCATACTGCAAAATTCCAAGGTCCAGGCATCGGTATCGTAAAGATCCCTCACAAGACATTTTTGGGTACTCCGTCAAGCACATGCTCGTACACGACGAGTAGATGTACCCACAAAAAACAGTGCTTCTTCCTGTGCTTCATCTGCTGTTGGCACGCGTATCCACTTACAGCAATCTCGCGCGGAATTCTTGCACGGTGGTACATGCACCGATACCGGTACACGGCAGGACCGGAACCGGGCAAAAACCAACAAAAAGAGGGGGCGACGAATATATTTGCATTTTCTTTTTTGTGATTGAACGTTAGAATCGCTCACCAATGGAGCAACTTCAGCGCTGTTAATACAAGAATAATTTTAATACAAGATTTTATCCGTGCAAAATGTCTTAGAGTGCCGGCAATATTTATACGAACGACACATTTTTGAATTTTTGTCCAGTTTAAATGCTCTAAAAGGACTGTATTTTGACCAATCGATGCAGCACGCAAAGCCCGATCGATTGGTGGTCTCCATTTTGAAATCGGCGCCGAACTGACCAAGCTACAGAAAAACGCCTTACGGGGATAGCAAAAAGTATAAGAACGGAGGCGTATATTGCGATTTTTGAAGATCCTAGCGGCGTTGTTTAACTCGACTACTTGAGAACAGTAGCGCACCGCCCAGGCATCGAATTGATGAGGGTGTCGAGGTATGGCTGTTTGATTTGATCCCAAGCTTTAAGAATACCTTAACGCAATATACGCCTCCGTTCTTATACTTTTGCCACCCGGTAAGTTTTTTTTCTGTAGCTTGGTCAGTTCGGCGCCGATTTCGAAAAGCTCGTACAAACTGGTATCAATACGTACAAAACAGTTTGTACATGTACAAACCATCTCTCTGAGTACGTTTTATAGTTTTCAAAACTCACCCCATCCGGAGATATACTTAGAAATATCAAGTTCAAGGTTGCACAAACGGCCCGCAGTGGCGTCCATCCATTGGTCCATTGATACTGAGAGCCGTTGAGGCGAAATTGTCTGAGCGCACGAAAAGACTTCGTGGCTAGTGCCGCCATCTCAAGTGTATACGAACATTTCATGGTAACAGTCTTGTAAAACGTACGGGCATATATTTGTACAATCAAAGAGGCATCTAACGAGACGGGGGCGAGGCGGGCACGGGGGGCGGACACTCACGCGTTGACTCTCGCCTGCGGACTTACCGACGGCGCTGCGGGGAGGGCTCCTCATCGTGTCCTACCCCCTTGCGCCTTACGCTAAGTCCTCGGCTTCGGCCAGGCGCGTTTCTAGGAAAATAAGTAACTCCTTGTGAGGGCAACTACTCCGTACCATTGCAGACCTCCGCTTTGCGTCGGTTGGAAACGGTCTCTCTGAGGCCTCTGCATAGACACGAGTAAGCATTCATCACCTATTAATAGGTAATATGAGCATTAAGCGGTAGACGTATGAGCAGCAGAGGCAGCGGCGGTGCGAGGAGTGTAGCGTCAGCCTCATGCGTGCAGCTCGGGCGACTGTGCCGCGAAGCGGAGAATCGATCATGAGTTGGGTTGCAGCCGCGCGCACGAGTTTTGAAAAAAGAGATTTGGTAATTTTCATCATAAAATACATTTGACCAACATTCCTGTTTTGTACCACTAGCAACTTGGCGGCGCAGCACTGTAACTTACCCAAACGGGGTACCAAAGCGGATACTCGTTTTAACGGACGTTCCTCTACAAGACCCCTCTATAAGACAGGACCACCTCTATAAGTAATCCATAAAAGTATTGGCCTTCTATTTATAGGGGTAGTCAATATCTGCATAATTTCGTTTTTTAACTCACATAGACAAATGTTTTTTATACCAATCACGAGCAGAGAGCTGACCACCCCATTTGCTCAAATCAGCAACAGCTCAAGAATTTTATGAAATCTTGAACCGAGGGGGAAATAAGCGGAAATATACTACGCCTAACACGCGGTAAGGGCTACGCACAGCCTTAGACACACGGAGACAAGCAGCTATTCTGCGCTGCATGCTAGACGTGTAGGACTCGAGTGAAGACGACACAGGTCCCCAGTGTGTTGCAGAGTACGCGAGAATACGTGCGACGCGGTATTTCGACCGTCCCTCGTCACACAGACGTCGCGTAAAGCGCTAGAAGAAGTTACTTTACGACACCAACCTTTAAATTCAACAAAGTTTCTGGAGGACTTTTGGATGGAGCGGGGTGCCTTCTTTCTCGGCGTCGAACGACATGAGTAGATTTGCTAGACAGACCCGATGGATTCACTGCTCGCAGCTGCTGTTAACACAGGCGACAAGGGCGGAGGCTTCGGCGGTCGCCATCGCCACGCGATGACATGTCTTCAGTTTGCATGTTGTCATCGTGGTGATAGCGTTGTTGAAGCTCGAATCTTTGGGGGCAAGCTGCTGCTGCCGCTAGAACCGGGCGACTTTTTGTTCCGATGGCGATTTTTGCCTGGTAAATCGCAGCCCAGATAAATATTCCGACTTGCTGAATCGAAAAACCTAAGCTGCTGCTGCTGACATTGACTACCCTAATAGATATTGAGTCAATGAAAAGCTGGTACTGAAAGAAAGCTCTGATTTCAACAAATCAGATCGCACCCAAAACTAGAACCTAAGGTTTGGCGACGACAAAGTAACCTTTTGTCGGCAATGCTAAACGTGCTACACCCTCCATAACGTCTATCACTCGACTGATTGTCTTAGAACGAAGCACTCGATCAAACTGCGCGACCTATGTGTTGAAGAGCGTCAGGAAGGGGTGATCTTCCTAGATATAACCGACAAGCTCATGTCTAGCGTTACATAACAGTCTCACACGTTGTGCACAACGGCCACACGCACTCAAGCTACGTTCGTGCTGTTCTCGCAAGACTAGAACTTCCTCTGTCCGGAAATATAGGGCCACTCCCATAGTTAACCGTTTAGCTCCCGTGTCTGCTAGAGGTCTCATGGAACCTCTAACAGATCGAATAGATGGATGCCATTGATCAAAAGCATCAACCAGCAGCCCCTTGAGTTTACGTTGACGTTGGTAGAGGTTCACACAGACCTCTACCAGTCCATCTCCTAGCGCTATGTTACGCTTTCAAACTGCCGATATAAGATCGTTAAAGGTTCTCCCCTCTCTGCACATCAAATTTTCCCAAAACGCTCGCGATGAGTTTGGACGCTCACATCCAGGGCCTGACAGGCGACTGGGAGGTAGAAGCGGACGCCGACGAGGAGAGCGTTGCGTCAGATGATGTGGCACAACCCCCAGATCAAGGGCGCCGGACACCTACGGATGCTGGATGTGCAGACAGTACCGACGCGCACTGCGGTAGTGCAGAACCAAGTGCAAATAGCGCTCGCGCAGAACTTGAACCGCCGTGCGAGGCGCTGGATAGAGCAGCAGACACTAGCCGAGACAGCGACACACGCAGAGTAGCCGAGGAGTACATTGCCGCGCTATACAGCCACAGCAGCCTTCATGTTGCGATTGCAGAGCAAGTGTCGAAGGCATATCACAAGAAGGCGGAGTACGGGGTTTTCTCTCTGTTCTTCACGGCCGCCCTCAAAGATCATCTACGGAAGTGGACGACCGATGTGTTAGTTGGGGAAGGGCATACAGCGATCACTGAGAGCGAATTCAACGCGTAAATAGGCCTCGAAATCGCGATGAGCGTTTGCCCAATGAATGAGATTGCAGAGTTCTGGTCGGACCGACGCTTTCTCGGACAGAAGGCGTTTATTAAGACGATGCCAAGGAACAGGTTTCAGCAGATTCGAGGGGCATTGACGCTACATCCTCCTGAGCATCCATCATTTGACAAAGATCGCGACCCGCTCTGGCGGTGCCGTGGCGTGATGCATCATTTTCAGCAGCGGTTTGCTGTTCCTGTTGGAGTCAGCAGTATCGACGAAATGACAGTGCGTACGAAGGCACGAAAAACGTTCATACCATCTAAACCTGACAAATATGGTGTTCGGTTTTATGCTGTTGTGGGGTGGAGCTCACTTTACGTGCACTCTCTCTGGGATAACTCGTCTGGCAACACAATGCCTTCCACCCCTGCTGAGCGCTACACAGACCTGTATCCGACATTGCGAACTTCATTGAGCAACACACTGCGGTCTGAAGGTGTAGCAATCGAACGCGACTCGGCGACGGCTATGTGGATTGCAATGGCAGGAAATCAAACGCGAGCTTTGCGTTCACCTACAGTGCATCGGCTACTCGTATCGGATAATATTTACACCCGTCACACATTCGCCCAGGCGCTGCTGAAATTCACAGACGGCGAAATGCACTTGCTAGGAACTGTTCGCATTAATTTGGTAGATAAGTGGAACAAACCTGGAGTTGAATCAGCTGTGGAACGAATTGATGCTGGTGAGCGCGGAGGATGGGAGCTGGTAGCTGCCGTGGGTCCAGAACCTGGGTGGGAGGCAAAGAAGAAATCCCACCAGAATACTCAGCGCCGAGTTGCAAAGGCAAGGCGAAAAACATATGAACCGGCGATCGTCCAAGCCGAACGAGCAGGATACATCGTCTACAAGGACAGAAAGGTTGTCATCTTTTACACCAACGACTTGAAAGCTACACCCTCCGTACGAACACTTGCCTCAACATCCCCGGAAGCTGTATTTTCCTGTCATGGTACATATCCTATTCAACGTTGGACTGAAGATCGCATGCTGCACCGTAAAGTGTTTATGGCGCCGACGGTGATCGCAGCATACAATCTCTGTATGAATGCAGCTGACCGAGTCGATCAACTGCGCAGTACAAATCCAATTTGCCGACGGGAGAAGCGACTGGGCATGACGATGTTCACGTGGCTGATGGACCTTGCCATTATCAACGCACAAACATTGCTCAAAACAGTACAGCCAGAAGCTGCAACAGGTGTATCATTACGCTAATTTAAACGCCGGTTAGCTGATGTCCTTACCAGCAGCGAGAAGCAAAACAAATGCCGACGGGAGATGCAGCAGAAGAAGCGCACACGCGAGACATTGGACGAAACCGTTGGAATGGATACATCACTGCATATGATAACTCCGAATTCCACCGAGCACAGCAACGGCAAGCTACTTTGTCACCTCTGCAGCGTGCGAAACATAAAAAAAGTCACGATACGGGTGCACAAAGTGTGAGGTCGGATTTCACATAGAGTGTTTCACAGCATTTCATAACCAAGACGTCCTCAAACACTCACCTCAGCTCCGGTCCGCTCTGGAGTCACTCTGCCGAGCGTCAACAGATGAACCAGTAACCTTCACACGCAAGAAAAACAACAGAACGATCACACCAGTTGAGAGCCTCAAGCTACCAGAGCCATAACATCAATATACGTAATTCATACCCTTGGAGAGTCCGGCCAGTCCTGCATTAGCCTCTTGGACACGCAGAGGGGAACTCGTCCATGTAGATTGCCTGCATTCTGGTAGAGATAGAGACGGCCCAGGGTCTGGCGCAGCACGCGATTGCGATGCTTGCGCCGCTGCAGCTTGCGCTGCAACCTTCCGGCCGCGAGCCAGAGCTCTTCTTCGTAATGCTCCCACTCGCAAGGAGCGACGCCACACCAACAGCACAACTCGTCGCGTACGGATTCCATGGGGCCTTTATAACTGCACGGCCGACTTGGGGATGTGCAACACAAGTTTGTAGAGGGGGATGAGATGTGGGGTGAAACCGATTGGCTGAAACTGCTCTCATAATTCAAATGCCAGCCATCTGATACGCTACGGTAGAGGTCTTGAAGGACCCGTAAAAATCCGCTGGTTGCTAAAGGGTTAAGCTTTGTCCGAAATTATAAGGCCGAATCGAATGTTAAGTACGGTTAGTGGATGGACTACTAGCTGAAACTGAACTTAGCGCTGCCTTCGCGTTGTCGGCAACAGTGCCATCGCAAGGAAGTCGGAGAAAGCAAGCCGTACTTGTTGGTCTTTATTATCTTGCTCCTATTCTTGTGCGGAATCCGGTAGCTGTTGTTTACGTCCACCTTGAGCGAAGCCTCAAACACCGACTGCAGCGTCATGAAGACGCGGTCAATCTTATCATACCGTAGCTCTCTAAACGCATTGTCGACATTGGCAACGAGCTCCTCAATGGTGAGCGAGTTCTTGCGGTACTGCATCGTTACGAACGATGAAAAAAGCCCAACTCAAGTGCATTACAGTCGGGGAATTAGCTGGCTGAGCTGTTAAAGCCCTGTCCTATCCATCGACCGCACAAGCGGTCTGCACCACCTTAAGACATGAGGTTTGGTATTGTCCTGCTGGATGCGGACTCGCTTCCCTGACGCTCATAAGAGCTTGATCTCAGGGATGACCGAGTGGGCCAGACAAGCGCGGTAAATGTACGGCCGACCGTGTAGGTCACTGTATCAGACTTGGGATCAACATTTCTTGCAGAACGGTGCTCCAGGCCATGGCTCGAAACTCGTCAAAAATTACCGCAACAAAAAAAGGTGGAAAAACTTCAACATCCTGCTCAAAACCCAAATCTCAACCCTACCGAGAATCGCTGGAATCGTGTGAAGCAGGATTTACACAGGTTTCCTGCATCAAATCTCGAAGGCCTACCAATAGCAGTCCAATCGATTTAGTACAAATTGGTCCAGTGTTCCCTCAAAACCTTTCCCCAATCAATGCCGAAACGACTTCAACAGGTCTAGGACAATCTTGACGGCGACACAAAGTACCAGGAGGTATTTTCAGTTCTCTAGAGGTCTCCTGAAGGATTACTGGGGTCGTAGAGTGGTGGGTATTCATTTGAACAGCTAGTGTAAGTTGAACAAATATCGATGGGTCTTTAGATCTGGTTTTTTTAAGCACTTAAATATGGTACATTTTTGAAATGGTCCTAACTATTCAGAAAATCATACTGCTTTGAAAAGCTTTCACCAAGCGTTGTATTGTGGTTGATACTTGCAGCAGACTAGTAACGAAAGTTGAACTTTTGAAACACATTTCGATGGTGGTCTTGGCCGTAGACTTTCACACAACACGCGGTGCTGCATGTGATGAGTCGTATGCCCTTTAAGAAATAACTCCGGATCCTTCATTATAATAATTAAGAAACCTGAAGAAATTACATGTAGCTACACGAAGCAACGTTACATGTACCAGGGCAGCTAAAACATCTCCCTTGTTTCAAAATTAATTATGGGTTATCTTTAGTTTAACTAAGTTTTTAGGGCACTTTCCTTGTGTTCACAAATAATGTTTACTGTAGTTTAAAAATCAATATTAAAACAATGTTTAAATTAAAATTGTTTTAAAAAATCAGGTTTTGTGCTGACGACTTGGAGTTCTAAAGGAACCAGTGCCATGTAACTGCTCACGGCACCCAACTTTATCAGTTCATCTTGCTTACACATACCAGCCTCCTATAAACCACATACATTTGTTGATTTACTCTTTGTTATCGACCTGCATACCATCCTGGCCCCCAAGGGCACTGTGATATATTCATATCGTGATACTTGACACTAACTTCCGTCGCTAAACAATACATTCCACAAGCGGGGTACTTACCCGACCAGGTCCGATGGGAATGATAATTATTATCAGGAGTGACCCACATGAGTCACACTTTTGTAGAAGGGATGAACAAGTGTGTAGACGCGCCAAGTTGTAGACGACCTGAATAATAGCTTCAGCGTCCTTATAATAATAGCCTCATGATCAATTTTCCGAAAGCCATGGAACGTAATAAGATAGATATGATGTCTGAAAATGGGAGGGATACTATCAAGAAGAGACGAGATACTACTTCATCTCCGCACCGGCGAGCACCAAATTCTTAAAAGATCTGTCCTTCTACGAAAAGGGTGCGGCTTACTTCATTTGCAAAAAGGATGGAAAACAATCATAGGGTAGGTGAGATGGAATCCGCTACAGAAGTCCTTTTCTTTGTCGATTACAAATGGACTATGCAATATAGTTATCATGTGCCATGCCAGGAGACCGACGGATGGGCCATTGGAAGAGTCTGCCTGTAACGTTAAGGCCATCGCGATCTGACGCGTTGGTTAACGCTGCCAATTGGCCCACCTCCAAGAGCTCTTCCTTGCCATTACTAAAACGCAAAGACCATTTGAGCACGCCTCTAGGCCGTTCTCAGTCCAGCCAGTCCATCACCTGTCCCGGGACGTTGCGCATGGACACTGTGCTGTCGTCGCTTGTGCATTCAAGAAGCATTGTAACATTCCATCGGACCGGCATCGAGGTATTTTTTACAAGGTCCCTTTCAAGCTTTGCCACTGCGAAGAAGCCCGTATCGTACAGCTGCAGCGAATTGTGAACCTTTCGTTGCCCGCCGCTCTTCTTTCGGGTTGGTAGGTGTGATGTGGCTGTTTTAAAGTCATATTCGTCCATGAGTGACAGTGTAGCAACGATGTGGCTTAATGTCCACCCTGACGACCAGAAACCCTTGCAATCGCACTGATAGGCCGATCGAATTGCGCCGATCTATGCATAGCATCGACTGTGTCATTGTGTGGAAACAGGATGGATGCCAGGAATGTACAAACCTGTACTGATGGCACTGTTGGGGATTATTTCAGTCGGAACGGCGATGTGCGGGCGAGAGGGAAGAATTTAACTTCGTGCACCGACAGATAGTAAAGCTGAATGTCCGGTACACGGGAACCTTTACGTAGACGTCCTAACTTCGAATCCATGTACCTGACAATGCATCAACGACAAAGGATAAGTACATGTTAAACATTTTCAAGGCCGTATTTGGGTACCTGGCTGCCCGAGTTGATGTGACGTTCTGGCCCGCATTATTGCCATGGTGCACATCGTACTCCCATGAAATAAATACAATCGAGGTCACGACCGTATTGTCCGCGGGGTCCATGCATTTGATGAGGTTAGGTTTTCTCTGGAAAACTCGCGCGTGTTCTACCATCTCACCAATGACCGGACCTTCAGCGAAATGACCAAAACTCAAAATTGTTGATGACCCGGTCGCAATCGAGATAAAGTATAGTTGGTAGCGTGTCGTTCAAAACGACCGATGTAGCAGCGTGCTTTGAGGGGGAAACCGTTTTGAGGACCTTATTGTGGGACTCGATAGGGCATCACGCCAGGAGCTGCTGCAGTAGTAAACCACGTCCCCAGCGCTTACCAAGGTATTGCGACCGAAACCACTGTGCGTATTCGTTCTCCTTTTTTGAAATTCAAAACTGAGTTTATCGTTCAGCCAAAATCAGGAACTGCTCTGGCGATCGAGCCAGCCCGCGCTCGCGAATATTTTTCTCGATGTTCGTTTTGAAGAAGTCCGGATTTTTAGCAACCCGGTTTTACCAAACGCCTTTCTAGTGAGGTGTGGGTAGCAGTTGATGATCTTTACACCCGACCAAACTTTCATGTACGCGTTTACGATGTAAGAAGCATGGTCTTGGCTCCCGTACTTAACTGTCAGTGTGGCGCCAAAGAACTTGGTGGCGAACGCAGCTATTGTGCTGAGCATGACGTTGTACGCGTACTCGTGCTCTGTGCGCACAAACATATAGATCCACGGGACGTACGAACGCAGATAGCTAAGAAGATCATGATCGTAGCGTCCGCAAGCCGCGCCGAAGCATACAAGCCTCCAGCGATCTACAAACAGTCAATAGTTAAAACAATTGCAGATACAATTCGGGGTACAACTGAAGTCGATTCGGTACGTGCCATCCGTTAACCCAACAACTCCGTCACTGTGTTGGGCCTCCACAGAATAGTACACATTGCGAAATAAACGCCGAAACGTGAAGATGAACTAAACGACGCTGCCTCCTTGTTGTCCTCGCTAGTAAACGTGTGATTGAACATTTTCAAGATAATCAAGTCATTCTGAAATTCCAAATCTTTCTGGGCGAAGCTGGTCTTATCTGTATCGACTTGAAAACCCCTCGCAACCAAAGACAAGTGCAGGGGTGGTACACATCCGCGAACTTGCTCACTGCATCATGTCAGTGAAGTTGGAAACACCCCAGGTTGTTTTGCGGCTTTTTCATGGACGCCTTGCGATTTTCACCATCGTCTGGTCGGGGATCTTAGCGATCATGGCCTTGTCTTTTGCATACTTTTTCAAAAGGAGAACACGACAGCGCTTTGGACCAGCACCGCCTCTCAACAGACTATCTACCTCTGGCTTTAAAGCCATATCAATCCCGATGCTTTTTGCCCTGTTGTCTCAAGACCATGTTCACCACCAGCCTGGACGTGAAATGTATTGGAAGTAACCGCACCTGACGCTATGGAAGGGTGCTTTAAAAATATTGATTTCGAATGATTCCGAACGTTCGTTTCATTCTTTTTCGTTTCTTTTTCAATTCGGTGTTTACTTGTGGCCACGCGACAACGGCTTCGTTCCCACTCCTGCCGCCAGATTGCCATTTGAGGTGCCAATTCGTACACCAGCATGCAACAGCACCTGCCAGCCATCAAGCTTGCACTGGCTATAGAGCTGTGTTGAGTTTCCGTCGTCCAGGTCGACTCTCATTTCCAGTTTGCAACCGGGAACGCAAGATGGCGGGGCACAAGCGCGGAGCTCACTGGGACCACTTTGGCGACGAATACAGCTATCCCAAATTCAGCGTCAAGAGAGCCCGCTGCAAGTATTGCAGCCTATCTTTATCTGCCGTGGCGCAGAATATGCGAACGCAGACTGTCAATTGCAAGAAAAAGCCGCGCAGTATTGGTCGCATGCCCGCCCACCTGCCACTTGAAAGTGACAGCGAGTTTCACCTGATAAAAACCATAATTGAACTGCTCGAGGCGCGGATGTATCCTGGATTTAACCGTGATGAACGCCAAGCTGTGGACGAGCTGTTTGCTGCAGCACTTCACGAAACAGCAGTGGAATTTGATCTCTTTCACATCCGTCATGGGAAGCGTTCTTCCGAGTCATTACACCTACCTGGTCGCCACCATCGACGGATGTGATTTCTACGACATTGCTGGATAGTAAGTACGCGTCAACAATGCATGATATGGGTACTTCTCTCGTCCATGCTCCTGCCGTAACCATCGGCATCGATGGCGCTACTAATGTTCTATCACGCAGCATGTCAAACGTCATGGCGCATGATCCACGTCCGTGGTTTGTTGAGTATCTTCGCCCGGACCTGAAGAAGGAAGCAGAAGACGAGGTCACAGCGAAGATTGCAGACGCTATTACTCGACTCGGTGTGTTTCTCAAGCGCGACGTTGTGTTCGCGTTTATCTCGGATTCGTGCAATCTGATGAGCGCTGTTCGACGCCAGCTTGTGAACCAAAAGCACGTTGCGTTTGCTTATGGGTGAGGGGCCCATGCACTTAACAGCTTGTCATTTGCTGAAGAGGGACAAGATGAAATCGACGCTCCGGTCTGCGCTATTTGTTTCCAAGACGATCAAGAACCAGAATCGCTGAGCAAAATTTACTCCCAGATATGTGACGGGGTCACACGCACCTTAGCTTTAGAGGAAGCGTTAACACGCTAACCACAACAGAGGCCTAGCGTTCCTGCTGTAAGCTTGCAAAGGCCTGGCCTTCCTGTCCAATATGGTACCGAGTACCAATTGACTTGCGAACTTCCGGGTTAGAGTTAAACTGATTTATATTAAGAACACTGTTGTAGTTTTAACTACTGCTAACTATCTGCATACTGAATCCCTGTCTAATCTGATCTGTTCTAATGGGGACCACCCATTTAGATGTACTGCTTTAATACAACTGACGTACCACTTAAATACGACTGAAGTACAAATTAAGTCCTTGACGTGCCACACACCACGCGTGTGACGGACACCAATGGTGTGGACCACATCACAGAGAACAATGGTCGCCTCCTGTCAAGTGGTCCCATTACACCCTCCCACACCCAAACGGGAAGCACCTTGTCCCAGGGGGAATTCCAGCGAACCGCACAGGCAACGCCTCATTCCGCAATTTGCGCCCGAGCGAACACCCGCCGAGAATCCAAGACGCCCACCGGGCAACATGCCAAGACCCGCACCACTTGCGATGCCCAAGCGCGTCGACTCCAAGGCGCTCCGCGCCGCCGACCACAAGACGAAAGGCGGCGAAGCCCAATCGAAGAAGCCGCCTCGGCATCCGAAGAAGGCTTCCCAGAAGCCCGACGACAGGGCTAAGCCCGCTGCGACCAGATCCCGGTCCAGCAGGAAACGCACCGAGGTCACCCTGCCCGGACCGTACGAAGGCGGCAGCGACAACGAGTCGGACTCCGACGGCGAGACCAACCCGAACCTAGTTCTGGGCGACGACAGCCCGGAATCCCACGGCGACGAAGCTCCAAGAGCGGAAGATGCGAGCGCGCCGACGGCAACGACCGCAGCGACAGCAGCGACAGCAGCGACTTCCAAAGTCCCGGGTCCTGTCGACAAAGCTTCGGACCGCGGCGACGAGGCTCACAGAGCTGCTGATGACGATGGTCCAAAGTTCCGAGGGACGGCGACAACGCTTCCGAGGCCGGCGACGACAAGTCCCACTCGGCGACTGCAAAGCAGACCAGCGACGCACCCACGGACGCTGCCTCAGCCACCGATCGCAAACCCGAGTCGGGTGCAACAAGTGAAGCGAAGCACCGCTTCGAGGAGGATGCCTCGGACGAGGTCGACTACAGCGAGTCGGATCTGGAGTCGGGCGAGGTCAACGACCCAAGCACTTCACCTAAGCTCACCGAGCAACAGCGGCGTCTCCATCCGGGGAGTCCTGCAACTCCTCGCAGTACTGCTGCTGAAGCCGCCAAGCGGAAGCCCAAGTTATCACCAACGTCGGCGACGGTGATGACGTACCCGAAGGACTGCTTCAGCCCGACAACCGCCAGCACCTTCACGATCGTGCCCGCGATGTGAGGGAGGCTGCGGAGCAGCGACGAACCTCGAAGCGAGATCACGAGCCAGCGGCACCTCGAAACAAAGTTCAGCTGCTCGCGCTGCGATACTGGCCCGTACGGGAGTACCGCGAATACCTTCGACAGAGTCGTGAGCCGGGTAAGGCGGTGCAGCAGTACGACGAGTGTCCCGTTGTCCTCAACGACGACACGGGCCTCGCCCGCCAGTCCAACGAACGCGAGTTCACAGACTGGCTGCACCACTTGGGAACCCCTTGCCCGAGTTCACGACTCGCCGTTCCGTATCGACTGGCTGGCCCAACGGCGCCTCCGCTTCCGCATGGCGAAGTCCATCGTGGATGGCCAGTGGCGTAACCGATACCTCGAGCGCTCGAAGCCCACCCCAGGCGTTATCCTCGAGGAGGTTGTGCAGAAGATCCATAAGTCGTGGCAGTCGCAGCCGGTAGAACCGTGCAGTGTTCTTGGCGCCGTTAGCGCCGACCGGCTCCAGGGGAGCGGTCATATGCGGCCACGATGTCGGCGCAGTCCTCAGAGAGACGGCTACCAGCCTCCCACGTGCTTTGATCCTCCGGATAGCCGCGCCACTTCACCAAGTATTGGTAGTGACCGCTACGCCCGCGGCGCCTCAGTATTCTGTCGATATGGAAGTAGAGAGCGCCCTCATTACCGATCAGTGGAGGCGGGGACGCAACGGACGCGTCCACGGATCGGGACGCTCCGCGTCAGGTGTTGGCGGCGCGCGCTTCAGCGCCTGTTGGCCATTCTGACTACACGAAGCTCGTGACTGTAGTGGAGGGTTGCCAACGGCTCTTGGAGTCGCAGAGGACTGACTTAGTGGCCCTGCGAGGGAACCTGCACTCCGTCGAGTCGACTGTGAGTCATTTGGCTCCAAGTGTGGTTCAACTCGAACGCAGTGCGGGTGATCGCCAGCGGCAGGTCGATCGCTCGAGCGAGGACCTTCGACAAGCGCTTTATCGATGCTCGGAGAGCGAGAGAGCCCTCGCGAATCACCGTGCTGAGCTTCACAAGCACTTTGGGTGGCGCCGCGACCTCTACTCTCGCGTTGAGGCGTTGGAGAGCCGTGCTCCTCCGACTGCTCCGCCCCTGCGGCTGCTCCTCCTGCTGCGACCGTTCCTCCGGCGGATATGATGCAGATGATGGCGAACGCGTTTCGCCACTTCGCGAATACGTCGGACTCTCAGAGTCATTCACCTCGGCCTGGTGATAAGGCTTAAGAAGTCCCACGTAGAACGTCGGGTGCGTGGCCATAGCCGACGGCAGATCCAATGTATATGTGTTGCCATGGTCTCCGATGACCGTGAACGGCCACACGAACCTTGGACGCAGCTTTGTGCTGCCCACCGTAGTGACCGCCTGTATAGGGAGGTTTTTAGCGTTTAAGAGGACCTGGTCCCCAAGTTTAAACACATGCACGTTCCTTCGCCCTCGGCGATCACTGTTTTCCTTCTGTGTGTCTTGCGCGGCAGCCATAGCGTCCCGGACACGTTGCCTTACGGTATCACCAGTCTCGATGAACGCCAACAGGTTCCGTTTGACGGACGGACACAGGCCTTTAAGGCCCCGTGGGTCTTCGGCGTCATCCTCCCCCACTCAAATTAGAAGCCGGAGGTAACGACAGTGGCGTACGCGGATGGCGTAGCCTGTTAACGTAGAATGGGGTGAAACCCGTCGACGAATGCACAGCATTATTCAGCGCGAACTCAACCTGCGGCAGCAGCGTGCTCCACTTTGTGGGTTCTTCGGCGCAGACGCTGCGCAACACATCCTCCAACACGCGGTTCACCCGCTCGGTTTGACCGTCTGTCTGCGGATGGTCCGCCGTGGACATGTCCAATCTCGTTCCGAGAAGACGGAACAAGTGTTTCCAGAAGTGTGAGACGAAGCGGAGATCCCGATCACTCACGAACGCCTCCGGAAGGCCATTATGTCGAAAGACATTGTCGACAAAGAGTTCAGCCGCTTGTGGCGCCGTCACACTTTTTCACTGCGGCTAGCCGCACCATCTTACTGAGACGGCAAACGAAGACAAAGATACCAGTGTGGCCGCGTGCATCTGCCGGAAGCTCGAAGATGAAGTCCATGCTCACCGAGCGCCAGCAATCGGCCGGCACCGGCAAGCTCATCAACGGAGCCGATGACGAGGAGCGGGTTTCACACGTTGGCACGTTTCGCACGTCTGCACGTACTTACGAACCCACTTGTACATGTGAGGCCACCAGAAGTTGCGCGCCACGGACGTGTACGTCTTCTCACGTCCAAGATGGCCGCTGAGCGGCGTGTCGTGACCCTCGTAGAGAACGCGATGCCGCAAGTCCTCGTCGTTAGGAACGACTATGCGAGGCTCTTCGCCTTCATCGACTTGGTAATAGAGGAGACCTTCGACCAGAGAGTAGCGGTGCAACCGCGAGCGCTGCCGCGCAGTTATCTTCACCGCTGCCTTCGGCATACCGAGTGCTCTAACGAGATCGACCAGATCTTCGTCCTCGGCGTACGCCTCTCGCAGAAGATCATAGAGCGGGGACTCGAGGTACGCGACGTGCACCAGCTCGTAGTCCGGACGTCGGGAAAGTGCGTCCGCGAGGACGTTCTGCTTTCCTGGCTTGTACTCCACTGTGAAGTTATACTCCGCGTTGAAGGAGAGCCACCGCGTCATGCGTTGGGAGAGATGAGGCGACGATGTCGCAGTCCGCAAGGACGCGTGGTCTGTGTAGATCACAAAGGGTTTACTGCCAAGCAGGTGTACCCGAAATTTCACCAGCGCGTACTTCATAGCGAGAAGTTCCTTGTCGTGTACCGGGTAGTTCTTCTCTGCCGCCTTTAGTTGGCGCGACTGGAACGAGACCACTCGCTCTCTGCCATCGGCATCGACTTGCAGAAGCGCACAACCAATGGCAAAGTCCGATGCATCGCATACTACACTGAACGGGCGATCGTCGTCTGGCAAAACCAAGATCGGAGCGCTCTGCAAGCTTCTTTTGATAGACTCAAACGCTTGGTGAGCCTCGTCGTTCCGCGACCACTCCGTGTCCTTCTTCAGGAGGTTGGTCAATGGCCGCGCCATCTCGGCATAATTGGCACTGTACTTGTGCAAGTAGTTGGCTAGGCCAAACCACTTACGTAGGTCTTTCTGGGATACGGGAACTGGCCACTGCGCAATCGCGCAAACCTTCTCCGGATCTGCGCGGATGCCATCCTTGCCAAGGAAACATCCCAAGAAGGGAATCTCTTCGGCGCCGAAGATGCACTTGTTGATGTTCGCATACAAGCGATTCTCGCGCATGCACATTAAAACCTCGCGGAGGTGATCGATGTGAGCCTCGACGGCCGTCTTGTCTTCCGAGGCACGACTGTGCACGAAGATATCATCGAAGTACGTCTGTGCGAACGCCCGCATCGGCCGAAAAAGTTGCGTCACCAGCCGATTGAACGTGGCCGGAGCGTTTGACAGCCCCTGGGGCATCACAAGCCACTCCCACAACATCCCACTGGGAGTACTCACCGCTGTGAAGGGTACGTCGGACTCGCGCATCAGCAGCTGATAATAGCCATCGACCATGTCGAGTGCGCTGAAGATAGCGCATCCTGCCATGTTGTTCTGCAACACGTCCTTCCGAGGGATTGGCGTGGACGCCGGTATCGTCGCTGCATTCAACTTGTTGAACGCGTGCACCATGCGCCATTTACCGTTGGGTTTCTTTACGCAAAACGTCGGGGACGAGTGCGGCGACTTCGACTCGCGTACCATACCCGCGGCATACTTGGCTGCGAAGAAGGCGTCGATTACGTCGACTTGCTCCTTCGGTAATGGCCACTGGCGAGTCGTGCAGTACTTGGTGCCCGGCACCAGATCGATTTCGTGTCGAACCCCCATCCGGAGGCAACACCGACGGTGGGTCATCGCTGACGACGTCCGAGAACTCCATCAGGAGAGGGTAGTACGGGTCCGACGGGTCCTTCAGGATGGCCGCGCCATACCTTTTCTGCCTCAACGAGGACCGCTCATCTTCAAGCACCTCCGGGTCCATGACCGAAGAGGTATTGAGCTCGACCGAGTCGTGTTCGCGGTGGATGAGGAGCATCTCCTCGAACTCGCCCGCCTTCAGCGAATCCAAAATTCCACGTATGAGAGTTCTTCCAACTCGAGTAGCTCCGCTACGGTAGGCAGGGGAGCCAGATTCACGCCTTCCTTGCGTTTTTCTGTGAGAGCATCAAACACCACTGGAGTGGTCGTCTCACCCGAAGAGACCGCCTCGCGGTATGAACTTGCAACGGCTGACGCAGCCTGAACATCTTCCAACGTGGGAGTCTCTGCTTGGCCACTCTGTGTTGCGCGAGCTCCGGCTCCAGCGACTTGTCCTGCGCGAGCTGACCCAGCATCGACGCCTTGCGTAGTGGGAGACCCTGCTCGACCACTCTTCCTTGCGCGAGCACCGGCTCCAGCGACTTGTCCATCGCCGGCTCCACTGGCCTGAGCGACGCTCTCGATCTTGAGAGATCCATGAGCCTCATCGTGAGACACACACGGAACCTCCGTACATTCTCCCACATCCACTGAAAGCTCTTGAGCTCTCGAAGGTGCAAGGCAACGCCGTAGGCAGATCGAGTACTTCAGTAGTACGTGCGAAGTGCCGTTCGCCACGTGAATGCGATGCTCGTGCACAAACCCGCCCCGGGAAGAGGAGGGGACATGACCCGCCAGGGCTCTGTCCGCGAGGGGCTTGTGACTAGCACCGATGGTGCGACTTCTCCAGTCGATCCACGACTCGTGCTTTGTCAACCAAGGCATGCTGAGGATAAGATCGTACCGATCATCCATGTCAAGGACAATGAACGGTTCGACCGAGTTGAAGTCGTCAAACTTGACGTTCAAGGATAGAAGAACCTTTCGCGTAGATACGATGGACCCAGTCGCCAGGCGAACAGATACATTGGTATTATTCTTAGATGCTTCCAAAGCACTAGCATACAATGCACTATTCTTGGCCACACTGGACTTCGTCGCGAAGTTGTAGGACGCTCCCGAATCAATCAGGATCGTCAGCGGTTCGTCGTACCCTTTTACACTGGCCGTGATAACCACGCGTTTAGGCCGCGCGGCGGCCACGGAGAGACACAACAGTGTCGTCCCAGGGACTTCCTCTCTAGGAGGCGGAGGTGGCAGAGCCACCGACCTCGAGGAGGAGCGAAGTCTCCCAGCAGGGCGTCCCGCACCTACTGGGAGTTGTCGTTTTCCGACCCCGCAGATTTGATCATGTTAAGGGACGGCAGAGCCGCCTTGGCCTTGCCTACCTTCCACGGGTTCGTTGGACAGTTCCGACGGAAGTGGCCAAGCTGGTTGCATCCAAAGCAACGACCACTCGCGCGTTGGTTACGCTGAGGTCGGGCCGACTCAGCCGACGAGATCTCCATGGGAGTGGGACCGTCGTTGACCGTGTCCGAGCGGCCGGCATACCCCTGCTCCGAGCGCACGCAATGATCTTCCAGCATGGCAACATGCACCGCATTGTTGAAAGACGTCGGCTGTCTGCAGAAGAGCTCCGTCCGGACCGGACCCGGCCGAACGCCGTCCATGAAGACCGTCACCTTGACGTCCTCAGAGAGGGAGCGCCCACCATAGCGGCGTCGAGGTTCTGCAACTCCATGACGTAGTCTTGAAGCGTACGCTTTCCTTGCTTACAGCGCAAAAAGAGCGACCGATAGCGGTAGGCCACATTGGCCAAGAGGAAAGTCGAGCGCAGCTCTTGTTCCATGAACGCCCACGAGGTGAAATACCCCGGAGACGACGTCTCTCGTGCCATCACCCATGCGCGCGCACCCTCCCAGATTGGAAAGCGCGAAGGCGACTTGGGCCCTGGATTCGTAGATCTGTCCAGCGCTCAGCGCTATCTCGATCTATCGAATCCAGAAGACCAGACTGTCTGCTTCTTTGCCGTCAAATGTCAGCACCGGCATTTTGACGGGCTTCGTTATTCCTTGTCGCGCAGCATACGAAGCAGAACCCGGAGGGATCACCTGCGCCGCACTCTGTGCCTCAGCTCGCATTGTCTCGCGAGCAGCTTCCTGCGCTGCAGCGCTCACGTGGGCAACCAGCGACGACTCGTATTTGTCGAAGCGTTCCACGCGCGCCCTCTGCTGCTCCGCAGGCAGGTTGGGGAATCCAGCGAATGCTGCCTCGCCCAGGAGACTAACCATCTTCTCCAGCGTAGCCCAGTGGGCATCTGAGAGGTGAGGAAAGTCCTGCCGGAACGGCAGCCGGCTCCCTGAGTCGTCCATTCTCAGAGAGATCTTGATTGTAGTAGTCCGCGCCGGTCGCGGGAGTGAATACAAGTGCTACCAGGTGTGACGGGGGTCATACGCACCTTAGCTTTAGAGGAAGCGTTAACACACTAACCACAACAGAGGCCTAGCGTTCCTGCTGTAAGCTTGCAAAGGCCTGTCCTTCCTGTCCAATATGGTACCGAGTACCAATTGACTTGCGAACTTCCGGGTTAGAGTTAAACTGATTTATATTAAGAACACTGTTGTAGTTTTAACTACTGCTAACTATCTGCATACTGAATCCCTGTCTAATCTGATCTGTTCTAATGGGGACCACCCATTTAGATGTACTGCTTTAATACAACTGACGTACCACTTAAGTACGACTGAAGTACAAATTAAGTCCTTGACGTGCCACACACCACGCGTGTGACGGACACCAATGGTGTGGACCACATCACAGAGAACAATGGTCGCCTCCTGTCAAGTGGCCCCATTACAAGATATGTGAGGAATTGTTAAGCAGAAGCTATCCATGGTCCTGTATTCTGCCTCGAGGTGAAGCTTGGTGAACTACATGTTCGTACGCTTAAACAAGGTCAAGCGAGTCATCATAAGTGTTGTATCGGCGGTGATGAATGAAAAGGCCGAGCGTGGCATTGACGAGTGATACGAGCTTCCTGTTGATTTCGTTAAAGTGGGCAGGGCAAGATTACAAGAGCATAGCAACGTTCCCACCGGGGCAGATTTGGAAGCAGGCGAATGGCCAGTATCCAAAGCTGTCGGAACTGCTGGTGAAAGTGTGCTGCTCGCCAGGGTCTACGGCAGCAGTGGAGCGCCAGCATAAAGTTGGCAAGCGCGCCCACACCGCTGCACGCAATCGGACGGGTGCCGGGAAAGTAGAGCGCCAGATCGCCGTCGTTCACAGTGCTGCAACGGCACTGTGTGAGGTTTCTCCGGGTCGGCATGCGTTTGAGTCCATCATCGCAGGGTATCAGAAAAGAGGAGAGATCGACGATACGAACGCAGACAGCTATAGCGATGCAGACGACGTAGTTGACGATGACCATCTAGCAGCCCTGTTCACTGCAGTGGAGTGGACAGAACAGGAATCTCTGTGTGCGAAGCTCTCCATTGTTACGTGTCCTGGCGGAATCACGGACGATATGCTTTTCGTGGATGATGACGAAGCTGTAGAAGAAGAAGAGAAGCAACTCTATGCTCTCGTTTAACGCCTCAGGTAAACGACAACAGCGCAGTGTTACCCTTCGGGGGCGAGTCGAATGATTGCATGTTGCAACCCAAACTTGGGTTGGCTGTTAATTCTGATAATAACGTTGAGATCTGATACTTATGTCTGATTACAAACGCCAGAATTCGGGTGCTCTAAAAGAACTTTAAAATCCATTTAAAATTAGGTCGTTTTAAATTTAAAACAAAACAAAATGCACCCTTCTTTGACTGATGCTGAGGTCTTGGCAATTCTAAGCTTGCGTTGGCAGGAAGTATGTGGGATGCAGTGATACGAACTGGTACGTCTCTGTGGGGTATGTCCGGAGATGCTTGTACTCAGATGAGTCCACGCAATGTAAAGCTGTCACAGCATCTTCTTCAGCCATATGCACTGATATCGTTTTGTAGGTCAGCTTGCTGGGCGAATCTTCTCCCGAATCTTCAACCGACTCACAGACGTAGTCACCCATGACCACGCTTAACCTAGGTGAGCACGAAGGAGCTTGAGCAACAAGGGCGGGGCGAGATGAAATGGCCTACCAGGTGAAGTAGAAATAGAGAATTGAAAAAGCTGGAAAGGTTAGCGGGTATGATGCTTGGCACTGGGAAAATCTATGGATAGATGATTTAGCTTGAGAATTTAGCTTGATAACGGCAACGTCTGCTTCTCCATCTGCCGTATGGCGATTCCTAAAAATAGTAGCGGAAGTCTTCCGAAAAATGTGATGTATAGAAAGCCATCCTTTTCAGTAGTGGAAGAAAGCTTAATCCCTACGAAAACGCGTCGTTTTCTCGAGTATTTTCCTTGGGCCACATCAAATAATGGGAATGTGATTCCAGCAACACGTAAGCAGTAATCACGTGAGTATAACCAGCAAAATAGCACACATCATCGGGTTAATGCACTTTGAGATACACTTTGACCTCATGGGCTTCTACCAGGCGCAATCACGGCCCATTCTGACGTAGTTGTGCTGAAGGCTGCACGATACAACGGAGGACAGCGATATCCTATGAAAAGTATGACCCATTTGGGTCACTCTTGATAATAATCCTGGGAATGATAAGATGTACAAGAGCCCGTTCCGCATACCGAAGACTTACGGAGCCGGGTACGTACCAGAAGGCGACTGCAACTGAGAAATCAGCATTCTTTTCAACAACTCTTGAGATGTTTCTTGTGCCGCTCAAGGTTTCGTGTAGGACAAGCCTGCAGGACTGGGCAGGTAGAAATCACCTGTCTGGAATGGTGATTAGAGTTCAGCTCCAAGGAGGAAGTAACACAATATACATCACCTTATTGTTTAAGGTTTCGTGTAGGTTTCGTGCATTGGCAGGAAATTTACTACGGAAAGTAACACAATATACATCACCTTATTGTTTAAGGTTTCGTGTAGGTTTCGTGCATTGGCAGGAAATTTACTACGGAAACTGTGCGCAGGTACAGAAATTGCTCCCACATCTGATACGGTACTACGTTTTTAAATACCGTATTCTCCCTGTTACAAGCGTCGCTTAGTTACAAGTGCCACTCCCTTTAGCCAATGAAACAATAGATATAATACCGGTACATTCGATATGATCGTCATATCTCCCTGGTCATACGGCAGACCAAGGCAAGTAAATCGATCGCCTTCTGTATTGTATTGGAATCGACAAGTCCCAATAATAAATACTTCGTATTTTAATTGAAAACCCCAATGTAGTGTTCCATTTATTCCGACATCTGCTGGAACACCGTTCACTCTATTTAGTCGTGCCATGACTATTTCTGGTTTATTGTCAGAACCGATTTTACCTCGTATTTTGTTTGAAGTTTTGGCAAGTATTTTCGAGATGCATAGCTTGTCGAGCACTTCCAGAATCCGGTCTCTTTCTCGATTTAAGGTAGAATTGGAAATATGTTTTAAAACCTGTGAGGTGACTTTCAAAGGTGCACGGTATTGTTAAAGGCAGGCGAATAACCCTAGTACCTGAAAAGCAACCAAAGTCGCCGGCTTTGGCCGGCGAGATCAAGCGCAACGCTGCAAGACTAGGGTCAAACGAACGGGCTTGGTCAGTGAGGTTTAGTATCGACGTGCGAAGCGAAGTCTTCGCGCGGTGTGCTAAACCTCGACATTTGCCACGCCACTCCCCGGAGGGGAGGTTGAGGGGTCAGGGTACAGTTGCTGTAAGAGGTGCTTACGTTGCAGGATAGTGGGTTTTATGTCCATATAGTTGGTCTACGTAACGAGTGCCTTAATAAACGAGCAGGTTATAGGAGGTCGGAGCGTAACTCACAATTAATTTCAGCGTAACTGACAATAAATGTCAGCGTAGCTCACAATAAATTTTAAAGAGCCTGCTGCTGGCCCACACCAATAATATTGATATAGTTTCCACAAACCTTGGCTGGCGTTAGCGGGAGCAAATCAGGGTCATGGAGAAAACAGCGCGTTCCTGGTGGCTACTGTTTGCGTGAAGCGGCGGGGAGAACGTGGACCACCAATTTCACAACAACGTCCAATTAATTTTCTCAATTTCCTTGAACTGCGTTACAAATTCTGACTCATAAAGAGCAAGTATACATGTATAGTTGTTGAGTTGAGGTTCTCCTAAAGCGGCTGGGATCAACTCGAATGTACAGCTTGCCGTCCGTACCGTAAACTCTTGCCAAGTATTACACCGCACACGAACATTTACAGACACCGTAAACATACTGAGCAGGTTCCTATACCGTACCGGTAGTACCGTACCGGTACACCTTCGACACCATCTTTGGATGGGACTGCAGCCCGTCCCATCAACCGACTACTTTATACAAGAGCACGAATGCACCGGCAGCAAGCGTCGAGCCACAATTCTATTCGACGACCCGAAGACACTGCCGAAGACACTGCCGAACCATCCAGCATGCGCCTTCCAAGTATCCTCCTCTGCCTCGTTGTTGCTGTTGTCGGTGCTTCTGCTGTCGCCACCCAATCAACACCGGAGCCGATTCTGTTCGCGGCTACGTGGACGAAGGAAACCACCAACGGTATCAACACTTTCAAGTTAAACACGGCCGACGGATCCCTTACGCCGTTCGGAATCACTCCTCTAGCTTTTGCGGCCAAGGGTCTCAATCCCACGTACGTCCAGGGATCGAACAAGAAGTTCTCGGATGGAGAACGTGTCATCTACGCTCTCAATCGCGCATCCACCACAGGTTACGTCTCAGCGATGACTCTCCAGTCTAACGGTACTCTGAAGGTCATCAACACGCAGGAGATGAAGGGTGGTTCCCCGGCTCATATTGCGCTGAGCCCCAACGAGGACTTCGTCAGCGTTGCCAACTATGCCGGCAGCCTCTCTCTGTTTCCGCTCAATGCAGATGGCTCCGTTGGTGCTGAAACCTTCTACGAGGATTTCCCGGTCGGCAGCAAGGTCGTCATGGAAAACCAAGCTACGGGACACGTCCACAGCACGACGTGGCTCCCTAACTCCAGTCACGTTATTGCTGCTAACCTGGGTGGCGACGAGCTCCTGCAGTATGAGCTGGACGCGACAAAGAAGACACTGAAGAGCCTTGCCACTGTCAAGCGCCCGCCTGGATCTGGACCACGTCACATGGCCCTCCACCCGAACGGAGACGTTGCGTACGTCACTGATGAGTTATCCAACACGGTCGGGGTGTATACGATCGACAAGGAAGCGGCGCTACTCTCGAACACTGCTGTGCAAAACATCACAACGCTGCCCGCTGACTTCACAAACACGAGCACGGCTGCTGACATTCACCTTTCGAGCAACGGAAAGTTTGTGTACGTGTCGAACCGCGGTCACAACTCGATCGTCACCTACAAGATCAATGCGGATGACACGCTTGCTCCTCTTAACTGGGAGAGCTCGCGTGGCCAGACCCCTCGTGGCTTCACGATCTATGAGGACTGGCTCATCGTGGCGAACCAGGGATCGGACGACATGTATGTGTTTAAGATCAATGGCGAGACCGGTGCGCTGTCATACACGGGCAACTCCTACTCGATCGATGGAGCCGTAAGTCTGTATGTTGCTGAGTTTTAACCCTTCAGCTACGAGTGGTATTGAATTTGGCGGTGGTAGGTGCTCATTGTGCACCTACCACCGCCAAAAGCACTGCCCATCTATCAACATTCGTTGTTGATCATCGTCAACAGAATTATCATAAATACAACTGGTTGTTTTAAACTGTTCCCTGTGTGCTGGATTTTCGCCTACGGTTTTCTACTGTAGATGAGTATCAGCTCAGACAAAGCGAAATGGTAGCACCTTGCCGAGCCCGACGAAGGTTAAGGTTGGAACCGCGCAAACGCTAACCAGTATTCATAACATGTATTAATATTGTGAGTTCTACTCAAAACTGGATTGTTCGATTCGTTAATCGACCTCAATCACTTGGCTTTACTATCGGGGCCGATAGACAGGCCGTAGTCGGAGTCGTACTTAACAGAACAACCAAAACAATTGGATTTTGAAACCCCTATTTAGACCTTATTCGGAAAATTTAGCCGTTGATCTGGAAATCGACCCGTCGGATGTGTTGTTGCAGCCGACATATCCGGAAACGTTTTTGACTCATGAATATCGCAAGCTTACAGCAAGAACGAAGCTGCATCCATATGACGGTGAATTTAGACAGCTTTGTTTGAATCTGGCTTACCGGTACCTGTACGATATGAATTGAACAAAAAGTCGAGTTTGGCAGCAAGTAAAGCTCGAGATGACCAGCGAATTTTGTATTGCCGGAAAATACCCCCACTGGCATCAGTTGTCCTCAGTCGAGCCTCCTACAAGTTGTAAGCTTAGACCACAACTATGGACTTTCACAGCGTCACGTACATGTAGAGGTTGTACTTTACTTCACGATAACGATTGGATCGGTTTTCATGTTTACTCTGAACCTGCACAGTGAAGGCTTTTCGTTGGTAATCGTGCACAACAAGACGAAGCCGACTCTTACAAAACAAAGCATGACTTTTCAATTTGCCTCTCCAAAGCTAACCAACCGCCGCGTTAGTCAAGATGCACACCCCAAGTCTTCTCCTCGGCTTCGTCGCAATTGCGGTGAGCATCGACACTGGATTTGCGAAACAAAACACAGCGCAACCGATTGTATTTGTGGCCACACACACGCGCGACGAGGGGTGGATGGTCGGAACTGGCAAGGGGTCTACACGTACAAGTTTGACACGACCGATGGATCGTTGACTTCATACGGGATAACACCAGTAGGTGTCAATCCCGTCTTCGTGCAGGGATCCACAAAAAGTTCTCGGGAGGCAAGCCTGTGCTTTACGCTGTGAACGCGGTCACCGACGAATCCAAGGCTAACCCAGGAACTCAGACCGGGTATGTGTCAGCGCTGACGTTGCAATCGAACGGTACTCTGGGGCTCCTCAACACACTCGAGTCGCACGGTGGAAACCCGACGCATATTTCGTTAAGTCCAAACGAAGATTTTGTCACCATTTCAAACTACGACGGTAGTTTGTCTATGTTCCCACTCAATGCCGATGGCTCGCTCGCTAATGAGAGCTTCCACCAAGACTTCCCAACCGGTAGCAAGGTGGTCATGGACCAGCAAGGCACCGGTCACATTCACAGCACTACATGGCTGCCCAACTCAAACCACGTAGTCGCCGCTAATCTCGGCAGTGATGAACTGCTTCAATTCGAGCTAGACACGGGAAAGAAGACGCTGGACAGCTTAGAGACCGTGCATCGACCGCCGGGATCTGGACCGCGTCACATGGCGACGCATCCCAACACAGGGACCGCTTACGTCGTCGATGAAATCTCCAACACTGTCGGCGTGTACAAGATCAACAAGAAGATGGCGCTGCTGTCAAACACTTCTGTGCAAAACATCACGACCTTGCCAGCTGGCTTCACGAACACGAGCACCGCTGCAGATGTCCACTTGTCACGCAACGGGAAGTTTCTCTACGCGTCGAACCGCGGCCACAATTCGATCGCGATGTTTGCGGTCGACGAGATGGATGGTTCGTTGACATCGCTCGGCTGGGAAAACAGTCGAGGCAAAACTCCAAAAAGTTTTGCGATCTATGAAAACTGGTTGATCGTCGCTAACCAAGATTCCGACAGTATGCACCTGTTCAAGATTAACAGTGACACGGGACTGCTGAGCTGCACAGGTAAGTCATACGATGTTGGAACACCGGAGCGCGTGTACATTGGCGCGTTTTGATTCTCGAATGATGCTAGCACCGAGCGGTAAACATCTCTCAGTTAAGGTAACATACCAGTTCTGGCACGGTGCCAATTCGCGCTTTTTCCACCAACGTTTACGCTCAATTTTTCGTTGACGTTCACTGTGACTTTGTTGCGGGTAACCTCGTGGACATCATTCAGCAATGCTGAATCAGCATCAATTGCTTAATGATGTCCAACGTAGAATTCACACATGGTAAGGTTTGTATTAAATCGGCGATTTGATCCCTAACGGGTTAGTGTTCTTGGCCTTTTGCTGATCCGACAGCGAGCACCGCTCGGTGATCATCGTCGCCATCCAATTGCCGGCGTCCGAGCCCATGCTCTGGAATCCCTGGACGATTCCAGCGCGGTCGCCCAGTGACTCCTCCTGACTCATCTTCCATTTGCCCCCGAGACCCGTGATTTTGATCTCCACGCCCACGATTGCCTTGGTCTTCGCGCGGATATAGGACGCTGGCGCATCCTCTACCTTCCACGGCTCCTTGAACCCCATGACCTCGGTCTCAGCCATGTGCGATAGGTCTCGAATTTGCTGACCCAAGTACGTGGTCGAAGTCTGAGCGCTCATGTCAAAGTACACTGTTGCCACGCCGTATGCTTGCACCGCCGCGTAGTTCCACGTCGGCACGACTTTGCCCGTCGCTGGTTTTGTCTCGACGTTAAACTTGGCCGTCACGTAGTGGTTGATGGGCGCGTTGAAGAGCACCATGACCTCCTTCTCCAGCTGCATGGGCTGACCTGGTTCTAGGTTCGCGGATTTTGCTCGCGCTTTGGCGCTCGCGACCATCGCTTTGGCTTGCGGGTTCGCGCGCGCCATGTGGCCGCGCAACGTGCCACACTCCGTCTCACTGCTGTCGTCGGCAATATCAAGAACCCAGGGGATGTGGGTGCACTGCAGCAGTGGGAAACCGCTGGATTCGATTGCCGTCGTGAGGACGCCCAGCGGGTTCGCGCGGATGAAAGCGCGCAGTGCTGGCAGCGACTTCTCGGCGTGGTCGGCTCGCAGGTACATGGCTAATGTATCTTTAGTTGTAGAAGAGATAATGAGCGGAATCGGCTTCTTGACAAGAGAATCTTGTGGGGACGAGAGGAAAATGACTGTAGCTAACGGCCCATTGACCACAGACCACATACATTTTCCTGGAGAACCAGGCAATTCAATGACCCACTATTAATACATCCAATCGCCGCGATTGGACGTACATGTTCATGCTACCCGGAGCGACACGGTTGATGTTCCCAAGAAAAGTGTCTATAATTCCGTAGTACTTCAAGTAAATATGCCGACAATGCGTCCAGGTGAGCTCTGAAATTCAAATGAAACGATGACGTGATGCTTTAATTAAACACGTACCTGCATCATTTTCTGCAGGTTGAAACTTTTCAGCGTTTTTAAGGCCTTTGTCGAAGAGCACTCACACCATTGAGCTCCTGGAGGCGAATGTAGCTACTGTAAATGATGTAAACATTAGAAGATTGAAGTTGTGGTGGTCTAGCGCAGATTAAACGAATGGTGAAGTGCTTTTTTGTTTCATAGCGAAAGGGCTCAGCTTAACGGAGGAAATATTAGTTCAATAGTCTCCTATGGTACTTCGCTTGGAAGGAGAACTATATCAACATCAACAGGTACCACAAATCCATCAGCGGATTATCACCAGGTATGATACCATAAGTGACCCAAATAAATACTAGAAGGTGAGCTGGAGCTCTTTCGGGAGATGATCAAGGCTACACTACACGTCCATCCTCGAAGCCGATTTAGCCGGCGTCCGCTGTTGATCCTCCTATAATTTTTAATTCAACGCAGTTTCAAAGCTGGTGCGTGTATTAGCACGCCACAGGCAACATGCAGGTTGTTTACTAGTTGTCGCTATATATTAGTGGTTGGAGTTCTCTGAAATTTATTTCATTTATACCTGTAAAAGACTATATAACAATTCTAAAACTCGAGCAAGATCCAATGACTCAAAAATGCTCTCGATAATTGCACAATCCTCTATAATACCAGTAGTAGAAAAACGCAGGCGAATAGCTTGCATTTCGAGCGGCTGTCGCAATCAAGAAACTTACTTACAGAGTTTGACACGGGTTCAAGACCTGGGAATGGTAGTAGCATCGATATCAGTACTACACAAACTAATAGTATAGTAATATTTCTAATAGAGTTAATTATAAACTCCTTGTAAATATAATAGTAATAACGCAAATTTAGTAATATAAAATGTTGAATAATAGTACTAAAATACCATTACATTGGTACTAATATACAGGGCAAAATATTCAAGCCAGGTGTGTCTAAATGGATGGCTGTACAGCTCCTCTGCCATTTTTCACGCTCATTCTCTAATCCTCCGGCTAAAGAGCGCATTCTGGCCCAATGAGGTGTTCCAAGTCCGACTGTTGGTTACCAGGGTGAGGGAAACAACCCCGTGTTATATTTGTGATCGCCCCGTTCATCATAGTTGCAGCAACGAGCTTTGGGGCGATGCTGATCTATCCAAACGGTTAGACAAAGAATATATGGCCTTTGCGTTTGTCCGTGTCTTATTTACTCGTATGCATGCGTCGATTGTGCAGCCCAGCGTGCGTTCAAACCTTCATAAAGACGCAGAAACAGATTTGTATCTTCCCCATCTATATATTGCATCTATCGCATATTTATTATGTACATCTATCGTGTCTACCTATCGTGTCTACATATACATATACCTGTCGTCTTACTATAGTCTCTCATACTATCGTTTCCCAAACAATCGTGTCCCATACAATCGTGTCCCATACAATCGTCTCACATACCGTCACAATCGTCTCTCATACTACGCCTCTCATATTATCGTCCCTACTACCTTGTCTCTACGTATTGTCTCTCATCTTATCATCTATCGCCAGACATACTATCGCCTCATATGCTATCGTCTCTGATACAGTACTATCTCGTCTCTCATAGCAACGGTTTCTCTCTTCCTATCTCTCTATCTATCGTCTCTTTCTGCATATATCTCATGCTATCGTCTCTCATACTTCCCAGCGTTTATGCTGCTATCGACTCTCGTTCATGTACTATCGTCTCACATCTATCTATCGCCTCGCCTCTATCGTCTACCTATCGTCTACCTATCGTCGCCTTTCGTCAATCTACCGCCGTCTACCTATCGCTACCTATCAAATCGTCTCTCATACTATCATCTCTCATACTTCCTATCGCCTCTGATTCTATCGTCTCTTAGCTATGTATCGTCTACAATCGTCTAACATATCGTCTACCTGTCGTCTACGGACCGTATCCGGCGCTACAGTGTGGCACGTGCACCTTTTAATTCGGCTAAGTGCGATTACATGTACACCACACCAACATAACGTGGCACATATCAAGTTCCTATAGTTTTAGCCAATGAGAAGCCTTTGCTGTTCCAATACAATGTATAGTATATCACTGTATACTGTATAGCGAGTGCATAGTGTATAGTGTGTCGGTGTATAGTGACCTACGCGTATACTGTATATAGTACGTAGTGTATACCGCACAGTCATGTAAATGGCGTATAGTCAATCGCACACAACCGTATTCAAAGTATAGTTTGGTACAATGTACCAAACTATTCTTTGAATACGGTTGTACCGCTTCGCGAACGACTGCTACCGCCGTCTGCGCCCTCGACGGTCTCGTAGTTCAGACACATGGTCAGCACGTCGAACGCTGCACTGCCTGACTAGGCCTGGGCATACATCAAGCACCAGATTCTATACCGGGCATCGAGATGGGCGCGCCTGTGTACACCGACACCAGCAGTGTCACGCCTAGTGCTTCCTCCATCAGGTTCATACCTAGGCGCACCTCGGCCGTGAGCGCCACGCCCAGTAGCGCCAGCAACCACGGAAGATGGCAATATTGGAATAGGCTTAGTAAAAGCTAGTTTTTAGTCTAAGTTTCGGCAGCGTAATTATCGAGTCCCCTTTTGAGTATGTTTTTCGATTCGAGTCCCCGTTTGGAATTTTCCCATTACAAAAGCACTTGCTACTGCGCCCGATTTGCAGACCCCACGCCAGGTTTTGTTATGATTTTGTAATTAGTGTAATCACAGGGTGGCCGGCCGCGCGGTTATTGACCAATCGGTTTGTTTCGTTCTCCTACAGAAATGTTTGCCTTTCAGCCAATGGGAAGCCCGGATGTGGTCCGGTTCGTGCTACCAATCGTAGTCAGTGTGACATTGTTTATATTTGGCCAATGAGGGGCCTTCGCTGAGCTCAGGGCTTTGGAAGGCCGTTTACAGCCAATGAGGGCCCGCCTTCGGCGGAAAATTACTTTTTTGCGAATCGGAGCCGCCGTCGCTATCGCTCGGCAGCGGCGACACTCAAACAGACAAACGAACAGACAGGTTCCTCTACTACTTGTACTAGACTTAACTAGCCGAGTGCCGCCGCTCCGCGGCGGTTTACTTTATTAGTTAAGTCTGGGAGCGCACCCGTTCCGCTCGCAGGGGCTCGCTGCACTACTCACCAAAATAAA
Organism: Phytophthora hibernalis; assembly: GCA_012656075.1. Taxonomy (NCBI): domain Eukaryota; phylum Oomycota; class Peronosporomycetes; order Peronosporales; family Peronosporaceae; genus Phytophthora; species Phytophthora hibernalis. The sequence continues at coordinate 290,120 of JAAKBF010000168.1, read as the reverse complement.
TTAGTTAATTAAAGGCTTGGGCGGGCCCTTCGGACCCTCAAATCACGGGGAGTGGCGCGGCCTTCGATCGATCGGATGATTTATAGCCAATCGGGAGCCACCGTCGCTATCGCTCGGCAGCGGTTACACTCAAACCGACGGACAGACAGGTTCGTCTACTACTTGTAGTAGACTAGCCGTTTGCCGCCGCTACGCGGCGGTGGGGCAATGGTTTGTCCCAGCAAAGTGGGCCGCCCCCTTCGCTTCGCTCCATGGGGCGAAATAATTATTCAGTCTCCAATACATCAAAGTGCTCTGGATCATATGCATATATAGCTACTCTAATCGTTCCTACATAGCGTCCGAGGTCTACATGTACCCTATGCCCTCTACATATCGCTCCTCTCTACTTATCGTGTCTCCCTATTTACACTCTCTACGTATGATCTCTCTGCCCACCGTTTATACATACCCACTCTATTTACCTAATATCTCTCCCTACGCAGTGTCTATTAACGTTGTATTGTATCTACCTGTCATCACTCTATATCTATCTTCCCCACCTACATATCGTATCTTCTCATATATATCGTGTATATATACCGTGTCTATCTATCGTGTCTACCTTTCTTTCGCCTGCACCTACCTGTCTTGTCTACATGTCGTCTCTCATACCAATACCTGTCGTCTGACTATAGTCTCTCATGCTACGCATCTCATACTACGCCTCTCGTACTGTCGTCTCTGACACTACGCATATCATATTATCGTATCTCATCTCTACGTACAGTCTCTCATACTGTCGACTATCACCAGTCATACTATCGTCTCTGATACTATCTCGTCTCTCATTTCAATAGTTCTTCCAATAGCTATACCTATCGTCCCTTTCTGCGTATCTATAATACTATCGCCTCTCCTACTTCCTATCGACTCTGATACTATTGGCTCTCGTACAGGTACTATCGTCCCACATCTACCTATCGCATCTATTCTATCGTCTACGTCTCACATCTATCTACTATCGTCAATATATCGTCTACATATCGCCTACCTATCGTCGTCTTTCGTCAATCTACCGCCTACCTATCGCCACCAATCATATCGTCTCTCATACTATCGTCTATCAGCTATCGTCTATCGGTTTGATATCGGCTTTCTGTATCATATCGCCTCTCGGTATTCTATATACTACTATGTAAACCCAAACCAATATTTTAGCCAATGGAAACCCTGTATTGCGTTACCGTCTATTCCATCTGGTGTTTCTTGCGGCGGCGGGGCTGCATACGGCGAGGGTGTCTGCGTCGGCGCCGATCCCGGTTATCGCGAGGCGGCACAACTGGTGCTCGTGACTGGAGCATCGCGGCGACCACCAACTCCGCTCGTTGCTGCCGCTGGTCTGGCGGTCGTTGGGTTGGAGCAGGCTCCACGCGGTGCCAATACACGTGGCGGTCGGGGCCATTCGCGCACACAACACAGCGACGGCCACCCGCCCGAGCACCTCCCACAGCAAACGCAACCCAGGAAAGGAGCGCCTCGCAGCAGAAGCACCGCCGCAGTTGAAGCCCGATCCCGTCGGCGTCTACGGGTTGCGGCACCCCGGGCGCTGCAGGTTGCGCAGGTGAAGGGGTCCATTTGGCTTTTGTTTACATTTACACCTTTGTATTTCGGCTATGTACGATTTCGTGTACACCATATCGACCTAATGTAGCACACGTCAAGTTCCTAAAGTTTTAGCCAATGAGGGGCCCTCGCTGGGCTCGGCTGAGCAATGAGCTACGTACTCTTTAGTACGATTCCATGTACACCACATCAATGTAATGTAATCCACACCAACTTACCGTAGTTTTAGCCAATGAGCCTTCGCTGCGCTCGGCTGTTTGGAAGAACGTTTTTCAGCCAATGAGGGCCCGCCTTCGGCGGCTACCATTTTTGCGAATCGGAGCCGCCGTCGCTATTGCTCGGCAGCGGACACTCAAACAGATGGACGGACTGACAGACTGGTTCCTCTACTACTTGTAGTAGATACTAGACTTGATATTGTGGGTTCTACTCAAAATTGGACAGGGCGGTTGGTTCAATCAACCGCCAGCCAATCGACCTCCCTCTGTAATTGCATAAAATATGTATAATCAAAGAGTTTCCGTGAGTCAGATCGTAAAGAGAGCGCAGGCCTCTCTACCCCAAGCACGCAGAATGGAGCAAGACCAAGAAGACGTGCCTCGCTGTCAGCGGGGCGCGGTCAAGCGCGGCACGAAGCAACACCTTCTCAAGCGTTGTCCGCTGGTGATGGCCACGTGCGACCGTACACCCGGGTGTCACCATATTCACAGGTCGAGCGAACGCCCCAACGCTCGCTGCTCGAACAACTCGTGCATCTTCACCAGAATCTACGGATGCACCACCAGCGGCGTCATTTCAAGCTTGCCGGCCTACTCGTGCATCTCTGGCTGCGCCACTAGTTGTGTCAACATCCGCTGGACGGTCTACTCGTACATCTCCAGCTCCACCATCAGCGGCGTCAACGTCCGCTGGTCCACCGTCTCGTGCGTCTCCAGCATCCCCAGTAGCAACATCGGTTCCAGATGATCCTACGTTGCTAACTTGCTTATTGCCTGTTGAGTTGCCAGCTGAGCGGCATTGAGCAGGACATTCACGCTCAGCATTGTTGACGCTTGAAGTCGTAAATGCGACTATTGAAGACAACTGGAAACTAAATGACACCTGGAAGACACACGGGGCGATTGAACGGCCAAAGGCTCTGTATCAAGTCACGTAAGAGCACCATTGAAGCATTCCTGGCAGATTCTCGCCCGCCTCCATTGAGCAATGTGATTTACCCTCTTCCAGGCCCGACGAACGTGGATGATATTGAGCATCAAGAGTAGCGTCAACAGTGCTATCTATATTACAAACAACACATTTATTTAATGTCTTGCACTTCTTTCGAACGTGCGTCATGTTTGTCAAACTAATTTCTCTTAAGCATCACCATCATGAGGAAACTACAACTTGTGTACGCACCGCCCCAAAGGGTCAACTGGACGGGTTTGCTACCACCAACATCAAATTCGTCAAGCTCTTTCGATAAGGGGTGAGCCGCTGCCAGAATATGAAGCGGGAGTGATGGTCGTCAGTCGCAACATTACCTTGAACCACCACGTCAAAGGCGAAGGACTGCGAGAATGTCCGCACACCGCGGAGCGATCCAGTCTCATATCTGGTCGATTCCTTGGATACGCGGCCGCTATCACGCTCCTTGAACGCCGCCTCAGTGTTCGGTCGACTTGGTACCATGTTGTGCAGATCCTGTATCTAATAGCTGATGTTCGTAGTTTTCACCGGACTACGAAACATTTGAGTGCGAGCGCTGCAGCCGCGGCGTCAGATCCTCCTGATCTTGCTTTCTGGTCGGCTCGAGCTGCGACTTCTGCAGCTCATACTGCGACATTATCATGGCGTGCACCTCCACCACTTCCACCTCCTCATTATCCAGATTGTCGTCGTGCACGGGCACTGCCATCACAACCGACGCGTCGTCCTCCACTGCTTCCACCTCCAAAGGCTGCTCCGACTTCTTGTCGCTCGGAGCTTGACGGTTATTTTCTTGTCATCGCCAGACTGATCAACCTCATCGTGTCCGGTCTTCACATCGATCGGCTCCGCTTGTTGGGTTCCTCAACAATCTCTTCGGCTTTTTGGTCAAGCGTTTAGCCGGCTTCTCTGTTGCCGTCTCGATTTCGGGGTGAGCTTCTTGCGTAGGCACTTCCTTCCTCCGTTTCTTCACCTGAGATTCGCGCTGAGACTGCGGAGCCTCACTCGTGGTCATCGTCTAGCACAGCTACCGACGAGGTGAAGATCGAGCGACCTTCATCTTCATCGCCACACTCAAAGTCGCCGTAATGTTCCGACAGAAAATATTTTCAAGTTCGTCCACCAGGTCCTGTTCACCCCCGACCTTGAGTTGTGTGACGGAAGCGAGTATTTATTTTTGTCCAATCAGATTGGCCGGTCGATTTCCTGGCGACTTGGCCAATCACCCCAGATATCCAAAAATATAGCTGAGATTCACAATAGTAGATGCGCCAGGCCCCCTCCACCAATAACCTTTTCTACTTTAAAATTGCAAAAGAAAATTCAAACGGGACTGACGCACTTTTTTATATTTTGCCCTAATCAGATACCGGTAGCTAAAGCTTGAACTGGACGCTCCTCGCTATCGCCAAACTCCACAAGAATCATTGAGCAAAGAGTCGTAGCTGCTCACTCACGTAGGCGAGCGACACTCGTTGGCTTGGGTCACACACGCACATCTGCTCACGAGAGCCCACGCCTCATCGCTCATGTCTTGGGGTCGACCGAGCTGGTTGTTTCGCTTTTGTACCTTGATGTCCTTCGAAGACGTGCCAGAAAATGGGTCCATCTTGGTGATCGCTTCCATGATCGTCAGCCCGAACGAATACACGTCAGACTCAAATCGGGGACCGTGGCGGATTCCGTCATGAATCCCTATACATTCCGGTGCGGCAAATTCCTCGCGCGTATCTGCCTTCAAGCTGTTGCTCTTGCTGTTCTCCCGGAAGTACGACGCGCCGAATCCAAAGAGCTTCACGTTGCCTTGTTCGGTCACTAGTATCTTCGAGCAGCTTAGATTTCCGTGTACAACGTGCTTCTTGTGTAAGTATAAGAGACCCAACGCCGCTAGATGAAGCGTCCGCCATATCTCTTGCTCTAAAACTGTCCCCAGCATCGGTCGAGGCTCTGGCAACTGGCGTACTCGTAGACGAAGAACGGCTCGCCGTTGTTTGACAGAGCTGAGCCACATGCGGATGCATAAGGCTGCGCCAGATTTTGAAGTGCTTGTCGAAGACTGGGCTTTCATCCATGATCTCAAACTTCTTGACAGCCACTTGAGAACCCTGCCACAGCCCGACAAAAACAGAGGTGAATCCTCGGAGTCGATCGGGTCACCACACGTCACCACTTCGTAGGCAGCAATCAGCCAGATTGGGGAGCTTTAACGACTTTTCCGCCAAGAAACTTGTCCTCAGCAATATTGACGATGTTGCGCAGAACTGGATCCAGAGGCTGCGTCGTGCGTTCAGGGTCGGAGTCATCGGAGACCTCGCGCTGCGCCAGCAGCGCCAAGTCTTCAATTTCTCTTTTCGTGACCATGCTCATCTCCATGAACTTCAGTGCCTTCCAGATCTCCAGTTGCAGGTCGTGCATTTCAGCAATCTGCTTGGCAGTCGCCGCTGCGTCTTGTTCGAACTGGGCGCGCCAGTCCAACAGCTTCACGAGTTTCTCCGTCTGATTCACGGTGATCATGTTGATGATGTGGTCCAAGCGTTCGTTAAAGACCTCGATGTCCTCGTTAAACTTGTCCAGCTTCATCACGCGCTTGACAAAGTTGAGCTCGGCGAATATCGTGACCGTCTTCAAGAACTCCTCAATCAAGGTCTTGAGGCGACGCAGCAGCTCTTCCGCTTGAGCATGCTAGCCGCAATTTTTATCAGCTCGTGGGCGAACTCCGTCAAGCGCTGGTCCAGCCTGGCGCATAGCTCCTTGCCCTCTTTCAGCCCGCTGTACTTGGTGTGGAGAGTGCCGAGCAGCGCAAGCGCCGATCCAAGCCCAGGAATGCCAAGATCGACCAGATTTGCAGCCTTTGGGGTCCCCGTGGAAAATTGGCGAATGACAACTTTCCTTGTCTAAGGGAAGAATGATTCTCGATGAGAAAAGAATAAAACCTATCCGGTCGAGGGATGATTCTCGTTGAGAAAAGATTAAAACCTATCCGGATAGTGTGAAAAGGATGACCGGAATACAAAAAGGATGACTGCCCCGTGCGAATCAGAAAAAGGAAAGGGTGGACGTAGTATGTATACACTTGACGAAGCTAATAAATAATTGCTGCTAGAGCGATAGCATCAACGACGAACGGAGACCACTCCTGTAACTATGTACCAACCTTCTCGACCGACCGTTTAATCCCCAAGCCGGCAGCACCGGTAATGCAGCATCGATGCTGAGCTCGTCGCGAAGCACCATTGCAGCGACGACATGCACTGTACCCACTCGCCTGCAGTCGCAACGGTAGGAAGCCCAATCCTTAAATTAATCTACACACAAGCATACAGAGCCACAACAAACCCAAAACAATAAGCATGGAGTAGACATCGCGCCGAGTGTAGGCATTTCACGTACAAATACTCGTCGTCGCCCCCACTGTCGCTAGAGCCGGCGCTCATCTTCTATGGCGAAGTGAGTCTGAGCCAACAAATCCTCCACTTCGCCCCTTTTAACGTTTCAGATATCAAAAGGTAGGATTTCTAAATAACGTGATGCGAGCCAAATGTTGCTATCAAATAAATACGGTTGTGTGGTTTAACCCTTTCGCGGACTGCAAACAATGACCTTTTAGCCAATCAGAACGCGACCTAAAAGGGCGCAACAATCATCACTGTCAACTGCATCTTGAGTGATTTGTTCACCCCGTCTATATCAACAGCTAAAAGGGCTTGCGCCCTTTTACATTGATTAAACTTAACTTTGTATAGTATAGTATATAAGAGCTTATAACTGCTCCTCGCGAAAGGGTTAAGATTCGCGTGTGCAGGACCAAGCATGGTCACATCTTGCTCGGCTTAGGGTTTTGTCACCTTAACCGCCCAGCTGGGCGATAGGAAGCCACACGCAGCGGCGTTTGTTTGTTGTTTGGTTGGGGTATCTACAAGACCATGACATCCGTCCCGACGCCGGCAGTGTTTTTACCTGTTTAAATGACATGTATAGTGATGGCGTATAGCTGTATACGCTATTAAATATATTATAATTTTCTTGATGCACTGTTTCGTCTTGCCGAGCTGGCTCAGTTACACCCCTCCCTGATCCAAGTTGCTCAAGGTGCTCAAACCAAATTGCTGTGTGGACCTATCCTGTATGCCAGGAACCCTTTTAGGGGTTAATGGTGATGCGAAGTTTCTCAAACTACCGTATTTTTCCCGAGCCTGTGGAATGTTCAGAACTATTCCATATTGAGCCTTGCGACTGGTACCGGTACATATCCATTTCCTTCTGTACACCTCACCCATCGCATCGGCAACTTCTGAACACTGTTTTCGCCTGTCCGTTCAAACACGGTCATTAAATACATTAATTCAGACAAATTCTCTGAAAAATTTATTTCAGAGATTGGAGGTGCAATTTTGCGAAAAAGTAAACCTTAGAAACTAGATATAGATACATAGAAAAATATAATGCACATTTATATCTATTATTATTTGCAGCATAAATTGTCCTGTAAAAACTAATAAATTACCTACGTGTTACCTGTAAGTGCGTGAATCTATTAGTCAGATGTATACTGCGCAAAGGTGGCGCCTGCTTGCCTTCTGCAATGGCAACTTGACAAAGCAAATTGATGAGAACGTACTCAATATAGCTTACTCTGTGTACATTAAATCAGAAACATGTCCCGGTACACAAAACGCCTGAATTTCAGAGCTTCTTTGGAAACGCGCCACTTTGTTTTTTAAGTCGACCCGTTCATGCGTATTTGTGGTAAATGTACCATTGAATGGTCAAGCAAACACCATAAATACAGTCTCGGATGAATCATCCTATGATGGCGTGTACACTGTACTCGCGCAGTCCGCAGCGAGGCACAACAGTGAGCACATAGAAGATTTTCGCAGCACAGCAGGGCGCTCCCTTGCCATATTTGCGGGCAGGGTTCGGCCGCACGGTGGAAGTGCTCCACATCTGCATGTAGTCTGATAAAAACTCGGTAAGAAGATCGGGCTCTCGTAATAAGGAAACACGGAATAAAAATGTTTCTACGAAAAGTTTAAACAAGGTCCCACTGTACATACCGGTATGTATCAGTGTTGGCATTTTACATACATTTACAATTTTACGTAATAAGTGCCTTTTACTCGCTTTAAAACATTTTTACATAGATATTTTGCATTGTTGACGTACAAAGATCTGAACCGCCGCACTTCCCACAGAGAAGCAGCCTGCTTCATAAGAATCGATCTCCGTACGAACCTGTGCCGTCGTCGTCTATCCTCCCACGGCGGTCGGATCCTCATGGAACTCCTGCCCGGGCTCCGTGACGAACACGTTGACGGGTCAAAGCGTGGACGCCTGTCAGGTGCTCTGAGCACAAACTTTTACAGGCTCAACGAGAAATGCAACAAATCGATGTGGTGGACTGTGTGCAAGTATTGCTACGCAGCCCACATAAGCGACAGAGCAACCGTTCCCTTTCCACTCCATGTTCGCGGTCGAAAGGAAGCCTGGGATAAGCACTTGTCTGAGTACTTGTTCTACGCTCGAGTAACCGGTAACTTGTCGCAAAACGATGAAGATCAGGCTGGAGTGAATGAACATGCTGCAGCTGGCAAACTTCAATGCATCTCGCCACCTGAATTTACGCCTGTTGAATTACTGATCTTTTGCGTTTGCTACTAGAATTTCAATCAGAAGCCTTGCTTCCGGACTCATTTGTGGAACAACTGTCCTTCAGGAGGTTGCTCGTCTTTTTAAACGCTCGCTGTGGAGTTCCGGGCGCCGTGCCCCATCGCCATATCATGGGCGGTCGTGTTCTGAACGAGTATGCAGAGCTACATTCGATTGAGCAACGAGACAATGTTTAGAGTGGTCCAATGTCGAACCGGTGGAAGAGTAAACTTTCTTTCGGATGTCTGGGAAACGGTAGCAAAATTAAGTCTCCAGCAGTTTGGAACCAAAGCTTACTACACCATCAACAACAAATGTCGAGATCGAGTTTAATTACGAGTTCATTCCACTTGAGTTGCCATTTCGACGTACTTGACGAGGTAATCGCAGATTTTCTGGAGCTACTCGTGGTTCTGCGCCTTGCCGATCTGCTCGGCGGACATCCGCACGACCGAATCATTGTCGACGAGATCGAATCTCATAGAGCGAACGAAGCCGTGTGCACGCTGTCGATCAACAATGAATAGAGAAAGCAGACATATTTGTATGTTCATGCTGTATGCACCCATTTCAAAACTTTCTCGCAAAAATAAATAGTCTGTAATCGTCAGGCAGAGCACCATGCTGGTATCTGTAGCATTCAGAAGCGAGCCATCAACGCTTCGAATCTTCATAGCAACGATATCAAGGAGGTAGCACCACGGACCACTTGGACGACCTGAGTCTCTTTCAGAAAGTTCTCACCTTCCATTCTAGAGATTCCGTCACTAGACCATACAAGGTAGAGAAGCATGTCCAGCATGCTGTCGACGGGTTGCAAACCCAGCCATCACCCCGACTCAAGGGTGTCGATGTCATCATTACACAGTTCGACTCATTCCACACAACCAACTCGACCATGAGCTCCGACGAAAGTACTGCCGCTGCTGGTAGTCGAGTCGATCGTCGCGGCGTTGAGCAGATGGTGACATCGACTGACGGGGTGTCCACCAAGATCGCGCCCTCGATGCTCGTGTGTGGCTACACTCTTCTCCGGTTCCTACCCACAGCAGTTATGAACGCCTTCAACATGCATCTTTGGATGCGAGCACATCAACTCAAGGGCCAAGCGTTCACGGCAGAGATCCACTCTCCAGTTTCTTCACACAGCGTTTCCAACCTTCTGCGAGTTCGGATGCTGTCACCGACAGACTATGTAGACTGAAGGTCAACAAATTGACAAGCGCTGGTGAAGAAGGAGTGCGGTCTCGGCTTCGACCGGTATGTCCAACTGCCCTTCTACCGGTAGGTGTGGGTAGCTCCATGACCCACTCGACACTGTTGGTGGCATCGGCGATCGCCACGTCACATAGATTGTTAGCGGAAACCGTGGTACCCTGCCTGGTGTCCGTGGAGATTCGCGTAGTACGCGGTCGGCACGTCCTCATTGTTGGCGCCTTCAGTGGTAAAGTCGTAGTTGAAGCAGTAAGCAGTTCCGTATCCCCCATCCGCCGAAAGTTGGCTGGTAATGCCAGTCTAGCATCCCCGGTTAATCCATCCTGGACCGACAAGGATATAGCAGTACCACCGCCTTCGATAATATCGGTCTCTGGAGCACTGCGGCCTTGGTTGTGGTTCATGCCCGAACCAGATTTGTCGTCACAAGCGCTGATGCGCAGACTCTAAGAGTCAAACACCATGTCGCTGCATTCGTTGTACGTGAACAGTTACACGTGATAGTAGAAGTACATGGTGTCGTGGCATGTGGGCGAGATGTAGTCGCTACAGGGCGTCGCGAAGTCCATTGATGCTGGCATGTCCAGCTGCTTGCCAAAGATCTGAGATATCCCACTAATTGCCACGTTTTTAATCGACTTTTTACATTTTTACAGGGATTTCCACTTAAATTAAGTAAAAGGCACGTAAAAGCCAACACTGGTATGTATGAGGTCACCTGGATCTTTTTTGCTTTCACTAGTGGCCGATGCGATGGGTGCGGTGACTCACCGCACCCATCCGGCGGTGAGTAGCGTCGCTCCGGTTGACGTTCGGATTAAAATGCGTAAAGATTTCGTCCTCGTCATGAGGCATGCAGCCTCATTGAGGGACCCGACGTCTACAGTACCAGCGATTCGCTGGCAGCGAAGGACGCCGGACAAGCAGCCATACACGACGCGTTTGGCGCGCTCATTGCTACAATCGTAACAGCAGGACGCTACTGACACCAGATGCAGGTGCTGAGGTCACTGCAGCAGAAAGATCAAGCCGAATCCCTTCGTGCTCAAGCACGATAACAGAGTAGTGCGATGCGATAAATACCAACGCGTGCCTTTTGTTTTTATTGATGGGCCAACGCGTTTGAAGGCATTTTCTTTTATAATGTGTCCGTGTGTGCTTGTGAGTTGTTGGTGCGCTTTCTTTCTTCGATTGACCACTCATTTAACGACAGCTTAATTGAGTCAGTAATAAGATGAGGCGTTGAGGCTAAGGCAGAATCGATCCTCATTGATATCCGTTTCTACCAATCAGCAGCACAAATGAGGCTGAAGCGTGAAACCGGCGACGTCGACAGCCTACAGATATGAGGTATTACCTCAGGTAATACCTCATATGAGTCATATCTTTCTTTAATTTCAGAAGTGGCCGATGCGATGGGTGCGGATGATGCGCACTCTCACCAGTGGTCAGTGACCACACTGCGGACCGCAGTGCGATCCGTGTGCACATGGGAGAAGGAAGGCTGGAAGAGCACCACAGTTCTCGTTTGGACGCGCCCAAAGCATGACAAACAAGGAAAATAGGCTTCGCGACGCTGCGAAGGTGGGTTCCATCGCGAAGGTTAATGAATTGGTCCAAAACGGCACGGACATCAATGCCAGGGACAACGACGGGCTTACTCCCCTGATCTGGGCTGCTCGGTATGGTCTGGATGTGGTGCGGTGTCTCGTTGACCAAGGCGCGGACAAAGAGGCGAAGGCCAACAATGGCGACACTGCACTGATTTGGGCTGCTTGGCTGGGCCATCAGAGTGTGGTGCGGTTTCTCATTGAGCAAGACGCGAACATAGAGGCCAAGAACAACGAAGGCAACACTGCGTTGGCGATAGCTGCTTATGCGGGCCATCTGAATGTGGTGCGGTATCTCGTCAGTAAAAAAGCGGACAAAGAGGCCAAGAACAACTATGGCAACACTGTGCTAATCGGGGCTCCTTCGAGTGATAATCTGGATGTGGTGCGTTATCTCGTCGAGCACGACGCTGACATCAACGCCACGAACAACGTGGGCAATACTGCGCTGATCGGGGCTGCTTCGAGGGGTAATCTGGAAATGGTGCGGTACCTCGCCGATCATGGCGCGGACGTAACGTGCCGCGACACCAACGGGAGCACTGTGCTTGTTCGTTTGCTTCTGTGTGATGACGTCAAGGAAGACATTCTTCTTCCAGTCGTGAAGCTGCTGCTCAAGTATGGAATGGATCCTCGGCTTTCTAACGAGGAAGGCAAGTCTGCGAGATCGATTACAGAAGTCAAAAACTTTCACGACATAGCCGCACTAGTGAATAAGTACGCATCGAAGTCTCGACCACGAGATGACCCCAAGTGGTTCATTTCACCAGCCGATATTGCCAAGACTAACGGGCTTGCTGAAGGTGGTTTCGGGATGGTGTATTGCGCCAAATGGGCTCACACTGATGTCGTTGTGAAGGAGATCTCGGTAGTAAAGATGCATCGGTTCCTGAGAGAGGTGAATACGTGGCGTGTGTTCAGGCACGACAATGTTGTGCCATTCTATGGCGCGAATCATCGGAAGGAGCCTTTCTTCATCGTATCGAAGTATGCGTCCAATGGAGATCTGGTCCCGTATCTCAAACGCAAGAAGCTTGAAGGACGGTCGTTGGTTTGGCGAAAGATGAAGGAGGTTGCTGTTGGACTGAGCTATCTCCATCGGCACGGAGTTGTCCATGGGGATCTGAAGGGGAACAACATTGTCGTGGGCGACAACGGCACTGCCATGCTGACGGACTTTGGCCTGAGTTTCATAGAGTCTGGGTCCTGCTCCGTGAAGAAGATGAAAGATTCACTGGGAGCGATGGCGTGGCGTGCTCCGGAGTTCGCCAAGATGACCACCATGACTCCAACGCGCAAGTCGGATGTGTACTCATTGGGTATGTGCATCATTGAAGCGGTGACGGGCAAGACCCCGTTGAGTGAGTTCTCAAATGATGAGATCCGAGCCAAACTTCGCACCAGGAAAATCCTGATTGATAAGCCTGACGCAATCACGGATGCTCAGTGGGCGCTTGTGGAAAAGATGCGCGCGAACTCGCCTGATGCCCGACCTGAACTCGAAGACGTGATATGTACACTGGATCAATTTGCGTCAGCTGAAGAGGAAGCCGAAGTGGTCGCTGAATGCCCCTATCCAGGCGCAGATGGAGGACCTTGCACTATACAATGATCTGGCTGAAGTGAAAGCTGATTTGGACGCTGGGTGTCCGTTTTAAGGCAGGCCGCCTTAAATCTGTGCTTTAGCCAAGAATGGAAACGCCGGATAAATATCTTGCTAAATATATGCTATTCATCGTTTGCATCTAGCGACCACGTCACTTATCTTAAATGTGTGGAGGGGGCATTTAATGGCCTATCACTGAATTTTATTTTTATTAGCCAATTAGAGAAAAGCTGTCAGATAGTACTATGTAGTATCCAATACACCGTTCACTCTAATTAGTCTGACCCTGACTAATTATGGTGTACGATTTTTATCGGAGAAAGTCGACCTTTTGAATTGATCTTGTGGCAACAATATTAACTTTTTATTGAAAGTAAGATGGTGATTGGCTTCGCCTCGGCGAGATCTGCTCCAATCCACTGTCTTTGTGCTCTTTTGAACTCTTCGGGAAATTTTTGTCGTCCGTGGTGTCACGAAAAAGTACAGAAGCATGACTATATTTGAAGCATGACTAATTAGAGTGAACGGTGTAATGATTGGACTTAGGGTTAGGTAGGTCCTCTATACCAGCCATTCCGACGTATCCGGTCCGAGGGAGCGAAAATATGTGTATCCAAATACATATGCCTATAATAGTGCAGAGCGTATCACATGCATATTTTTAACATATCGGACGTATCCGACCATAGATCGAGAAGTGTGTAGATGCAGAAGAGTGACACTTCTGGAATTTGCTGCTTATCTACTAGTACGAAAACACACTTTCAGATTAGATCACTTCAGCAGCATGTGGTTTCCCGTGCATCAAGTTTCCAAGTCCTTAGAGTTCCAAGACCACTCTCAGTGCCCAAGCACACCGGTCAAGAATGTACTCAGTTTTCCGGAAAAATGAAGTAAAACACAGTGACGTACGCGTTGAAGCCCGCGTAGGAGCATCGCCGCCCTGCTGCGGTAGAGTGTGTGAGCAATATTGTAAGCATCAAGTAAGTAGTAGGTAAACTGAGTACTTGGTTGAGTCCAACGAAATGTTGACTCACGCGTGCATTAGGTTTAAGCCCCACCAAGGTGCAACACTTCTACATCTCATCTACACACTTCTGCATTTGGTTAAGTGTACGTACCACCGTTTCAGTACTCAGTGTCGAGTTTATCCGAAAACACTAGTCGAGCATAGCCGAAAAGCACCTTCGTATCGAGTTTACCGGGAAATACTTGTCGAGTATAGCCAAAAAGCACCTTAGTGGCGAGTTTACTCGAAATTATTTGTCGAGGATAGCCGAAATCACGTTAGTGTCGAGTTTACTCGAAAATACTCTTCAAGTACAGCTGTAAAATCACCTTAGTATCGAGTTTACCCGAAAATACTTGTCGAGTAAAGCCGAAAAACACCTTATTGTCGAGTTTATTTGAAATCACTCGTCGATTTTAGCCAAAAAGCACGCTCAGTGTAAAACAAACAAGACGAGAATAATTGAAATTTTGTCGGTGTCGAGGATATCCGACAATGCTCCTAGCCAACTAATACCATAATGCAAATATGCTAAAACTCAATCAATAGCCCACACATGCACTTCTTCGAATGAACGTTTTTTACCTCCGCTTGCAGCGTGCAGCATAACTGGCAATATCTTATCAAAGTTAGTTCCAGAATAATAGATACCACTCCACACTTGTCCCCCGTTACCGTTTGCATCCGTCACGATCACATGGCCATCGTCCTCGGTGGCCTTCACTCCACCGAAGGCCTCCGCGGCTACCAAACCGACGAGGTGGCCACTACGCCGCTGTTGTTCCCCTCAGGCATCATGTAGCGTGTTTAACAAGATTTTGTTTAACTGCAACAATGTGAAAATGCAGTTCGTGAACACTTCTACAACGACCAAGATTTGAAGTCATAGGTAACTAGTATCACAATGCATATAACCAAAACATAATACAAGAATAAAACATTATAAATAACAATGGTCATACACGCGGAGGACTTCGGCGCCATGACGGCGGCAATGTACAACGGTGCCGAGGTGGGGGCGCCAGCGGCGTGATGACCGCGGAGGTCAACGGCAGCACGGCAACCGATAATGACAGCGGTGATGTGGTGGCCGCGGATGACGACACCGGTGTGGTATTTTGTTATGTGCCAAAATGTAGGTACAGGTCCGATAGGTCCTCTGGTCCGATATTTTATGGTATGGATGAATAACAATGTCTCTCCGACCAAACTTCATCTTGTATGGTACATATTAGCCAATGAGATTGGTCTTTAATTCGTTTTTGGCCAATAAAAACCATCTCTATGGTTTTTGGCGAATCGAATCACGTCAACGATTTTATTTTATCCAATAAAAATACGATTTTACGTTGCAGTCGGAAGCTGAGCGATTCCGACATATCTGGTCGGAGCTGACGCCCAGATATGTGTATCGTGCTACAAGCGAGAGGTGCGCCACGTATCACTCGCATATTTGCCGCCTCTCCGACCAAGAGTAATGAGCCTGAACGATTTGAAGCCCGCCAACACCAAGCGCGCGCGACGGCCATTAAGGCGTTCAATCGCTACCTCTCCGCCGGGAGGGCACGAGCATGGAGCATGTCAAGGCGTTGATCGTTGTCGACCCAAGCCGCGCGGGTGGCATCCTAGTGACGCTGATGAACAAGTTCGGTGTGTACCTAGCATTCCATGCAGGAGCAAAGGGGCTGCACTTGTCGCACCACTCTGTCGCTCAATATTTCCGCCAAGCGAAGTGCTAGCTCCTCGACGAGTACCCTGTTCAAGGTGGAGCTGTAGCCCGCCAGTTGCTAGGCTTGGGGCGTACCCTTGAACAGCACTGCATCAAACGCGAGAGTGGTGAGTTTGTCAAGAAAGCGGTTGCATGCACGAAGGATGATCTCAAGAAGATGACAAGTTATATGTATTCAACGGCCTGCTGTGCGTCAGACTACCAAGATTCAGCACTGCCATGCCTATTGTGGTATCTCTTCGGGCGCGCTTCGGACCTGACATTCGTCCGGAAGCAGCAGCTCACCATCGGTGCTGGTGGCGTGTTCTTCATCCGCTTCATCCGCGTGAAGACGTCAGACGAGCAGACACTGTCGCTCTTTCCCGAAGAAGACTTCATGACTTGCCCGCTGCTGGCGATCGCTCTGGCCTTGATCATGCAGGAGTCGCCGTGCGCAGCGCTGATCAATCACTTGCCCGTGCAGTCGAAGGACGTCCCTGTTGAGCTGACCGACTCAATCCCATTGCTGGATCTGCTTGAAGACAGCGGCGCCCTAGATTCTTCTCAGACGTCGAAGAGAAGCACGACCGTCCACACGACACCGACAGTCGGACTCCACGCTCTTGTCAACCGCTTTCTCGATCGTGTTGTTGGTCCAGCTGGAGTCGAAGAGCCGCTGACCTCTCATTCGTTTCGACGTGGCGGCGCGCAGCATGCGAACGCCAGCTCAGAGCTGACGGTGCAGTGGATATTCGATCGCGGAGCCCACGCCTTCGCGTACGTCTTCAATACTCCGAAAGAAGACCATCAAGTAGCCAAGGTGCTGAGCGGGATGGCGCCAAAGCAAGCATGTGTTCTTCCGTCACTGGAAGTCTTCGACTCGACTACACAAGAGGATATTAGAGAGGTTAGCCGCAAGCTCTTCAATTCGAGTCATGCGCTGGGTAATAACGCCTTCAATGTCTGAGCTGCTGTGAGAGATGTGCTGACAGCAACTATCTTCCTCCACTACCCGTCGTTGATGAAGACCAACGCGCAGGCGCCTGCAATGAAGACGATCCAGCGATGCGTTGAAGCCTCTGGTTTGACGATGACGAGTCTGCTTGCTTGGTCACAGCAACTCACGAGGTCAAAAACTCAAGCCAACACCACCGCAGAAGACCTGATGGAAGGAAACGTGAAGGCCAAAGTTGCGTTCGAACATCAGACTGCCTTGATTGAAAGGTTAATCGTAGCCTCGAGGCTCGAGTCAACTCCTAGAAGCTGCAAATACCAACACTGAAGCGAAATCATCAGCACATGTAGATCAAGCCAAGCGACCAAGAGGTGAAGATGAAATCGTACCGGTGAAGCGCTGACGCCGCTCAAAGACGATACCACTTATGGACACCTGGTTCGCGTGGTACACTGCCGTTCTGCGCGGATGGCTAAGCACGGACAAGCACAAGAAATCAGATGCCAAGCAGCTTGTGGCCTTCATGAAGCTCTTCATCGAAGAAGGGTACACGCTCGACGAGTCATCGCCCAGCTACAAGGATAATGTCTGTCAGCTTGGAGAGTTAGCGTCAAGCCAAGTCACTGCGTACCTTGGCGCGCGAGGCGTACCGTCAAAGGGATCCAACGCTGTACTCAAGGCGCTTCGGCGAGGGAAGCCTCAACGTCCTCATCAACTCCTATCGCCAGCGTCTCGCCATCGATAGAGTTGTAGACCCTGCACCTATTCATCATCAAGGCACACTTAAGCTGCTCCCGTAACGCAACACGATCTTCTTTCCCGCGTCCTTGTAGTCGGTGCTTCCGTTGATGTCAGATCTGCAGCAGTCATTCGAGCATAATTTTTTACCGATGGGCGGAATCGAACCACCTTCTTCCCTTGCGGGAGCTCTTCCATTGAGCTACATCGGTGGGGTTAGACAACAACCTCGCAGGAGTACTCGTCTGGAGTGCTCGACGGGAGTTAACGGTGATTCACAGTTCTTCGTGGCCGCGACAAACCCTCTAAGGTGACCGATGCTCGGTACACCCCCTCAATTCACCGCGCCGGGTGGTCAATCGAGCACTGAGCTCACAGGGCAAAATGGCGCAGCAAAATTGCACGTGCGCCACTCATTTACGAGGCGTAATTACGTATACCACCTATCAAGGAGCCAATCATTTGAGAGGATGTATTTTTACGAAACCTCCACAATCTGGTGTGATATAAAATTTTGCGATGCGTCGGATGCTGGTCGGAGTTGCACTGACGGTCGGAGACGTGACGATATGGTATAATCCTTGCATTTCTGATACCTGTCGTAATACGATTTGGAAGATTCAGCAAATAAGCTTCAAACCCTGCTATACTTGATAACCGGGTCGATTATTATTTTATTTGTGGTGGTTGACCCATCCGTAGCCTCTATGATATGATATCACTTTTAATCGTATTTTACCTGCAGCAGATGATTTATCCAGACCGTTCGAGCTACATTTTGGATGTTTTTCTTCGAGCAACACACTACCGTCTTATGTGGCGTGTAGATAATTCAGTACGTTTTGAATAATGTTAAATGAAGAGTGTGCCCATTAAAAATATGTTTTTGTTATTGTCCGGTATTCATAGAGTGTCGGTGTAGTAAGAATATGCGTGCGTCGTTGCATTGCCGACTTATCTTCTCACTTTCATGAAAGACTACATTATTCGTGCAATTTGACCTAAATATTTCCTGCAGCTATCTTGGCCAACAAAATTTAGGGAATATGGTGGAGGAGACGGATGAATATAATCCGTCGTCCCCGCCATCTCTCATAATTAAGGATTCAGACCAAACATTTGACTTATCACGCAAAATGTAAACGAATTTGGAGCAACTGAGGCAGATCGCTCCTACTGGTTTCGAACTTTCGGGGAGAAAGATTTACGTGGGAGGCCGGATGTCACCTGCGTACAGGAGACTCACGTGGAAGAGTCCGAAATCGAGACGTCACAGAAACTATATGCGGGTTGATGGGGATTTCGGTGTGGCACTGAGCAGCCCGTTCGCTCATATTGGGCACCCTCGAAAGACCGAAAAGGAGGAGTGGCAATTTTGATTGTCCCCTATAGAACTTTCATACAAGCAACGGAGGAAACTAGGGAGCCTTGACAATCGGAGCATTGGAACACAGAAGAGGCAGACAGGACGCATGTGCAATGAGCTACATTCCAAAACACGACGCGAGGCGTGCTGTGTCCAAGTGTGCAGCCAGTGTGGAGTGTCCAAGCGTGAATTGCCTGCTCTGCTGCATCTTGTGTCGCGTATGCTGCCTCAGGAGGAGGGGGACCGTAGCTTGTCGGTTGGTCTACATGGTGCAAGGGCAGGGAAAACTTTCGGCCTCGAATGCTGGCGGGTGGTTAAGATGGAATTAAATTT
This sequence comes from Phytophthora hibernalis, assembly GCA_012656075.1. NCBI lineage: Eukaryota > Oomycota > Peronosporomycetes > Peronosporales > Peronosporaceae > Phytophthora > Phytophthora hibernalis. The sequence goes on along the minus strand of JAAKBF010000168.1, from coordinate 271,135 downwards.
GAAGTGATACAACCTCCCAGACTGGCTGAGTTTATTTTTATACCTCTGATATGAGGTTGAAGTATTTATATATTCTTCGCGTTCGAACCAGAACGAAGTGGTATTTCATTTTATATCGAAGTATTATAACACTTTTGCAACTGCAAATAAGACACAATTCTGAATCTGCATTTATGTAGCACTCCCGGTACTACATAAAAGTAACACTTGTGCACATGATGTGGCATACGTTAATCTCAACTTCCTTCGCAAACTTTCATTTCCCCTAACGCGGTGAAGCAGGGAGATGCGGTGAAGGTGCAGCGGCATGCTACAGCTGTAGCCGAAGGCATGGGCGCAAGGATAGCTGACAGAATCAGCAATACAGAACGACCTGTCGTCTTGATGAAAACCCAAGAGATTTCTCAGCTCATGAGCTTCCCAGGTGTATATGAGTATGCACGCCGACGATGAAGCTATTGTCGACATCGAAGAAACGAAGGTGATGGCGCAAGTCGCTGCACGCGCATTCGCCAACTGCAGTACACATGCAATTCATGACAACAGTACGTTTGAACATCTACCCTGCCTCGGCTTCAGAAAAGCTGAAGCAATGCTTTTGGCTTCCTCGTTTTCTTGAAGAAGAATCAACCAGTGATATCCGTGAAGGTACCACTGGGCAGTGACTGGCCTACCAAAGAAGAAGAAGCAGAAGACAGATTAATTTCAGTGCAACAACACGCGTCACATTGGTCGCATTGAAATCCAGTGGTTGGCCATCTCATTTCACACTTAGCAGGTCCTGCAAGTGCTGGCGCTCCTCCTCAAGACGCAGCAGCCCATCATAACTGTCCTGGCACACCCCTCGTCCAGCACGGGCACAGACGAACAGCGCCTGCAGATTGTTCAATGCGCCACGGACGTCACCGTAGTGACGGTCAATCAGGTCTCGGAGAGAGATGCTAAAGCGCCTCAAATCAAACTCAGCACTGGCTGCACACTTGGACCCCAGAACACACAGCACGCCTCGCGTTGTGTTTTGGAATGTAGCTCATTGCACATGCCTCCTGTCTGCCTTTTTCCCAATGCTCCGATTGTCAAGGCTCCCTCATTTCTCCCACAAGCAACGCAGAACACTGGAGCCCGCATTTCATGGCGGTACGGGGAACGATAGATGGGCGGAAGGTCACGATCTGCAACATATAGCCCCCATCTCCAGGCTCCACAAACCGCATTTTTCACAAAGATACAGGCTATAGAATTTGACAAAGACGACCTATTATATGTCGGCGGTAATTTTAATTGTACATTGGACGCTTAAGCAGACCGCAGCTATCATGCGACTACCACCAGCCACGACTCCGAGGCACCGAGAAATTTACTTGCAAAATGGAGAGTACTGGGCCCTATAGCTTTGCGCGACTTCAGCAATGGGAGCACAAAGCCCCCACGTCACTACCTCGAGATCCACATCTACCACTACAACATCGTAGGCAGAGGCCCTGCTTCATCGAGATTAGACCGCTGGGATGTATCAGCAATCAATATGCCACGGGTAGCAGCGCACCAGAACGTGTGTGCGTGAACGAAAACGCACTTTACGATCCCTGGCAGAGGCCCAGCTTCATCGAGATTAGACCGCTGGGATGCATCAGCAATCAATATGCCACGGGTAGCAGCGCACCAGAACGTGTGTGCGTGAACGAAAACGCACTTTACGATCCCTGGCAGAGGCCCAGCTTCATCGAGATTAGACCGCTGGGATGCATCAGCAATCAATATGCCACGGGTAGCAGCGCACCAGAACGTGTGTGCGTGAACGAAAACGCACTTTACGAAACACTCTCAAACAGAAACTGGTCCGCCTCATACGCCAACTACAGCGACTCAAGAAAAATTAGGGTGATGGAGTGCTGGTGACTAATGCCTCGATCACGGAAGAACTGGAAGGTCTCAGCCTGGATGACACGGTCGGAACAACTATGGCAGCTCGACTCACACGAGCCATTACAGAATGTAAACAAGCCAAGGCCTCAATGCACAAGAAACATCTTTTCCGTTGAGTCCACATACTGACCAGGGAAATGGGTTTCCAACAAATTTAGCGACAACGTAATTCACCGATTAGACCCCATCACGGGGGCGCCACCGAGGCAGGTTCATGCCAAAGCGGACATCCTTGCCGATGCGTGGCAACCAGTATTGCAACAACATGCAACGGATCGCGCTGATGTGGAACATGTAGCTGCATGGGACTAGGCTACAGAAAATCCGAGCGCAGCACAACTTGCAATAGCGGATAATATCATGAGTGACGAGGTTCGAGTTGAACTACGTGCATGTAAACACGGGAAAGCGGCCGACCCGGATAGATTGGGCGATGGTTGGTACAGAGAGCATGAAGATGTCTTAGAGCATCTCCAACGGTAAGTCTTAATCGAATCCTTGACGGCGGTCTGCGGGCTCTTTAAACCCTCAAGTTTTTAAACAAGACTACGTGATAGCCGATTTTCACAGTGGTGAGACTTAACGCGAGTCTTCACCTAATATTTTGACCAATCAAATCATTCATTCTCAAAGAAGCTTTGGAGGGCGAATAGATAGGCTTCCTACCGGTATGTCGACAGCGATCGAGAAGCTGCTGCGGAGCCTGCGGCTGATTTAGCGATTCAGACTCTAACTGCGGATGAGGTGACTGAGGAGGTCGTGGGCCTATTACCGCGAAGAATGTTGTTGAGGAGGAAGTGGTGGTGAAGGTTGTCAGAGAAGAGGCTGCTGTTGAGGAAGTGGAGGTGGGCCAGGAAGAGAGTGCTGTCGAGGAAGATTCTGCTGCTATTGAAACGGTCGTCCAATACGAGTGTGACGAAGTCGATGAAACTTACTCGCCCAAGTGTATAGCGGTAGCCCAGACTTAGTCCTGAAACTTAAGCCTCGGGGTGTGAACCCTGAACGCAGTTCCTTGAAACCGCGATTCAGAGTGGCGTGGCACCTTGTGTAATCCCTATCGGCATCGATTAATTCGGGAGCCTGGATTTGCCACCAAATGAGTTGTCCAATACAAATAGGCCTTGAAAATGTCGGGCGTAACGTTCACTTCCTGAATGCACTTCTCCAATGTCTGAATCCGGATTCGAGAGCCCAGAAGGAACACCACTTTCAGATAACCAATACAAATACAGAGTTATATACAACAAACAGCCGCTACTTATTCTTATAGACCCTTGAGCGGTGGGTCTGAACGCCAGTCAATTAGGGCTGCGTTCAGGGTACTGGTCAACCCCGAAGCCCTTTCACGCGCACCACCCTCAGGTGAGGGAAATAACACACACAAATACAATCCAACCTTGAACGCAGTCAATCAAATATTCCTGGGGATGACTGCTACTAATCACCCAAGAAGGTCTTGCCAATATGAAATGAAACACCGCCCTTACCGTACACGCAGTGGGATCAACTAGAAAATGGAATGCAAGGATCACGTCAGACACCTACGTGAATGGTCCCCTCACAACTGGACTTGAATCTTTTAGGGAGCCCCACACCGAACCGTCCTTAACTGATCGGCGGACCCGTTTCCCGCTTGTCAGACGCCCTTCTTTGAGCGACTTGTGTAGTAGGGAGGCGTTACCACAGGAGTTCCTGTCGGTATTGGCGCTCCGTGAGGAGGCGGACCTCCTTGGTACGGACGCTGTATCCATCCAGGCGTACCATACGGACCAATGCCCGGATAATACGGCAGGTACGGAACCGAAGCGCCGCACCGCTCCGTTCCTGAGGTTCAGGGACCGTAACTGATTCCTGCTTCACATTCCAATCCCATCCAACCGATGGTTGCGCCACTCGACGTGTCTCCGGTCCGGTGTACCGTGCAATAAACCCACTAGGGGACCGTTAAGGAGCCTCCTTGATCGGTTCTGATGGAGCTGTAGACGGATACGGATAAGCGTACGCACTAGCATACTGAGCATAGTACGAAGCCGGCACTCCTCCGTATTCTCCATAGCCTCCTTCATAGTCAGCGGCGTATTCTTCCGCCACCGTTTCTTCTCGCGGTTCACCGTGTTGACTCCTTTCGTCATGGTGTCGATGATGCACGGAACGGTGTGGAACCGTGGTCGGGAAGACGCTTCCGATCTTGTATCGTGATCACTCATATCCCCGGTGCGCTCGCTTGTATCATCGGCGGGCTCACCTCCATCTGTGGCTTTAGACTCATCTTCATACTGATTCCACAGTTCCCTCATCACTTCGCCTTGAAACGTCTCCCGACCGTGCGTCGTGGTGGCCTGAACCGACCGCCCACTTACACTTCCGCGACGACTGCTCGCTCTTGATCCTGAACGAGTTTCTCCTCCTAGACTCGCAGGCCTTCGACTGGTCCGGCGACGCTCTTCGGACTCCAGCCGCTCCACTTCAGACCGTACTACACCAGTAGCTTGGTCACTTCACGGTCGCCACCTAGGCGTTCCGTGCCATTTCCATTTCCATCATCGCGCGCAACGTCCTGCCACGGCATCTTCCAGTTGTGCTAACCGTTTCCGAGGTCTTCCGTGCACCCAATTTCCGTAGCTCGACGCGCTGCTAGTCACTAAACCGTTGACACTTCCCAAGTCCGTCCGTCGGACGTTCCACTTCACCAACCGTAGGCTGCGCTGCTTGATCCTCAGACGCCCGCCTCTCACAGTCCACTGGAAGATCGCGCTATCGTTACTTACGCATTCTACCGTTCTCTTCGCCCGTTCCCTGGCGACGCTCCACCGTGATCGTTCTCAATGACCTTCCAGGCACGGTTGCTACTCCGACTTCGAGCGTGACGCGGCCTTCAACGCGGTTCCTTGCGCGGCCGATTTCGTACGGGCCCTTGCCAAGCGTACGCGCAATGTAATCGAAGCGGTTACAATCCGCGCTGCGGACGCTCCTTCCAGGGCACACTGCTGCACGTCGAAAACTGTACCATGCTTCTCCACCAAGCTGTCGCAAGCCGCCTTGATTTAGGACGGTCCTTGAGGAGTATGGCAGGCAGGTGCGTCTAGGAGAGTAGATCAATAACAAGAACAAATCAATACAAAAGATATTAACTTGCTGGTTCCAAGGCTTTTTCACGGGTATGTGCTTTCCGGAGCAGATGCTCCAGCTCCCGATTGACTTGCGTGTCTTCCCTCTGGTGAAAGGTACGGCTACCTCGGTGGCAGCCACATCCTCCTGGTGCATGCGTCCGGCGTCCCGGTGGATGGTTTCAACGTTACGGCGGGCAAGTTCGCGTTTCGGAGCATCCTCCAAGACGCCCTGTTCCATGCGTCGGGCTTTCTCGATCTCGGGGTCACACTGGAAGGAAATATGTTGCTTCAGATCAGATTGGTTCATCTCTTTCTCCGCGGCTTGTGCTTCTAAGAATTCCCCGTACTCTTTCAGACGGTACCGTTCTTGTTCTTCCCGAGCCGTCATCACTTCTTGAGGTATAAGATCGGGTGATGTGCCTCCAGCACGACGGTGTCATCTTGGGTAACGCCGGATGACTCTGGGACTCTCGCGACAGGACATTCACGCTTCTTTTCATCGCTGTCGGCGCTCCACGGGTGCCCAGCCGCCGCTAGCGAGGGGTACGCTGCTACGGGGGCATACGCCACCGGCGCCTAATACTTCACTTGAGACTCGTCCCCAGCGGAAGCGGTCGCCATATATACTCCAGCAACCACGGCAGCGTGTCCGAGCCCGGGTAATCCCGCCGAGATTTTATCGGGGTGGGATGCTACGTCAGCAGTAAGGGACTTCGTGCGGATCCCGAGAAGATCACGTCGATCTGTTCCTGGCCAGTGCCCAGGAACGCGAAGGAGCTACGGCAATGGCTTGGTCTGGCTAACTACCTGCACAAGTTTACGAAGGACTATGCTCGTATTATCCGACCTCTGTCGCAGCTACTCAAGAAAGACATGCAATGGACCTGGTCCCCCGAGCATCACGGGTCCTTCGAGGCTGTGAAGAACATTCTCGCGTCAGCCCCAGTGCTGGCGCTGGCAGACTACTCGAAGGCCTTCCACGTCGTCTGCGATGCCAGCGACTTTGCAATCGGCTGCGCGCTAATGCAGTTTGACGACGAAGGGCAGGAACGTGTCGTGAATATCAGTCACGACAATTGAAACCCGCAGAACGAAATTACTCGGTCCACGACAAGGAGCTCCTTGCCATGCGTTACGCGCTCATCAAGTTCCGCGTTTATCTACTGGGCGAACAGACGTTCGCTCTGTACACGGATCACGCGTCGCTGAGGACGGCAACCAAGAGCCCCCATCTGAGCCATCGTATGGCTCGCTGGCTCTCCTTCTTTGCTGAGTACAACTTCGTCGTCCACTACAAGTCAGGCAAGTCGAATATCCTGGCGGACGCTCTCTCTCGTCGTCCCGACTACGATCCTCGACCCGACTTGGAGGCGTCCGGCTTTGCGGACGCCGACGAGACGAAAATTGTGCTACGTGTGTCGTAGCAGGCATCAACTCGACTGAAGTCCACGCAACAAGTCCACTACGCAAAGCCATCGCGTCCGCGTACGACGCAGACGACTTCCTCTCTGAGATTCGAGCCTATCTCCGCGAGCCGTCTGACGCTGAACATCGCAAGCTTTCTACACGAGTGCGCGCTTCGGTCGCCCGCTACCAACTCGAAGGCGACCTGCCGACGTACAGCGTCGATCGCTTCGACGCTCCGCGCGTCGTCGTTCCTCTTGACGACGAGCTTAGAGCTCAGCTGATGCACGAGTACCACGACACTCCGAGTGGCGGACATCTGGGGCGCGAGAAAACATTCTTCGCGCTGTCGCGCGACTTCTTCTGGCCCCACATGTAGAATTGGGTCCGAAAATGGGTTCGTTCGTGTGAAGTCTGCCAGCGCGTCAAACCCGCGCCATCTTCGCAAGCTCCGCTCTGCCCACTTCCGGTTGCGTCCGATGCGGGTCGTCGGTCAGCATGGACTTCGTCTTTGGCTTCCTTCCAGACGCCGATGACAATGTCGGCGTCGTCGTGTTCGTCGACCGGTTCAACAAGTTAGTCCATATGGCGCCGGTTCCGGCGTCGATCAGCGCAGAAGACACCGCGGCTCTGTTTGTCGACATCGGCTTCAGACACCACGGCCTTCCCTCGTCCATCGTGTCGGACCGCGACCCGCGGTTCCCGTCAGCCTTCTGGACTTGACTGTTTGAGCTCTTGGGCACTCGCCTGATGATGTCCTCGACTGCCCATCGAGACCGACGGCCAGACTGAGCGCGTGAACCGCGTTCTTGAAGACGTCTTACGCAGCTACGCGACGTCATACGCGTCTTGGAGCTCGTTCTTGCCGTTAGCCGAGTTCGCGTTGAACAACGCAGTCCATGCGTCAACTGGATTGACGCCGTTCTTCGTCAACCACGCGCGGCACCCATGCGTCCCTGCTCTTCTTGCCGTGGGTGAGTCCACGGCTGCGAGTGGTCCGACTCTTGGTGGGTGCGGAATGAATTCGTCCGGACGACGCAAATCTGCATCTCAGAGTCCGACTGCAGAAGAGGCGTCGGCACGCGCCGACGTCACCAAGTCCAAGAATAACTCGATCGTCGAATGGGCTGTCAATGCTTTGATCAACCTCTCAGCACCAGCAAAACGTGATGTGTCTTTTCCTGCTATTAATGATCCGGCGACCGGTGCCGGATCCGCTGTGGCTAACTTCGAGAAGACGCCTGACCTCATGGCCGCGGACTCCGCAGTGATTTCGGACTTCCTCCTGCGCCAACAATCCGTCGTGCGCTTTGTGCGCGACGCAATCGCCCAAGCAGTTGATAAGCAGAAAGAAAATGCAGACAAGAGAGGACGCAAGAACATGGACGTGTATTCTGTTGGCGACAAGGTCCTACTCTCCGTCGCTGGCATTCAACCTGGCGCCGTGACTAATCTCGGCGCCAACAAGCTACTGCCACTGTTCATTGGTCCATTTACGGTTATGGCTGTCAAAGGAGACGCCTACACGCTCGACATTCCGACCACTATGCGACCCCACCCCACGTTCTACGTGGGTCGACTCAAGCGTTACTACCCGTCGGCAATCCATGGTCAAGCTCCTCGCGGAACTCCGTCTACTCCCGAAGCCGACGCAGCGACCGCTGCATCGCGTCATGCTCCTGATTCTGACGGTCGCGCATCGCACGCAGCGCGATGGCCTCCTGTCGAAGACGGTTCAGATCCTGCGCGTTGTCATGCACTCGACTCAGCCGGAACGGCTTGGTGGCTCACCAAGTCCAAGCGAGACGCCGAACCCGCAGCGCCGACGCTCCCGGCGCTTGGCAGATCTGCGAGCGGTGCAGTCCCCGTCGGTCCCCATAGTGGATCACCAACCTGATGTCCCACCTGTCCATTACTTGCAATGCGACCCCGCGGAGAGCTCCCGACGTGGCGCAGATGATTCCAGCATTCGTCCCGGTGCAACGCATGATATCCCCAGTCGCGCCGCTCGTATTATGGACGCCGATCGATCTGCGCCGGCCATCTTCCGGCGCGATGGACCGCCCCCGCTTATGGATACTGCGGGCGACAGTCGCTGGATCATCGACCGCATTGTTGATCACGTGGACGATCGTCGCTACCCCAGTCAGCCTGGCCGCGGACGGCCGCGTACACCGATTATCCTCGAACGCGCCAGTATCACGTACGCTGGCTCGGATATGCTCCCATGGATGATACGTGGGTGGCGCGTGAAGCCCTGCTTGCTGTTGTCCCCACGGTGGTGGCGGCGTATGAGGCAGGAGTCGAGGGGTCTACGAAGCAACGCGTCGGAGCGTCTCGACGCAACTAACTTGCGCCCGTTGGGTGCATGTCGATGTTCCCGCGACCGCTGGTGCTCCTCATTTAGTCGGCGGTAGGTCCGCCGACACAGCGCCGTCAAGATCAGCCGAAGTCGCCGCACTCTCCATCTCCGAACAAGTTTGCGTCTCGCGGGGTTCGAACCCACGCGCGAAGTGTGGTGACCTGCGCCGTAGACCACTCGCCTGCCATGCTTGTCCACTTCGCCGCCGCAGTAGTTCGTGTCCGACCCCAGGGGTCCCTGCGCGTTTTCTTTTCTTTCCTTTCTTCACTCACTGTGTTTGCTCCCTTAAGTGGGGGAGGGTGAAATGGGCCTCCGTATCCTTCTGTCATATCTACATTTAGAGGTTCTGTCCTCCCATTGGTCAAAAGGGGGACAGTGACCTGGCACTATCTAATGGGTCAGAAGTGCAATTACATATCTTAGTTTTAGCCTATTAGAGAGGGACCCCCAGCTGGGTGGCCCACAATGGCCCTGGCCTTCCGCCAGGGTCTACGCCTAATAACAGAGTCATTTTAACCTTAAATCCCGCACGTCCTTCTCGGACGTTCGTCTTAACCAAGCTTCCTCAAAGAACCCTATAGTGCAAGCTGCTCTAACCCCGTTACAGGCAAGAAGTCGCCGCAGTTAAGATTTTAACGAGTTTCTAGAGTCTACTGGGCTAAGCAGTGAAAGTTTAGACACGATGCATTGTTCTATCTCTCCGCATAGTAGCTTTCCAATGCAGAACTTCTATTCACTGTTAACAGCTTTCTATATTTTCTTACAGACAAAGAAAAGTGGCAAAGCTCGTGCTGCTGACGGCTTTCTAGCTAAAGCAACTGCACTCGGATACATTTCCCAGATAATTAACTTGCTCCGTGAGCGCTACCAAAACGATCTGTCCGACTCGAAGCGTATTGCCAAGATTCGGGATAAAATGGCAAGCTCGATTGAGGAGCGCAATCTCCGAGCAAACATTCAGACGAATGATGCGCCAGGCTGCACCATACAAGATCTGTGCGTCCTGGTGGGGCATTTAGTAGTTCATGGAGACGTTGCCACTGGGATCAAGTCGGTACATGACGCGGCGCTTTTGACGATAATGTGGCATACGTTTGGGAGGGCTATCGATACATGCTTCGAGCAAAAACAACAGCTATCACTTGCGGCCGCGGGGCTGTTTCTACAAATTGCTCGTATTAAAACATCGGTGATACAAGGCGTTTCTATCTTCAAAGCGCCGGAGCGCTGGCAGCAGTCTATGCTGCACGCGTTCGGTGTGCTCTTCGTGTGCTACGATGAGCCGTCCGAATACTTGTTTCCTCTCGTGCCTAGATATGACGAGTCCGATCTTCCTGGTAGACAGACATACACGCAAGAAGAAGTCGTGATATACTGGGAGAGTCTGGAGTGACATCGATAGTGAGCAAAACCCAGCAGCCAAACGAGAGCGCAAGCGCCCCAACATCGCAAGTTATATTACCGAAGTGACCCGACGCAGCTGGCACGAGATTTTACGGATATGCTCGTGCTAGTCTGCACGTACAAAACCAATCGCTATCATTTGCCGCTGCTGAATGTCATCATACTGACAGGTATGAATAGTATTTTGCCACTTGCTCAAATTTGGCTACCAGGGAGGCCGAACCTGACTACACTTGGGCGCTGCTTAAGCTGAAGCTTCTGGAGAATAATTCTATCTCGTTACCTAGACTCATAGTCACCGACCGGGACCTTGCGTGTACAAACGGTGTTTCCTGGTGCTGCTAAATTGCTGTGCTGCTGGCACATTAGCCGAAATGTCCAAGCTGCGGCTATAAAAGATTGGTAAGGGCAAGGATACGTTGGCTGTGGAAATTTTCATGGCTAAGTACCGCGACACAGACGATTCCGAGACCGATATTGATTTTAATCACAACAGGGCTATACTAAATCAAATGAGTAGCGCCATGGGGAAGAACTTGACGAAGGAGTGGTGGCCGCACAAGTCTAAGATCGTGAAGTACTGGACTGACCAATACAGCCACTTCGGCTGCCGTGACACCTTCACCGTCGAAGGAACACACGCTACAATGAAACGATGGCTAGAAAAATCAAAGGGGGACTTACTGAATGTATTTGAACGACTACTGCTGTGGTGGCTGGGCAATGCTTCTCGCATCCGGTACCAGGCTTCGAAGGAATCAAACACTTGCCGTACGTGCGTACAACCGCATGTGATTGCGTACTAGACGTACATGTGCATGTACCCGTACGCGTACTCGCGTATTAGTTGTACGCGTACACTAGCATGTGCACGTTCACGTACTCGTACTTTTACGCGCACTTCGTTTTATACTGGTGTTGAAGTAGTTGATACGCCGTCAGCCGTCTGTTATTTGCGTGTGTGTTTTCTGCACCGGTGCTCCCGAACCGGTGCTCCTTAGCTTCTCCCGTATCGCTGTATGCAGTGATGATTATGCAGAGGAGGGGTTTAGACAGCTAGGCTAGCTCGCTGACGGACCACAGCAAGGCAGCAAATGTGGCATCAACGACAGCGATTTGCACGTTGTATCGCGGGCCAGGGGACCCAACCACGTACTGGAACAGTTGGTCACAGAGAGTTAGCAGCTGCCCGTACTCTGCGATCAAGAGGCGTTGTTGCAAATCTCCGACGGTTGGTGTCATTACTGGTAAGTCGGGGAATTGATAGCCAGCTAGTACCTTGCCTACACTCTGGTCCTCACGTGTGGTTGTGCCTACCGTATTCCGTATGTGCTTGCTGACATGCATCTGCATGATTTGCACCGACGCATCGTTGAGATGTTTGAAAACATCTTCACTGATTTGTTGTTATTGTGAAGTTGTGATAAAGGAAAAATTACATTATAACATTACATTCGTCATTTTCTTCGTCACTACACTGTAAATCATCGTCAGAAGATAGATCGCCAACGGTACTGTCTAGCAGCTTCTTTGCTTGTAACTCAAGCATTTTGGCGCTGACGGGGCCATCCTTCCGTAGCACGTTGATCCACAGTACAATCTCCTTCTCCGCATCTGCTGGCAAAATCGTGGCGCACCCAACTCGGCGGACGTACTTCAAGCGAGCTAGATGGGGTCCGCGCACAGTCGCTCCAGATTTTCGCGCTCGTTCCCCACTGATAAATCAGTTTGCGTTTCTGCTCTAGCATGGTCGTTTAAACCCGGAAAAACTTTTCTAGCGTAGCGTCAACAGTGTGTTTAGCAAAAAAACGAACGGTCTCGAGCTTCACGCTGTTCGAGAAGCAGGTCCGGCGATTCTTGAGGGCCTTTCGGCCGCTGCCACCTACGCGACTACGACCGGGCGGCTTCCTTTGCATGCCTGGTTTGCTGATCTGCTGTTGTCGTTGTGAAATTGCTAATGACAAATTTGTGGTTGTGGTGAACTGTCAGGAAGCACATAAGCGACAACGGTACAAGGTATGCTTAATGCTGATTGGATCATTTCTATTGTCATCCGTCAGCAAGCACATACGGAATACGGTATGTATGCGAAGGCCTTCGTGAGCTATTCGAGTAACCCATCGCCCCTGGTAGAGATCCATTGGATGGGAAGCTTAGGGGACGCATTGGCGTACGCTGCTGCACCGCGTCGGAGTGAGTGGCTTGTCATTTTTGGCGCCATGGCTTGTTGCTGTGAGGGCGACATCATCTTCAACGTCTCGCGCGCTGTGGGGTGAGCCCACAACAGATATTGTAGCTTTCTCGACGTATCGGCCTCGTGAGCGTAATAAAACCCTTCTTGTCTGAGCTCAGCAATAAGCGCCTCTGTACCAGTACGGGAAGCCAATTTTCTAGCCGGGCAGCGCTCTTTGCATTCGTGATGTCCTTCAGAATCGCCATTGTGTCGTGGTTGGTGAGCAGCATGATTGCAAATAGTTGATATCTTGGTGCTTGTACACGCCTTGCAGTACATGTACAGTAGTCCGCTTCTTATGAATAGCTGTTGGCGATCTTGGTGTTGAAGTAGTTGACACGCCGTAAGCCGTCTGTTATTTGCGTGTGTGTTTTCTGCACCGGTGCTCCCGTACCGGTGCTCCTTAGCTTCTTCCCAGCAATACATGCAACCACATAGTCAATAGAACATCTCGTAAAGCAGCACTTACGGGAGCATGTGTAGCAGTCATATCTGGTTTAACAAAGCACCACATCACACAGGAGAAGCACAAACACCAACAGCAGCACACACTGATTACAGCAACATAACTGTAAACATATTATAGCAACACAACCACACACAGGTTACAGCAACATGATGCTGGCGGCCAGATTCGAACCGACGACCTGGAAGCGAACCTTCCAGCTCTACCACTGAGCAACACCAGCGTGTACATAGAGGAAAACAACACCCATCGTACCTCCATGAGATCTGCTGCCTTCTTCTCGCGGTGGGGCCGTCCAATGCGCTCTAACACCCGTCATGGCGTGGTCCATCTGTCGCCTTCCATCTCTCCCCCTTCACCAGCCTTGCCTCCTCGCTCACCATCCCGTTCCCGCTGCTGGATCCTGCCTGCCATTTTCCAGCCTCGCGCGCCCACCTTGCCGTCTGCCGTGCCGTCGCCGTCCGCCTTTCACTCTGCGCTGAAGAAACCTGAATGGTCGGGAGTCGATTTGAATTCGATAAAGTACGCTTTGTTTGTTTAAAGTACGATTTGGCTCCCGCGGAATGAATAAGTTGTGGTTGATTGGAGGGATTTTTGTGTTTCACAAGTGTGGTCCTATTGCAAGTTCCGGATTCCGGCCCGGAATCCGCCAATTACTGCAGCGACACTGGAGATAAGTTACATGTAGCAGCGCGAAAGTTGATGTGGTGCGTTTTGCAGACTCGCCTGGTTTGCAGCGACGTTGAAGCTGGCGAACAGATCTTTTCGTCCGGGCTATGGGTGCGTGAAGATCGCACCATACAAAACCACGAAAGCTCACACAAAACCCAATACGAATTCCAAACCATATAAATCGCTGCGATGGCGAACACGGCGGTAACCCGATTACACCGCTCGCACATTAATTAGCTCAGGACAGATAAGAGCACCCTCTTATCGTGTCGTCATGAGCTGCTGCTGAAAAAACGGGCCCGTTTCTGTCCCCTCCGCGCTTGTTCCGCGGAACCCTTGGGTTTCGAAAGCCTAACTGCTCTTTTGACTTGACGTTTGTATGCTACCCTCACAAAATGGAAATATGTTGACAGATGCGACCACCAGCGGTCGGCGGTTGCAATATCTGGGCGTTCATTAGTGATAAAGCTGCCACAGCATCAGATGACCGGCAGAATGGACTCGCGCACGCGGGAGGCCGAGAAGTGCTCCCCCTTTTAGCACTCGAAGCGGGACGCCAACATTCGGGCTACGTGTCCTACGCACTCAAGACCGACACCAACAGTCGACGACAACTCACCGCCGTGTACGGAAGCACCGACTCCGGAAACCCCCGAGTTTCAGACAACCAGAGCGAGACGGAGAGCGACAGTGACGGCAGCTCCTCCGGTTCGCTGCAGTCTATCCTACGTCTCCCTCGACAGTCTCGTGTCGCAGTCTCAAGAAAGAGGTCTCGGTCGAGTTCGCACTTGATATCAACGACGACGACCCTAAACAACGCCTCGACTGTGCTACACGTTGCCTACCGCGACGCCTCACGATCGAGGAGAAAGCGGCACTGTACCAGGTGCGCCCCGACCTGGAGCTCGTGCCCACGGTACTGCTGCTCTCGGAGCTGGAGGAAGTGCGACGACGACGCCAACGCAAACTGCTGTTCTCGCTGCTGGGCGCGTCGCTCATCCTGCTCATGATGATCGTCTTCTACTACCTCGTCTCGCAGATGTAACCCCAAGTCCAGTCACAGCCCTGCTGTATGCTTTATTAACCGCTAAATAATCCATTAGACGTCCGTCCACCCATATCTAAAACCTGAATTCAAATTCGAAACGACGCGGAAAGTAGTTGAACCCGTCTTCGAGCATACATCACGCTAAATTATGCTGTAACGTAGGTCATCTTTCGCCATTTTGCATTTTTAGCGACAGTAATTGACCTGCCAGAGCCTCGTCCCGGTCGCGCCGCGTCGCTCCTTCTCCCTCTGTCCGCCAGTATCTAATATCCGATGGAGGGCGGCTTCCAAGAGCGTGAGTCGGCGCTACTGCGTGAGCTGTCGGCGCTGTATACGAAGCTCAATCAGGTGCGCGAGAAGCGCGTCAAGGCGGAGCAGGAGAGCGGCAGCAGCGTCGACGCACACGAGGCGGATGACAGAGGCGCCAGACGCCGTCGACGTGTACTGCTGGTGACGCGCACGCTGCCCTTCTGGCTCGTGTCGGAGGACGCGCAGTCCCAGTGGCGCGCCGAGTTTCCGGAGAACGCGAGTCTCAATGGAGCTATGGAGATCTTCCAGTCGCTGCATGAGAGCTACGATTGCGTCTGGATCGGCTCTGTGCATGGAGAAATTGAGCCTAGTGAACAGAACACACTGAAGGAGCAGCTCCTACAAGATCGCAACTATTATCCCGTGTTTTAGACGAAAAGAGAGAGAAACTGTACTATCAGGGCTTCTGCAAGACGGTCATGTGGCCGTTATTTCACTCGTGTCCACCCACGACAGACGACCAGATTATCCAGCATGAGATGGAAGGCGGACAGGAAGATGAACGTAGTATGGAGAAGATGTGGCAAGCTTATGTGGCAGCCAACCAGGCGTTCGCGGATGCCGTGCAGGAAGTGTACGAAGAAGGAGACTTGGTGTGGATCCAAGGGTACCACTTGACGCTGGTGCCGCAAATGGTGCAGAACTTGTTCCCAAATGATAATATTTGTCTGGGTTTCTTCATGCACATCCCGTTCCCGTCGGCGGAGCTGTATCGGATACTGAACAATCGCGAGGAGATACTGACCGGCATTTTAGGAGCGGATCTGGTGGGATTTCAAACATACGACGCGCGCCACTTTCAAAGCGCGTGCGTGCGGTTACTGGGACTGGAGAGCAGCCACAAAGGCGTGGACTTTAATGGACATTTCGCGCGCGTGACAATATGCCCAGTGGGGATTGATGCAGACAAGTATATTGCCCTGGTACAGTCGGATCCGGTGCAGGAGCAAATGAGGCAACTGGAAACCCAATTTGCAGGCAAGAAGGTGATTCTGGGAGTGGACCAACTAGACCAGACGAAGGGACTGGTGCATAAATTGCTGGCAGTCGAAGAACTCTTTACGGTGAAGCCGGAGTTAGCAAAAGAGGTGGTGTTTTTGCAGATTGTTACGGGAACATCAGTGTTTGAGTCGGCGCTAGAGTCGCAGGTTGAGTCTCTTGTGTCCCGCATCAACAGCAAGTTGCAAGACATTGGTACTGAAGGCCCTGTGCAGTATTTGAATAAAGATATTGCCGTGGAGGCCCTGATCGCGTTGTACGCGTTGGCACATGCGCTGGTGATCACACCCGTCCGCGATGGTATGAACACTGTTCCATTTGGGTATATCGTTTGCCGTGAGGCTACCAACAGGCATGCTCGCGTGATTTTAAGCGAGTTTGCAGGTTGCGCACAATCGTTGGGCGGAGCACGGCTTGTAAATCCATGGAATACTGAAGAACTCACGGATGCGTTGCAAGAATCTCTTCAAGATAGCGATGAAGTGATGCGTGCTCACCAGCATATGTACAGCTACGTGAGCTCGTTCACCTCATGGCATTGGGCGGACAACTTCCTGGAGCAGCTCCACGAATGCAGCGAAGAGAATGCGTTATCGGTATCAGGACGTGAATTGAGCCGCCGGATATGACCTCAGCTTACGCGCGATCATCACGGCGGCTGATCTTCATCAATTACGAAGGTGTATTGGCAGCTGAGGCGTCGATTCCGGAGCTGGCTTACCCTCCGCAAGAACTTATCTGGCAATTGTCCATGCTTACGAAGGACCCGCGGAACACAGTGGTGTTGGTGAGTGCACGCAGTACGTCGGTGTGCGAGCAGTGGTTTGCTGGGCTCTCTGGAAATCTGGTTCTGGCGGCAGAGTATGGTGTGTATGTAAAGTGGGTCGGCAAAAACGAGTATTGGCATTGCATGGTGCCGAATATGGACATGAGTTGGTGGGAACATGTCGTGCCCTTGCTAGAATATTACACGGAGCGTACTCAGGCGCGTACATCGAGCGAAAGGACAGTTCAGTGGCATGGCACTATCGTGATTGCGACTTGGACCACGGGTTATGGCAAGCGAGCGAGCTCTTGGTATCATTGCGAGAGATTACTCGGTCGCTCCCGGTATCTGTGTGTCCAGGTAACCGGTACTTGGAAATTCGACCACAGAAGGTTAGCAAGGCTACTCTGTTTGAGCGGATCTGGGAGTTTATGAACTGGCATGCTCTGTTTCCAGACGAAGACCCAGTCACAACCGAGTATTTTGGAGAACCAGTGCACCCGCTTTCGTCGCCGATGATGAAGCCACGTAATTTCCAAAGTGACCCGGCGAATGATAATACTTTAACAGCCTTAAGCTTGGATGATCAAATGTTTGAAGAAGCAGGGGGTGAGTGTATTCGCGGAGACAGGAAGGATTCTGTGGGATTCAGCGTGGATGCTGGTGTACCGACGTTAATCCAGCTGGATGGTGCAGATGCGAAGCAGTCTGTCGACTTCGTGTTGGTTATTGCCTCGGGGATGACAGAACAGACGAAGATTTATTTTCCTTTTTAGTCCCTCCGCCAATTGATCTGGAGGCCTACTGCCGACAGCTCGACAAGGATGAAGTGTCGGAGGGTCAGCAGCAGGAAGGATTTTTACCTCCTAACCCGGAGACAGATGATTCGTTCTCTTATGTCAGTCAGGGTCGAAGCTTTATTCAGGATGTTGGGGACAGTGATAGTGGAGCTGGAATCGGCTCGTCCAGTTTTGGCGATATCAGTGAAGACATGTCATACAGTGCCTTTCGACGATTATTGGGACGAGATGGAAGTTCCTCGTCGCTCGCAGCTGGATCGCCAGGAGAACGAGGGGTTTATCAGCTGCTGCGACACTGGCGCGGCTTTCGAACGATACAGATTTCCTCATGCTCGGCGAGAATATGACAAAGCTAACACCGCTGGCTAAGCCTTCCATTTCCGACGGGGCTGCACATATGTTCCCCGTAGCTATGCTTAACCGGCCATCCAACGCGCGACGTGATGAGATTACGGAGAGGAGCAAATTCACTCCTCGTCGCGACTTCCCGCCTTCTGCTGCGTTGTTTAAGGCGATGAAGGTCAAGTACGGCGACAATTTTGGTATTCACAGATTGCCGGATACACCGGCTGCTTGCTGGGCGCTTGTGTGTCCACCCACAGCGCGTGCGAAGCTAGAAGACGGCGCTGGGGCACAGAGTAGCGGCTCGTTGACATCGTCGGAAGGGAAACAATCAATTACCGAGAGTCATGTTGCATTTGGGCGGACGTCTTCAATGCCACCAGGAGTACCGGAAATTGCAGCTGTGCTTGATTCGGCAAGCAATACCTCAATTAGCAACGTTCTAGCGGCTTCACCTGAACCTGACAGAAATGGTAGTGATGGCGGTGGGGAGCAGAATCGACAGGAGTTTGAAGACAAGCCCAGCGGTAATATCTCGAAGGAGATTCTTGAAGGAAAGGATGTTGTGAGAGGTGAATCACCACTTAGCCAAACAACGTCGGTTTCTACAGATGAAGCTGACGATGTGCGGTACCGTTTTCCGGTCAACACCTTTGTGTGCACGCTAGGCCGTAAGCTCTCGCAGGCGCCATACTTTATCAAGAACTCGGGAGATTTATTTCAACTCTTACAAGAAATGGGAATGAGCAGCCACATTCGCAAGCAGCGGATGCTATCCATGGGCAGTGTCGGGGATATTTAAAAGACGGGTGAACTTCAAGGCACGCGTAGGCCTCACGCGAGACCTTTCGTACGCAGCAAACCGATTGCGTTCCCCACACCAGTATGATTCGTGTACTCCTTGGCTGAAAGTGATAGCATTGGCCAAGGCACACGGAGGGCGTTATTATTTTATTCGGAGGGTCAAGCATGGTAGCGATTTTGAAATGAACTTAACCCTTTAAAGGGAAATCTCAGGCAAGCAATGAACAAGAATTGAGAAGAAACTGAGTTGTGACGTACCGTTTTGATCGCAGAGCAAGAACAACCACTCGGAGGTGTAGCGGCGGACGTCGGTATCGAGGCAAGTCAGGAAAAACCTCAAGTGCTTGAAGAAAAGTACCTTTGTCCGGTCGATGGCTGGAGGTTGTGGTTCCGTGGTTGCTCCTGGTAGAATCGCTTTCTTGAAGCAGGATATGATGCCTGGGTCACTTGTCTTTGCTAGATTATGGCACACAATCAACACCGGCAGCATATCCTTGAGCGGTCTAGATAGCAATAGCACAAGCGTCAGAGCTAAACAAACAAAAAACATACACACAGACCGCGACTTCAAAAACATACACACAGTCCGCGACTTCCTACCTCGTTTTCTCTATGCGCACGATCAGCAGCATGCCATGCAAATGGTCAATGACCGAAGAAAGCATCGACCCGCCGATTTCGTCCTTGTTTTCAGCCGCATTCTTGCGGTCTTGCTGAATAAAAGCAGCCAAAAGACTCCCAGGCAGAAGCATAAACACCTCCATTACTGCGTTCTTCAGCTCAATGAGGGCGTCATTAAGTGGTGATATCTCCGAGTGATTGAAACGTAGAATCTCCAACAACAAGCCACCAAGCCTGTGCAGGAAACAAAAAAATCATGAACAAAACGTCAGCTAGTTGCGTGAAGATCGTACAATTACGAGACTGCAACATCATACTGATGGATAGTGTGAAACACCGGAAGTAGTTTCTCTTGCTCTGCTGTCCACTGCATGTCATTTACCAAGACAGTAACCAACTTGATCAGGTCAAGCAGCAAAGTAGCACGATCTCCGGCGATGATTTGTGCCTGATTTCCATTCTTGAAGCCGTACAGGAGAGTCTGCCAAGTGAAGAGATTTACAAATATTAGCCGCATTCACTGAAACGTGTCAAAAGATTGTTCACACACCGCGTAGATGAGCTTCCAGGCTTCAAGTGAGGTGCTTAAATACCGGGGCACTTCAGGCGCTTCACAGGAAACCAATAAAACTTTCCAAATGAGCCAGTGTAGTGATGCCGAGCCTCCTTGCTTCGCAAAATCCGTCAGCCGAGTCACGAACCCCTTTGCAATAAGAGTTTCGGACACAAAGTCTGGTCGCGAATACACTGAATTGATCACGCACTTCAACGCTTCTTCGCGGACGAAAGAGCTCCACGACAGACTTTCAGCCAGCACTAAAAACCTGTCCAACATCTGCACCACCACTGTCAGGTCCTCCACTACCTAAATCGATAGAAGAACATAATAATATACCAGTACCTCTGATGTGAGCAACGTGTCGATGCCGCGTCGGTCTCGCATGAAGACTCTGCAGGCGTCTAGAAGACGAAAAATCGCTACCACCCGCACAAAACATCAATACCATCAACTTATAGCATCAATATCCAAAAACACACCTTCATTCTGCTCTGTCGTTGGAGCTTCCACCTCTACAGTCTCACTTAAAACCCCTCGAACCTTATCAGCAGCTTGCTCCCGTGCCGCCACCGAGTCCAATTCGCCTGTACAAAACCAGCCGTCAATATCACAAAACCATCAACTTCTAATCCACTGCCAACAACCTGAACTACTAACAGTCCGTGCAAACTCCTCAATCCACAGCCACATCGGCATTATTGACAGTACGAAGCGACGTTGAAGTGGATCGCGTCTACTCGTCTCCCATTGGCTTCCTCCCACCCCTCTTTTCATCCAATCATATTCGACCACTTGGCTCCAATTTCAACTTTTGTTGTTCACAATCGAAAACTTCGTAAAGACAACAAGAGCTCATGAAGTTTACGGCGTTTCTCGTGGCGGCGCTGGTGGCGGCTGTGCAGGTGCAGGCCAAGGACGACCTCCTCCTGACGCGCAGCTGCGCATCGGCGTCAAGTTCCGCCCGGAGGAGTGCACCAAGAAGAGCCAGTTGGGCGACACGTTGTCCATGCACTACACGGGGACACTTCGCACGGACGGCTCCAAGTTTGACTCGAGTTTGGACCGCAACCAGCCGTTCGAGTTCCCTCTGGGTGCCGGACGCGTCATCAAGGTTGGTTCAGATTGATGCTATGATAGGGGTTAAAGTTGATGCTGACGTCAGTGCTTTGTGTTTTGTGTCATTTCTTCAGGGCTGGGACCGAGGGTGAGTGCAATAGAGTTTTGCATGTTGAAATAGTTGTAGTGAATGATGTGGTGGTTTAATGGTTGTTTGTGATGCAGACTTGTGGACATGTGCATTGGGTATGTTTTAAAGCTTCTTTGGGGGTAAGTTATCTGTTGGGTTGCTGCTTGTTGACATTTGTGTGTTTGATGTGCAGTGAGAAGCGTCGGTTGACTATCCCGTCGGACTTGGCGTACGGCAACCGCGGCTCGCCTCCCAAGATCCCGGCCAAGGCGACGCTGGTCTTCGACGTCGAGCTGCTCGACATCAAGCGCCAGAGTGACGAGCTGTAGACGACAAAAGTGCACATTATCGCACAGTCCGTTGACTTTTTTTCCAAACGATCAGTCTTGGAGGAGATAAGCATAAAGTGAGAATGTGACGTGGTTGTTCATGTCTGCAGGCAGCTGTCATACTTCCAAGTAAATGTTAGCAAAAGTACTCACAAACTTTACTTTCGTCAGTCAGATAAGTACGCATGCGAACTTAACACAATTAAAACAATGGAGCAGCCAAGCAAGAAGCGGCGTGCTGATGAGCTGTTCGCAGCGCACGACGACGGTGATACAGGCAGCAGCGAGACCCGCCAACTCGCGACCTTCGATGCCGACATGATGCAGCAGCAGCTGGAGCTATTTGTTCGCAGTGGGGACGTAGACTCGGCTCAGATTCTAGGCGAACTTCTGGTGTCCGTGGCGCTCCTTCCAACGGATTCCAAGCCCCATCGCGACAAGAGAAAAGCTCCTACAGCATCAGATTCAGATTTCCAGATCAATAGACGCTCAGAGCACTCGGAACCAGCTGCAAACGAGCTGTCGCCAGCTTTCCACGCCAAGACACTGCGCCTGTTTGCAGATTTGATGCTGGCCAAGCGCGAGTTCAAACGCGCCATTGTGAGCAGAGCTGTAGTGTAAAGTTAGAGAGTGGTGAAGCTAATGTTATTGTGACTGCAGCGGTACTACCACCGCAGCTGCAGGGACATGAGTGTCGTGACGAACGAAGACGAGCTCGAGGTGAAGCTCAAAGTTGCTAGATGCTACGTGCAGCTCGACTACGTGCACGAGGCAATTGAAGTGGTACCAATTTGAAGTTATTGTTTTGCTGTGGATAGGGATTGACTAACGGTGTTGTTTTGGACAGTTGAAGTCGACACCCTTGAACGCTCGAAGCTTGAGCATGAATTTGCTGCTTGGCAGGTTGTACGTGGACGAAGGTCTACAGAACAAGGCAGAGGAGTGTTACTTGGGAGCATTACGACAGAACCCGTACGCACTGGAAGCCGCCTTGGCACTCACTGAGTTGGCAGTAGCGAAGGATGCATCCCCCGATGCCTTCTCTGGGTCGGATGAAGCAGCTGACAGCGCGCGGACGACGTCTAATGGCAGCACCGTTCGGAAGCACGAGATTGAACTGTTCTACGTCGATTCTGCTGCCGAACCAAGGATAACGAGTGGTGACCTGTCTTGTGTGGACGCGCAGTGGATGCAGACATTCGTAGCAGCTCACATGGATGCTGAACGGGGAAATTACCAAGGTATCATCTACCCAGAGAAACCTGCCTTTCGTTCTCATCTCGAGGATTACTGTATTCTCATGTGTTATCTTGTTGTTTTGTGCATGTTTCAGCGACCAGCGAGTCATTTAACGCGCTTGATCGAGTCTTTCCCAAGAACCTGCATTGCTTGCTCAGGAAGGGGGCGCTTGAAATCGACCAGGAGATGTTGCATCAAGCCCGTGCTACGTTCAAACGTGCACGGCAGGTGGACGACTTGAATATCTCGTATATGGACCGCTATGCTAATTGCTTGCGAAAAGGTAACTCTCGAACTGGTATCAGCCTCAACGACTTGGTACAGGAGCTTTTCAAAATAAGCAGCACGTGCTGTGAGTCCTGGCTTGCGGCGGCGTATTATAACGACGTGAAGGGTGACTACGAGACGGCATTGCAGTTCTGCGACCGCGCCATTGAAGAACGGCACCGACACGCACCTGTCCATTTGTTGCGGGGCGAAGTTTTACTACAGATGCAACGCCCACAGCCTGCGTTGAAGGCGTTCTGGACGGCGTGCAGGCTCAACCGCTCGCTGGAGGCATACACGGGCATCATCACCTGCTACTGCAGTCTGTTTGCTGTCGGAGTGAATCGGTACAATGAGGCATTTGCAACTGCGAAGAGCGTCGTGAAGCTGTATCCGATGAAGGCGCAAAGCTATGAACTGTTTGGCAGCGTGCTTGCGCTGAGCTCTGAGCATCGAGAGCAAGCGCGGTTAGCACAAAAGGCGTTAGCGATGGAGCCTCGCAAACTCTCCACCAATTTTGCGCTTGCTGACCTACTGGTCGGAGATGGGAATTTGGGTGGGGCAATTGACAGGTACGTCGTAGCTGTAATTCGGAGGTGCTGCTAGAACCACCGCCTAACTCATGAATCTTGTTGTCTAGACTGGAAGCATTAAGTGAACGCTACCCTCGGGAAGAGGTCTTCACCAAGCTGGCGTGCGTGTATTCGATGAACAAGCAGTACGCGGAGGCGTACAAGTACTTCCAACAAGCGACGAGCCTGAACCCCACAGCGGCCGAGCCGCTACGTGGGCTTAATCGACTGGAGAAGCTGATGAACGGCGAAGATCCAGACGAGCACAGCATCGAGCAGGTGGACCCCGAGGAGCCAGAAGGGTCGACGGAGGCCAGTGAGTATCTGAGTCCGTGAGGTGTTTTTGTCATGAGTTTATTTTGGCAAGAGCTATCCTTGCCTTTTTGCGTTGAGGTCAGGTCAACGTTGACCATGTCTGCCATTGCAACGACCGGCTTTAGATGTACGATCGCAGACACGTGTGATGAGCGTGCTGCGTGCTAAAGTAGAAGCAGTTTCCTGCGAGTCCAGCTCCAGCGCTGCTTCAATCGGGACAAGACAGGCTCCCTCTGGTAACGTCACTCTACACCGTGGAAACCGCTTTCTCAACAAAATATTCGAGTAGCATTCCTCCCGCCATGATGCCTCGAGGGCTTCCAGGCTAAGGCGGGTGTCGATGGCAACATGTAAATATGTAAATGTACATGTATCTCAGGTTCGAGCCATCCTCTGAGGATCGTAAGATGCCGTATCAGACTAAGCGCTGCCAGCCGTTGGATAGGGAATGTGGTAGTCGCACTTCAACGTAAACTTCAGGATACGCGGTAAGATTCCGGATACGGTAAGATGTTGTATCGGGAACGCACCGGCACTTGCGTGAGTTATGTGACCGTGTCAACCCCGATATTCCCATTTCAAGATACGGACAGCATGTTCTTGGCAAATGATGGTTGCGATACCCCATCTTTTCCCCTTGGTCGCCCAGCTCAGAGAAAATATCCGAATCAACTGATCAAAACCGACCCGAGCAAGCAGCGCGTCGCAGAGGCCGAAACCAACCAGGACACAGCAAGTGGAAGTTGCCTTTTGCGGATTCTTTTTCGTACAAAACGGTCGCGCGGAGCCAATCAGCGAATGCGACGCGCGCACCATACAAATCACTAGTCATCGAGATCCGACTGCGTGTTGCGCTCGAGGCCTTTGGTCACTGCAACCGCCATCCGTTAAGCGCTTCATTCCCGAATCGGCCCGCGTCTGCGCACCCGCTCCGCCCCTCCGCCCGCCCGCACCCATGGCCCTGCTCTTCCGAGGCTCCCGCGCTGCGCGCGACCAGCACATTCGGCCACGAGCGATCCGCGCGCATGCTCATGAGCTCGCAGGCCGCGCGCGCGGAGCTGCTGGCCAGCGACCTGGCGGCCTCCACGACCGCCAAGCCGCCGCCCGAGCTGCAGCGTCTACAGCTCAGTCCCGCCATCCTGACGCAGCTGCAGACGCAGGTCCAGAGCCTCGGAGACGGCCCCGCCAGCGCGCGCGACGCCTTCTACGTCGTGGACACGGCCGCCGTGGACGAGCGCTTCAAGCTCTGGCGCGAGTTCCTGCCGGACGTGCGGCCGTACTACGCCGTCAAGTGCAACCCGGACCCGGCGCTCATCGAGGGCCTGGCGCGTCTCGGCGCGGGCTTTGACTGCGCCAGTGAGACGGAGATCCGCTCCGTGCTGGCCAATGGCGTGGCGCCCAGCGACATCATCTACGCCAATCCGTGCAAGCAGGGCTCGCAGATCGCCTACGCGCAGACGCAGGGCGTTGACACCATGACGTTCGACTCGCAGGACGAGTTGAGCAAGATCCACGCACTCAACCCGAGCGCTAAGCTCGTGCTTCGCGTGTACGTGGACGACTCGAACTCCATCTGCCGTCTCGGCACCAAGTTCGGCGCCATGGTGCACGACGTGCCCGACATCTTGGCCCACGCCAAGGCACTGGACCTTGATGTTATGGGCGTGAGCTTCCACGTCGGCAGCGGCTGCTTCAACGTCGAGGCCTACTCGGACGCTGTGGCGCGCGCGCGCAAGGTCTTCGACATGGGCCACGCCATCGGTTACAATTTCAGCTTGCTGGACATTGGCGGCGGCTTCCCAGGAACTGAGAACGCCCCCATCAGGTTCGAGGACTGCGCGCGCGAGCTCAGAAGTCGCTCGCCGTGCACTTCCCTCAAAGCAGCGGCATTCAGGTCATCTCGGAGCCCGGCCGCTTCTTCGCGGCGTCCACCCACACACTGGCCGTCAATGTGATCGGCCGCAAGGTGGCGCCTACTTTTGACGTCCCCGGCCAACCGCCTGTGCTCACCAGCGCAGCGGCCGCCGCGGGACAAGTTCCCAACTATATGTATTTCGTGAACGACGGCCTGTACGCTTCGTTCAACTGCATGGTGTACGACCACCCGTCGATCCAGCCTGTGGTGCTGTCGGACGCCGCCGCGCCGGACGCCACGCCGATGCACACGGCCAGTCTCTGGGGCCCGACCTGCGACGGAATGGACTGCATTATGAAGGAGGTGCAGCTGCCGCTCATGGACATTGGCCAGTGGATCCTGTTCCCGAGCATGGGCGCTTACACATGCGCTGCTGGATCGGACTTCAACGGGTTCCAGCGACCGCAGAAAATCTACTTCGACTCGAACTTCGTGGCGGATGACCAGCAGCAGTTCGTGCACTAGATCAACCGAACGCTCGACTGAAGAGTGAAGACAAGAGCGAGGACGAAAAACACACCATTGCACCCAGCGAGTCGGCGCTGAGGTCCTGGACCAACAGGATTTAATACTCAGATTGTAGCAGCAGGGTCTACCAGTTCTTTCAACAGAGGAAGAAGAGCTCAGCCTCGGGGTGGAACTAGCGAGAGATGGCGCCCTGCTGTCATAGTCTGCTCTTTTTAAAGTCCCGAACAATACAATATCACTACCGACGATGAACTAATATCCTACGATATTTGCATTGTGTGCTTCGCGAGTGGCTCATTTATCCGCTTCATAGCACCCGAGTTCGACACGAATGCTTCTCAAAATGAAATGGATTGAAGCGACCAGGTGCAGACTTTTAGGACTTACAGTCGTGGGGTTTTCCTTTACAGGTCGAGGTTCAAAAGAGAAGACGCAAAACAGATTCTCTATCCATTTAAACATCTAAGCTGCATCTGTCATCTATCACCATTTCTCGCTCATTTATCGTCAAGTTGGAAGGAAGAGTTGCGTCTCCTTGAATTGTAAGTTGTCCCTGAAAACACTGCGGACGAGGACCCAGAAGTTTCGGGGAGGAAGGGTCTACAATCACGGCTACGTGTGACGGAGATGCGTCTTCGGGCGCTTCCACTGAAGAATTCTTGGTTTCGAGCTTGGGTCGGCTCTTCTTGCATCGTCGTATCCACTGCCATCGGAGCCAAAGGCCTATTGCCGCTACCACAACGATACCAAAAATCCCCCGTGACTGTTTCTCCGAGCGTTCGCGTGCCGCAATGATTGCAGCAGCCTCCTCATCTTGCGTTGCTTGTACGTCATCCTCAATCTTCGCCACCTCGGCCTCTTCCTCTTTGTTAAAGAGCCCTCGTCCTTCAATTGAAAAACCGATGGCGTGCCGCTCTATCTGAATGAACTTCGTGTTGTCAAGGCTGACAACCAACGACGGTGTACCATTGCCATCAGGCGCACGAGGGTTCAGCATGAAGCACGTGTACTGCCCTAGGCGACGCATTTTGCACTGCACCCTGTACTTGTCCAAGTCGCGTGCGAGTGAAGCTGCTGTGCCATCGCCACCCGTGAATTTCTGCAGGTGCGTAATTAGTGGCTTCTGATCGCGACGACCCGTAAGTTTAGCTTGGTTCCGATGCATGAACATGATGTCGCCAACAGGGTCCCGTTGAATCATGGAAACACCGCAAAAGAAATCCTCGTCCTCATCATACAGGCCACCGAGCGCTGCGAGATGCTGCACCATGTAGAATGGCGTTGACGTGTTCAGCCACGCTAAACGGAACAAGTCCTTGTCTCCCCAGACAAGTTGCCAATCCGTGATTAGTCGTGGCAAGTGCGACGAGTAGAACATGAGCTTAGTAAGCGCCTCGTGGGACCGCGAGCGGTTCACGAGCAACTGCCCGCTCTCCTGCTCGAACATATCTGTGAACGGCATATCCAACAGTGTCCACAGTGCGCTCTGCTGGTGCACATTGAAGGGCGTGTCAATCGCCGGTCTCCAGAAATCCGGCCAGAACATGGCGCCGTGCTTGACAAACTCGGGTGCTTCAAACAAGTACGTCGGGTCGCGCACAGGGATGTTATCCGAGTCGAGCCACAGCACACTCTCGAATCTCGAGTTGTAGATGGCGTACGGCTTGGCGTGGAACTTGGACGCGTTGGGGTCTCGAATCACACGTACCAGCACATTATAGTACTTGACCAGCTCCACTAGCACAGAATGCTTCGCCTTCATCTCCAAAGGGTCGATCCACACCTCCACAGGGAGTGCGCATCCTAGAGTTCTCAGTGTGCGCACAATAGCATACAGTCCAGCCACGACCTTGGGGTAGGCGATCATGACGACGCCTCGCTTGTCCTGTTCCTCCTGACTGCGTCCTGGCTGTGGCGGCGGCAGCTCCGGCGGTGAGTGCGTGTAGCCCGCTGCATTGATGCTGAAGTCTGTAAATTCACGCGCGTCATTGCATGAGAGTTTGGGCACCAGGTACCACTGCCAGGACTTGCACGTGGCCAGCATGACGCGCTGCACCTGGCCACTCGAGCGGTTGCGCACCTCACAGAAGCCGCTAGAGCGCGGCATGGGTTCACCACACGCGCGATCACGGGTTTCATCCCGCGGGCCGTACGGGTCGCACCCGTGGGTCGCGCGCCAGCCTAAACACTCGAAGTCGTCTGTCCAGAGACTGCGCGGCCGGTCGGGGCCTTCCAGGTCCACGGCGTTGAGCGCGGGCGCGTCGTAGCTCCAGGCCTTGGGCTTGCCTCCACCTGTGACTTCGTACACAATTGCAGCGATGATGGCCGACAGCAGCAGCCCCAGCGCTAGCACCAGATGCCGCCGCAGCACGCGCGCCGCCCACGCCTTCACCTGCATCCTAATCAGAGATTTTGACAAATGACGCAAGACGGGTTTCTGGTGTGGACACCTTGAGATTTCTAAATCCCGTCATGACACACGACGGGTTTCTAATGTGGCGCACATCTTCTGAGTATTTCTGAGCGCGCAACGGGCGGCTCGGAGCCTTTCACTTTAAAGATGCTGCCTTGGAGACGTGTTCTGGTGCGTGCGGCTACGCTGCAGTCGGCGCGCGTGGCGTCTCAGCTGCGGACGAAGGCGCCGTCGCACGTCTTTGTGCGCTTCGAGTCGAGTGAGTCGACGCCGTCGCGTTTCCTGAGTTTGGCGGACGAGGAGAAGGCCAAGGCGGAGGAAGCTGGAGAGGCAGTTAATGAAGACGCTACCGCAGACTCGGAGGGACAGGACGGAGACATTGAAGTGGAGGCCATCGCAGACGTGAACAAGGGCGGCGTGGAGGAGAACGACGAGCTGGACGAGCTCGTGATGGAGCTGTTCATGGAGAACCCCCTGCGTTGGACGTCGGAGACGCTCGCGCGCAAGTTCCACCTGTCCAAGCCCCGCGTGGAAGCCATTATTTGGATGAAGCGCATGGAGGCCGATCTCTCGCCTGAGGAATTCCGTGTGAAGGTGACGGCAGCCAAGGAAAAGGCGCTGAAGGAGGCTGCGGAACAGGCCAAGAAGCTCGCGGCGGCGGAAGCTGCTGGAGATGCGAAGGAGACCGCGCGGCTTCAGAAGCGCGCGCGACAGGAGGCGGACGCTACCAAGCCTGATGATGTGCTGGACGCCCATGAGGAGGCGGTGCTCATGGGAATTGACGAGGACGCGTTCCGGAACCCGGACTTTTTCTTCCTCAGTGACGAGTTTGAAGGCTACCCGCCGCTCATGCGTCGCATGGGCAAGCACGGACACACGGACCAGTTGTTCCCCGAGGAAGCGCTGGAGCTCCAGCGACTGGCAGGCAACAACAAGATCGAGCTGCACAAGAGCTTCGCAAACCCGGCGAACGCCGAGTCTAAGGCTAAGTTCCGTCTGGCTGTGAAGGACATTACGACTAAGAAGAAACACTTGCTGGTGCGCGACGAGACCCGCACGCTGCGTCTCGCGACCAACGACGAGGTGCTGCCACGCACGTGGGTTCGCAGACCAGCGTACTTCCGTGGACTGGACAAGGAGCTGGCCGAACAGTAACTGTTATCCAGATAGCAAGCTGCTGCGCGATGCACAGTATAGAGACACGCATTGGACAGCGGCTAGTTTCAGCTGCAATTAGGAAGCGCCAGAGGCGAAATCGAGCAACAAGAGATGTGGTGATGATCGACTCGGTGTTGAGTTTGGCTCGTATTTGTTGCTAGGAAGTGTCAGTGGTCAACCCATGCGATACATGTACCTGAAAGCAAGAACCATTAGCAATTTCTGGATGAACATCATACAATTAAACGTACCAAAGTGCGTAACGCGATACGTCAATGTCATCAAAACCCACAATATCAGTTTGCTTTGCACCAGAGTCGCCTGTGTTTCCAGAACAAACGCCAGGTGATAGATACACCGCTCGAATTCCACAGTTCCGCCACATGATCACTGCCAGCACAGCAAACGACATGAGCTCTAGGGCTGCGTATATGAAGACGTTTTGGACCCTGTCACCGACATTTTCAATGGTGATGCCGTCCATTTCAGTGTGATATTGGGCACTTGGCAGGTGAGCCATGGCAAGGATAAAGGTGGTGTAGAAAATTGGGACGAATGTTTCCAGGTACTCGATGAGAACAAGACACTCCGTGGTGAAGAGCACCTCGAGTGACTCCTGAAGTAGACTTGTTTTTCATTGGCTACTGGATTGGACTGCTTGTTGAGGTTTATTTTGTCATGGTTTACTCGCTTTCCGTGGGCGTGACTGTCGCGTTAAAGCCCAGAAGTGCTGACAACCTTCTAGGCGCCAAAGACGTAGCTCGCGATATTGCGTGAATCATGCTGCGCGATAGAATAAGAGAGCTTCTAGCCGAATCAACGTTTTGATTGTTTCGGATCGTGTCAAGAAGAAGTCTGCCTTCAAACGAGACGGTGTGTTCAATGCACGATCGAACTCTAATATTTGAAGACAAGGGGTGTTGTAGTATGTCCGAATCATGGCACCGCAATCGCACCGCCGTGAGTAAGCTACAGGTATCAGCAGTCACACCAAGACGCGCTAATATTCCTCGAGTTCTCTGATAAAGTTCAAGGAGGTCAACTGTTGTCTGTACGACGTCGACAATCTTGATCACTACTATCGTTATCATTGACGACGTCGTTTGCATACACATTGCGAGGTAGAAGGCATCGAAAAAGTCAACAGTGAGTATCACCTGTTCCGGTATCGTGTCTTCCTTGTGGTAAATCGTAAACGTGAAAATATTCCTGAGAATTAGCTTCATAACAGGGAGCAACAGGAGCACCGGCAACTCGTACCGCGTATGAGCTACGAAGTCAAAGAGAACTTGATATGCTGGGTAGATGCTGACCATCAGCATTTGCACCGATAAGAAATTAACACACTGTCGAAGTGCTTTCCGCTGAGAAATAATGTGCTGAAAACGTCGTTTTCCCAGGATGACTCGGAACACTACAACGAGAAGCATGAACAATGATGATAGAGCGAAGTTGACAAATGGAACAGGAAACATCCAATATGCTGCAACCAACGTCGCTGCAGCAGTATGGCCAACCGACACACATGTGCCTAACATCACGGTCTGCCCAATTGAAAGAGCAATTCCATCCAGAAGATATCTAAGCTGAATCGCCGTAGCACAAGCTTCTCCAAATCCAAGTATTAGCATTCGAGCCCAGAACCCATAATTGACGCTCCAGCCTGCTGCTGGATCTTGAAGCGGGATACTTTCTTGGCACAATAAAAACGCGAGTGTTGGTAGCGGAGTTCCGATGACCACGAAAATCACGCGAGATAATGGAGTCTCTCGAATGTATTCTTCAAGTGCCAGCATACGTTCGATCGAATATTTACCCCCGTAGTGTGTGATAACCCAGCATCGATGACCTGTATTACCGTCGTTTTCAGACGTCTATGGGGCCGTTCAGGTGCTACTGTCAGTATCGACATAACGTTAGGTGCAAACTCGGATGTTTGGGTGTTTCATTTGATCAGAACGATCGTTAAAAATTGCATGGATATCAGCGTACGCCTCGAAATAGGTTTCATGTGTAAACTTAGCTCGCCTCGTTGTCGGTAACGAATACTAACCCACTTGAGGATATTATATTTTCATGTATAATAGCCACCTAGAAATCGAGATCTTTGATAATGAAGACAATCCTTTGTTCTTGATACTCGCTACAAGTTGCGTTGTCATCGTAGAGTACATTTTCTTTTATTCAGTACTTCCTCTGTTTGGAAATGATGGAAAGAATGCAATATGACAGGGCATAGGTTTTATGTTTTACTTGGTTTCACTATGCATCCGTACATAGTATGAACAGGGACCACTTCAAAAACAAACCCGGCTGTACCAGCGACCTCCTTTGCCACCTCGCTACGGCGCTTTTCATACGGAACCGTTGTGCGCACGGTTGATTGTCCTAAAGACGTGGCCCACTATCGATATCGTAAAGGTGTGAGATCCATATTTTCAATATTAGAGTCACTGGACGAAAAACAAAATTCAATAATATCTTGCCCTAGCGAGCATTCAACACTTGTAAGTGACGAATTGGGCCGATGTACGGCGTCTACAGGTCGTTTGGCCTGCTACCTATAGACACTGAGATTTCTGGGGTAAAATGTAAAGATGTCCAGGTGCAGCGGAGAAAAACGGTTTGAGAAGTCGAAGTCGGTCGATTATTTTGGTTGTGGGTCAACATCTGCAGGATAGTTTTGGCGTCATTGGATAAAACTGACGCTAACGATTATTTTGAGCCAATGAGCATCGAATAAAGTTTAAAATTGATGAAAATGTTTTCATTCAAAGTTGACTCTTTCCATCATTTCCAAACAGAGGAAGTATATTATGAGGTGATAGCATTTAATGTCCGATGGCAGCAACAAACTCAAATCGAAAAATTGACCCCTACAAGACAAACAAAGACCAAACCGATTGATTAACCTCAACATATAAGGTAGCCATGGACGCCTGCACGCCCTAAAACAATTATCGTTAAACCAACGAACTAACGTACCAAAGTGCGTGACCCGGTAAGTCAACGTTGTCAATACCCAAAGCACCAGTTTTGGCTGGACAAAGGTCGCTTGCGTTTCCAGAACGAAAGCTAACTGGTAGAGTGCGTGCATACCACAATTTCGCCACATCACCACTGCAAACACCACGAATGACACAAATTCCAACGTCGCGTAAAGGTAAATATTCTGAACGAAGCCAAGAACATTCTCGGTTGTGACGCCTTGCATTTCAGTGTGATATAACGCACTCGGAAAATTCACCATGACGAGTACATAATTGGCGTAGAGTATTGGTACGACTGTTTCCATGTACTCAGTGAGAACAAGGCACTCGTTTGTAAACAAAACTTCCAGGGCCTCGTGGAGAATACGTAGACTATCATCCGTAGAATGATTCCTTGAAGTGTGTTGCGACGTTTCGTTTGTGTGCAGTTTGGCGGCATTTACCGGACCAACACGCGCAAGGGGCTGAATGCTTACACTTCTTCGTATGTTGCCAATCCACGTCGAAAATTGATTCGATAGTGAAGACAGTCCCTTGTGATCGTGCAAAATGCCACTTGAGAACTTGAAGGAGTAGTCTCGGGTCACAAAATGTGGATGGCGGCTGAGATTTTCGAGAAATGACATTGTCTCGGGTGACAGTTTATGGGCGATACAGGAGCGTACTCGAACCCCTTTGATTTTGTTTGTTTGGAGTGCTTGAGTTTGACAACACAGTGACCGGACCTCTGTAAGTAGACCGTGGGTATCCCTCTTCGTCTCCTTCGCTCCATGAAGTCGGTCAAGGATTCCATTCGTTCGCTGGTGGAGCTCATGCAATTCGACGCAGGTCTGTACGAGGTCCACACACATAATCGATAGTACCGTCGTTATGGAAGACACATTTTGCATGCACGTTGCCAAGTAGAAGGTGTCGAAAAAGTCAACGGAGAAGATCACTTGTTCGGGTATTGTGTCTTCCTTGTGCAAAATGGTGAATGTAGAAATGTTCTTCAAGATGAGTTTGAGAACCGGCAGTAACATAAGCACCGGCAGCTCGTAGCTCGTACGGTTTGCAGCATCAAACAAAATTTGATATGATGGGTAAATAACAACCATGAGCATTTGAACGGAGAAAAATTTGCTGCACTGGATGAGTTTATCTCGCTGCGAGATAATTTTACGAAAACTTTGGTCTCCCACAAAGATGCGTAAAGTCCCCACAAAGAAAGCAAACAAAACCATGGACAACAAAAAACTTATGAATGGGACTGGAAACTCCCAATATGCAGCGACAAGCATAGCTATCG
This sequence comes from Phytophthora hibernalis, assembly GCA_012656075.1. Taxonomy (NCBI): domain Eukaryota; phylum Oomycota; class Peronosporomycetes; order Peronosporales; family Peronosporaceae; genus Phytophthora; species Phytophthora hibernalis. Next base: position 237,170 of record JAAKBF010000168.1, on the reverse strand, counting down.
CTGTGTGGCCAACTACCACGCACATACACAAAAATGCCATGTTCATCCGAGAGAGTGAGATATCATCGAGAAGGAATCCAGCCTGGATAACTGTAGCGCACACTTCTCCAGTTGTTAATGCAGCCATTCGAATCCAAAAGCCGTAGTTGGTGCTCCAGTCTTCTGATGGGTCTTGAAGCGGAATACTTTCTTGGCACAGTACCAATGCGATCGTAGGAAGTGGGGTGCCAAAATCACCAGCATGACACGCAGCAACGATGTATCTCGAGTGTATTCCTCAAGTGCCAACATTCGCTCGATCGAGTATTTGCCTCCGAAATGTGTAATTTGCAATGCGAACCAGGTCTTGGAGACCCTTGCTGCCAACACTTTGATACGACTGTGTGCACGTCCACTTGTTGCTGCATTTGCTGACAACGAAGATACGCGGGGTCCTGGTTCCACCGAGTTGAATGGGGTGATCATCGTGCCGCGTTCTTGGTTTGTGCGCAGTACATGTAGTAGTATTATATTTGCGTCGATGAAGATAACCGTTTTCTTTTACAGGCGATATTCACTCTTGGGTAAGTTTTTTTCCTGTTTGTAGGGTATTTTGCGATGGCGGAAACTGTTGAGCAATCAATCAAGCAGGCAGCGTTATTATCACTGCAGTGTAAATGAAGGTCGATGCACGCGTGCGGGTCAGGTGAGTGAAGGTGAAGAAATTCGATCTGTATTACTGTAGTAATGTGCTGCGGTCTACCAAATAAATTAGCTGGCCAAAATCAAAGTACGCTGTTGCGCACACCGAGTGGGTTGAGGCAGACGCTGGGCTGAGTAATGTACGGTCAAGGATAAAGACACTGCATCGCCCATGGGCGACACAAGCTGTGTTTTCGGGAACTGGTTTACGCGAAAATCCAACTCTGCTGAATTTCAGCGAGCATAGGAATCGTGAACTGGGCGCCCGCGCTGTCGTTCTCGCGGTTTTCAAGCTCGGAGAGCAACAGCTCGATCGAGTTGCGCTCGAAAGCCGACGAAAACAGCTCAACGTTCTCACCATCACTCGACTCCTTGGCGAACTGCAACAGAATGAACGCGGCGAAACGCGCAAGTACTTCCGAGTCGGCAAGCATCCACTTGAGCGCTCGAACGAATCCAGAGCGATCCGTTTCGAGAAAAAGTCGACGGTTGCCGTGATGCCGGCAGTGGTTCTTGACCATCTTGGCCACCTCGTAGAGCGTGTCGACGTCCAGCTCTGCGTTCATTTCCTTGATCAGCTGTGCTGCCTCAGTAGCGCGAATCGCATACCGACGGCCCTTCATCTCCTGGTTGGCATCCAGCCACGGCTCCAGCGTGGATTCGGCGAAAAAGAGCGGCTCGGCGTCGACGTCACTGCAGCGAGCTCGAACGCACTCGACCAATTGCTGGAACACCATCTCATCTCCGAACTCACGGCGGAACGCCACTTCATACTTCTCTTCATGTCCCTGTTCCTTTGCAAGACAAATGGAGAAGGCGATCTCCTCTGCGACGCAGAACCACGAGACCTTCAGCGTCCAGTGGTTCTCGACGCGTACAGTACACTCAAATGGAGCGAGTGCACTCTGAAGCGTCGACAAGATCGTGTCTGGGTCTGCGAAGGACGGGAAGCTCGGGAACGCCGACACGAAGAACGAGTCCCATCCTTCCTTGACTGGGACTTCCACTGCCGCTGATGGTGACAATGGAGACGTCACAACCTGCTTAGTGTTGGTGAAATCCATTGGCTGCTTGTTAGCTGTTGAAAAGTGGGTGAAACTGTCCAGATCATCCAATTGGTGCATTGACGCGGTGGTGAACTGGAATGGGGCGTCTCGGTACTGCGTCACGGGGACGCGACTTCGCCGGAGACGTACACGGGCGTTTCGCCTGTAGTAGGTGCGAACTGGAGCTGCAATTCGTTGTCAAAGTTGCTCTGCGATTGGAAATAGGGGCCTGAGTCATCCATGGAACTGGTAGTAGAAGACCCGGTAGAGGGACTGTTCATGGTATATCGATAGTGTTTGAAACGACTTGTGCACTTGTTGGCCAATTTGGTAATGAGGTCTGAAAATGGGCTGAGACTTTGTCCGACGCAAAGAGTCTCCTTTTTCTTTTGAGTCTTTTTGAGGAGAAAGTTCGCACTCAGGTGTCTCGCGATTGGTCGAAAATCCACAATGACCATCACTCAGACTCGCACTTGATTTCACTAATGCGGCACTATTTGACGTTGGCCTTAGCGAAAGCCAGACGAATGTTCCGCCCCATCGCAGGCATGGGATGCCGCTCCTGGCCTGGATTTGTGTACTAGTATGTCTACAAAATGATTTAGCTAACAGTACTCGTTATCACATTACAGATGCATACAAGCTGTATGCGTCTAATAGTACTCGTTATCACATTACAGATGCATACAGGCTGTATGCGTCTAATGTGACAGTACTGTTAGCTAAAGCATCCTAGCATTGACGGCATCGTGAATGCGACGCTTGGAGTGATGGCGTGTGCCACATCGTGTTTCTGGTGCAAAATCCACTTCAACCAAGTCAAGTTTTTGCAGCCTTTCACACGCAAACGGAGGAGAAGGTTTCAAATTTAAGAATACAAAATCCAGAAAGCTTACGCCACGCACGAATACTTTTCTGCAACTTATCTGGTCGATTCCAGGCAGCCTGCTCAGCGCAACCACACCACCACGACTGACACGTTGTCGGATGTACCTCGGAAGAGAGCCTCCTGTACCAGATACTTAGCGATTTGCACCTTCCGCCGCCTGCGCGCAGCCTTAATCATGGAGCGGTCACTTGTGTACTGCTGCGACCACTGAAAATGGGCACGCGGGTGTCGCTGTGTCCTCCACTGCTCCAGGCCTCGCGTCCGCCCAGTTCGCCGCTCATAACATCCTGCACGAACGTCACCACCTCACTACTAGTGAAGACGTCCCAGAGTCCGTCCGACGCGATCACAATGAACTCGTCCTTATCGTACTCCAGGTCGTACTGCCGGATCTCGGCCTCGCCGACCACGAACGGCCGCGAGTCTCGGTCTCCGATAGCTCTCGCCACGGCCAGGTTGCCATTCACTCGGTACGCTCCGTATGGCTCAATAGGCTCGCCTTGAGCATCCACGTAGCCATACCACTGCACCCGTCCACCCAGAGACTCAATTCTAGCTCGTTCCTGTGGGTCATTGGGCTTATGGTCCCGCGTGAGCTCCACCACGTCTCCCGATCGACACAACACGGCTCGACTGTCCCCGACATTAACAGAGTACAGTACATCATCAAACAGAAGCACGCCTACCGCCGTCGATCCCTGGAACTTCCACTCGTTCTTGGCGATTACCTCCTGATCCAGTTTGTGCACTGCATCACGCAGCATGGTCGCCACCTTCTGGCGTCTCGCCGACTTAGCCATCACATTGTTCTCGCCCTTGGTCTCCGCTAGTACCTCCTGGTCCAGCACTGCCAGCTCCGGAGCGATCATGGAGAAGAGCTGGTTGCGCAGATACTGCGACACGGCGGCGCCTCCGTGGCCGTCGTACACGGCTGCGAACCGCTTGCAGGAAGAGACAAACGACGTGTCCTCCATGTACGTGCGGTCTCCACGCACAGCCGCCGTGCTCACCACCATCTTGCCGTCCCTCACGCTGGTCTTCCTCTTCCTCAGCGCGCGCTTCTTGCTCTCGTTCTTCTTGGCTCCAGCCTGCACCTCCTCCTTGTGTTCGTGGATGTCCTTAGCGATCTGTTTCGGGTCCTCTGGTGGCTCCTGAGCGTCCGCCGCTGTCTCCGTAACTGCGACTGTCATGGCCGCTGCTACCAGCGTAAGACCCATCCACAGGCGGCTTCGGCCCTCGCTCCGGTCGAAATCAGACGCTGGAAACGCAGAATTTGGACCAGTCGGAGGCGTCGTGAAGGCCGCGCGCGCCAGCGGAAGCTGCAGACGCGACCGCGTCAACGGGGACGGGCGCAGTAGCCGCGCGGCCAGAACGCGGCCTCGCGCCCGCAACACGGTCTGCATGACCACCACCGGGAAGAATTGCGAGTGGCTGCTTGGGCGTTTAACGCTTGAGCTCTTCAGGGGGATGGGGCGGAATGGGCGAACTTCAATATGGCTGCGTTTTAGCGGTTTAAATGCGGGATTTTAGGTTAAAGGAAGGGTTTTAGCTGCGTTTTTTGTCTGCCTGCTGTGCCAGGTCATGGACATCACGTTGCACTGTGCTTATATTGATGTGTCTGTCTAGTTTGGTCCCTATGTGTCTTAGCTCTCTTTGGACTCAATGGGTTTCCAGCGACTGGGCAATCGTTCGCGTGCTGGTCGACCTTTGCACCAAACGAAAGCGATGATGGCGAGCACGTAGGCCAACAGGAACAGTGCCACGATGTACTGCACGCGCATGGACCGGAACCCGAGGTCGTTGGCCATGGCGTCGTCGATCAGCAATTGCCGAGCTTCGACGGAGAACTGGATCGCCAAGTCCTCGATGGACGCGTAGATGGTTGAATCGATGGGCGTCACTTGTGTCGCTGGTCGGCCGTCCGGTAGCGAGTCGGTGCCGATGTAGTAGCAGCACTCCTTATGCGCGTACACGGCCTGGAAGATGCGGTAGTCGCGCGGGTTGCCCTCCAAAGCGTACTCTTGGATGTGACTCATAATACGCGGCTGGTCCGGCTTGCCATCCAGCTTGATGGAGTTGCGGTGGAAGAAGACGAGGTTGCCCTGCACGTCGTGCTGAATCATGGCGAGACCACAGAACACGCCTTTCTCTTTCTGCAAGTCTAAGCCGCCCACTGCAGGCGGGTACTTGATGAAGTGGAACGGCTGGCTGCTGTTGAGCCATGCTAGTCGGAACAGGTCCTTGTCCCCCAGATGAGATGCAGTTGTTCCAGCAACCGGGGCTGGTGGGTCGAGTAGTACATGAGCTTGTCCAGTGCACGCTTGCTGCGCAGTCGGTCGATCAGCACTTGACCGCTCTCTTGCTCGAACATGTCGACGTAGTTCACGCCCGTGAGTTGCCACAGCAGACTCGTGTTGGAAAGTTGGAAAAGCGAGTTGGACGGCTGCCAGTAGTCTGGCCAGAAGATAGCGCCTGTGCGCAAGAACTCCGGCTCCTCGAACAAGTAGGTCGGGTCCTTGGCAGGCAAATTATCAGCATCCAGCAGCAACACGTTGTCAAAGTTGCTGTAATACACTGCGTACGGCTTGACGTGGAATCCCATGGCGCGACGGTCGAAGATCGGTCGCATCCGCACATTGTAGTCCGACAGCAGCTTGTGAATAATGGGGTTGTCGATCGACATTTCATCCGGCCGGTACCATAACTCCACCGGCAGCTCGCAGCCTTGTACGCGCAGCATCCTAATGGTAGCATACGCCGACGGCAGCACGCGGTCGTAAATGATCATCAGCACGCCGTTGGTAGGCTGCCGCTTACTTGTCGCCGCATAGGGCAACGCCAACGAAGGTGCTACCGGGGTGTGCTCATACTTGGCAGAATGATACCCAAACTCGGAGAAATCTCGCGCCATATCACACGTATAGTACCCAGTCGGCAGCGAGTCGCAGGAGCTCACCATGAGTTTGTACAGGTCTCCGGACGTGCGATTGCGCACGATGCAGTAGCCTGCCATTTGCGTCCCGATCTCCTCCGAGCAGCCCAAAAAGTCCTTCTCCGGCTCGGGCGTCACCTCCACTTCGTCTTCGGGCTTCTCTTCTCTGCACGACTGGATGCGTTTCCAGCCCACACACTCGAAGCTCACGTTGGTCCATGGCGCCAGCACCGGCGTCGGCTCCATGCGAATGCCCACGTCCTTGGGCTCAGTGACCATCTGGTTGATGAACACGTCGCGCGGCTTCCCCACCACCGGTTGCTTCTGTGTGGAGCGCAGACCCATGTACAAACTGACGAAGACGAGGAAGAACCACTTCTTGTGCTTGGCGCGCTGCAGTAGCGCCCACAGCGAGTAGAGCATCACCACGAGGCGTTGCAACAGCATCTTGACGCCGTGATTAGCGCAAATGGACTGCGAAGGAGCAGTAAGGGCTCTTGAGCCAGCAGCAGCGCACAAGTGCTTCCAAGACTGAACTGTTATGCTGTGCGTTACGTCGTCAGTGATGTTGGTACCAGCCATTTGGTACCGCCACAATTGGACGATCGCATCATCGACAATGTAGCCATTTCCAACTTTAAAAGATACTTTGGCTCGTCTTCTATCTCGCACGCACAATTTATACAAGTTTTGGCGCTGGTTACTGCCGCTTTCGAAGAGTGGGCTCGCCAGACATGACGAATCGCTCGGAGATGGCGGAGGCAGCAGCTCCGAAGGCCTCTTCCTTCTTGGACACGCGGGCATGAGCACGGGCACTGGCGTTGGAGACCGTACGGCGCATACCTCGTGTTTGGTCGGTTAAGTTGAGACCACCACCTAGACCCACGCCGGGAAGTCTTGCGTTCAGATCCGCCTGAGCCATCGAGCTCCGAAGACGGTGTTGATGCACCATGGAGCGGATGGACTGGCGGATGGCGAAGATGAAATGCGTGAGCCACATGAACGGCACAGTCCACTGAACGAAGAGGTAGACCACGAACGCCAGCAGCAGATACTTGTTGGGGATCACGACGTGCAGCACACAGCTCACAATGAGGTAGAGCAGAATGCGCGCAGTGTAGAACGTGTCCTCCCACGAAAACATGAGCTCGAGGTTGTTAATGAGGCTCGACCACCAGGCCATGTTGTTCTGCACCGATTGCAACGTCCGCTTCGTTTCCTGGTCGATCGTGACGTGGGTCATCTTGTTCATGAGATGGTTGAATCCTGACGGGAGATTGTACTGACGAAATGAGCCACTGCTCATGTCGTTGTCCAGATTAATGTTCGGAGCACCAGGTGGATGGTCCTTGGTGTCATTTGTCGACGCAAACGAGTGGAAGTTCAGCTCAAAGTAGTTCCGCAGCACGAATGCGATGAGCGCAAGGTGGATGACTACTGGTAGCCACTGCAGCGATAGGCACAGCCACACACACAGTGCGAAGCACATGAACGAGTGTGTCGGGTGCTCCCAGTTCAGCGTGGGCAAAATTTGCCATATCACTTCCAAGTACGGCCAGAGGTTGTCGAGCAGCACCCAAAAGTTGCTGTACAGCTGTGCCGCTTGAAAATCCGGCCACTCGTAGGTATAGCCCTGTTCGGACGAAAAATAGCTGCAGAATTCAGCCATTCGCGAGAACTTGTAGTGGAGCAGAACGTGGATACGGCCCGCTCTAGCGTCGTTATTGAGTCCTGCGCGGTGAAGATTCTCCGGCAGCAACAGATCCAGCCACTTGTTATGGCGTCGCTGGTCCATAATCTGCGACAACGGAATCGTAGCCTCTCCGAGCTTCGTGGGCTGGCTCAGTTGGCCGTAGTTGTACACTTCCAGCACCAGCTCGGCTCCGGGAGCACACACGTTGAACACGAATGTCTCGTGCCAGCGCGGATTGAGTGTGCGCGACTTCTTCTTGGTGCTCTTGATGTTTTTCAGGTCATTCCCCCACTCCTGGCCATGCGACCACTTTCCTGTCAGCATGACCCGCACGAACGGGTCGCTGGTGATTGAGTCCGTCGACGGCAGTCCAATCGCCTCTACCACCTTGACATACAGCTGTCCAATGTGCACACGACCTTCAATCACCGGATCGGGTTTGCTCTGGATCTGATTATCATACAAAATTAGTCCCTAGCACAAGCAAAACTGATCCTGTATCATACCTCCGCTGACGAGTGGCCCGACCACTCGAGCGACGCAAAGTGCTCGTCCACTGCAGCATAACACGTGTTGCAGACGCGCATAGGCTGCCAAACAGCACAGCAAGCATCCAGTCAGCTCCCCACCCTTATTTTATCCCATAGATATCTTCTCCACGCACAAAAGGGTCTGTGGACGAGATGCGGCGCTTGTGCGGCGAGCAATTGTGACACACGACGTTGCCACAGCGTCGACAATGATGCTATAGTCACAAAATAATAGAAATTCAATTAGAAACACGCTACTATACCCCTTCTACAAAGGATGTAGCTGACCTTGCGTGTTAAGACCGTGAATGGCGTGTTGCAGTGCATGCAGTTGCTCGTCTCGTCGTCGTAGACCCACTGCAGCGCACGCTCACTATCGCCTGCCGTACTTACGAGCGCCGTACTGCGCCCGTGGTTGCGCATGGCCGCCGACGGGAGGCTGCCGAACAATGTAGCCATGTCGCCAAGGAAGAACTGCTCAAAGGAAGAAGTGAGGCAGATGCACCTCATTTTTAATCGCAGGCGCATCTGATTCGTCAAAATGTAGTCGTAATATTAACCAATAGAAGACGCGATGATGCGCACCGCTTGACGGACACGTCACTCGCCAAGTCGACTTTCTGGACGACAGCTATAGACGATGTCTCTGCGACAGCGTAAGGGCGCCTCGAGCGATGTGCCGTCCTCTACAGCAGGAATCTCTTCGTCTTCTGCGTCTGGTGATGCCTCTCCGACGTCGGTAGACCCTGTACAGCCCGAGAACGAAGAAGAAGCGAGCGACTGGCCGTCCATTGTGTTGTTATTGCTGCTGTACACGCTGCAGGGCATCCCCATGGGTCTCTCCAGCAGTATTCCATTCATATTGCAGGAGAAAGTGGGCTACGGAGACCAGGCCACCTTCAGCCTCGTGTCGTGGCCTTTCAGTCTCAAGCTGCTCTGGGCTCCGTTCGTGGACTCTCTCTACAGTGAACGCTTCGGCCGTCGCAAGTCGTGGCTCATCCCCGTGCAGTTCGTCTGTGCTGCACTCATGGTGGTGGGCAGCTGGTTCATGAGTGACCTGCTGGGTGAAGGCGAAGGCCAAAAGCCGCACGTTATCTACCTCACCGTCTTCTTCTTCGTGCTCTACTTCATGATGGCCACGCAGGACATTGCCGTGGACGGCTGGGCCATTACCATGCTCTCGGAGAAGAATGTGGGCCATGCCTCCACGTGCAACACGGTGGGACAGACGATCGGCTACTTCGTGGCGTACGTGGGCTTCCTGGCGCTCAATGACCCGGGCACGTGCAACAGCTACTTGCGTATCGAACCGGAAGACGAAGGCATGGTGTCGCTGCCTGGTTTCATGAGCTTCTGGGGATGGGTCATGTTTTTCACCACTCTGGGCGTGTGGCTCTTCAAGCATGAAAAACCGGAGATTGCGGGCACCGAGCGTCTTACGATCGCGCAGACTTACGCGCAGATGTATTCGGTCTTGCGTCTTCCCAGCGTCATTTCGTTGTCTGTGATGCTGCTCACGAGCAAGATTGGTTTCGCTGCTGCAGAGAGTGTGGCTTCGCTGAAATTGGTGGAGTACGGCATGAAAAAGGAGAAGCTGGCGCTGCTGACACCGATCCTGATCCCGCTCGGTATCGTGATCCCGGTGATGATCGGTCGGTACATCAAACCGTCGCAGCCGCTCAACCTTTTCCTCTGGGGCTACCCCGTGCGTCTTGCTGTGGGTCTTCTGTACGCTGGACTCGTGTACATTACGCCAATGGTCATGGAGCAGGACGAGAGTTCCCACTTCATTTTCTACGGTGTGATTCTGCTTATCGGAGCCCTGCATGAGGTCGCTGCCAACATGATGTACGTCCCGCAGATGGCCTTCTACGCGCGTATCAGTGACCCGTCCATTGGTGGCACGTACATGACTTTCCTCAACACTGTCACAAACTTGGGCTCCAAGTGGCCCAACTCGCTCAGCCTTGCTTTTGTGGATCACCTTACCACACGCGAGTGCCGGGGTGGATACTTCAACGACGAGGTGCTAGATATTGGCTCGCGTACATGCTCAGATGCGGAAGAGCGTGCGGCTTGTGCTGACGCTGGTGGCGAGTGCATCATCGTGCGCGATGGCTTCTATGTGGAATCTGTCATCTGCATGGTGATCGGTGTAGTCTGGTTGCTGTTCTTCTTCCGCCGCATCCAGTTCTTGCAGAACCTCAAGATCGACAAGTGGCGCGTGAACGCCACGGCCGACTAGGCATATTAAAGCAATAGATCTTCAGATGGAACACATGCATTGTGTTGTTGGTGAAGATGTGTTGTTATATTATTAAGGAAACTGACAGCATACATGGAGTTTAGGGAATAATGGCCACGCATACAACATTAGCGACGAAGCATCTCACGTCCTTCCTTCGTCAACTCCTCCTGGCATCGGTCTTGCCTTTGCAGGACAGGAACAGCCGAAAGTAGAACGACTCAATTGGTGTTTGTGCTTTTTTGCGCTGTGGTTGCTACGTCATGGTGGCCGAAAGACGACGTTGCACATACTCATACTGCGAAGAGCGCACAAGTGAGGACCGGAACACTTCGCGTGGTGCAAAGTCTACACGGGGCTTCTTCTTCTTGTCACAGTCGCGGTAAGCCGACTCGAGGTTCAACTCGAACATCTTGATCACCTTGGCCATATCTTCATCATCGTCGTCCTCGAATTGTGACTCCTTGAACACCGCGCTCGGGTTTTGCCGCGCTAGTCGCACTTTTTCTTCCAGTGTCTGCGGCTTGGTGGTCTTGCCATTTCGGGAACTTGACAGCTTGGTAGGCTGGGGGTCAGGCTCTTCCTTTTCTTCGTCGCTACTACTTGACTCTAGCGTGTGTTTGTCTGATCCTGTGGCGCTTTCCTCGACGGTAGTCGTTGATTTTGTGTCCGCTAGCTCAATGGCCTGGCGTGAAGTGGGCGGCGATTTTTCTTTTTGCGTTTTTTGCGCTTCTTCTTACTGGAGGTGGCACTGCCTGTGTTGGAATCGCCAGGATCGGACAAGTTGTCTCCGTGGAGATGGCAGTTTTTCTTGCCTGCTTGCTGCTGCTGGTTCTGATTCGGTGACGCGTTGGGGTTGTTGCCACTGCCATTTATAAAACTAACTAACTCGTCCACGCTCGGTTGGTCGAATTCCACGAGCTCATACTCCTCTGTAGAAAGGTCGTGATCCAGCGAGTTGAACATGTCGAAATCGAATCCTGCCATGTCACTGCGAAGTTCGCAACTGCATTCGACAGCAGGCGGGTCTTCCAGTCCAAACTTCTTGCGCAGCTCGTCCGCCTCAGACGTGGCCGACATGATCTGCGCAATAGACCGACACGTAAGGTCCACCAGCGGCTGAATATCCAAGTTCGACGCGACCTTGGCCAAGTCACACAGCTCCTTGGACTCCAGCCCAACAAACTCGTCCTCCCAGTCCAACATGGCCGTCTCCACGCGGTCCACCTGCTGCGTATAGAGACAACTACAAAGTACATTAACCACCTCTGCAATAGTCTAAAACAAATTCAAAACCCAATTTACCTGCAATAATTCAGTGCACGCTGCACACTTTCTGTAGGCACGTCGAAGATGGGGATCACATGCTGCTTGACGCCGTTCTTGGGCTTCTTCCCGGACACATCTAGCATAACAACAATCGTCAGACCTTTTCTGCTCCCTCCTGCACTATCTAACAGCCTCCTCACCTTGCATGAGCACCCATAGTGTCGACGACATCATCGCCTGCTCGTACGTCACGTCGTACGTCGTGTCGTCCGCGCACTTGAGCTGCAGCTTCGAGTGACGCGTCACGGCTTCAACAGGCTTCGCATCTCCCTCGTCTGTAGCAGCTGCAGCGGCCGGGAGCTTCCGCTTGCTGCGCTCCTCGTCTGCAACGTTCACCCTCATGGGAACGGCTCTGGTGGACTGCAGAAAGCGCCGTATCTCGACAACCGGCGCGTCTCCGCCGCTGCTTCTCGCACCACGAGGTAGCTCTGTGTCTTCTGCGTGCAGTGATGCCTTCGCGCGGATTGTAGACTCGCTGTGGGCGCGAGAAGAGACCGGTCCGCGAGCTCGACGTCCCGCGTTGTGTGGCGTGTGCGCTTTCTTGACTGTGTCTCTTTCTCCCTCACTTTTTCGACGAAATTGTGGAGGGCAAAATTTGTATCCATGACACAGATTGAAGGCTTACTCAAATCAAGTCAACGAATATAGTCCGAAAATACGCGGTACAAAAACACAAAAAATGCTCCCGCGAACCAGACGAAACGGCGTTGTGACTTCTCATTGGCTACAAACGTGTGCGGGATAGGTGAGTCCGCGTCGAAAATCCGACTTGGCATCCAGTTAATAAACCAGCAGCGAGCATGGCGTCCTGCCATACCTGCTCATGAACGAATGTCGCTACTACATGTAGTTTTAGTATTGGCGAGGCTGCCGGTCATGGCTTCCGGTCTCGAAGCATTTAGATCGGAATCGCTGGAAAAGGAGTTCAGTTCGGTGAAAGGTCGCGCATCAAATGTGCCGGTGCGCGGAAAAGTACGGTATCCATGTTGAAGTGCATGACACATTGAGTTGTTTTGTTTTCTACAGAGTGCACACTGCACTGATGCTGCCTTGGCACCACCCACCCGTTGCTCTACACAAAATCTACTGTCGTTTCGCCTTGCACCCACTGATTGGGGCAGTGGTCGTGGTCGCAGGGGTCTCCGTTGTAGCAATGGGAGCCCCGGTCGTCGTAGAAGGCGCCTCGGTGATCGGTGACGTCGTCTCCGATATGGTAGTGGCCTCGCCCGCCACCGCATCGTCCTCCTGCTGCGTTGTATCGTCCTGTGACTGCGTCTGGTCGGTCGAGTCTGACGTGGTTGAAGTTGCCGAGCTACACGATTCGTCGTCGCCTGTACCGAAGTCCTGCGTCCAAAAGTGCTAATATTCGGTATCCGCATCCTACGAGTACGCTGTGCCGAAAACATTGTAAGCACTCCCCAGTATATTTGACTTGTGCTCGGGCGAGTTCATCCAGGCCGTCATGACGTCCGAGACGGTCTCCTGGCCGGCAGCGACGTTCTCGCCAACGGCGGTCCAGACGAACCCGGCCTCCGTGATGCGCTCCTCCATGGTGGAGCCGTCCGATCCGTTGTGTGCCATAAAGTCGTTCGTTGCCATATCTTTACTGTGGCGCAGCGCGGACGACAGCAGCTTGCTGTTCAGGCAGAGCGACTTCAGGCCGTTCGCCGCGCGCACGAGCTCCAGCATTGAGGTTTGGTACCCGTCCGTTTGTGTGTACGTCTGCAAGCTGCGCGAAGGGTGGCGCAGGTTGCCAATAGCATCGGATGTGTTGGCAATGACACCACCGACCACAAGCAGAAGCTTGATCGATGAGCTAATAGAGGCGATCATTGCGAGCAAGGTCGATGTCGGAATGGTACGAGACGGTAGATTGAATAGTGAATGGGGTCTACCTGCACCACTTGCGGAGCGGTTGAGAAGGGGAGCAATGAGTAAATGGACAAGACCGAGGGCATATGCCTTTCGTGCAGTGCACAAACTGCACCGCTGATCGCTTCGGCGTCCACGAAAACGTGTCCGGCATAACCCCAAAGGCACACCAGCCGACGACTATGGCTGCAAGCTTGTGGAAAGGGTCGCGAAATGCTGTCAAAGCATATGGAGCGACCGACAGACCTGGCAACCAAGACTTTGGCACGTTAGGAACTCACATAGACCTGCGTGTCGAACGCCTTGTGCAAGAGCCCGGGTATCCGATGAGTCAAGGTCCTTGAAGACGTCGACAGCGACAACCCGGGCTAACGCGATGTAAAAAGAAACACGGTCTCTATGAGTACACGCTACATACTGCGATTCATGTTCTGCACGAGAGCAGCTAGACTGCCTACAGTTCCACGAAAATCTAGCGAGAAGACTCAGGTTCGACAACGTTTGCCCGGTCTTCCTTACGACATCAAACGATGAAGCTCGCTTACTTCTTGGCCTTGCAACCTGGCGTCTCCGTGGCGGGGATTGAAGTGGTAGCGACGGGTGTAGCAGGAATTGACGTGGTTGCAGCGGGGGCCTCTGTAGCAGACGCCTCGGTGGTTGTCGGAGGAGTAGTGGCAGGTGGAGAAGTAGTTACTGGGGTCGTTGTGGACGGAGCGGAAGTGTATTCCCGTGAGGTGGACGCCTCGCTAGCAACCTCGTCCTGGGTTTGCTGCTGGGTCTGATCGGTTGTCTGGGAGCTTGTTGAGCCTCCGTCACACGCATCCGTGTCACTAGCGCCAAAGTCTTGGGTCCAGTAGTGCTTGTACGTGGTGGACGAGCTGTAGGCGTAGGAAACTCCAATCATAGTGTAGTCCTCACCCAAAATGTTGGCTCGGTGACCTTCAGAGTTCATCCAGGACTCCATGACCGAAGTGACATCTTCCTGACCGGCAGCAACGTTCTCGGCGACAGCATTCCAGTCGTATCCTGAGTCGGTAACACGCTGCGACATCGTCGATCCGTCCGCACCATCGTGATCCATGTAGTCGTTTGCTGCCATATCGTCCGAGTGTCGCTTTGCAGCCGCTTGAAGCTTGCTGTTGGTGCACAGAGCCGAAAGACCCGCCTTGGCGCGCTCGGCGTTGACCGCCTCTAGCATTTGCTGGTAGTAGTCATCGTTCTGCGTGTATGTTTGCAGGTTGCGCGGGGTGGTGCGCAGGTTGCCCAAGGAGGTTGAAACGTCCGAGGACACTGCGGAGAGCACGAGCAGAAGGGCGAACGAAGATCGGGTGATGGTCATCATTGTCGGCGTCGGTGGGGTACGATGGTGCTTGCTGTTTCCGTGAGGTGTTGCTCCGAGTCAGCGTAATGAGAAGTGAGCGCGCCACGAACAGCAAGCGGGATAAGACAACGGGCAGAGGGGTGCCTCGTAAAGCCGAGTGCCTGCCGACCCTGGTACGGTACGAGTCTGTAGGCACACTGGAGACCAGCAGTCGATGTCGAAAGCTGCTCACAGAACAGCTGGACCCTAGTGGCGGACTGGTACGCAGCATAATGTCACCTTCGTGACGAGCCTGCAGCTTCTTTATCGGATCCGTCAAAGCCGCAGACAGCGGTGGGGGCTCGGCAAGACGCAGAGCGGGGTTATCCTGTGCCACACGGGCTCGTTTCTCCATTTTGTCCTACAACGACGCACTGAAAACACTGAAAACCGTCGCTGGTTGTGGAGTCTGCAATACAGACCTGCTCACCGCCACGTGATCTAGCAACGATGTTCAGCAAAGTTTTCGGCATCGTCGTAGGATACCGAGAAAGACGGCATGAAATGCGTCGTGCTGTTAAGTACAACCTGGTGCCTGCAGCAATAGTCAACGGCATGTGGCTGGCACGTTTGAAAACGCCGAACGTTCCCGACAAGATTTCGGCCGACAGCCGAAGTACACACGCCTCGATCAAAAGACCCCCTGCCTTAGTTGCTGCAGGCGAGATCGCGAGGCAGAGGGTGGTCCCACCACTGCTCCGAAAGCAGTTGGATCACCGCCCTCAATGAACGTCACCCCGAGGATGAAGCGGTTGTACATGTATACGCTTCTTAGCCACTCTCTTAACTAGGTCCTCCTAGTTACTAGGAGGATACGGCAGACACAACCAGCATATGCTTCGCTGCGTGCGAGCAGATGTAGCTCAACTAACGGTGCTGCTGGTCAAGGGAACATCATGTAAAAGGGTGAAGGCCGTGAAATCGAGCCGCGTAGTCATGCTGCCTCGTAAGGCCACCGGAAAAACGGCGGGGCCGTTTCCGGAAAGGCAGCAGTGGTGGTTGCTAGCGTTAGGTGCTGGGTGCACATCTTCGGAATCTGTAGTGCCACCACAGTGGCGGTCTTGCAATGCAAGTTGTATTGCAGGATGTAAACCATCTGAGCTTGAAGACAATTCGCCAGCCGAACGGTGCTGCTCTGCATCTCGCAGAACTCGCAGGATGAGCAGATCGCGACGCCGCTGCGGTGCGATGCCAAAGACAGACAGGTCAAGATGGTGCGGTCGGTCATCGCACATCCTCAGGATGATCCTGGAATCTGTGAAGCCCAGTCAAAGCGTCGTGCGGATGAACGCTTGACGTGGACTAACGAAAGCTAGTGGTACAAAATGAGTCTACTGAAACTTAATATTTGTGGAGGTTATGTATGATCGAGTCTTTTTCTACATTGTATAAATTTTGAAGTCGCCTGGAGGACGGATGTCATCTTGCTTCAGATCATGAAAGTCAGAGATTCCGACACCCGAGCCTCACCCTTGAAAACCATGAGAGCAGTGACACAACCCTAAGCCGAGCTAGGGTGACGCTGCTTGGGTTTATTAATAAGCCCGCGTACTGCGCACACGGATCTTTAAACAGCAGGAGTGACGTTCACCCTCAATGTGCTGTTTTGTACCACTACCGGTAGTCAGTACCAGGGTTCGGTAGTAGTGAGCTCAATAGTAGTGTTAGTAGTACTAATATCACTACAAACTATGATAATGATATCGAAGTCAAGTGAAGCCGTTAGTAGAGCTCATCAAATTAGTAGTCGAAAAGAGCGTTAGTAGTGCTACTAGTACTACTATCCTGATACCCATTGAAGGATCTTCAAAGGCCGCGCATGGTGGGTGATTTGATGCCTTCTTCATTTCTCTTATCCTCGCTTGCCTTCGTACGCGAATCAATCCACGAGTTGTACCAAGAGTGCTTGCTCCTGGGAGGCCGTGCATCTCCATTCGGCGTTTACAAGAGTCCAGTGCACCACTTATGCTAACGAGCTGTGCACCTGAACGGACGTGGCTCTCTCGAAAGGTAAAATTGTACATGTAGTGTTTTTCTGCTGTACCTCCTTCACATTAAAATTAAGACGACAAACGCGCAAGTTCTATAGCCGCAAATGCGGTTACAGGTACTTCTGTGAAGACAGTGATCTGGAGGAGTTAGTACCCTAACAAAAAGGCGTTTGAAAAAGGCTTACTCAAGTTCAGCATTCGAAAAAAGAAACAGGGATACGTTCATTTCTGGAAAGTGGAAGCAGTTTTGTCAGCAAATCGACGTGTACATCTGCTTTGCCGAATTTAGTCAATATAAATGTCCATCGGTTGTAAAACTTGCTCACACTTGGTAAGGACGGGTCTGTTCAACGGCTTTTCAAAAACGAGTCTTCATTCGCTACGAGCTCGCTGCGCTGAAGGACCGATAATGAGTGAGCTCGACGCCAACTGGTACTGCGCCACAATTGTCTTGAGCTCCGGGGCATGGAAGAAAGCAAGCAACGTATCTGGAAAGCAGCGCGTTAGTAGCGTTAGTAGAGCATTAGTAGTACTATTAGTAGTAATAATACTAACGCTCTAGCCTAACTACTAATGATAATGCTAAGGTCCGTTTCCAGATATCGTTAGTATTAACAATAGCACTACTAATCCAAAATTGACTACTACCGAACCCTGGTCAGTACCGAAAAGCCTTCGAGTCGATAGCATATCAATACCGTACTGTGGTACTGTATTATGCTATAAACCATTTTTGACAAGCCAGACAAAATAGAAATGGAGTACTACTCCGCATCGTGTTCTGCCTTCGCACTCACCCGCCTGAGTGTTGCCTCAGAAGTCACCTCTGCAAACTCGCGGATTCAGACATCGTGCCCAATACTGTACGTTTCGGACGCTTTTCTTTGTTTGCTTCAGAGTTGCCATTGCATTTGTTCTCTTCTGATGATCCGTGCGAAGTTCCACGTACAGGTTCCTACTATTTGGCGCTGTGCTCGACGACTCAAAGTTCAGCAGCGCGGAGAGAGGAATACCATACCAACCATGGCATTTCGGCAGGGCTTGGATAAGAGACCAATGTTTTTACGATAGAACTGTAAACTTCACGAAGTACTTCGAAGTACTGTTTCCGCAGGTCGGATCTAGCTGGCCTATCAGAATGAATTCTTCTCGCGACGTTAGCGTTTCATGTAATGTAACGAGGTTTTGCGCCTGTGACTCAGCGTGTGCGGTGTGTGTTGTGCAGTGAGAAGCTGTGCGTGACCAAAAGATTACCTTGCATTTTTCCGGCAACACCATAATACGCGTAATCGAGTCGATATTTTGCTTTATGCATTTCACTGCATTCGTCTGCCCTGCCTCAGGATCAAGAATCTTGACGGTGAACACTTCAACCGTAGTAGTCATCTTGATTCAAGACACTTCAACTATATCAAAGTAGAGAGGTATTTGGAGAACTCGGGAGCTTTGGGGAGGGTGGTCACAACGAAGAGTGAACCGACTCCGCAGTTCGGGCGGATGGAGCCACGTGGCTCCACAGCCTCCGTACATCTGCATATATTAGTTTCACTATACTATACTATTTCTAAGTAATACTATATATGCATACTATTGGCTATAATACTAACCAATCCTGTTACATCAACCGCCATCGCTCGCTGGTTCTGGGGCAGTTCTTCGTAGATGTCTGAGCAGGTTGCCTGTCCTTGCCAGCTTTGTGGCCACACACACTACCGACACTAGTGCTAATTTCCTTGCAGTGAATGGCGAAAGACTCGGCTACGACTCACTCCCGAGTACAGTATATTAATAATAAACTGGTACAGTAATCTGCTTCTCAGCGAACACCTGATATATATAAAGAATGCTAGTATATTTTATGTGAAAGCCTCCTTAGTATCGTCCACCTTTCTGTCTTCACATACAATTTGAAAGGTTATTTAGATTTGGGTGCTCGCTGAGGAAGCAGATCACTGTACTCAAAGTTGCGTTTTCGTGTACGACTTTCTCGAAAACGTCGCATATAGACTATATAGGTATGCGTGACCGTTTTTGGGTTTTGGACAGGAATCTATCTGGGTGTTTGATCTGTGTGCGAAGCACGCGGCCAGCAATCGCGAAACCTAATTCCTCGGATGCTCGCTGGTGGCAAAACCTTAAGCCCGCAACGAGCATCAAGCGAAGGCGAAGATGCTCGTTGCGCTCGTTTAGACAGCCCGGCGGGCGGGCGTTGGTGACGAGTCGTCACTGACGACAGTTCATCGCGCTGTGCCTTTCCCCTTTTCATGCTCGTTACTAGCGAGTCGTTAGAGAGCTGTATAAATTGGTTGGTTTTTTATCGCCAAAAAATATGATAAAAGAAACGTTTTATATCGTTTTTTACTGATGTGAAGACTTTTTAACCAATAGCAACGGGCGATCAGTGTGGACCACAGCTCGATGACACATCAAAAAGGTGCTTCAACGACAAACGATGAGTTTAAGGGGTATTAAAAAACATTTATTAATAAGACCAAAAAGATCAAAATAACTAACCAGTTGGTTATAAAAAACAATTTTTCATAAAATACCATTCTAAAGAGAGCTCTCAAGCAAAGATCGAGCGAACTACCGGTACTCGATTGTAATCAAAACCTACTCTTGAGTAACCCCGTCTCGAAACTTTCGAGTCGAAGGGGCCCCGAATCTGAACAGACGTCTAGTTCCCCGCCTTGGCAGCTTCAAATCGAGGGACGGTTGGCAACTTCAGCCTTTCGGGGTAGGCTCATGACAATGCTCAGACAGTCTAGTCTTGGCATGCTTTTCAGGCCTCTTCTTTCTCATCATTCCGCGATTTACTGTCCGCAACCGAGTTCGACTCACTCGTTCGACATCAATTGACAACCATGTCGACTTCCGTGTATCACCAGCAGCGAGTGCGCTTCCTGCTTCTTGGGGTCATTGTGACCTTGTTCAGCAATGCCATTTGGGCGAGCGCGGTTCCTCTCACGGTCATCGGAGTAGCCGTCTCCGAAGAAGTGGGCGTTGCTAATGCCACGAACGCCGTGACGCGTAACCTGCAAACATCGCAAACCGGGTTCCAGGCACTCCTTCTTGCCGCGGTCAACAGGGAGCGTGCCGCTGTAGGCCTCGCGGCACTTTGCACGAATACCAAGTTGCAGTCCTCGGCTCAAAGGCACTCGACCGACATGGCAACTAATAACTTTTAGTCACACCGGCTCGGACGGCTCGACGATCGCGCAGCGTGTCACCGCTGCGGGGTTCCAGTGGACTGCCATCTCTGAAAGTGTTACGGCCGGACAGACTAACGTGGCGGTGGTGGTTGCGGCTTGGATGAACTCAGCGAGTGACAAGAGGAACATCCTGAACAGCTCATACAAATTCTTGGGAGCCGGCTACGCCTACAGCGCCGGCAGCACTTACAAGAACTACTGGACCCTGAACTTCGGCGCTGGCAGCACCGAGTCCTGCGCTTCCTCTTCGCCCACGACGGCACCTGTTACCGCAACACCCACTGCCACGACCCAGGCACCAGCACCTACAACCCAAGCTCCTGCTAGTACGATGCAAACGCAAATGTTGGCCGCCGTTAACAAGGAACGTGCGGCAGTGGGTCTCCCGGCCCTTTGCACAAACACGAAGCTCCAAGCGGCAGCACAACGCCACTCCAACGATATGGCCTTGAATAATTTATTTAGCCACACTGGTTCTGACGGCTCCACATTTTCCCAGCGCATTACCGCCGCAGGGTACTCGTGGTCAGCCATTGCGGAGAACATCGCAGCGGGGCAAAATAGTGTGAATGCGGTAATGACGGCCTGGATGAACTCCCCAGGCCACAAAGCCAATATCCTCAGTTCCAAGACGACGATGATCGGAGTCGCGTACGCCTACCGCTCCGCCAGCACGTACAAGTACTACTTTACCCAGGACTTTGGCGCCGGCAGCAGTGAGTCTTGCTCCTAGTGAGCGGGAGATCTGGTGAGAGAATAGCTTTGTACACGCAAACTTGCCTGGTAGGTACCGGTACATGTAGACTGTGAAAAGATACATGGATATATAGCATGTAGATAAACCAACGTATTCGACATCAAATTCCATGGAGTGAAAAACAGAGATTTGTCTTTTGAAAAATGACGTTGTCGCGAACAATATGCAAGGTAGGCATCGATCGCAGAGCCCAAAGCGGGAGCCTAGTTTTCATTGCAAGCCCTTGCAGCACCTGTTCCTGGCAGGAACTTCCCGCTGAACCATGTTAGCTCAGGGAGTGATACACACGATATCATCATGTGAAGTGATACAAATTCGATTCCGCGACGGCGACTCTGTCAGCGCGCTGCGAAAGGTAGGTTGACGAGGTCAATGCAGCATCTCGCAATTCCGACGGTCTGGCATTCGCAGCGTTGTCGGTTCATTCCACATTTGGCCCAAATTTTGGGATATCACCACCTGGGTTCGGTAGTACTAACGTTTTAAGCCCACCAGTACTATTAATATTGAGAACGAAGCTGGTTATTAATACTGTACATTATACTACTTCATGGATTGCTGTAGTATAATAATACTATTGTCACTACTAACCTGACCAATCTTTAACCCAGAGAAGTATCTTCAAGATCCGGGCACGATGTGTGGTTCTGCTGCCTTCTCGAGTTCCACCTCTGTCATTTCTTCCATTTCTAGTCTGTCTTCGTCCAAGAAACGACCAATGCGATGTACCAAGGCAGCGTTTACAAGAGCCCGGTGAATCGCCAATGTGGTATCGAGCTGTACACCAAAACTACATGTACTGTAGCCAGGGATGGCTAGTAAAACTAATATTGCTACTACGGATTGCTAATTATAGTATTTCATAGTATAGTAATAATCACAATTAAAATAGTATTCTAGACTTCGTCAATATTAATATTTATAAAAGAAATACTATTACTAGCCGCAGACGGGTTCGTCTCACTGACGCTCCGCTCTTATCGATTCCTCACAGCTCTAAGCTCCAGCCACAGTCTTAACCCCCATGATGATCTGAAGCTCATAAGTCCTGCTTAGCTTCGTTCAAAACGTTGCTCTCTGCGAAGATGAAATGCGTTGTAGATAAGTGCAAAGAACGGAACAAGCTACCATATCACCTTGATGTAGATAAAGTTACTGCAGATACATTCCCTTTCGATACACAAGGCTGCATATAAAACGCGAGGACGAACCCCACGTCCCAAACAGCCCGCTTTCAAACGGAATGATCCTTTCTCTTAGGATCGACTCACCCGTGTCCAATTACTGATCACACGGAATTATCCTATCTCTTAGGATCGACTCACCCGTGTCCAATTACTGATCATGCGGAATAACAACGACATACAAAGCCGGCACCACTGACTGGCATCCCCTAGGGGATCACTAAGGAGGGCCCTATACAAAGACTGTCCAATTGGGGCATGTACTAAAACAGATGCGATGTGTGAAACAAAGGACTCAATTTATAATAGCTTTCTTCCAGCGAGTAGCATGCGCTGTCACCTGGACTTCTTCTGGGTGTCCACGCTGGAGAACGGAGTGTCCCCGCAGCCAAGATCTTCGCCCAGCAAAAGCTGGCCCGGCACAACGCTGCAGAGGTGATTTACTATTGTATTCTGCAGAAGTGTACACTTCTGCGTGCTGCACCCTGTTCACTAATGCAGTATGCAGAAGTGTCTCACTTCAGCATACTGCATTAGTGTCACACTTTGGCATTGTGCATCAGTATCACATTTCTGCATTGTGCACTTACGTAACACTTCTGCATATAGCACATTTGTAAAAGTGTATTCCGCAACAGCTTCACGTACACGATGCATTCCGCCTTCAAAATGATTAAGTGTCATAAATTTATGTTCACTAAAACTGCAAGTGTACTCCCTAGAATGGTCGGCGGTTAGCGTGGCCCCAGTTTCGCGGTGGAACATGTGCTAGCGCGTATTCTTGTCGTTGGTATGTCGAATCACCTCAGTGTTGCGTCCACTGTGCTTCGGATTCCGAGTCCAGTGATGTTATCGTTCACGGTGATTGGTTCCTAGAATGCTGAAGTTGTTCCTGCAACGATGGAAGTACGACTACACGATGTCGTGTATTGATCCACCCAGTGCTACGGAGTTTAATACGTCAATAGTACATTCCGTAGTTACCGGCGCAGGCGCTGGGTGGTTAAGGTCAATACGCTCCGCTAATGTAGGTTCACGAGAGGTTCCCTTAGACCCGTGATTTGCTCTGTGTGATCTCGCTAGCCTCCGTTTTGTCCGTAAACTAGCGGGTTCTCGGATTCGCGGTCGCCAGTTTAATATTCGATCCCTGTATATCCACCAGTGAGGGTCATATGCGGTAGGAAGTAACTTTAATCGACCATTAGATCTGATGATTGTCATGAGTTCGTGAACGCAGGGCCTTCCGTTTACAGTTCGAAAAGAACCGGTGCATGTTCTAAATGATCGTGCTCCAGTAACCATTTGGATAGCTTCTTTCCATAATTCATCTGTTGCACGGAGTCCCCAAACTGTTATAATGCGAGCTACCTGTGTAAATCGATCGCTTTGTAATTGGTATGGTAGGATCGTAGGATTGGTGGTTGTTGAATGCTTTTGCTTGTGAGATGAGAGAAGTGCTTGTCTGCTCAAAATGAACTCATGTTACGCTAACACCCCACAAGGTTAGTTTTTTTTACTGTGAGGAGTCAAAAGATATAAATGAAAACGTATCTGCGCTGTATTTTTAAATGAAAGAGAGAAATCAATTCAAAGTCGTAGTTTAGGAATCTTAATGTAGCCGTAGATATTATATATATTATGTATCTACATTAATATCCTTAACCAAAGTAGTAGTGTTGCTTTCACATCCGTCGGACACAAGCTCAGGTTTTTTTACAGCTTCAGCAGCACTCTTGCGTCGGGGGTGCCTCCGACGAACAGCATTGCTCCTTCTTGCAGCTCTTGTAAATTACGAACCTTTCGAGCCGCCGAACCTTGACTTCTACTTGAGTTGCTACTCGTCGGGCTTCGTAGCGTTTACATGACGTCTGAGGCTTGGGCTGGGCCTCCTTGAGCGTTAGTCGGGGTAACAGGGGCCGTCGATCATTAGTTATAGACGTACAGGTACCGTCGGCGACAACATCTACCGGATCCATCCAAGAGACACGCTTCAGCAAGCGGCTGGTTGATGCACGAAATTTGTCTTGACGCTCGAATGATGTGACGGGAGTCACACGCACCTTTGACTTAGAGGAAGCGTTAACGCGTAAGCACAACAGACGCCTGGCGTCTCTGTTGTAAGCTGGCCTTCCAGTCGTTTCCTGGTACCGAGTACCAAACGACTTGCGAACTTCCGGGTTAGAGTTAAACTGACTGTATTATTCTCACTTGTAAGGTTCTAACTACTGTTAACTATCTGCATACTAAACTTCTGTCTGAACTGGCTGTACTCCAAATGGATGGCTCTCCATTAATCGTCTACCTTAAGTCCGATTCGTATCTAGTGTAAAATACACAATCGTACTTAGCCGGGTGTCATACATCAACTTGTGTGGGACACGTACTCGTACTTATGCGGGATTGTGTGGACCACACGGAAGAACATTGGGTCTCCCCTTTCATAAGTTCTTTTGCACGGCAAACGGTGGCGGCCAGCGTGACCCCGTTACACCCTCCCACATCCAAACGGGAAGCACCTGTCCCAAGGGGAATCCGGCGACGGAGAAGACGACGCCTCATTCCAGAAGCCACGCCCAAGGCCACGAGCGCCGATGACCACCGACTCCCCACGGGCACGCGCCACCACTCCTGGATGGGAAAGCCTCACGGAGCCAAGGCGCCCAGCGCCGCCGCTGCCAAGCCGAAGAAGACCCCGCCGCAAAGAAGTAGAAGGCCGCTTCTAAGAAGCTCGGCGATCCGCCACAGCCGCCCCAGACCCGATCCCGAGCCAGCAAGCGCAATGTAGTCCAACTGCCCGGCCCGCACGAAGACGCCCGCAGCCACAGCGAGTCGGACGCCGACGTCACGAACCCTGGGCTCATCACTGGCGACGAGGACGTCCACATGGACACGGCTCCTGGAGCGAACGACAAGCAACAGCCGCCGAACCCGATGGAAGAAGCTCCAAAGGAGCCGGTCGCTGATCCAAAAGCTCCGGGAGCCCACGACGACTCGCAAAAGCCTGGTGCGGGGGCTAAGCACGCGGAAACTTCCGAGGAGCCGTCCGCCACGGACATGAAGGTTGAGGAGAACCCGCCACGTCGTGCCGAGCACTATTCTCCGAAGGACTGTTCCGACGAAGTCGACTACGGTGAGTCCGAGCTTGAAGAGGACGACCACGAGCAGGGGAGGTCCGCGATCCCAACAAGTCCCCACCGCTCACGGAGCAGCAACGCGCCTTGCATCCCAGGAGCCCTGCCACTCCTCGCAGCGCCGCTGCCGTTGCGTGGAGCGTAGAGCGCAACGCGAGACCGCGCGGCCCCCGCGCGGGAGACCCAAGGCATTACGAACGTCGTGGAGGGCGAAGAGGTACCGGCAGAGATGCTCCGGTCCGACAACCCGCAGCACCTCGCCGACCGAGCCCGCGCCGGCCAAGTAGCTGCCGAGCAGCACCGCGACTCCAAGCGCGAACACGAGACCACGTCTCCCCGCACGCGAGAACAGCTGCTCGCATTGCGATACTGGTCCGTCCCTGAGTACCGCGGGTACCTGCGATTGAGTCGCGCGCCTGGCCAGACCATCTCTCACTACGACGAGTGTCCGGTCGTGCTGCTCGCCGACACAGGCTTGGCCCGACAGTCCAACGAGACCGACTTCAGGGCGTGGCTCCACCACATGGGGTACCCCTGCCCGAGTTCTTGGCCTCGCCTTATCGAATCGATTGGCTGGCCCAGCGGCGTCTTCGCTTTCGCATGGCGAAGGTGATTGTCGACGAACAGTGGCACAAGCGGCACTTCGACCGCAATATGCCCTCGCCGGGGTGATCCCCGCGGAGGTGGTGCAGAAGATAGAGAAGTCATGGCAGTCCCAGCCGATAGAACCTCGAAGTGTTGTCGGCCCGGTTAGCGCCGACCGGCTCCGTGGGAGCGGTCGTAAGCGTCCACGACATCGGCGCAGTCCTCCGAGAGGCGGATACCTGACTCCCATGTGCTCTGAGCCTCGGGATAGCCGCATCACTTCACCAGCTACTGGTAGTGGCCGATACTCCCGTGGCGCTTCAGTAGCTTCTCAACGTGGAAGTAGAGAGCGCCCTCGTTTCCAATCAATGGGGGCGGACGACGCAACGGACGTGTCGACCGACCATGATGCTCCTCATCGCTCGAGGGCGTCGTACGCCTCTGCGACTGACGTCCCGTCAACTCGTGGGTCTCTTCTGGACGCGGTTGAGGGCGGCCCCTGGAGGCGCAGCGGGTGGACCTTGCGTCCCTGCGCGGACGCGTGCAGAGCGTCGAAACGGCGATGGCCTCTGATCGGAACGTCCATCAGAACCTGGATCGTCTCGGGCGTGTAACGCGTGATCTGCAAGATCAGTTCGTCCAGCTGAACCAGGGTCTGTCTCAGCTGGACCGCAGTAACGCGGAGGCCCAACAGGCGCTTCGGAATGATCTCTCGCTCTCGAAGAGCATCTCGGTTGGATTCGCCAGCTCTACAACCACGTGGCGGAGTTGGAGAACCGTGCTCCTGCGGCCGTGGTGGCACCGCCGACTGCTTAAGCTCTGACTCAGGCCGACGTGATGCGGATGATGGCGAATTCCGTTCGCCAGTACTCGAGTTCGTCGGACTCGACGAGTCACCCGCCTCAGCAGCCACCTCCAACGGGCGGTACGGCTTGAGCAAGCCCACGTTGAACGTCGGGTGCGTGGCCATAGCCGACGGCAAGTCCAACGTGTACGCGTTGCCGCGGACCCAATGACCGTGAACGGCTCCACAAACCGAGGACGGAGCTTCGTGCTGCCCACAGCGGTGACCGCCTGCATAGGAAGATTCTTCGCGTTTAAGAGGGCCTGGTCCCCTAATACAAACACCTGTGTATTCTTACGCCCCTGGCGATCCCTGTTTTCCTTCTGTGTCTTATGCCGCCGCCATAGCGTCTCGGACGCGCTGTCTTACCACCTCTCCTGTCTCAATGAACGTGAGCAGGTTCTGTTTGACGGACGAGCGAAGGCCTTTGAGGCCACGGGAATCCTCGGCGATAGCCTCCCTCACCCAAATTTGAAGCCGGAGGCAACGACAACGGCGTACGCAAATGCCGCAGCCCGTTAACGTAGAATGGGGTGAAACCCGTCGACGCATGCACCGCGTTGTTGAGTGCAAACTCCACTTGAGGCAGCAACGTGCTCCACTTCGTGGGTTCTTCGGCGCAGACGCTGTGCAGCACGTCTGCCAACACGCGGTTCACCCTCTCGGTTTGACCGTCCGTCTGCGGATGATCCGCCGTGAACATATCCAGTCTCGTAGCGAGAAGGAGGAGCAAGTGTGTCCAGAAGTGTGACACGAAGCGGGGATCCCGATCGCTTACGAACGCCTCCAGGAGGCCATGGTGTCGAAAGGCATTATCGACAAAGAGCTGAGCCGCCTGCGGCGCTGTCACGCTCTTCTTCACCGCGGCCAGCCGTACCATCTTGCTCAGACGGCAGACGAAGACCAGAATGCCAGTATGGCCGCTCGTATCCGCCGGAAGCTCAAAGATGAAGTCCATGCTCACCGAGCGCCAACAATCCGCAGCTACCGGCAAGATCATCAAAGGAGCGGACGACGAGGGAGCGGGCTTCACACGCTGACACGTCTCACACGTTTACACGTACGTGCGCACCCACTTGTACATGTGAGGCCACCAAAAGTGACGGGCCACCGACGTGTACGTCTTCTCGCGACCGAGGTGACCGCTTAGCGGCATATAATGTGCCTCATAGAGGACACTATGGCGCAAGTCTTCGTCGTTGGGAACAACAAGACGACCCGTCATCGACTTGGTAGTAGAGTAGGCCATCGGCCATCGAATAGCGGTGCAGCCGTGATCGCTGCCGAGCAGTGAGCTTCACTGCCTTCTCAGACGCCTTCAACGCCGTGACCAGATCTGCAAGGTTATCATCGTCAGCATACGCCTCGCGTAGGAGCTCATGGGGCGGAGACTCAAGGTACGCAACGTGCGCCAGCTCGTAGTCCGGTCGTCGAGAGAGCGCGTCCACGAGGACATTCTGCTTACCCGGCTTATACTCCACGGTGAAGTTGTACTCGGCGAAGAACGAGAGCCACCTCGCCATGCACTGGAGAGGTGGGGCGACGACGTCGCAGTCCGCAAGAACGCATGATCTGTGTAGATCACAAAGGGCATGCTGCCGAGCAGGTGCACCCGAAACTTCACAAGCGCGTACTTTATCGCGAGAAGCTCCTTGTCCTGGACAGGGTAGTTCTTTTCAGCCGCCTTAAGCTGGCGCGACTGGAAAGAGACCACCCGCTCTCTGCCATCGGCATCGACCTGCAACAGGGCACAGCCTATGGAAAAGTCGGATGCGTCGCACACCACGCTGAAGGGACGACTGTCGTCTGGCAACGCCAAAATCGGAGCGCTCTGCAGACTGCTTTTGATCGCTTCGAAAGTCTGCTGAACCTCGTCGGTCCACGACCAGTCCGCCTCCTTCTTCAGAAGATCCGTCAGCGGGCGTGCCATCTCCGCGTAGTTGGCACTGTACTTGTGGAAGTAGTTGGCGAGGCCGAGCCACTAGCGCAAATCCTTTTGGGACACCGGTACCGGCCACTGTGCGATCGCGCATACCTTCTCAGGGTCCGCGCGGACACCGTCCTTTCCAAGGAAACATCCCAAGAAGGGAATCTCTTTGACGCCGAAGATGCACTTGTTGATGTTGGCATACAAGCGATTCTCGCGCATGCACGTCAACACCTCGCGGAGGCGCTCGACGTGCACCTCGACAGCCGTATTGCCTTCTGCAGCGCGGCTGTGCACGAAGATGTCATCGAAGTACGTCTGTACAAACTGCCGCATCGGTCGGAAGAGCTGGGTCACCAGCCTATTGAACATGGCTGGTGCATTTGATAGCCCTTGGGGCATCACCAGCCATTCCAATAGCATCCCGCTCGGGGTACTAACCGCTGTGAGCGGAATGTCCGACCCACGCATCAGCAGCTGATAGTAGCCATCGACCATGTCGGGCGCGCTGAAGATGGTGCATCCTGCCATGTTGTTCTGCAACACATCCTTTCGAGGGATCAACGTGAACGCCGGGATGGTGGCCGAGTTCATCTTGTTGAACGCGTGCACCATGCGCCACTTCCCGTTGGGTTTGCGAACGCAAAACGTCGGCGACGAATGCGGCGACTTCGACTCGCGCACCATGCCCGCGGCATACTTCGCTGTGAAGAAGGCGTCGATCACATCGACTTGCTCCTTCGGCGCGTAGTGCAGTACTTAGTGCCTGGTACCAAGTCGATTTCGTGTCGGACACCTCGATCCGGAGGTAACACCGACGGTGGATTGTCGCTGACGACGTCCGAAAACTCCTTCAAGAGAGGGTAGTACGGGTCCGACGGATCCTTCAAGATGGCCGCGCCATACCGCTTCTGCCTCGAAGAGGCCCTCTCGTCTTCCAGCATCTCAGGGTCCATGACCGAAGAGGTGTTTAGCTCGACCGAGTCGTGTTCACGGTGGATAAGGACCATCTCCTCAAGCTCGCCCGCCTTCAGCGAGTCGAGAAACTCGACATACGAGAACTCCTCGAGCTCGAGTAGCTCTGCTACCGTAGGCAGAGGAACCAGGTCCACGCCTTCTTTGTGTTCTCCCGTGAGAACGTCTAGCACCATGGGTGCAACCGCCTTGTCCAAGAGGTCCGCATCGCGGCGATCTCCGCCTTGACGTAGTCTTGCCGTGGCTGACCCAGCCTTAGCGTCGTTCGTGGAGCCTCCGCTCGACCATCTTCCTGTGCGCTAGACCCAGCTCCAGCGTCTTTCCCTGCGTGAGCTGCCTCAGCTCCAACGCCTTGCGTAGTGGGAGACCCTGCTCGACCACTCTATGTTGCGCGAGCCTTTGCTCCGGCGCCTTGGACGTCATCTGCCCCGGGGTCTAGAACGACGTTCTTGTTCTCGAGAGTAACATGAGTCTCATCATGAGCAACACACGGGACCCCTTCCATTCTCCCACATCCACCGAAGGCTCATGAGCTCTTGAAGAGGTAGGGCACGCGGTCGGCAAAGCCGAAGGCAGTTCAAGTACTTCCGAAGTACCTGCGAAGTGCCGTTCGCCGCGTGGCACACGATGCTCGTGCACAAACCCGTCTCGGGAAGAGGAGGGGACATGACCCGCCAGGGCTCTGTTCACGAGGGGCTTGTGACTAGCACCAATGGTGCGACTTTTCCAATCAATCCACGGCTCATGCTCAGCAAGCCAGGGCATGCCGAGGATAAGATCGTACCGATCATTCATGTCCAGGACAATGAACGGTTCGACCGAGTTGAAGTCGTCAAACTTGACGTTTAAAGATATAAGAACCTTGCATGTAGACACGATGGATCCAGTCGCCAGGCGAACAGATACACTTGTATTATGCTTAGAAGCTTCCAAAGCGCTAGCATACAATGCACTGTTCCTAGCCACACTGGCTTTCGTCGCAAAATTGTAGGACGCACCCGAATCGATCAGGATGGTCAACGGTTCTTCATACCCTTTAACGCTGGCGGTGACGACCACGAGGTTAAACCGCGCTGCAGCCACGGAAAGACACAACAGTGTCGACCCTGGGACTTGCTCCTTCGGAGGTGGAGGTGGCGGAACCACCGTCCTCGAAGAGGAGCGAAGTCTCCCAGCAGGGTGGCCCGCGCCTACTGGGAGTCGCCGTTTTCCGACCCCGTAGACTCGATCATGTTGAGGGACGGAGTGGCCTTGTCATGACCTGTCTTCCACGGGTTCGTCGGAATGTTCGGACGGAAACGACCAGGTTGGTTACAACCAAAGCAGCGACCACTCGCACGTTGAATCCGCTGGGGACGAGCCGACTCGGCAGACGAGATCTCCACGGGAGTGGGACCTTCCGTAGCCCGCATAGCCCTGCGCCGAGCGAACACAATGGTCTTCCAACATGGCGATGTGCACCGCCTCGTTGAACGTCTTCGGCTGACGGCGGAAGAGTTCAGTGCGAACCTCGCCCGGGCGGACACCGTCCATGAAGACCGTCACCTTGACGTCCTCCGAGAGGGTGGCGCCAGCCATGGCGGCCTCGAGGTTCTGCAGCTCCATGACGTAGTCTTGGAGCATGCGCTTCCTTTGCTTGCACCGCAAGAATAGCGACCGATAACGGTAGGCAACATTGGCCAGAAGGAACGTCGTGCGTAGCTCTTGTTCCATGAACGCCCACGAGGTGAAATACCCCGGAGACGAAGTCTCTCGGGCCACCGCCCAAGCGCGAGCCCGACCTCCCAGATTAGACAGCGCGAAAGCGACCTGAGTCCGTGACTCGTAGATCTGTCCAGCGCTGATCGCTATCTCGATCTCGCGAATCCAGAAGACAAGGCTGTCGGACTCTTTGCCGTCAAACGTCGGAACCGACATCTTGACGGGCTTCACCCACCACGAGCGGGTGGCCCCCACAAAGTCTTCATTCTTCAAAATCCAAGAAGAGAGCAAGATAGTCGCGGGAGCAGGAGGAGCCGCAGCCCTGGCTAACGCAGCAGGAGCGGCGGTTGTGCAGAGAGGGCCTTCTGAGCGACAGACACGCACGTCGCATTCGTCGCACGAACGCAGACGAGCAAAGGCCAAATAAAGCAGCGAGAAAGGAGAGCACCAAATGTACCACGGCGGCGATGGAGATACTGGGATCTTTGGAGCGGATGTGGTGGCGAAGGGGACGGAGTTGCAGAGACGAAAGAGACGGACGTGGCAGAGGCAGATGCGGTGGCAAAGGAGACGGTGATTGCTGAGGTGGAGGCGATGGAGGCAGACGTTGCAGTGGCGGAGGCGGAGCCAAAGGAGGCGGTGGTTGCAGAGGCGGATGCGGAGCCAAATGAGACGGGTGTTGTAGAGACGATGGCGGAGCCAAATGAGACGGTGTTGCAGAAGCGGAGACGGTAGAACCGGCCAATAGCCAATCTATCTCGGCGGGTCATGAGTCAGCGATGCTGGAGGAGATGCTGGCAGAAATGGTTAGCGCTGTCGCAGTTGCTCTAGATGCTGCGACCGAGCGGGATTTTGCCGTTGGAAAACTACGCAAAAGACGGCGAGCAATCTTGGAGGACGTGAGGCCAGATGGTGAGCGTAGTTCGGAGGAAGATGTGGCAGCCACCCTTGTATTCCATCCCTACTCCAGCCCGACTCGAAAAGTTGAACAACCATAAGCCCCACAAGTGGCAGAGGAAGCTATTCGTCACGGCATGCGCTGAGACGGTGTATTGTATGAAGTATGTGACGATTAGCTGTGGTAGGATTCGGCCTTTCAGCTCAGTTTTTGGCTAAAGTGCTTATGTTGTCTTGGGTAGAACATAATCCTCCATTGTCGTAGTGCTGTCCTCCAACATAAGCTAACATACTTGTGTTGTTGCCATTACAGTATTGACATCTATTACGGGATCAAGACCCACTTACAGACACCGTGCCAAATGAAAACAATACCGGTGATGCTGCCAAGACTGCAGCTTCTCCTGCACGTGAAGGTGCTCCGCGAGTGCCGGAAGCTGAGCGTATATCCGACTTGGGTGGGCATCGCCTCGAAGAAAATCCAGATACTGGGAACAATGAGCAAGGCGCCAGCGCTCCTGCAAGGTGTGTGCCCTGTACAAGACAAAGCCAAGGAAGTACACGAAGTACTTCTTCGCGGGGTGCTCGAGCTCGATAGGGAATCGACGGTACGTCCTCGTCGTGTTGAATCCATGACGCTCATGCTAATGTTTCTATCTACATGAAATATTTCTGCAACGTGGCGCGGGGCAGGGGAAGACCTGCAATGCTATCTGGCACGATGACTGCAACAATGAAAACAATATCCCGCGCAGCCTGCTCGAAGGACACGCACTTCGCGACCGGCATCCAGCAGCGCGCCCGGGTAAGAAGCGCCGCCGCCGTTCAGTTGCTGAAAGAGACGAGGTGAATGACAATGAAGGTTCCGACGGTGCCGTGGCTGGAGATGAGGCGTAGGCTTGTCGATGCATGTACTTGCTTTGCATTTTTCGTGATGCAATCAATTGAAACGTTCTTGGTTTCGTCTTGTTTTTTACCATTGACCACTGGTGTACGTGTGCAATGATCAGAAAAAGCTACTCAGATAAACAGTACAGTGTGTATGTTGCCTTAGCCATCATAAACTCAAGGATAGTCAAGGTTTTCGCCAACATTTGACCTGTAACGATGGATATGTCACGTTTTTAGTCTGAGACAAACCTGTACTATCCCGGCGGTATAGCCCGGTGAAAATCGAGTCAATACAAAATCCTATATATTTTTATGTTGGAGGTACAACATAAGAGTCAATATTTACCCCCCACACACACTTTTGTCCCGGGGAGGGGGTTAAGACGAACGTCCGAGAAGGACGTGCGGGATTTAAGGTTAAAATGACTCTGTTATTAGGAGTAGACCCTGGCGGAAGGCCAGGGCCATTGTGGGCCACCCAACTGGGGGTCCCTCTCTAATAGGCTAAAACTAAGATATGTAATTGCACTTCTGACCAATCAGATAGTGCCAGGTCACTGTACCCTTTTGACCAATGGGAGGACAGAGCTTCTAAATGTAGATATGACATAATGATACGGAGGCCCGTTTCACCCTCCCCACTTAAGGGAGCAAACACAGTGAGCGAAGAAAGGAAAGAAAGAAAACGCGCAGGGACCCCTGGGGTCGGACACGAACTACTGCAGCGGCAAAGTGGACAAGAATGGCGGGCGAGTGGTCTACGGCGCGGGTCACCACACTTCGCGCGTGGGTTCGAACCCCACGCGACGCAAACTTGTTCGGAGATGGAGAGCGCGGCGACTTCGGCTGATCTTGACGGCGCTGTGTCGGCGGACCTACCGCCGACTAAATGAGGAGCACCAGCGGTCGCGGGAACATCGGCACGCACTTGCGTCGAGACGCTCCGGCGCGTTGCTGCGTAGACGCCTCGACTCCTGCCTCGTACGCCGCCACCACCGTGGGGCAAGCAGAGCTTCACGCGCCTCCCACGTATCATCCGTGGGAGCATAGCCGAGCCAGCGTACGCGATACTGGCGCGTTCGAGGGATACTCGATGTACGGCCGCGGGGCGGCCCGCTGCCAGGCTGACTGGGGTCGCGACGATCGTCCACGTGATCAACAATGCAGTCGATGATCCAGCGACTGTCGCCCGCAGTATCCATAAGCGGGGCGGTCCATCGCGCCGGAAGATGGCCGGCGCGGATTGATCGGCGTCCAGGATACGAGTGGCGCGACTGGGGATATCATGCGTCGCACCGGGACGAATGCTGGAATCATCTGCGCCACGTCGGGTGCTCTTTGCGGGGTCGCGTTGCAAGTAATGGACAGGCGGGACATCAGGTTGGTGATCCACTATGGGGACCGACGGGGACTGCACCGCTCGCAGATCTGCCAAGCGCCGGGGGCGTCGGCGCTGCGGGTTCGGCGTCTCGCTTGGACTTGGTGAGCCACCAAGCCGTTCCGGTTGAGTCGAGTGCATATGACAACGCGCAGGATCTGAACCGTCTTCGCCAGGAGGCCGTCGCGCTGCGTGCAATGCGCGACCGTCAGAATCAGGAGCATGACGCGATGCAGCGGTCGCTGCGTCGGCTTCGGGAGTAGACGGAGTTCCGCGAGGAGCTTGACCAGAGATTGCCGACGGGTAGTAACGCTTGAGTCGCCCCACGTAGAACGTGGGGTGGAGTCGCATAGTGGTCGGAATGTCGAGCGTGTAGGCGTCTCCTTTGACAGCCATAACCGTAAATGGACCAATGAACCGTGGCAGTAGCTTGTTGGCGCCGAGATTAGTCACGGCGCCAGGTTGAATGCCTGCGACGGAGAGTAGGACCTTGTCGCCAACAGAATACACGTTCATGTTCTTGCGTCCTCTCTTGTCTGCATTTCTTTCTGCTTGTCAACTGCTTGGGCGATTGCGTCGCGCACAAAGCGCACGACGGATTGTCGGCGCAGGAGGAAGTCCGAAATCACTGCGGAGTCCGCGGCCATGACGTCAGGCGTCTTCTCGAAGTTAGCCACAGCGGATCCGGCACCGGTCGCCGGATCATTAATGGCAGGAAAAGACACATCACGTTTTGCTGGTGCTGAGGGGTTGATCAAAGCATTGACAGCCCATTCGACGATCGAGTTATTTTTGGACTTGGTGACGTCGGCGCGTGCCGACGCCTCTTCTGCAGTCGGACTCTGAGATGCAGATTTGCGTCGTCCGGACGAATTCATTCCGCACCCACCAAGAGTCGGACCACTCGCAGCCGTGGACTCACCCATGGCAAGAAGAGCAGGGACGCGGGTGCCGCGCGTGGTTGACGAAGAACGGCGTCAATCCAGTTGACGCATGGACTGCGTTGTTCAACGCGAACTCGGCTAACGGCAAGAACGAGCTCCAAGACGCGTATGACGTCGCGTAGCTGCGTAAGACGTCTTCAAGAACGCGGTTCACGCGCTCAGTCTGGCCGTCGGTCTCGATGGGCAGTCGAGGACATCATCAGGCGAGTGCCCAAGAGCTCAAACAGTCAAGTCCAGAAGGCTGACGGGAACCGCGGGTCGCGGTCCGACACGATGGACGAGGGAAGGCCGTGGTGTCTGAAGCCGATGTCGACAAACAGAGCCGCGGTGTCTTCTGCGCTGATCGACGCCGGAACCGGCGCCATATGGACTAACTTGTTGAACCGGTCGACAAACACGACGACGCCGACATTGTCATCGGCGTCTGGAGGCAAGCCAAAGACGAAGTCCATGCTGACCGACGACCCCGCATCGGACGCAACCGGAAGTGGGCGGAGCGGAGCTTGCGAAGACGGCGCGGGTTTGACGCGCTGGCAGACTTCACACAAACGAACTCATTTTCGGACCCACTTGTACATGTGGGGCCAGAAGAAGTCGCACGACAGAGCGAGGAACGTTTTCTCGCGCCCCAGATGTCCGCCACTCGGAGTGTCGTGGTACTCGTGCACCAGTCGAGCTCTAAGGTCGTCGTCAAGAGGAACGACGACGCGCGGAGCGTCGAAGCGATCGACGCTGTACGTCAGCAGGTTACCTTCGAGTTGGTAGCGCGCGCTCGTGTAGAAAGCTTGCGATGTTCAGCGTCAGACGGCTCGCGGAGATAGGCTCGAATCTCAGACAGGAAGTCGTCTGCGTCGTACGCGGACGCCATAGCTTCGCGTAGTGGGCTTGTTGCGTGGATTTCAGTCGAGTTGATACCTGCTACGACACACGTAGCACAATCTTCGTCTTCGTCGGCGTCCGCAAAGCCGGACGCCCCCAAGTCGGGTCGAGGATCGTAGTCGGGATGACGAGAGAGCGCGTCCGCCAGGATATTCGACTTGCCTGGCTTGTGGACGACGAAGTTGTACTCAGTAAAGAAGGAGAGCCAGCGAACCATACGCTGGCTCACGTGGGGCTCTTGGTAGCCATCCTCAGCGACGCGTGATCCGTGTACAGAGCGAACGTCTGTTCGCCCAGTAGATAAACGCGGAACTTGATGAGCGCGTAACGCATGGCAAGGAGCTCCTTGTCGTGGACCGGGTAATTGCGTTCCGCGGATTTCAATTGTCGTGACTGATAATCACGACACGTTCCTGCCCTTCGTCGTCAAACTGCATTAGCGCGCAGCCGATTGCGAAGTCGCTGGCATCGCAGACGACGTGGAAGGTCTGCCAGCGCCAGCACTGGGGCTGACGCGAGAATGTTCTTCACAGCCTCGAAGGACCCCTGATGCTCGGGGGACCAGGTCCATTGCATGTCTTTCTTGAGTAGCTGCGACAGAGGTCGGATAATACGAGCATAGTCCTTCGTATACCTGTGCAGGTAGTTAGCCAGACCAAGCCATTGCCGTAGCTCCTTCGCGTTCCTGGGCACTGGCCAGGAACAGATCGACGTGATCTTCTCGGGATCCGCATGAAGTCCCTTACTGTTGACGTAGTATCCAAGCACCGGAATCTCCGGCGCGCAGAAGATGCATTTCTTCAAATTCGCGTACAGCTTGTTCTCGCGCATCGCCGCGAAGACTCTCTCGAGGTAACATCAAGCGCAGGTCGGCCGCGTTCCTCCTTACTGTGCACGAAGATGTCATCAAAATATCTGGGCGCGAAGTCGCGCAGGGGTCTCAGTACGTGTGAGACCATGCGGTTGAATGTCGCTGGCGCATTCTTCAAGCCCTGCGGCATCACGAGCCACTCCCAGAGCATGCCGCTCGTGGTGCTTACTGCCGTCAGCGGAATATCGCTGGCGCGCATCAGGATCTGATAGAATCCATCGGTCAGATCGATGGCGCTGTAGATCGTACTGCCGGACATCGATTCCAGAATGATGTCCTTACGGGGAATCGGAGTCTGAGCCGGAATGGTCGCATCGTTCAGCTTGTTGAATGCGTGAACGATGCGCCATCCACCGGTGGCCTTCTTTACGCAGAAGGTCGGACTTGAGTGCGGGGAGATGCTTTCCCGCACGTGACCTGCTTTGTGACGGCCTTCGAAGAAATCATCGATCGCTTGCACCTGATCGCGCGGCAGTGGCCACTGCCGCGTCACGCAATACTTGGCTCCTGGCGCGAGGTCGATCTCATGCTGCACGCCGCGGTCCTTGGGAAGGGTCGCCGGGATCTTTCAGGTAAAACGTCCGCGTACTTGCGAACGAGATCGTAGACAGGAGTACCACTCGCCTTCAGCGCACCCAGGATTGGGCTGCACAGCGCTACTCACGCGCTGAATTGTGTTCAGCGCCTTCGGGACGCTCGTGTTTGCCGAGCGCCGAAGCCGAGCCAGACGCAATGGCGTTGAACGAAGCCGTCGCGTCCGCTGTCGTGAGCAAGCAAACTTGTTCCACGTCGCCGCGACGAAGGTCCTGTATGAAGCCCTTCCAGGATTGAACTGGAAGCTCCGTGAGAGCAGACGCTGTGCGCGGCGGATTATGTACACGCACGTCGCGCGCGTACGACTCTTCTCCGTTATGCTCGATAGCGTGGATAACTTCCATGTCAGCGACGGCCCCCGTGCTTGACACCGACTCGAACCCAGGTCCGAGCCTGAACGCTGGCGGAGACGGCCGCGGCGCTTCTTCTTCTGCTTTTGCAACGGAGCGAGCTCCCCTGGAGTGTGAAGGGGCGTTGCTAACTGAGCTCACGTCAGACAACGATGCATCGGGATCCGATGCTGAGGTCTGCTGCGGCCACTGCCGGCACTCCTCATCTCCCACACTTCGCAGCACCGGCTCTGGCCGGTGCGAGTACCGACTTCCTCGGCTTATAGGGACACCGGCATATAAGAGCGTCCAATCACATTGCAGTATTTGAGCCCTCTCGCCGCCTCGGCTTATAAGTTCTGGAGCAATTATTTCGACACAAATGTACTAGTATGCGTACCGGTATGGCGATTTTCCTCCCGCGATTGCCAGTCATTTAGAGATTCTCCCGTCCTTCAGTCGTCCTTCTCTGGTTGCTTGCTTTGTTGATGGGTGTGCGCGCTACCTCTGCAGCCTCTGTATCTGATGGCGCCGCGTAGAGTATTCGAGCTCCTATTCTCATGTGATCCTAAATCTAACAGTACCGGTACTAACTATTGGCGCTGGCAGCATGTACCGCGTTGTCGTGCAGGTTACCACAAGACCTTCCCTGCCAGAAGTCGCTGGGACTGCTATGATCTGCCGCATGTGTCTACTATAATACCCAAATCTCGAAGCGGCTGTACCACCTGACCATTGCACGGGCATGGACGCGCTGATTGAGATGCTGGCAGTATCATGCTGTCATAGTTATTAATAATTAGCCCGAACTACAATGCAACTGTTTTTGAATGCTACATATAGCTTGTTAACGGAATGGACTTGTTAATCGCCCGGTACGTACTGCCTGCACCGTAGCACACTACATTTAACGAGTCAAACATGATAGCAGTCGTTCATCATCGCCCAACACTACTTAGGAGTATCCCTTAAGTACTAGTACCGGTACCATTAACAGTAACCAAAATCGGAAGGTCACTTTTTCAGAGTGGTACACTGTACCGGTACGAAGGGTGTCCACTATAAGCCGAGGAAGTCGGTAATCTTCACCGTGGCGCGGCGTCAGCCCGGCTGGCGCACATCGCGCTGCATCGACCTCTGTCGGCGCGCCTCGTCGTTGCTCAACGGCGTCGGCCACTGCCGACGCGGAGAAAATCATAATCATCATCATCGTCGTCATCATCGTCAACGCGTATAGCGACGCCGCTCCCGCGCACCTGTGGCTGCTGGGAGAACATGTTCTCGTGGGCCGAAAACGCGTTGTCGAGTTTGATTTCGGGCCGCGCAAGACGCCATTCCAAGGCGCCTGTGGCTCCAACGGTCTCCGGGCGACCGGAGACTGGGCTTGCCACGCTTGTGCACACCTCGCAAGAAGGGCCATCGCTCACTTCAGGGAGGGTACGAGTCATGGAGTCTGGGTCCATGACGGCAACGTGGGGCCACAGCGTGCTCGCCGTTCTAAGATGCGCGAGCACCGCTGTCACATCAATGTCACGCGGCCGCACCGTGCGGTTGAGCCAGTCAACGTTGGGTCGGTTGCGAGCAAGCTGCGGCATGCCGAAGACGCAGTCGAACGAGCCGCTCAGCTCGATCACGAGAAATACGTCGGAACTGCAGAAGCCGTCGAACTCGTAGGCGAACCGGAGCGAGCGCCGCGCGACCCGCGCGGCGCGCCATCAGCATACTTGATCTCCATCTCGCCTGGACCATTGCGAACACGCACGCTGGCGGGCAGTGCGGACAGGCTGTCGGCGCGAACGAAGTTATTTGTCGCGCCCGAATCCAACAGCGCGCGGACTCAACACGATTAGTCGCTTGTCGCTGATGGAGGTAGTGGCATGTAGCTGCGCATGAAGCACAGCGGGGATGGGAGGCGGATCTGCCACTAGAGAGCTGTCGGCCTTCCCGTGACCAGTAGGGCGCCCCGCGTCTACTGGTCGTCACCGTTTTTTTTACTGCCCGGGGTTGGCAGCGTCCATCTCAATTGACGCAGATACCGGCGTCGGAGCGCGACAAACAGACGCACGATGGCCAGGCTTCTGGCATTGGAAGCATACCAACGGACGCTGTTGACTGCTTTGACCGCGACGGCCGCGGCCGCGACCGCCATATGCTCCACGCGGGCGGTCCTCTTGGATAGTGTCAATTTCCATTGGCTCGGGTTCCGTGCTCGAGCTGGCCGGGAAGAGGGACTAAGACATTGTAGTCTTCGCGGAGGGCAATGTCGAACGCGTCCTCCAGTGACGCGGGAGGTTTCCGCGTTAGGTAGAAGCGCTGATAACCAGCATTCATTCCGGAGACAAAGACATGGACTTGGGTCACCGAGTCCATGGGGTTCTTGACAATGCAGGACGCAAGGTGACGGGCGAGCTGGATGTAATCGCGCATGGCGAGCTTTCCTTGCTTCAATTGCAGAAAGGCCGCGCGTTGCTGGGTCTCGTCTTGAACAGGCTCGAACGCGCGGCACAGATCATCCTTGAGTGCGTCCATCGTCCTGAAGCAGGACGGATCAGCAATCTGCTTGCCGAGGTCCCATTCCTTCGCCTTACGAGCAAGGTTAGACAGGAGGGAGTAACTGCGAGCGAACTCGGACCGTAGTTGGTGGGCCTCGCATGCGAGGTCCACTTCGCAGAACCAGCGATTAGGTGCGAGACGCTTAGAGCCCTCGCCACTGTACTTTGAGACGTCGAGCTTGACGACGTCCTCCTTCCTGGTTGACGTGGGAGTCGACACTCGCCGATGTGCGTCGGCGAGTTCACGTGCCAGGAATCCTTGGGCTGCCTCGCGGTGTTGGTCCGGTGTACCTTGCATCAGTAGTGTGGACACCACTGCTTCGCTTGATGCCGCCGCAGCAGGTGCAGCGCATCCCACTTGAAGCTAGTGAGATGCGGGAACTGTGTGCGCTCGAGATCCGCTCGAGCGCTACCTTCAGTCTTCGCTTGATCAATCATAGGTTGGTCGTTCATCTTGATCGTTGGAAGGACTACGAAGTGCTACCAGGTGTAACGGGGCTAGAGCCACGCTATATAGCTTGCACTATAGGGTGCTTTGAGGAAGCTTGGTTAAGACGAACGTCCGAGAAGGACGTGCGGGATTTAAGGTTAAAAAGGCCCTGTTATTAGGAGTAGACCCTGGCGGAAGGCCAGGGCCATTGTAGGCCAGGTCCCTCTCTAATAGGCTAAAACTAAGATATGTAATTGCACTTCTGACCAATCAGATAGTGCCAGGTCTCTGTCCCCTTTTGACCAATGGGAGGACAGAACCTCTAAATGTAGATATGACAGAATGATACGGAGGCTTGCTGAAACAAGTTCGTTGCATCGGTACGCTCGTTCATCCAGCAATTCGAGGAAGTGCGCGTCGTCGGGCGCGGGAGTCGCGGCTGCTGTATCCGACAGGTCTGTAAGACGGCGTGTAGGGGCGTCCCTGTCGGTGGGAGTATCGCGTGGAGTCTTGACTGTCGAGCACGCCTTCCTCCGCAGCTAGCAGCGAAAATTCTGGGTCTGGGGTCCCATCGACAAATGCGCGGCGCTTTGTGCTAGGCAGTGCCAACCACTTGCAACGCAGACCCTTTCCCGCGCGGCTACGGAGCCATATTTGGGTCACCTCTGCAGCGTTGTTCCGGGCCAGCTTTTGCTGGGCGAAGATCTTGGCTGCGGAGACACTCCGTTCTCCAGTGTGGACACCCACGCGAAGAAGTCCAGGTGACAGCGCATGCTACTCGCTGGAAGAAAGCTATTATAAATTGAGTCCTTTGTTTCACACATCGCATCTGTTTTAGTACATGCCCCAATTGGACAGTCTTTGTAGAGGGCCCTCCTTAGTGATCCCCTAGGGGATGCCAGTCAGTGGTGCCGGCTTTGTATGTCGTTGTTATTCCGCATGATCAGTAATTGGACACGGGTGAGTCGATCCTAAGAGATAGGATAATTCCGTGTGATCAGTAATTGGACACGGGTGAGTCGATCCTAAGAGAAAGGATCATTCCGTTTGAAAGCGGGCTGTTTGGGACGTGGGGTTCGTCCTCGCGTTTTATATGCAGCCTTGTGTATCGAAAGGGAATGTATCTGCAGTAACTTTATCTACATCAAGGTGATATGGTAGCTTGTTCCGTTCTTTGCACTTATCTACAACGCATTTCATCTTCGCAGAGAGCAACGTTTTGAACGAAGCTAAGCAGGACTTATGAGCTTCAGATCATCATGGGGGTTAAGACTGTGGCTGGAGCTTAGAGCTGTGAGGAATCGATAAGAGCGGAGCGTCAGTGAGACGAACCCGTCTGCGGCTAGTAATAGTATTTCTTTTATAAATATTAATATTGACGAAGTCTAGAATACTATTTTAATTGTGATTATTACTATACTATGAAATACTATAATTAGCAATCCGTAGTAGCAATATTAGTTTTACTAGCCATCCCTGGCTACAGTACATGTAGTTTTGGTGTACAGCTCGATACCACATTGGCGATTCACCGGGCTCTTGTAAACGCTGCCTTGGTACATCGCATTGGTCGTTTCTTGGACGAAGACAGACTAGAAATGGAAGAAATGACAGAGGTGGAACTCGAGAAGGCAGCAGAACCACACATCGTGCCCGGATCTTGAAGATACTTCTCTGGGTTAAAGATTGGTCAGGTTAGTAGTGACAATAGTATTATTATACTACAGCAATCCATGAAGTAGTATAATGTACAGTATTAATAACCAGCTTCGTTCTCAATATTAATAGTACTGGTGGGCTTAAAACGTTAGTACTACCGAACCCAGGTGGTGATATCCCAAAATTTGGGCCAAATGTGGAATGAACCGACAACGCTGCGAATGCCAGACCGTCGGAATTGCGAGATGCTGCATTGACCTCGTCAACCTACCTTTCGCAGCGCGCTGACAGAGTCGCCGTCGCGGAATCGAATTTGTATCACTTCACATGATGATATCGTGTGTATCACTCCCTGAGCTAACATGGTTCAGCGGGAAGTTCCTGCCAGGAACAGGTGCTGCAAGGGCTTGCAATGAAAACTAGGCTCCCGCTTTGGGCTCTGCGATCGATGCCTACCTTGCATATTGTTCGCGACAACGTCATTTTTCAAAAGACAAATCTCTGTTTTTCACTCCATGGAATTTGATGTCGAATACGTTGGTTTATCTACATGCTATATATCCATGTATCTTTTCACAGTCTACATGTACCGGTACCTACCAGGCAAGTTTGCGTGTACAAAGCTATTCTCTCACCAGATCTCCCGCTCACTAGGAGCAAGACTCGCTGCTGCCGGCGCCAAAGTCCTGGGTAAAGTAGTACTTGTACGTGCTGGCGGAGCGGTAGGCGTACGCGACCCCGATCATCGTCGTCCTGGAACTGAGGATATTGGCTCTGTGGCCTGGGAGTTCATCCAGGCCGTCATCACCGCATTCACACTGGTTTGCCCCGCTGCGATGTTCTCCGCAATGGCTGACCACGAGTACCCTGCGGCGGTAATGCGCTGGGAAAACGCGGAGCCGTCGGAACCAGTGTGGCTAAAGAAATTATTCAAGGCCATATCGTTGGAGTGGCGTTGTGCTGCCGCTTGGAGCTTCGTGTTTGTGCAAAGGGCCGGGAGACCCACTGCGGCACGTTCCCCGTTCACAGCGGCCAACATTTGCGTTTGCATCGTAGGTGCCGCCGCGGAAGCGCAGGACTCGGTGCTGCCAGCGCCGAAGTTCAGGGTCCAGTAGTTCTTGTAAGTACTGCCGGCGCTGTAAGCGTAGCCGGCTCCCAAGAATCTGTATGAACTGCTCAGGATGTTCCTCCTGTCACTCGCTGAGTTCATCCAAGCCGCAACCACCGCCGCCACGTCAGTCTGTCTGGCCGTAACACTTTCAGAGATGGCAGTCCACTGGAACCCCGCAGCGGTGACACGCTGCGCGATCGTCGAGCCGTCCGAGCCGGTGTGACTAAAAAGTTATTAGTTGCCATGTCGGTCGAGTGCCTTTGAGCCGAGGACTGCAACTTGGTATTCGTGCAAAGTGCCGCGAGGCCTACAGCGGCACGCTCCTGTTGACCGCTGCAAGAAGGAGTGCCTGGAACCCGGTTTGCGATGTTTGCAGGTGACGCGTCACGGCGTTCGTGGCATTGGCAACGCCCACTTCTTCGGAGACGGCTACTCCGATGACCGTGAGAGGAACCGCGCTCGCCCAAATGGCATTGCTGAACAAGGTCACAATTACCCCAAGAAGCAGGAAGCGCACTCGCTGCTGGTGATACAAGGAAGTCGACATGGTTGTCAATTGATGTCGAACGAGTGAGTCGAACTCGGTTGCGGACAGTAAATCGCGGAATGATGAGAAAGAAGAGGCCTGAAAAGCATGCCAAGACTAGACTGTCTGAGCATTGTCATGAGCCTACCCCGAAAGGCTG
This sequence comes from Phytophthora hibernalis, assembly GCA_012656075.1. Classification (NCBI taxonomy): domain Eukaryota; phylum Oomycota; class Peronosporomycetes; order Peronosporales; family Peronosporaceae; genus Phytophthora; species Phytophthora hibernalis. The sequence continues at coordinate 193,065 of JAAKBF010000168.1, read as the reverse complement.
AAGTTGCCAACCGTCCCTCGATTTGAAGCTGCCAAGGCGGGGAACTAGACGTCTGTTCAGATTCGGGGCCCCTTCGACTCGAAAGTTTCGAGACGGGGTTTTGATTACAATCGAGTACCGGTAGTTCGCTCGCTCTTTGCTTGAGACTCGTTGTGAGCTCTCTAACGAGACGAAAAAGGGAAAGACACAGCGCGATGAGCTGTCGTCAGTGACGACTCGTCACCAACGCCCACCTGATGGGGGCTGTCTAAGCGAGCGCAACGAGCATCAAGCGAAGGCGAGCCGTAGCGGGCTTAAGATTTTGTCCCCAACGAGCGTAGCAACCAACAAGGGTTTTGGGATTCGTCCGTAGGGTGACAGGAGAAAACACTCTGGAACTTTATCTGGGTGTTTAAGATGCACGCGGGCTTAAATCGCAGCAATGCCGAAAGGCCGCATAACCCTATGCGTCATTCGGCGACGTTCGTGTACAGCCTTTCACCATTCACTGGCAGTGAATCACTGCAAGTAAATTAGCACTACCGGTAGTGTCGGCAGTGTATGTGGTCACCAAGCTTGGAAGGACAGGCAACACGCTCAGACATCTGAACAGAACCAGCGAGGGATGGCGGTGAACACTTCAACCGTTGTAACCATCTTGATTCCTGAGTCAGGTCGGTGAGAACCGAAATCAATTTTAATATGAGTATGAGTCTACAAAAATGCCTGAGTAGTACCAGTCATACTACTACTCGATTTTCGTCGGTACTATTAACCCTCGTTTTCAATAACATTAGTAGTATTAATAGTAGTGATATTTGCACTCGGAAAAGTTGTAATGGTATAAATCTTTATTTTTGTGAGACCTTAGAGTAACTTCAACAACGTGTGCAATGCCAGTGCGTTTTAGTGCTCTACCTTTATTAATTAATACGACTTTTCCGGTACGAATGGACTCGGTACTGTAAGCAAACGTTTTCGGCTTCGTCGTAGGATACCGAGAAAGGCGGCATACTCGTGCAGTACGAGTACGAGCAGGGGACGAAACCAGACCAAAATAGTAAAGGGGCCAGGTGGTAATTTTTGCTGCCCTTTTCCTTTGGAATGGAGAACTTACCAACCGCTTCTCACGTAACGCAGAGTGCCTTTTGCGTGCGTCGGCGACAGCATGGCTCGGAAATGACTCAATACAAAAGCTACCGGTAGCACCAACTGTTTCAGATTTATGTTTGGAATCTATCAGTTGCAAAAGGATTGTAGAAAAAGGTTACATTTGCATATGTCACCTCAAATTTGGCTCGAAAAACGGATCGTGTTGCTGTTACAGAAAGTGATACTGAATGATTGCATCATTTCGAGGACGGGTGTCATGGCACTCAAATCCTGAGAAGTGAAGAGTGCCGAGATCTCGATTGAGGCATGTGTGTGCTCGTTAGAAAGTAAGTGCATGCCCAATGAAGTGAAAGAATGCGCATTGGGCTAGGTCTAGCGTTTGTTTGACCGGGTTTGGCGGATTAGCCCTAACCATCAAATCAAGCCTTGCTCACTCTTACCGAATTTACACCAAAACTGGTTATTACACCGAAAACGAGGCAAATTTTCGGTGAATTATCAGTAACAGCAGCGTGTTCGATTGGATAACGTTGATTACCGGTACATGTAAAACGGATACAGTATGCTCGGAATTTCTATCACCTTTTCAAAATATGGTATGCACACTCCCCGTCTCGACTGCAAGCACGGATAGGTCGCTACGCGGGTGAAAATACGTCTCCGGACGGTGGGTGAAGACTGGACGTCAGAACTGTTGCGGGCTTTATCCTAAAGGTGACATTCATTGATGGCGGTGTCCACTGCCTCGCGATTATACTGACGTGACTTTCCTCGCGCCTGCACGAGGCAAGAGGGTCTTTTGATCGAAACGTGTGTATTTCGGCTGTCGGTCGAAATCTTGTCGGGAACGTTCGGTGTTAGCCTACTGTAGGCTAATTGACATTTAATTTTGAAGTAGATTAAAATCTACTTCAAAATCAAAAAAGGCTGGCGTTTGCGGCACATGCCGTGTGCTATCGCTGCAACTACAGTCTGCCAACAGCACGACACATACTCAGGGGCGGAGCCAGGGTCTATTACCCCGCCCCCGAACTTGGTCGGCCATCTGCGTCGAGCTGTAATAACAGTAAAGAGACCGGGGGCATCTTCACGATCAACTTGGGCCGACAAGTCACAATTCCGCATCAAAACCGGTTGCATCCACTGCCTGGTCACTCTCCTATTTAACTAGGAAGAGACGACAGACGTAACCAGCATGTGCCCCGCTGCGCGCGTAACTAACTATTAATAACGCCGCTGCTGGTCAAGGGGAGCAACATGTTAAAGTGGGAAGGCCGTGAAATCGTTACCATGTATTATAGTCAGGCTGCCTCGTAGCCATCGAAAAACGGCGGGGCCGTTTCTGGAAAGGCAGCGGTGTGGTTGCTAACGTTAGGTGCTGGGTGTACTTTCTCGGAGTCTGTGCCGCCACAGGTGGTCTCGGTGAGCCCTTGCAATTTAAGTCGCATTGTTTCTGGGGCGCCGGAGGGTCTCAATTACAAGCGTTTACATGTATTATGGTGTTGGCGGAACAATCTCTTGGCCACGCACGGCTTCTCGTTGCGCAAGCACCCGACCACAGGCGCACAACCTCATTGCATGTAACGTTAACTCTAACTCGCGAGAAGAAATCACCCTGGAAGGACTCAGGAATCAAGATGCAATGGTTAAAATGCTCACCGCCATCGCTCGCTGGTTCTGGGGCAGTTCTTCGTAGATGTCGAAGCAGGTTGCCTGTCCTTGCCAGTTTTGTGGCCACATACACTGTCCGGCAGTCTGTCGACTCTAGAGCGAATTGCCTAGCAGTGACTGACGAAAGGCATCCGAAGCTGAACAGAAGTCTGTTGGGAACTACAGCCTTTCGGGGTAGACTCATGGCAGTCTTGGCATGCTTTTCAGGCCTCTTCTTTCACATCATTCCGCGATTTACTGTCCGTAGCCGAGTTCGACTCACTCATTCCACTTCAACTGACAACCATGTCGACTTCCGTGCAACGCTTTCAGCAGCAGCGAGTGCGATTCCTGCTTCTTGGGGTAATTGTGACCTTGTTCAGTAATACCGTTTGGGCGAGTGCGACGGCCATCGGAGTAGCCGTCTCCGAAGAAGTGGGCGTTGCCAATGCCACGAACGCCGCAACGCGTCACCTGCAAACATCGCAAACCGGGTTCCAGGAGCTCCTTCTTGCCGCGGTCAACAAGGAGCGTGCCGCTGTAGGCCTCGCGTCGCTTTGCACAAACACCAACCTGCAGTCCTCGGCTCAGAAGCACTCGAACGACATGGCAGCGGGAATTTTGTGAGTCATACTGGTTCGGACGGCTCGACGATGTCGCAGCGTGTCACCACTGCGGGGTTCAAGTGGACAACGATCGCTGAAAATGTTGCGGCCGGACAGAAGGACGTGGCAGCGGTGATGAAGGCCTGGATGAACTCCGCCAGTGACAAGAAGAACATCCTAAACAGTTCATTCAAATTCTTTGGAGCCGGCTACGCCTACAACGCCGACAGCACTTATAAGCACTACTGGGTCCAGAACTTCGGCGCTGAATGCACCGAGTCCGGCGCTGGAAGCATCGAGTCCGGCGTTTCCTCTTCGTCCACGATGGCACCTGCTACCACAACACCTACTGCCACGGCCAACGTACCAGCAGCTACAACCACGGCGCCAGTAGCTACGACCCAAGGTCCTTCTAGTACGATGCACACGCAAATGTTGGCCTCCGTGAACAAGGAGCGCGCGGCAGTTGGTCTCCCGGCCCTTTGTATGAACACGAAGCTCCAGGCGGCCGCACAACGCCACTCCAACGATATGGCCGCGAAGAATTTCTTGAGTCACACTGGTTCCGATGGTTCTACGATGGCCCAGCGCATTACCGCTGCAGGGTACTCGTGGACGTCCATTGCGGAGAACGTCGCAGCCGGGCAAAACGGTGTGGATGCGGTGATGATATCCTGGATGAACTCCCAGTCCACAAGGCCAATATCCTCAGCTCGGAGACGACGATGATCGGAGTCGCGTACGCTAACAACGCCAACAGCGCGTTCGGGTACTACTGGACCCAAGACTTTGGCGCCGGCAGCAGCGAGTCTTGCTCCTCGTGAGCGGGACATCTTCTGAGAGAATGGCTTTGTAAGCAGCCTTGCATATAGGTAGATAGACTGTGAAATGGTGCATGGATAGATAGCATGTAGATAGCTTGTCGAGAAAACAACGAATAGCATCGTGTACAGATTGAAAATACAGAGGTTTGGCTTTTAAAGTGACGTTGTACAGATTGAAAATACGGGCTGGGTGCACTTTCTCGGAGTCTGTGGTACCACCGCAGTGGTGGTCTCGGAGAACCCTGTAAACCATCTGAGCTTGAAGACAATTCGCCAGGATGTTGCAGCCGAACGGTGCTGCCCTGAAAATCAACTCGCAGGATGAGCAGCTCACGACGCTGCTGAGGCAAGCCAACATGGTACGGTCGGTCGCCACGCATTCTGGACCAGACCATGGCAGTGTCCACACCTTTTGCGGTCCACAGAATTGGGTGCGTACGAATGCAGTGAAATGCTGCCCTTCAACCATAAATCAAATTGTCACTCAGACAGACCGTTTCTCGGACGCTGGAGAGTCTCAATAACAATTACAAGCGTATTATGGTGTTGCCAGATAATGCACGACAATCTCTTGGTCATGTACAGCTTCTCACTGCACAGCACCTCATTGTATGTAACGTTAACTCTAACTCGCGAGAAGAATTCATTCTGATAGGCCAGCTGGTATCCGACCTGACTCAGGAATCAAGATGGCTATGCGGTTGAAGTGTTCACCGCGATACACTTCCGCCATTAGTATTAATTTACTTGGAGTGAATGGCTAAAGACACCCGAAGCTGAACAGAAGTCTAGCCTCCACTAGCACCCTCCACTAGCTCCCTGCCTTGGCAGCTTCGAATCAAGAGTCGGATGGCATGCTTTTCAGGCCTCTGCTCTTCTTTCACATCATTCCGCGATTTACTGTCCGTAGCCGAGTTCGACTCACTCATTCCACTTCAACTGACAACCATGTCGACTTCCGTGCAACGCTTTCAGCAGCAGCGAGTGCGATTCCTGCTTCTTGGGGTAATTGTGACCTTGTTCAGCAATGCCGTTTGGGCGAGCGCGACGGCCATCGGAGTAGCCATCACCGAAGAAGTGGGCGTTGCCAATGCCACGAACGCCACGACGCGTCACCTGCAAACATCGCAAACCGGGTTCCAGGAGCTCCTTCTTGCCGCGGTCAACAAGGAGCGTGCCGCTGTAGGCCTCGCGTCGCTTTGCACGAACACCAAGTTGCAGTCCTCGGCTCAGAAGCACTCGAGCGACATGGCAGCGAAGAATTATATGAGCCACACTGGCTCGGACGGCTCGACGATGTCGCAGCGTATCACCGCTGCGGGGTTCAAGTGGACTGCCATCGCTGAAAATGTTGCAGCCGGGCAGAAGGACGTGGCAGCGGTGATGAAGGCTTGGATGAGCTCAGCGGGTCACAAGAAGAACATCCTAAGCAGCAAATACAAATTCTTCGGAGCCGGCTACGCCTACAACGCTGGCAGCACCTACAAGCACTACTGGACCCAGAACTTCGGCGCTGGCAGCACCGAGTCATGCGCCTCCTCTTCGTCCTCGCCGGCCCCTGCTACCACAACACCCGCTGCCACGACCAAGGCACCTGCAGCTACAACCAGAACACCAGCAGCTACAACCAAGGCGCCGGTAGCTACGACCCAAGGTCCTTCTAGTACGATGCACACGCAAATGCTGGCCTCCGTGAACAAGAAACGCGCGGCAGTTGGTCTCCCGGCCCTTTGCATGAACACGAAGCTCCAGTCGGCAGCGCAACGCCACTCCAACGATATGGCCGCGAAGAATTTCATGAGCCACGCTGGTTCCGATGGCTCCACGATGGCCCAGCGCATTACCGCTGCAGGGTACTCGTGGACGTCCATTGCGGAGAACGTCGCAGCCGGGCAAAACGGTGTGGATGCGGTGGTGACGGCCTGGATGAACTCCGCAGGTCACAGAGCCAATATCCTCAGCTCGGAGACGACGATGATCGGAGTCGCGTACGCCTTCAACGCCAATAGCACGTACAAGCACTACTGGACCCAGGACTTTGGCACCGGCAGCAGCGAGTCTTGCTCCTCGTGAGCGAGTTTGCCAGCAGACTGGTATGTAGACTGTGCAGTGGTGCATGGATAGATAGCATGTAGATAGATGTCGTAGCCTGTAGATCGTGTACAGATTGAAAATACAGAGGTGTTGTCTTTAAAAGTGACGTTGTCGCGAACAAAACGCAAAGTGAACGATCGCCTAATACTTACACGCAAGCACGAGTGAAGTGATGCCAATTCGATTCCGCAATTCAATTCCGCGACGGCGACTCTGTCAGCTCGTTTATCGCGCTGCGATTGGCATGTTGAAGAGGTCCAAGCAGCAGTTCGTACATAGCGCGGACTTTACCAGTTCCGACGGTCTCCCATTCACCGCGTCGGTTCGTTCCTGGTCATTCTTCAACTCGCCGCCTGCCACAGAGATCAACCATTCTGCAATGCCGCCGAACCCTTCAACTTCCGGCGGCACTTCCGACGGTGTGCGGCGCGACCTGTTGCTGTACGTGAACGGCCAGCGCCTCCAGATCCCGGAGCAGGACGTGAAGCCGGAGCAGACGCTGCTGCAGTTCCTGCGCCAGGATCTGGGACTCACCGGCACGAAACTTGGCTGTGGAGAGGGCGGCTGTGGCGCCTGTACCGTCATGGTCTCAAGGTTCGACGCGGCCTCAGGGCGTGTGCGTCACGTGTCGGTGAATTCGTGTCTGGCCCCGCTCTGTGCCATGGACGCGTGCGCCGTCACGACGGTGGAAGGCGTGGGTGACGCGTCGGGGCTGCACGAGGTGCAGAAGGCGCTGGCCGAGTCGCACGCGTCGCAATGCGGCTACTGCACGCCCGGCTTCGTCATGGCTCTGTACTCCATGGTCAAGCAGCGAGAAACGGGTGTGGATCTCACGATGGAGGACATTGAGCACGGCATGGACGGCAATTTGTGTCGATGTACAGGGTACCGCCCGATTCTAGACGCCGCCAAGAGCTTCGGTGACGATGCAGGTGACGCACATTGTAAGGGCTCGTGCCCGGGATGCCCGAACGCAGGTGTTGATATTGAAGATCTGGGACAGCCACAAGAGGTCACGAGCTGCTCGTCACGCAAGATTCGTGAGTTTGCTGAGCGACGCAAAGTGAGGAAAATTGAGGTTGGTGAAGTTACTACTGATGTGACTGTAGAGTCGTTTCCGAAGGAACTGGTGCAGAAGGCGATGGCGCCGCAAGTGCTGCAGATCGACGGCAAGCACGTGCAGTGGTTCGCGCCCGTGACGATGACGCACTTGCTTCAATTGAAGAGCCAATACCCGGACGCCAAAATCTCGGTGGGCAACACGGAAATGGGCATCGAGACCAAGTTCAAAGGCTTCAAGTACGCGCACCTGATCAACGTGAGTCGGGTTCCGGAGTTGGTGGGGACCCAGGATGTGACGTCCAGCGATCCGATCAACCAAACCGTTTTTGCTGGGGCGGAACCCTTTGAAGGCGTCAAGTTTGGCGCCGCCGTGACTCTCACCGATGTGAAGCAGCAACTGTCGGAACTAATCAAGACATTGCCGCCGTACCAAACGCGGGCATTCGAGTCAATCGTCAAGATGCTGAAGTGGTTTGCAAGCACGCACATCCGAAATGTGGCCTGCATTGGCGGCAACCTGGTCACGGCTAGTCCGATCTCAGATATGAACCCTCTCCTAGCAGCGATGAATGCTTATCTCGAGCTGAGCTCCATAAGAGGAACACGCTACACCGGCGTGCGTGACTTCTTTCTGTCGTATCGTAAGGTGGGAATGGAGCAAGACGAGGTGATCACAGGTGTGTATGTGCCGTACACGAAGGAGTGGGAGTACATGCTTCCATTCAAGCAAGCGCGTCGGCGCGAGGATGATATCAGTATTGTGACGGCGGGAATTCGAGTAAAACTGGAATGCTCTCGCGAGACCGAGTCGTGGACCATTCAGGACGCGTCCGCTGTGTACGGCGGCATGGCCCCGATTACCAAGCCTGCGTCCATTACGGAACAATTCCTTATTGGAAAAGCGTTTGATGCTTCTACATTTGATGAGGCCTGCGACGTGCTTCACTCGAATGATTTCAAACTTCCTGATGGGGTCCCTGGTGGTATGGCAAAATATCGTGAGAGTCTGTGCTCATCATTCTTGTTCAAATTCTTCATCGCGTCATCTCAGCATCTTCAAAATGACATACACGCGAAAAAGGCCATCGTATCGTTACCTGAACCTCCAGTTGTCGATACCACGGAGCAATCTGCAAGCAAGGCGTTCTTGTATCATGTTCGCCCTGTTTCACATGGGACCCAAAGATTCGGGGTGGAGACTGGTGGCCTTCAAGACTCGAGACACCAGCCAATGGGTGATGACACCACAAAGCGTGGACCTGTTGGCGATTCGCTCATGCACAAATCGGCGTATTTGCAAGTGAGTGGTGAGGCGGTCTACACAGACGATATTCCAAACACACCGGGAACTCTTCATGGTGCTTTGGTTTTATCTACCTGCGCACACGGATTGATTAAGAGCATCGATGCAACTGAGGCGCTTGCGATGGAGGGTGTCCACCGCTTCTTTGATGCCTCCATTTTCAAGACAGAAAAGTTAGGTTCCAACAAAATCGGCCCCGTACTAAAGGATGAGGAGTGCTTTGCATCGGAAAGAGTACTCTGTGTGGGGCAACCTGTTGGTATCGTTGTTGCGGATTCGCATGAACTAGCCATGAGGGCAGTCGACAAGGTGAAGGTTGTGTACGAGGAGTTGCCGTCTGTGACCACGATCGAAGAAGCCATCCGCGAAAAATCTTTTATACTACCCGCGCACACCATTGACAGTGGAAACGTTGAGAAAGGACTGGCAGACTCAGACATTGTGTTAGAGGGCGAGGTGCATATGGGTGGACAAGAACAATTTTACTTCGAGACCAATGTTTCACTTTGCACTCCACAAGAGGGAGGGATGAAAATTATCTCCTCTACGCAGGCTGCGACAAAGGCGCAGGTATTGGCGGCAAGGGTGCTGGGTATTAATTCGAATCGTATCACGAGCATGACTAAACGCATTGGTGGAGGATTTGGTGGCAAAGAGACCCGTACTGCGTTTGTCACGTGTGCTGCTGCGGTCGCTGCTCACGTTATGAAGCGTCCAGTAAAATGCCTATTGGAACGTCACGTTGACATGCTTACCACTGGTGGTCGTCACCCGTTCTACGCGAAATACAAGGTTGGTATCAAGCGCGATGGAACCATTTTGGCACTGGACGTCGACTTGTACAATAATGCGGGCTACTCCATGGATCTATCGTTAGCCGTGATGGATCGCGCACTTTTCCACTGCGAAAACTCCTACAAGATCCCAAATCTTCGCTGTAATGGCACCGTGTGCCGCACTAACCTGGCAACCAATACTGCCTTCCGCGGCTTCGGTGGTCCGCAAGGTCTTTTCGTGGCCGAAACTTACATCGATCATATTGCTCGGACGCTGAAATTCACACCTGAGGAGGTCCGCTCCCGCAACATGTACGTCGAAGGACAAACAACGCATTATGGCCAGCCGTTGGAGGACTTCAACCTGCGTACTTTGTGGCAACACACGATTGATCGCAGTGGATTCAAGTCCAAGAAAGCGGAAGTTGAGGAGTTCAACAAGAACAACCGTTGGAAAAAGCGTGGCGTTGCAATTTTGCCCACAAAGTTCGGCATCAGCTTCACTTCGAAGTTCATGAACCAGGGTGGTGCGCTAGTTCACGTGTACGCTGATGGCAGTGTGCTGGTATCCCATGGCGGTGTTGAAATGGGACAAGGTCTACATACGAAGGTGATCCAGGTGGCCGCTCATGCCTTCGACATTCCACATGAGCAAGTGCACATCGAAGAAACGTCAACGAACAAGGTCCCGAACTCGCAACCATCTGCAGCGTCTATGAGCACAGATCTGTATGGAATGGCTACGTTGGATGCGTGCGAGCAGATTCTGGCTCGGTTGGCTCCCGTCCGAGAGCGAATGGGCCCGAACGCATCGTTCATCGATGTCACCAACGCCGCGTACATGGATCGCGTCAACATGTCCGCTCAAGGATTCTATATCGTTCCAAACGAGCGATGCGGCTATGACTTCACGAAGTCAGTGGCAGAAAACATTGAGGTGGGAACGGCATTCAACTACTTCACGACAGGCGTGGCTTGCACAGTTGTGGAGTTGGATGTTCTCACTGGAGACTTTCACATGTTGAGCGTTGACATTCTGATGGACCTCGGAGCCAGTATTAACCCTGCTATCGACATCGGTCAGATCGAAGGCGCGTTCATGCAAGGATTCGGTTTGTTTGCGCTGGAAGAGCTGGTGTGGGGTGATGACGGGCACCCATGGGTGAAACGCGGTAATTTGTTCACCCGAGGTCCTGGCGCCTACAAAATCCCGAGTGCCAACGATGTGCCTTTGGATTTCCACGTATGGCTCGAGTCCAACCAGAAGAACAAGTTTGCTGTTCACTCCAGCAAGGCTGTTGGGGAACCACCGCTGTTCTTGGGTTCCAGTGCATTCTTCGCCGTCAAAGAGGCGATTTATGCAGCAAGGGCAGACGCTGGTGTACACGGTTACTTCGAGCTGCGTAGTCCCGTGACTCCAGAGCGGGCACGAATGGCGTGCGCTGACAACATGTTGAAGAAAGTGTTTACGGCGCGCGGAGGTGACATGGTTAGTTACCAGCCCAGCGGTAGCTTCTAAAGGGAAGCCTTCTTTAAGAAGGAAATACATGTGCGCGTACGATTACCATACAATTGACACCCGGCTGCTCTAAGTAAGCATGCTCTTGAGGCTCATGGCATCGTACTCATAAATTGTCTTCTTCGAAAGAAGTTCCTTGACACACTTTGCCAGCTAGATCCCGTGCATCACAACATCGCAGTCTTAAGTTGGAGTCAGGTACTCAGTGCACTTGCAGAGACCGCGATCATACTCTGCTCCAACGAGGAACTCGACGTCCGGTGTTGACGACGAAATACGATAAATCTATGTGAAAACGTAGCAAAACACAGCAAGCCGTCAGTGAGGTCAGCTCATTTCACTGCAGTAACCTTTGCAAAAGCAACGCACCTTGTGTGTCCCCACGTGATGGAACCAGTGATCGTCGCGTTGATCCGAAAATGAGCTCGTTTCTGCTGAAGTCTCGCCACAAAGCGATGCCTTCAGAATAGCCCGGCCGAATGTTAATCCCCGCAATGACATCGCTAATAGCGCCTGCTTTAGCCTCCCACGGCTTGTCGAGCTCCCATCTGCCCACAAGGGTCGAGTTATGGTAGATATCGGCGCTCCCAGACTCCAGCACGAACCCAAAGCGATTCTCGTTGATGACGCTCACAAGGACTTGGTACTCGACCTTGGGTTCGAGCCCCATGATACTATGGAGGATCGACTCCCATTCAAACTGGCGGTTGCACACGTTGTAGTCCGGCATGCGAGGGTAGAACATCAGCGCCAATACCGTCATGGTGATGAGAGCGGTGAGCCACGTTATCCGCGTGGCAAATGCGCGCCAGTTAAACTGTCGCTCGTCCTGTTCGTAGCGCGTTCGCAGCCGCTCAAGCGACGCCTGATCCACTTCGTTCTCAAAGAGCCTCACTTCCCCCTCCCGGATCTCTCCAAGCAGCAGCGGCTGCCTCTGAGCTTGAGCGACTTCCTCCTCGTGCCTAATACGACAAAAATCACCAGCACATGAGCACAACAAACACTTACAACAGTTTAAAGCACCAAATCTCCACCTCAACGTCGTTTTCTTCTTGTTTTTCTCCAAAGCAGCTGCGAGCTTCGCCTGACGTGAGGGTGACTTGGTTCCTCGACAGAAGACGGAGCAGATGGCCGAGATGCCGCAGAAGCAGCAGGTGAGCGTCACTATGAGACACAGCACAGCGATGACCACGGACGGTGGCGGGCCGTAGCCCACGTACTGCGGCTCCTGTCGCTCGCAATCTGCAACAAAGTTAAATTATTAATTATCAGAGCTTATAGCATTGCATAGGGGCGGCGACCTTCGAGGTGGTGGCATGTGCTGAGGCCCACGAGGCAGCCTTTGCCCACGACGTGGCACTGGAAGTCGTTCTCGCAGAAGTGGCACGTGTAGCTGGCGTTCAGACACGAGTCGCAGTCTTTGTGGGACGCGCACGCGTCCCATTGACGTCCTCCGCGCCCTCAAAGGCCGGCACAGGCGCCTCAGTCCCCACTAAATGCATCTCCATTTCTTCCTCTTGCAGTCTTCAACCTGATGGCTCCCTCCCTGTCCAAAGTGATCATCTAGTGTCCGCCACATCCAGTTGCAACAATCATTTCCACGAATCTTACGTCCACCACATACATTTGTACCAATCATTCCAGTACTCCTCCCAATATAGTGTTCGCCACATCCACTAGCAACAATCATTCCTATCCACACCACATCTTATGTCCACCACGTATATTCGAAGCTATCATTCCAGTACATCTTAATTCAGCGTCAGAAGCCAAAAGACAGAAGAGTAGCGTCCCCCTGAAGATGGCTGCGCGCGAGCCCAAGGAGAGTCGCGCCGACTGGGTGGCGGTGGAGGCGCAGTTCCAGAATGGAGAGGGAAGCGCCGCCCAGCCCGCCAAGGCCCGCAGCGCCTACCAGTTCTTCAGCAAACGCGCCATGGACGACGTGAAGCGCGACTTGGCGGCCAAAGCGGCGGAGACGGGCGAGCCCATGGAGCTGGGCAGCATCTCCAAGGAGATGAGCGCACGCTGGGCGCAGCTGGCGGCTGGCGAGCGCGAGGAGTTCGTGGAGCTCGCAGTGGGCGACAAGAAGCGCTACGACGACGAATGTCGCACCAGGGACGAAGAAGTGGAGAGAGAGCGCGCGCAAGCGCGAGGAGCTGTATGGAGCCGTGGAGGGCAAGCGTGAGCGCAAGAAGGTGCGATGCTGAGTGTTTTGAGTGGTTTTGGGTGAATATTGAGGGTTTTATGGGTGTTTTTGTGTAGACTCATGTGATGGAGGAGGAGACAAGAGTTGAACGCCAACCACCACGGGAACTTACACAGAAGCAGATGGAAGCTAAGCGGATGAGGAAAGAGATCCGACAGCAGGAGATTGACGAGAGGATGAACTGAAGGCTGAAGAGAGACGTCAAAAGGAAGCTCTCGCCAAGAAGAAGTCGGAGATCGCGTCCGCTCGGCTGAAGTACTTACTCTCGCAGAGCGACATGTTTGCACACTTCAGTGGTCAGGTGAAGAACAACAAGAAGGGTGCGAAGGATCGACACTGGATGCTGATGCGAACGCTGAAACGGAGGATGGGAAGGGCAAGAAGAAGGCTAAGAAGCGCTCGACGAAGGAAGAGGACGACGAGATGATGCACGACTCGCACCATGTCGGCGTGCGGCTGACGAAGCAACCGTCCGTGATCAAGTTCGGTACGATGCGTGCGTACCAACTGGAGGGACTCAGCTGGATGGTCAACCTTGCGCACCAAGGTATCAACGGCATCCTGGCCGATGAAATGGGCCTCGGAAAGACGCTCCAGACGATTTCAGTGCTAGGCTACTTTTACGAGTTTGAGAACATTTCGGGCCCGCATATTGTTCTGGTGCCTAAGTCGACGCTGAGTAACTGGCTGGCCGAGTTCCAGCGCTGGTGTCCGTCTCTGCGTGCCGTCAAGTTCCACGGTACCAAGGAGGAGCGCCAGCGATGTGTACAGGAGGTGTTGTGCCCCGGCTTGCCCGACGATAAGCGCAAGTTTGATGTCTGCGTCACTACTTTCGAAATGTGTTTGAAGGAGAAAGCGGCGCTATGCAAGTTTGCGTGGAGATTCCTTGTTATTGATGAGGCGCATCGCATCAAGAACGAGAGCTCCCAATTCTCTACGGTTGTCCGTATGCTTGACACGGAGCACCGATTGCTGCTAACGGGCACACCTCTTCAGAACAACCTACACGAGCTGTGGGCACTACTCAACTTCTTGCTGCCCGATGTGTTCGCATCGTCTCAGGAGTTTGATGATTGGTTCAATCTTGATGTGGATGACGACGAAGCGAAGAAGCAGATGATTAGCCAACTGCACAAGATTCTGCGTCCATTCATGCTTCGTCGCCTCAAGGCGGATGTAGAGAAGAGCCTTCCGCCGAAGAAGGAAACGCTGCTGTTTGTGGGCATGTCCGAAATGCAAAAGGCACTGTATAAGTCGCTTTTGCTCCGCGATATGAACACAATTATGGGCGGATCGGGTGGTGTGTCCAAGAGTGCGCTACAGAACATTGTGATGCAGTTACGAAAGTGTTGCGGCCACCCGTACCTCTTCGAAGGGCAGGAGGATCGGTCTCTAGATCCCTTGGGAGATCACGTGGTGGACAACTGTGGCAAGATGGTGCTGATGGATAAATTGCTGAAGAAGCTCAAGCAGCGTGGTTCCCGTGTGCTCATTTTCACACAGATGACCCGTGTTTTGGATATTATGGAGGATTTCTGCCGCATGCGCCAGTACAATTACTGTCGTATCGATGGCCAGACTTCGTATGAAGATCGCGAAAGCTCTATCGATGAGTACAACAGACCAAACTCGTCCAAGTTCCTATTTCTGCTTTCCACTCGCGCGGGAGGTTTAGGTATTAACCTGTACACGGCAGACGTTGTGATTCTGTACGATTCGGACTGGAACCCGCAAGCCGACCTTCAAGCCCAAGATCGTGCGCATCGTATTGGTCAGAAGAAGGAGGTGAATGTGTACCGTTTGGTCACGACAGATTCGGTTGAGGAAAAATTATTGAGCGCGCGCAACAAAAGCTGAAACTTGACGCTATGGTTGTGCAGCAAGGTCGGCTGCAAGAGAAACAGGCGAAACTTACCAAGAATGATATGCTGGAGATGATTCGTTTTGGTGCTGATCAAGTGTTCCGCACGACGGACTCGACCATCACTGACGAAGATATTGATGCTATTCTCGCGAAGGGTGAGCAGCGCACGGAAGAAATGAAGCAAAAATGCAAGTGCACGATAAGGGTGACATGCTCGACTTCAAGCTTGATGGTGGAGGTTGTCAGAACCACGATGGCATCGACTACTCCAACGAAAAAGAACGCCAAGAGGAATTGAAGCGTCTTGCCGATGCAGAACTAGCTCGCCAGATGGCAGAAGGTATGGGCAAGCGCGAGCGACGTACTGTTCTACGTCATAGCCACGTATCGTCCGAGGGAAAACACAGGGCGAAGCAAAAACAGCTACCCAAAGCTTTGCGCTTGCCGCGCATGGACGAATGGCAGTTTTACAACCGCAAGCGACTTATTGAACTGCACGAGATTGAGTGTGCTAACTATGAGCAGGCCAAGGCTGAAATGGAGAAACCACCGCTCCCGCCGCATGTACAGTACCTCACTGATGAAGAGCTTCAAGAAAAGGAGGAATTGCTGGCCGAGGCCTATAGCAATTGGAACAAGCCCCAGTTCTTCCTCTTCATTAAGCTTCTCGCACGCTACGGTCGTGGTAACATTGAGGCTGTGGCTCGCGAGATGATGAAACCGTTCGACGAGGTCGAACAATACTCGAAGATATTCCTTGCCCGTGGCCAGGACGAGCTGAGTGATTGGCATAAAATCATGAAGTCCATCGAGAAGGGCGAGTCGAAACTGCTTGAAATTGAACGCTTGACTGTAGAGACGGCGCGCAAAGTGAGGCGCTACACAAACCCGTGGGAGGACATGCCAATCAATTACCAGGGTAAGGGAGGCAAGGTTTTCACCGAAGAAGAGGACCGTGTTCTGTTGTGCTTGGTGAACCAGTTCGGTTACGGAGCGTGGGACCGCATCAAGCAGGAAATTTGTAGCATGGAGATGTTCGCTTTCGATTACTACCTTCGCTCACGCACAGCGGCTGAAATCGGCCGTCGATGCGACTCCCTCATGCGTATTTGTGAGAAAGATAACGCTGACCTGGAGATTCGTGAGAAGAAGGAGCACGATGTTCGCCATGTTCTACAGGAGCAGCGCGCGAAGCTTGACCGTCAGTTAACTGCGGCTCGAGCCAATGTGAAACAGCACCAGGATCGCGTGGATGAGCTCATCATGAAGGAGGCTAAGCGCATGCAGATGCAGCGTGAAGCCAAGCGTGCGAAGAAACGCAAGCAACGCGACCAGAATGATGATATGGTGGACCAGCGCACGGAAGCGCTAGTGTCTTTCTTGCTGCGGGCAACTAGTAATGATGCGGCTAAGGTCGCTCTTGACTTTTGTGCGAAAATCCGACAAGAGACGAACGAGGACCTCCAGCCATCATATGTGCTGAAGAAGATTCGTCAGGTGGCAGAGCTGGATGAAAACGCCAGTAAGGGTGCGCTGGCATGGACGATTAAGGAAGAGTTTGCGAACGTTGAGAAGCTGAGCCTGAAGAAGGAGAGCAAGTTGCTCAAGCAGGATCACATGGCTGACGTCAGCGGCGCAACGGTCATGAAATTCGAGACGGACAAGAGCCGCTTGCCCAGATCACCTTGGTCGCCAACGGCCATGAAGCACCAGCAAAAGGTGAAAAAGAGAAGAAGGCCAAGAGGGAGGGCAGCAGCTCGGCGCTGAGTGGTGTGCGCAAACCTCGCAGTGCGTACGTGCTGTTCAGCGTCGCCAGCCGAGTGGAGGTGAAGCAGTCGCTCGGCGAAAACCCGCAGATGGTCGAAGTAATGCGCAAGCTGTCACAGATCTGGAAGGACATGGACCCTGAAGATAGGGCGCCGTGGATGGAGGCGGCCAAGCAGGACCTGCTGCGCTACGAGAGCGAGATGAACGAGACTGCGGCGTAAGTTGAAGGCTCCAGGTGAGACGTATCCATACATACATACTCCTACATGCAGTTACCGGTAAATACATGTTGATTTCGCACCAACTCGTTAATACGGTCTCGCTGATATATGAGGGCCCTTTTTCAAAAGTATCATTATCAACACCGAGGACCGGTCCGGGTCTTTAGCAGGACCTAAGAAAGTCGAGCATAAACGGGATTATCTGTCCCTTCATTGGTTTACATGCTAATAACAGAGTTATTGAACGACGAGACTTGCGTGTAAAATAAAAATAGAAACGGAGAGGTCGGGCTGACATGTGAGTTCGCATTCGATCTTCCAGCACCAGGACCACGACGAACACATACGGCACGGTCCGTCGACTACCTCTCGTGACAGTGAACTACACCTCAGAATGACGGATGAATCGCGTATGAACGTGGAGCTGGAGGAATCCCGACTTCGAACGTACGCCAAGGCATCCAATATTCGTCCCAAGAACACATCACGAGCGTACAAGAACAAGCAGAGCGAGTTCACACAGTGGTGCGACAACAAAGGCCCGTCATTCAATGCTCTCTCACGATACACAGTCACGGGTACCAAACTACACCTCTGTCTGGAAGAGTGTGTTATTGGCCGCAAAAACGACGTAAAGGTAACGGACGTCGAGCGGAGACAATTGGGCGGTCTACAGTCAACAGCTATGTCATTGCGATGGTTGATTTATGGTGTCAACAGAAGCAATTAAAGATCAATAATTATCCCTCGCCTCGCGACGAAGCCGTTTCCGCTCTTCTCAAGGTCACAGAGTACGAAGAAGATGCCCGTCGGCGAAGTAATTTTGCAGACAGAGGTTCTGACACGATGCTGGACGGTTATACCACGACGGAGTAGTTAGAAAAGATATCTCATTTCTTCTTGGCTGCACGCCGCGATGTGGGGACGAGTAGGAGGAATTTGCTGGCGTTTTTACTCTCTCATTTTTCTCTAATGCGTGGTGAATCAGCCCGCAAGATGGAGCTAGCGGATTTACACTCTGTGTGCCTTGAAAATGAGGGGTACTCGCCTAGTCGTGCACTGGTAATGGTCACGCGTCAAGGTAAAACGAACCAGGTAGGGCGGATCGAAGTTGGTGCTTGCATGAGAAACAATATACCCGCATGGTCTCCTCGGTTTTTATCTGTTCTATCGCTGGCATGTTGAGCTCGAGTCATTTCCGGATTTTTCCTTCCGAACGTTGGTATCCTATCAAACTTCTAAAAACGGGAAAGAACTCAACCAAAAAATGTCCTACAAGGTTCACCGTGACGCAATAGCTGGGGCACTTCAGCACATCGGTTTGCAAAGTCGGGCGAAAACTCATGTTGGCAGAGGATCTGGTGCGAGAATGGCCGACCTTGGTGGTGCAAGTGAGGCTCAAATCAGGCGCCTGGGGAGGTGGAATAATCAAGCGATGGAAAAATGCTACCTAACATCATTGCCTCGAGAAGCAATGAGGACACTGGCAGGCTTCGAACCCAGCCGTGGTAGCCTTTTTCTTCCCCGAGCATCCGTCGAGCCTCCACAGACGCTGCAACAGCAAATCTTCCCGGCTGTTGAAAGCTGGCAGTCGAAATTTGCGGGACTAGCTAAGGAGGGCCATTTGCGGGCAAGGCCATTTTCATAGACAGGCACCAATTCAGCATAGAGACGACTTGTTCTGACCACCATAATACGTCAGCATACAAAATTCAATATCAAATCTGGGCGTTCCCGTCCCAGAATGCCGTTCCCGCTACGGAGGCCCATACAAAAACCTACATGTTTGGAAACGTTCCCGTCCCAAGGTAGCGTTCCCGCTTCACTTTCGAAATGGCGTCCAACCCGATAAGCAGTCTTCCCCTCGGGGCTACCAGGTGCTTGACCTGGGTCTATCCGACAGCATAATTACATCCCTGCTCAATGAGGCAAAGTCTATGACCTACAAGTCTGTCTTCGAGAAGGTTGGCGGTAACGAAGACGACGAGTTCCGAGCCTAATCTAGGGTCACGGCGTCTGGTGCTGTTGCAGAACTGCAACGCGCGCTTCTCGACAGCACAAACTGCATCAACTCGGCATGGATTCCTCGTGAATTCTCTTACATGCGATCACTTCCAGGCGGTAGAGAGCAGGAGCCGCATCAAGATTATCCGCCGGGGTTCTCAAGGCCCAGGCTCGCAAAGGGCGTATTCTAGCCAGCATGATATTCGCCTTCCAAGAGAACACGCACCTGAAGGTATTCAGTGGTTGCTTTGAGTCAAGGAACGACTCCGAGGCTCGGGTGGTGAAGATCCCAGTCGGATTTTGTGTTATCTTTCGAGGTGATTTGATTCACAACGGTGTCGCCTACGACGCCATCAACCATCGCATACATTGCTACCTCGCGTTTGAGGGCATGCGCTGGGAACCGGACGTTGTGTCTAGCGTGCTCTTTAAGACGTACGACTGTCAGTTCTGCGGTCTCAAGATGTATGAGAGCGACAAGATGCGCAAGCACCGCTGGCTTTGCGTCAAGAATCCAAGCAGTGGCAAGAACAAGGAGAAACGAAAGCGTGAAAACGATCCACTACCAGTAGGAAAGCTGGTGTGCTGTGTCTGCGAACGCGGGTACACTAACCGCAGCTCCTATCGAACACATATTTCGTGCCCGCATAAGATGTAGCTTGCGTAGAAGGCCAAGCAGAGATTAGTCATAATCAAAGATAAAAATACGGTTGGACACCTAAATGATCAATGTTGATGTTGAAGTTGAAATCAGATTATGTATATTTGATTGAAGACTACGAAATGACGCATACTAAGTTTCTAAACTCTCCAACCAGCGTATCCCCACGCCCGAGGAGGAGCAAAGCGTTCTTGGAAGGCTAGACTTTCAGGGTTATTTGACGAAAGCACCTCGCTTGCCGGTGGTAGCACAACTATATTGGCGGAGGAGATGTTCGCCGGTACCGATGGAGGGGTTGCGGGGTGGTTCAGATCAACTCGCTAGCTCTTGCGCAGCCTGGTTGATCGAGTAGCGGAAAAAGAATCCACGACTCGTGAGACTGGCGAACAGGGCTTCCATCACAGTTTGGGTAGATATCTCCCTGCGCCGGACTGCGTTCTTCGTGTTGGCAATGTCCTTCGGCGTGACGAACGAGTTTGGGTCGGCTTGGATAAGCGTAGCGCGGATCCTCGCCACAGACACGCCCGCAGCAGTCTGTGCCTCAACCAAGGCTTGCACGGAATCACTCGTCCCGAACGTCATCTTTACCGCCGCACGATGACGATGGCACGCATGGACGCGAGCGTCCTCTGACGCCGGGTGGTTGTGGAAAGCACTACCGTTGCGCGTGTGGACAACTTCCCATGGGCCGTGAGGGTCGTCCTTGGAAACTGCCCTGGCGACGATCTTCATCTTGCATCCCATTCTCTTGGAGCCACGCATAATGCGCACGCGGTCCTGGCTGGCGAGGTGTTGTGTTTGCTTCAGCGCGCCAGAGCGGTCACACTCTAAGCCTCGTTTCCAAACAGTAGTCTTCGAGTCGTCAGTGTAGAAAGCTCGACGTTTTGTTAGGTTGAAGTTATGCTCTCTCGTCCAATGATGGAGAGAAGCAAGAGCCTCGTCCTCTGACGGATACGCTTTCGCCGGAGGAGGGGATCGTAAATTCCGCTGACAGCGACGCAGAGTCGAACTCGGAGATGCTGGTGTGGTCTTCCATACTGAGAATGAGAAGTTGAGAGGTGAAGGTGCTGGTAGTTTGCGGTGTTGGGCTCAAATGCGAGTGTGGCCAGCTGAGAACAAAAGTTGAGAGTGGTTGAGCGTGATAGAAATGCCACGAGAATAGCTATCCCGTAAATCCACCACCAATCATTCAGTTTTAAAAGATGTGGGGGTCTGTAGCCTCCAAATTCAGGCTTAGACAAGACTTCGACTGTAGCGGGAACGGCATAATGGGACGGGAACGGGTGGTGCCGTTTGTACAATTGTCGATTTTACTGCCTGTCTATGAAAATGACCTTGCCCGCAAATGGCCCTCCTTAGCCAGTCCCAAATTTGCTACTGGGGAGTGCGAACAATCTATAGCGGGAGGTGGATTCCTCGAATTGCTGCTTTATCTGCGAACAGTGATTTTGCAGGATGCAGTTAGACTACAAAATGAGCAACCTAGCCACCCCTTTGGAGCCATCCCTTTTTCAGTCTGAAGAATTTTCCAAATTCAAGACCGATTCGAATGTGTTGCTTGGTACTTTAGTCGATCCGACGGAGCGGCAGCTTGAGAAAGCTATGCCGATCCTCAAAGCAAAGTTGGATGGTGTGCACCAGGATCTGAAAATGTCAGTGGAGGGAATTCGAAATAGCCTGGTTGCCGTCGAGGGAAACTTAGCCGACGTTGTTAAAGTGTTGTCTCCATTTACTGACGGAGCAGCTTTACTACAGGTGAAGATAGTTCGCGGAGATGGAACTGCAACACCAACAACCACATGTCCATTGCCACCAGTCGTAGATTGAACTTCAAACAGTACAAGACATGAAGGCGTAATGCAGTCGCAACATTCTCACTGTGCGTGATTTGTGGATCAAGTGGGAGCATGGTCTTCCAGGTGGCCGATCAGTGAAGACCTTAGAAGAGCAATTCGGAGCTAAATGGTGCAGCGACGGAGAGCGAAGATTCTTCAATCGACGTCGGAAAATCATTGACCTTGTATCGGCGACAGCAGAGTCAGTGCTAGGAACCAATTCCTATGAGAGGCCAGATGCTATAGTCATCGCAGTAGCGCGTGGAGGCCCTTAGAACCGCGCGTGGCAAATCACTGAACTGGTTGTCACTCAATGCAGAAACAGTGGCGACGGAGTTAGGGAATACTTTTCCTGCTCGGAAACCGCCCACCAACCAATAGTCCAGCATCGCCGTCGTTGGCGTTCAGATAGATATGATAACCCATGTGCACTTGCAAGATGCTGTGAAAGCTGATCGAAGAAAGGAAACCTTCCAATTGAGGCCAGCATTCTCAAATTAATCGGTAGCGTTCTGAATAGAGTGTCAGTGTCATCTCCTACCTCGACTGCACAACTGTGATCGGTGGATTTGTGCATGTACTGATCTAAATGCGCGCGGCACCAGCAATTTGAGCTGGACGACAACGTCAGTTTGGGTACGGTTGTCTAGAGAGACGTGGAATCTTGTGAAAACGCGGAAAATGCCCAGCACCATGAACGTGAAGTCTTGGTCGGCCTCTAGTCTGTCTTCTTCTTATATCGACACTGATCCGTGCCGCAAATGCATGGGAACCACACTTCGAGGTCGTAGTCGACAGTAAATTCAGTCATTGTCTTGATGTGCGTCAAAGCTACAACTGCAATCCTCACTCGATGGCGGTGGCGCAATTCGATAAAGCGACAGTTCGGCACGCAGGAGTGGTTAGTGAATCGTGTAATTGAACCCGCCTTTATAGGCTCAATGTTGACGAACTTTCCATTCTCTGACTTGTGATCCAATAGAAACGTGTATCCACTGTTTTGCTTTAAGCGAGCCATACAAGCGCTGCCCTCACACTCACCGACTGACGCTACTGCGCCGTTGATGCCATCGTACGGACAGAGGACACCGCAGTACTCCCCAACACCTCGATCGGCATTGTAGCACAAACACCAGCGCCTACAGCACCACTGCACCACTGCACAACCTCAGACCAGGCACTTCTCTCATGCTATTTGTACAGGTTGTTCCATATACTTTCCAAATTCTGCATGTTCGAGGAGTACAGTAAACGCCTGACGAGGCATTATAGTAGGCATCACGGTCACATTCTTCAGCGCACACACACATCCATCCCAAGCTTCCTGCATCCGGGAACGAAACTTTGTGCGGATTGGGAGTCTGAAAGATTCGCTTAACACTCGCAGGCCACGGAATGGACGGAAATTTCTCGGCTGGCGGTTCAAAATACTGGGACGCACTTGGAACCTGGTCGGTGTCGGAGGGAGGGCTGGGCTACGTGGAAACTTCAGCAGCGATATGCGTTATCTGCTCGGGATCTCCACTGGGGATAATCTCAAATTCATTTGCAGGTGGAGCGCTCGATCAATTTGAGAAAAACGCTGTTCCTGCACACGACGTTCGCGGCGTTCTTGCAGTGCTTCTTGTACCCCCGGTAGCGATAGGTATTGTGCAGCAAATGAAGCTAACCCTGACCGACCGTATCGAACGTTTTTCGAGTCACGAACCGGTTTTCTTCTCTTCTGATAGCGGCGTTTCCGGGATTTCTTCACGCGATAGCCATGGACGCGTTGCTTTGGTAGGTGTCGACGTTTGCGTTGCTGCGCATAGGACTCAACTTCAAAAAATGCATCAGCAACATCAGCAGGAGCTGGATACCACCAGGAGCTGGAGGGCTACTGCTACCATCAGGAGCTGGAGGGCTGCTGCTACCACCGGAACACGTATCTGCGGCAGCGGGTACTGTGCCAGACGCAGGGACGGCTCGCTTGGGGGCGACTTCACTTCCATTGCCTTCGTTGGTACTGCTACTTTCGTCATTAGACGACTCGTCCGAGCTGTACTGCTGTCCATTGTCTCGCACAGCTCGCATGCTGTCTGCGACAAAGTTCCGCAGGCTTGCATTGAGACGGTCAGCATTTGTAGGCGCGCTAACTTCGCTCTTGACGAAAGTAAAAGTCCTCAGCTTTCTCCACCAGAAGCCACTCGTGCATGCACCAGTTTCTGCGTCTCGAATGCGCTTCACCCAGTTGACAGAAGGAGCATTTCTCCAGTGTCCACCCTGACCGGCTAGTCGGCGTCAGCGTCGTGGTCAACTTTGAGAACTGTGGCCCTGCGGTGTCCGCGTTTGTCTCCACACACGAAGGCCATGCTGTAGTACTCCACGACGTCTCCAGCGCGCAGCTCCTCGGGTGGAATCTCGGTCGCCAACATTGCAGGTGTGAGTGGTTGGCTGTCTTGGGTTGTGCGATCTCTCGTACAAATTCCCCAATGCAGCTCTGCCATTGGACAAAATTCTAAAGTCAGTTGTCGGCGCCAGGACATCTGGCTCGTTCTTCACCCCAAAGACCAGGTCCAGACCCTGTTTGACAAAGGGTTGCTAATCATTCATTATCGATTAATTAAACCTCAAATTCAAGCGAGCTATACGACGTTGTAGTGGTCTTGAAGGCATCAAAATGTAGCCCCGAAAAGTCAAATACCAAAAACGTTGTGGACGGCGGCGCGAGACGCCTCTGACAAAAACAATTTTTTCGTGTTTTAGATTCTAAAAACGATGCTCTTTTGAATGATTCTGTCCGCGCCCCTTCAAACACATCGAAACATTGTCAAACATCAAACACAAGCTGGCTGTTGCAAATATTTCGCGATTTGGCTTCATTCGAAAGTATCACTAAGTATCTGCCTCGTACTTCGAAAGTATCACTATAATAGTGATACCTCATTAGACTTCAGCGACCTTGCCGTCATCGTTCACAGCGGTCTCCCCTGCGATACGTGCCGCCGCGCGCTCTCGAGGCTTCTTCTTGATATCGACAGTCTTCTCCATCATCGCCGCGTAAAGGTCGTCGTTGATGAATTCTTTGGGGACGTAGGGCTTGATCTTGGCGTTCATGTCGACCATCTTTTCCGGGTTAAGCTCGCTGTCTGTCGCGCTAGGGATGCTTACCCATAGCGTCTTGAAATCGCTCAGCGTGTGAAGCGGAGCGCTAGAAACGGTAACTTTGGTAGGCTCGCTAGTGGGGCGGCGGTGACACTCAATGACGCCGGGATGCTTTCGCGTCGTTCGAAAGAGCTGGTACTTCTGAATGCCCTTGATTTTCTTGTATGTCGGCGTGAGAAAGTCCTTGAAGCGATGGAACGACTTGTCTTCCATATCCAAGTTCACCGTGCGACTGGAACTGTTGGCTGCGGCGACCGCATCTGCAAGGGTGGCCATGTTCCAGACCGAGACGCGCGAGATGTGCTGCTTTATGTTGCCGAAGCCGCGGTCCACTACATTCTTTGTGTGTCCTTTTGAAAGAACTTTAACTCTGCTTCCTCCACAATGCTGTAGTTTACCAGCATTACCAGGAACCAGATGACGTAGGAATTTTTGTTTTGTCCACCCGCGTTGTCCGCCCAGACTGTCAATTTCGCCTTTTGCACGCCCTCTGCGATATTGGCCTCCCACGCCATTTGCAGCATGCCATAGTATTCGAGCGTGTGACCCAACATGCTGCACACCTCGTCCGCTCCTTTCCCACCCTTGCGCTCGCCTTATAGGTACTGGTGTTGCATTTTGTCGATAGCGGAGTACACGCCGAAGAGCGAGACGCTCCACAGTGACAGGAAATACCACCCCGAAGTGTGTCCGGTGTATGAGGCAGTGTGAAGGTTTTGGGCAAAGTCCATAATGAGCACTAAGTGCCCCTTGCTCGCCCTCTCGACATCTTGCTTGTACTCAACCCTTTGGCCTGAGTGTCAGGGGAACGTAGAAGAAGTAAGAACAAGGTAAAGCCGGAAGCAGGCGTCATATAGTTATCACGTTCACTGAGTTTTTCTATCACCGCAGCGATGTCTTCGTCCGGGTCGATAAACACGGTATAAATACCGGTAGGGGGTCACAATTGGCAAATGGTACAAAAATTATGGTGGACTTTCGGACGAAGAAATGGTAACGTTAGGAGTACTGGCAAAATCTGGTAGCGGTCAGATATGAAATATGTTACCATTTTTTAGTCTACCCTGAACGTTTTCGTCAGCTCCCGCTACCTTCAAGTCGGCAGCTCATAGATGACATTGTAAGTGTGGCTGCTGCCCCTCTTGATGCGGAAGACGACGAGGATTTCGTGTTGCTGGACAGTCTGCTCGACGCGCGGCTGCCGGACGACAGCTTTCCCCAGCTAACACGCATGTCGAAACAGACTTTTCAGTTCGTTCTCTCGGAAATCGATTCGCATCCAGTTTTTCATAACAACAGATTTTCATAACAACAGCCCGCTCCCTCAAGATTTCGGGTTTTGGCGCCAACAGTAGTCTTCTTCTGCGATCCGTGAACTTTGTTTTGGCAAGTAGTCGTCGTCTGATAAGTGAACCTTTGACTGCCCTTCGTCTTCATCACGGTCGTTTTCGTCTACACATACCAGACGGATACGCGCAGCGTGAGCAAATGCCTACGGCTCAGTGTATATTTAAGACGCACCTGTGCGTTGTGAGTCGAATGCACCAGTGAGCGTGGCGTAGATCGCGCTGCTGTAAGATGGGTGGGCAGTTGGGCTGCAGGAACGCACCTGTAAGATAGAAGGAGGGAGTGCAGGTGAGCGGGGCAGAAGGCAGGGGGCGAAGGTACATCGGAAACTTTGCCGTGTGCGCCCTCCGACAAAAAATGCGACTGACAAGCAAACGGCCTCGTCGGATGAACCGCCACCCGAAAATAGCTTACCATCCGCTCAACATTTTCCTGTTCCAGGAGATCCAGCGGCTGCAGCGCGTGATCGCCAAAGTGCGGTCGATGTTGCAGTCGCTGCAGATGGCCATCCGAGGTGAAGTTGTCATGACGGATGAGCTGGGCTGGACCCATCTTGGACGCCAAGGTGCCGCCGTCGTAGCTGCGGACGTCCGTGGGCGACGGTTTCTCGTGGATTCTGCCCACACTGGGACTCTGGTTCTCGTCGCTGATCTCGCGTGACGAACAGAATCGCACGTGGCTCAACACGCGCCGCCCCAACTCGTTCTGGCTCACGGGGTTCTTCAACCAGCAAGGCATGCTCACAGCCATGAAGCAGGAGGTCACAAGCAAACACTCCAAGACGGACAAGTGGTCGCTGGACGACGTGGTCTACCACACGGGAGTCACGTCATTCGAGCGCGCCGAGTAGGTGCGAGCACCTCCGAGCGAAGGCGTCTACATCTACGGCCTCTTCATAGACGGCGCCACCTGAGCAAAGGTGATGTGCGGTTTGATCCAGTCACGCACATTATTGGGTGCATGCAAAATGGCATCGCGGATAACCACCGTGTTCTGCAGATGCGCCTGGATGGCCGCGAATGGGTCGCTCTGAAAGCCCGCGTGGGTCTGCACGGCCTTGAGCTGGCCCAGTTCACGTACCGCGAGCTTCTGGCGTTGACGCCCGCTCAGCGGCTTCTTCTTGTCCGACTTCTTCTTCTGCTTGTACGATTCGGTGAACGAGTGTCTGGGCCTGCTGGACCTGCACCCGATCGCCGACCAGATCTTCCGCGGCAGCTCCGTGGAGTAGACGAAGCGTCTGACCATCGGTGTGTAGCTGGCGGTGCAACCCAGCGTGCTGTTCTTGGATGAACTCACGAAAGGACTGGACGCGCGATCTGCCAAGCTCATCATGGCAAAGTGGCGGACACGGGCGCATGGACGATAGCTTCATTCATCAGCCGTCTACGGAGGTCTTCAGAGTGGAGGATAGCTTTTTGCTTTTGAAGCGTGGCGGTGAGACGGTGTTTGCGGGCGAATTGGGAAAGAAAGCGAGTGAGGTGATCGCGTACTTTGAGGGTATCAACGGTGTGGCCAAGCTAGAGGACAACTACAACCCGACCACGTGGATGCTGGAGGTCATCGGTGCTGGCGTGGGCAACAGCAGCGGTGACAAGACGGACTTCGTGAAGGTCTTCTAGTCGAACAAGCACTGTGAGTTGCTGCAGTCGGGTGTGGACCGTGAGGGTGTATCTCATCCGTCGCTTTCACTGATAACTCTGGAGTACAGTGACAAGCGTGCCGCGACGGAGCTGACCAAGATCAAGATCCCGATGCAGCGCTTCTTCAACATGTACTGGTGCACGAAGTCGTTCAACTTGTTTCGCTTCTTCGTGTCCTTGGTGTTGGGCCTCGTGTTCGGTATCACGTTAAGTACACCTCGTATTCCAGTATCAACCCGGGAATGGGAATGATATACTTGACGGTGGGGTTCCAGGTTATCGGATCGTACCCGTCGCGTTCGAGGAGCAAGCTGTTTTGTACTTGTGTCTGCAGCAATGGCAGACAAGTTTTAGCGGAATCCGAATAAAATTGTTGATTGTCGGGTTGAAAGCAGTGTACAATTACAAGCTATACTACGAAATAATAGTTTATCTCGTCTCCGTGGACACTGTTGGTCTACCTTGAAATGTCTACATGGTGAAATGGTGCGCGTACATGTGTCCTTCGTCGGTGCTCGCGGTCATTCGCACCAGCATGAAGTTGGTGGCCGTGTTGATGACGGACTTTTCGCACCAGCATGAGGTTGATGGCCATGCTGATGACGTCTTGCAGCCTACTGATGATCAGCATGATCCCTCCATGTATAATTGTGGCAGCTCGATGTCCCCGAGACTCGAGGCCACCGAGTAGACAAAGATCAGCTCACTGTTGCCATGTGAACCATGCTCGTATCTAGAGCGGTGTGAGTAAGTGAGAGACAAACAGCCTCGTCGTCTATGTCCACTACACGGTGCCAGTCCTTGAGTTTGTTGATCTCAGTCCAGTCCGTGACAGCGAGACCGTCGTAGGCAAAATCATTGAGGATCTTGGTGTTGGCCACAGTTGGAATCCCGTTGACGAAGCTGTTGAAGGCTGATTGATTGCGGAAGGACTCGAACGTGATCTCTTCGTCAGCGACCTTGTGCAAAGTATCCGGGTCCGGTAAGATAGACTCCAAGCCGTCTCTGCCTAGCGAGCTGCGGTACAGTAGCTGGTTCGCATCCTGGACTGAGATTGAACTCGCTGTGAGTGGCGCTGTCGTGAACATCAATACCTTTTGAAGTACAGTAATACCCCTTGCGTAAGTGGCTAATCTATCCTTTTGGTGCTTACATCCGGAACAACAGTGCTGTTGGATAAACGCATGGTGAGTGAGGATCCCCACCTTTTCGGTGAGGATGCACCACTGATTGGTGATATTGCCCTCTTTTAATAGTGCGGCTTTCCGAATCATAAGTATTTCATTCTACCCTCATCTCTATGATGTGATCATTTTGATACGCCGATCGCGATCCCGATCAGACGGTACCAAAATATTGGTACACTTGAAGTTATTCCGGGCTGAGAGCCAGTTCGAAGCGTAGACAGAACGCAGCTTCGGTCGAGCACGCAGTTCTGTCACTATCACTGCATCAGCCGCTATAATAGGTCTTTCCATAACCACACCGTCTGTAGGGTTCTCCCAGTGTCAGGCGACGCAACGTTTGCTGCGCCCTCAAAATTCCCTGCAGAAGAACTTTGTCGGATTTTCACGTTCTTCTGCGTCAATGGATACAGCATGGAACTAGAGTGCTTGAAGTGCCAACCAGTTCAACAATTCGCGAGTTTTCTGGGGGGCGTTTGACTCCGGCAATGGTGGATTTCTTTTACACTTCCTAGACAAAAAGGATGGCAGCAAAGTTCTGGAAATAATGAACTACGAGGAATTCCTTGACGTGTTAGTGAAAGTAGCACGAGCAGCCCACACTAAGGGAATTGAGCAAACTTCAGTACCAGCAGGCTCTTGTGCGACAGTGAAGAGGAAGGTGAACCCTTCCAACGGTTGGTCATGGACCACATCATTCCGCTGGCACCGCGGTGGCCCACTAACAGTTGAATGTATAACACGCAGCGTCTGAGAAGGCCTGAAATTGTGTCTTTCGTATCAAAGTTTCACGAGCCTCTGGTCGACATGTTTATATTCTACGCTAATAGCTTCGTCATGAACGTATCTGGAGTCAAGGAGTTCTACATATTTTACGCTGACTACCAGAAATTTATCAACGACTTATGCTTCGCCAATCTGCAACTTTCAAGCGTTGATGCTGCCCGTGTATTCCTGGGATCGTTCTCAAGCCCTCTCTTCCATGGAGCTCTGTTTGTTTGAGGTTGCTGGAGTGGGCCATGACAAGTCACAGAGTGTAGATTGCAACGAGTTTCCGTTGCTGCACTTCAGAAACCACAGTTGGGTACAAGGCGAATCGATCATGATATTGAAGGCAAGCCTCTTGGCGAGCGAAGTGATGGCAGAGGCTGCCCTTATGTTGCCGAAGGTCTTGATCGATCCGCCTTGGCCCTGGACACTCACGAACAGTGATATATGTTATTACGGTGAGCTATGAGTTATCCGTTGAAACGCGTGACGATCATGCATGATTTGGCGAATAGAAGCGAACCCCTGACTGTATCGCTTGATCACTCGCTGTCCATATTGGTTCACTTCTTGAGACCACAGATGTTCAGGTCGTTCAATCTACCCGCGTAGGTGTAGGATTGACTACAAGTGCTACCAAGTGCGACGGGGTCACACAAGCACCTTGCTTGAAGAAGCGTAGCTTCAAGAGTATACAAACTCTTAGTGAACGGCAGTTCACAAGCTCCTGGTCTGTGGGAGCTGAGTGGCTAGAATAGCGTAGTTCAAAGACTGAGTGTATTTGTAGGTGTACCTTAGACTGGTCTGTACTATACTTTCTAAGTAAGCTATAGTTTGTCCTATATGTAATATGAACCGTTGGCTGTGGCACGTCGGTGACGTAGCCATGGTGTGTCCCTCACCATTTGTGACGCGGAGTCGATGTGTATCCATGAGTGACCCCGTCACTCTTCTAGTAGCCCGGTACATACGCTCTTTAGCTTTTACTGTAGATGACTTAGAGTTTGTATGCTACAAGCTTAACTCAGCTATAAAATATATTCAGTCGTTATCTTGCTATCAAACCAGCAGACAGTTCTCTTAGGCCGGGAACTGTGAACTTATCGTTCACCGAGAGCCTTTGATCTCTTACGCTTCCTCAAGGCAAGGTGATGTGTGACCCCATCACACTTGGTAGCATTTGTAGCTAATCTCGCACCTTTGCGGGTGGATTGAACAACCTAACCCTCTGTGATCTCAAGGAGTGAGTCACGATGGACCGCAGTGGGTTTCTCATTTGAACGACTCGCAGATCGAGTCTGTTCGGAAGATTGGAGGCATCGTCGGAAGAGATGTACTCCGGGGATTGGCATCGGCATCGTCAGCCGAGCAAGAAGAACGCGTGTATGCGTTCGATGCGTACGAACGTGAGCTCGTCGCGCATGTGCAGGGAAACCTGCAGGCCTCTATGGCCAAGCCGAAGCCGAAGTCGGTCCAGCCGAAGACTTTGCGGCTGACTGTGGCTCCGTTTGAAGGGAAGGAAGGTGAAACCCTTCACTTCTAGATCCGAGAGGTTGAGATCGCCGTGCGGACGGGTCTCATCTCGGATCAAAACCTTCGCGTTGCGTTCGCGTTGTCCAACCTTGGCGGTCGTGCCAAGAACTGGGCGTACACTCTGGAGATGACGTCTCCTGGATGCTTCGCATCCTGGGCACAGCTGTGCGAGCATCTTCGAGCTGCATTCCTGCCCGCGAGCGATGCGTTTCACCAACGTTCACGCTTCCTCGCCTGTAAGCAAGAGAAGTGTGAGCTGATCGAGTACGTACAAGGGATGCGCACGTTGGCGTCGTATCTGGTTGGAAACCCCTTGGCTGGAGACGTCAAGACGATGATCTTCATGGACGGCTTGTAGGTCGGTCTCGCGCGAACACATCTTTTCCGCGTGCACGCGTCCACCATGGAGGGGCGATTAAGCTCGCCCTCCAAGAAGAGTACACCCGTAAGCAGGATGGAACTTCGGTTGTTGCACCAGTTATCGTCGCGGAAAACGAGCAAGAGCCCATGAACTTGAGCTCTGCTGAGATGTGTTCGGTCCGCTGCTATACATGGGGCGGACTGGGTCACTACCAACGAGTATGTCCCTCGACTGGAGTGGTAAAGAAACCATTACAGAAAGCTCAAGGGCCTAGCGGTCGCTGGCGCAATCCGTGGCCGTCTGGCCAAGTATACCGGCCACAAGTAGTGGTGGGGAAGACCCGAGTCTTCGTGACGGGTGCGCAGGTGGCGCGCACCGCGAAGGCTTTGCGGGTGAGGGACTCTGTCTCTCGAATTGGCGAAGAGCAACGCATGGTTGCTGATAGTACACGCGAGTGCACGGGGATGTGAATACATCTTGAAGTGTCGCGTCAATTGATTTTGTACGCAGCCGGGGTATTGCCAACGCTCTGTGTGAGGGCAATGGCATTGGTCTGTATAGACCTGCACAAAATTAAGCCATACGAGGTCGCGAACACGTACGCTGGGTACGCGGTGACACAGACGCACGCACCCTTGAGCCGTACGGGGTTGTGAAGACGTACGATGTTCACTTGGGTTTGCTGCGCCACGAACGCACGCACCCTGAGCCATTTGGCGCGGTAGACTCTTAGGGGCAAGCCGGCCTTCGGGCTCTGACAGAGCATTGGTGTGTAATGTTCCCACCTCTGTCCGGAACCGAGGCTCCCATGGACGCCGGTGGAATACCACGGACGCCTCTGTTGCTAACGAACCTACAACAAGCCCAAGGGGCCTAGATGTATCCAGACCCGCGAGGGAAGATGCACTGCCAGCATCTTCCAAAGCACCAAGTCGTTGCGCCGTACGGGCCTCGACGGAGTCCGTGAATCCCGTTTACAAGAGGGCGTAAGCCCACGTGAGACCGGAGAGGTCGAGACCGTGGCCAGTGCCGAGGTTGCTAGCGGCACCTCGAGAGTGGGTAACATAGTTCCTCACGGACGGGTACATAATCTAGACGCTGTACCAAGACAAGTTACTGCTGTGGGTACACCAAGAGTCCCGACAAGATGTAAGCACTAAATCTCCAGGAAGAAGCTCGGAGTCAACGACGACTTCTTCGGCGCCGCCGCCAGAAGAATGTTATCACATCTTCGACGGCGTGACTGGCCGCAAGGTCACGTCCGGGTCTGTCCAGTTGGAGGCCCTGCTGGGGATGTTGGATATCCTGCATCTCGATGCTATGCAGATCGACAGGGCTCCATGCCCATCATGTGTGACGGCAAAACTGTTAGCCCACTTCGTTGTCCGTCGTCGCGCCCTACGGTCTTCGACTGACGTGTTGTCGATAAGTACAACCGCAATGCTGGATTAAGTCCAGGTGAGGTCAAGAAAACTAAGACCGTGGCCAAGGCAGAGGTGCGTTACGCAACCTCTAGTGTGGTTAACCAAGTACCACACTGAGTCCAACAGGACTCTTGAAGCCTCCACCAATACGCCTGTTGGCGTGGGTTACCAAGTTCCACAGGATGATCGGCGACGTCGCACATGTCGCGTCTGGTCTTGTATCAGACCAAAGTCGCTATGAACGACTCGGAGAAATGCTCCTCAGGCATGTACTGCTCGATGACGTACCTTTCGGGGAGGCCGTACGCAGACGTGGTGTCGATGAACACAGTGCACCACCTCCCACTGGATCGGCACGGGGCCAACGATTGACCTCGTGTCCTGTACTACGTATTGCACCACCAGAAATACGGTCGGCCAGATCTAAACGGAAGAGGATGTCGCAGGTTAACCTTCCTGTGTGGGTAATATAGCTCCACACATCAAGGCAGGTAACATAGTTCCGCATAGAGCCATTACAGCTCGGATAGGTGAGGGATGATCTCACCTGGAGTGGGTAACATCGTTACACGTCAAGTCGGGCAGACTCAAACTGCTTGCGACCTGGCAGCATGTCAGCCGCTGTCGACACCGTCGACCTGGAAGGAATTTGGTCGTAAGAGGGAGAGAGACTCGGAAATACCTGTCCTCCCAAGTCTCTTTTGAGACTGGCTTCCTCACGAAAGATGTTGATACGGGCCAACAACTGTGTGTGCAACACGTGCAGACGGACACATACTCTGACCGAATGGAAGACGAGTTATTACGTGGGTTAATGGAGGTCTTACATACTACGAATATGTACGCTACCTACCTACACTCATCGTCGTGCTCGCAGGCTTGTATGCTTGCGGCACTAATGGTGGACGTGGTACTTGCCGTACACGGCATACATATGTTGTACGAGATCCCAACCCTGTACGCCGACGTGGTCGTGAACCTGTAGGCCCCCGTCGCGTGGTCATGGACTCGTTCGCGATCATGGTCGTCTAAATGACCAAGTTTCGTGCAGGCATGCACGCACTCTGACCATATCCTGGTCTGGACGATGCGCGAATCAGTCGCCGATGCCGCGTTGAAAGTAGCAAGTCCACCAGGTAACCCGCGACCATGCTAGAAGTACCGTTAGTACGTCGGTGTCGAGGACCGACACCGACGCGTCTTTGGTTTGATGGCCAAGACGCAGGGAGGAGCTGGCGGCTCCACCCGGCGAGCTCTAGGATGCTAATAGCGACCGCCGCATGACAACCTGAAGCATGGTGCTTCTGTTCTATGGTCAACGAATGACCTGAGAACCGTCAAAATCCAACTCACCAGTACTTGAAGGACAAGCCGCACAAGTGGGGATCGAAGTGTTTGATTACGTGCTGTGCGGAACTGGATACTGTAAAAGGTAAGCTGATATTGTCTGCTTTATGTTGTGAAAATATGCTGACTTGATGCTAATGTGGTTATGGGTCAGGGCGGAGCTTGACGTCGGTAGGGAAAAGGATGTCGCCGGCAGCCAATCGATGGACACCAAACGTGGACCTGCTGCCATTGTGCGGAATGTTGCGTGTGTTTTCCAGGGGCTGCAATATTCTTGGGCAGCGTGTGGTCATTGCTGATCGATTCTACACGTCAATTCCGCTGGCACAGCAGCTCCGTACAATGTGATTCAACCTCGTGGGCACCATCCAGACAAATCGCAAGGGCTGGTGCAAGGAGGTGCAGTATCCTTTCAAGAAGCGACCCGCTGTATGTCCGCGAGGGTCGCTCATAATGGCAATTGCCAAAAGCAACCCAGGACTTGCTGCTATCGGGTGGGTCGACAACCACAGTGTGTACTTTCAGTTGTCCCAAGTGTCTGTGGCGTTGGGTTTTGAGCGCTCGGTCACCAGTCACCAGGTTGCCCTTGCTGAAGGAAAGTGACCAGCGTGCTCTAATTGGCGGATTACATTCCCCGCGCGGCAGTGACCGTGGAAGGTTAGTGACCTAAAGTCCTTATACCCTCCCGGAGGGTAAAAGGAATAATCTTTAATATAATATGCCATAGTCTAGCAAAGATGTTAAATGTACATTTTTCGTGGAATTTGTTGCTAAGCTCTCTGGTAATAATTCAGCTGTAGGGATTTGGTGTAATCTGCGGATTAAAATTGCCTGATGAACCGATATCAGGGCTTTCTATGTGCAAACCATATTTTTAGACAACCCCCAAAACGTGCGGCCGTCCATTCATCAACACAACGAAAACCAGCTCGGCCAGAACAAACAGACCATCATCTACGAGGAAGACCAGGCTACAACAATCTAAGCGATGCGAGTACGTTCATAACAAAACTTAAATGGTGCTACTGTGTAAGTGGGTCGAATACGTTTATTGCACTACTGCTTAGCTAGACTACTGTCACGGGTGATACTTGCTTTTGGAGCGAACATCCCATTCTGTCACATAATGTGCCAGATCTGGACACATGTCATACCCTCGTTTGTCTCGTGCCCCCGCACCATGTTACAAAGCGTAATTAGCCCTTTCTCTCCTCGGACCACTTCACACAGTAGAATGTTCACGTTCCGCCCCTCATTTTGGTCGCGGGCTTGTAGTAGGAGCAAACTTTGCACTGCCCTTGCCATAATCGCTAAACACCGTTGTTCAGGCATGTGTCAGTGGTTGGACGAGCGAGTGATCACCTTGCACCACAATTGGTTGTCGCTCATGCGTACCGAATATTCGGGCGAGGGTCGCGTGGCCGTGAACGATGCCTCGGTCCCTTGGATGAGCTGTCTGTGCAGCGTTACCAGGAATCTGTTGTGCGACATCCGTTTTTACTGTGCTTCTCCTACATGTGCGCGTGGACGATATAGGCATATAAGACAGCCATGTCGACTACACCAAGGAAAAGCCTCTTGTAGTACTTCAGGAATCTGTAACACCGAGCAGAATTAGATAATTTCCAAAATCTGACAAGAACAGCTTTTGAACCCACCTTGTCAGTAGACGATTGAAGTCGCAATTGGTCGTGACGATCAACCCCACCCATGTAGCGTTGATATTTTTGACCAACCCTGGACATGGCAATGTTCTGAGCGTCCCGATTTTCTCGCGCCGTTGCGCACTTGTCGACGAGGAAGACATGTCGTGTAGGAATACGCAGAAAATCTATCCCACCGAACGGTATGAGTCCCATCAACAACACTCGCTTCCTTTACAACGGTCAACGAGCGTTGGATCAATACCTGGAGACCACGAACGATCCCTTACACCGGATTGGCTGTGAACCCTCTGTACACCTAGGATGTATTAGTTCAATCTAAAACCGGCACCACTAGCCACAAGCGAGGGCTAGTATGTAATATTGCGCTTTCGCGCGGTCCCCCACAGTCCCTCAGAAGGAAAGGTACCGGCTGTCAAGCCTAATATGGGTTTGCCGAGGTAAAACCTCGGCGGGTAGTAAAATATATCTGGAACACTCGGTTCCACTATAATATATGGGAGACGACGGTCCTCGTCTCTCCCAACACTCGACCACTCTAATTTCTTGGACTGACCACCAACAAACCCTCGGTTCAGTGTACCTTGAGCTCGTTGACAGGCATCACACGCAGCCGAGCATATCCAGACCCTAAGATCAGCAAATAAGACTTACCGAAGACGGACTTGACGCTTGGTGACTTGTGGGGAAGACTGCTGATTTATTTATGTTGATCTATGGATCTGAGAGCCTCTGTGGTCGATCCTATAGCTAGTCCTATACGTAAATACAAATATCCAGTGTGAACAGATCCCAGTATGTGATCCCGTACCCGACTCTCTGTCCCCGTCACCCCAAAGGGTTTAAAAAGTTCGGTGACGTTACCAGTCGAACAAAATTAGTTTAGAGGACGAATTTGATGATCTTTTCAGAACTGCAGCTCTACAGTAAAATATTTGTAGAGTCACTTGAAAATAAATGCATACTACGTAATATAGTACTCGATTTGTGACGGGGTCACACACCTTGCTTGAGGAAGCGTAGCTTCAAGAGTGTACAAACTCTTAGTGAACGGCAGTTCATGAGCTCCTGGTCTGCGGGAGCTGAGTGGCTAGAATAGCGTAGTTTAAAGACTGAGTGTATTTATAGGTGTACCTTACATTGGCCTGTAATACAATTTCTAAGTAACCTTTAGTTTGTTCTATATGTAAAATGAACCGTTACGTCGGTGACGTGGCCATGGTGTGTTCCACACCATAAGTGACGTGGAGTCGATGTGTATCCATCTTAGAAGAGTGACCCCGTCACTCTTCTGGTAGCCCCGCACATCCTCCCTCACTTAGGCTAAGACTGTACCAGCCAATCGGGAACGAAACGATGTTTCTCAATATTTTCCGCGGTCGAATTCAATCGACAGTTGAGCGCCTCGGTTGGCTGCTCTTTCGGGGTGCTTGGCATTTTCCCAAGTACTCCCTGGCCTCCACATTGGCCCGTGCAGCATGCCCGCAAAGAAGACACGCCATGGTGCGAAAGCGCCTTCCAAGACTAAAACCTCGCGGTCGAAGTCCAACCCGGTCAAGCCTCGCGGTAAGACCTCCGCCCTCGATGAAGCCGTCGAGGCGGCCACATGGGCTGTGGGTTCATCACGGCGAAGTCAATCGCGATCGATGTCGCCCGACAACAAACCGAATCCTCGGTTCGTGTATAGGGACCACAGTCCCAGTGACTCCATCGATGCTGAGCTTAATGCTCTGGTTAGTTACTCTGGCGATGAGGCTGACTTGGACGACAATTCGTCGTCGCCAAAGGGCGAGGAGCGTGGCGAGGACGACGAGTCTAAACCAGTGATGCTACAGCATTGGCGAATACCGCCGCGGACGACGCCGGTGACCGCGACGTCGATGAGGCTTTGCCTCCCAAGAACCTGACTCTGTCAGAGGGTCGCGGCGCGTGTCATTCTGGACGAGCGCGTCGAGACTAAGAAGCGTGCTGCTTCACAGTCACCTCTCTATGAGGTGACCTTAGCAAGAAGGAACCGAGTCTTCTTCCAATTCCGAGGAAGAAGACGGGCAGGTTCATGTGCCTGAGGTTGTCGTCAACGCTCTTGATGAACAGCAGGAGCGCCTTGCGGCTGCTCGTCTGCGAGGCTCCTTGCGTGCCGAGTGTCCGTACTTGAAGGGCTTTTCCCGCCCGATGAGAACACGGGCTCGCCGTTGTTCTTGGAGCAACTCGTGGATGCGCGCGGCCAGATCGGAGGGCGGACCTCCAAGGGCGCTTTAGAACGGACTCTGGTGGAGTTCCACCTGTTATTTCGCAATGACTAAGAGGCTGCAAGGTGTGTGCTGTTGGCACCACACCGAGCCTCGCTTAAGTGGTTCACCAGCTTTCGCAAGAAGATTGAGAACAAGGGTGGGCTTGCGCCCGTCTGGGGTTACCCTGGGTCCAACCCGTGAACACTTCGGGCAGTCAACCTAGAGCCGTTCAACCGGCTCCCATGAGTTCTGTGACGAGGGATAACCCGCCAGTTTACCAAGAGTTGGCGCTTCCCTTCGCGGCACCTCTCGCGAAGAGACCGCTCCACGGGGTAAAGTGGGTCTCCCCATTACGGTCAAGGAGTGCCGGCGGAGGCCTCGCTCGCGTTCGAGTAAGAGGCTCCGGCGCGACAGGAGGCGCCTCGATCCGTGACGGGATCCAGGGACTCGTCTGTGCTAGTTCAGCAGAACGAGATCCGCGATCTTCGCGATCATGTGTACGCCCTTGAGATCGCTTTGAGTCTTGGTGCCCGGGGACAGGCTGCTGCGCAGTCCGGGAAGAGCGGGGCTCTCGAGGCCCTGCAATATTCATTGGCGGGCATGCGCCGTGAAGTGGCCGATATCCACGAGCGGGTAAATCGTCGGATGACCGAGCTTGATCGTGACAATCTCCGCGGGGAGGTTGCCGAGCTCCCACGTGAGTTGAACTTGCGTCTCCCTCGGGAGACTCATGCTCGGGATCTGGCTCAGCCCCAGCCCCAGCCTCAGGCGTATGCGTACGCGCAGCCTTCCAATACGGTCCGTACGCGTATGGTCCTTCGTTTGGTGGGAGCCCGTCGTACCCGCAGCCACTGTACGACCAGGCTGCTTTTCAGCGGTCGTATTCCTCGTTGGCCCCGCCAACTGAGACCCCGTCTCGTTTCGTGGAGGTGACGTCGCCCTTGCGGGGACCACCGCCTCTTCCGCGTGAGGGCCGCCGCATTGATGGTCGCGATATCTCTTCAGACGACCCGCGTAGAACGTCAGGTGCGTCGTCATCGACATAAGCAAGTCGATCGTGCAGGCCGCACCATGCTTGTCCAGGATCGTGAAAGGCCCAATGAAGCGCTTCAGCTTGTTGCTATCAACGGAGCTTACCAGATTTAGCGGTAAGTTCCTAGTGTCAAGTAGGACTAATTCACCCACGTTAAACACGTTAATGTTTCCTATTCCATGTTTGTCAGAGTACTCCTTTTGTTTATCTTGGGCGGTAGCCACATCATCCCTAGCCCGGCTTATGATATTAAGCCTATCATCGACAAATTTCTTCAATTGCTTTCGCAATGAGACCGGTGACACGTCCGACACTTGGGAAGAAAGAGCTTTTCGAGCCTCTCCTCCACTTACGATGGAAGCCGCAGAGCATCCCCGCAGTGTCACAGGCACTTGGGGCTGCCGCAGCCCGTTCAGGTAGAAGGGGTGAACCCGGTCGATGCGTGAACCACGTTGCTGAGCACAAACTCAACCATAGGCAGGCGGTCCGACCAAGTGCCTGGAGAGTCTGCACAGAAACTCCGAAGCGTGTCTTCTAGGACGCGGTTAACCCGCTCCGTTTGGCCATCCTTCTGGGAATGGTCCGCGGTTGACATTAGAAGTCTGGTTCCGAGTAATTGGAACAGGGTCTTCCAAAACCCGGCTGTGAAGCGCGGGTCTCGATCAGAGACAATGGTCTCCGGCAAGCCGTGGTCACCATCGAAGAACAGCTTTCGGTCTGTTCCCTGTCACCGTATTGGGGACAGGAGCGAGATGTACCATCTTACTCATGCGGCAGACAAACACCAGGATGCCGGTGTTGCCTTGGGCGTCAGCCGGTAGTTCGAAGACAAAGTCAAGGCTCATTGACTTCCGGCAGTCCGCCGGGACAGGCAGACTCTGAAGAGGAGCCAAAGAGTGGCCCGCGGGCTTCACACACTGACATGTTTCGCATGTCTTGACGTACCCACTTGTACATGTGGGCACACCATAAGTCCGTCGACACGGAGAGGAACGTCTTCCCACGGCCAAGGTGGCCTCCTGATGGCGTGTCGTGCGCCTCAAGAAGTATGTCGTACTTCAGGTCCTCGTCGTTCCCAACGACTACCCTAGGAGGGGCGGCTGGGTCTACGCGGATATAGAGAAGCCCGTCTGACCACTCATAGCGGTGTAGGCGCGAACGCTGCATCAGCGAGAGCCATGTTAGCTGGGCCTCCTTGCCTGCAGAGAGGTAGCGGAAGATAGGGGTAAGGGTTTCATCGTCCCGATACGCCATGCACATCCGATCATAAAGATCACTCGTGGCTCGCGTAATGTGAACCAGTTCGTAGTCTGGACGACGTGACAGCGCGTCGGTAAGCACGTTGAGCTTGTCTGGCTTGTATTCAACGCGGAAGTTGCATTCCACGAAGAACGACAGCCACCTGGCCGTTCGCTGCGAAATGTGCGGCGAATTAGTCGCCGTCCGCAAGGACGCGTGATCGGTGTAGATCACAAAGGGTGTTGACCCCAGAAGATGCACCCGGAACTTCACCAGAGCGTACTTCATTGCGAGGATCTCCTTGTCGTGACCAGGATGCTTCCTCTCGGCTGCCTTAAGCTGCCTGGACTGGAACGAGATAACCCGCTCGTGTCTGTCCTCGTGCGCGCAAACGATTGCATAGTCGGTGGCGCCGCAGATGACGCTGAACGGCTTCGTCTCGTCTGGCAGAGCCAGGACCGGCGCGCACTGGAGGCTCGCCTTGATGCTGTCAAAAGCGTCCTGGTGATGGCGTTCCCAGCGCCACTCGATGTCCTTCCTTAATAGGTCGGACAAGGATTTTGCCAATCCGGCTTAGCCCGCACTGTACTTGTGCAAGTAGTTGGCTAAACCCATCCACCTACGCCGATCCTTTTGGAATCTTGGCATCGGCCAGGCTGAGATGGAATGTGTTTTGTAAAATTTGTTTTAGCGAATCAAACAGGAGGAATGGAGAGCTTCAAACAAACATAAAGAGCGTTAAAAATACCCTCAAACAGCCCTCAATTCATCGAAATGAAGGCGACTCGCCCTGAAAAAGGGCCACTTTTTAGGTGACACGAAAAGGCCATCGAGTGGTTGACGCAGGAGATGACAGGGGCAAACGGCAATAGCCAATATGTGCCGCCACTTCCAACGAGCGATACACACAATGTGTTTGCCGTGATTGGAGAACCCTGTAGTCGGTGTTGATTCCTCTCTGCTGGCAATCTTCTAGATGACTAATACATCAAGCACAATACACTCCATTGCCAAATCCAGCCTGAAGTAAATATACACTGTAACGGACATTCTTTTGGTAGGGAAAGTCATCCCACCCGCGGTCGCCCAACTAGTGAAAATCTCTAAAAAAATCAGAGATAGATACATTTTGAACCCTTTCGCGATACAAGGGCGCATTTTTTGCCCTTTAAGCCCTTTCCCAAAACACGGTTCCCCTTAAAAGGTGCAAAACGCGCCCTTTAAGCATAATTTCAACTTAGTATTCACCCTACTCTGTAACATATTGTAAACAGTACTAAAAAATAATAGGGAAATCATTGTAGCATACTGAACACGCATCGCAAAATTTTAAATCGCACCTGGTTGTGGAGGTTTCGTAAAAATACATCTTCTCAAATGATTGGCTCCATGATAGGTGGTATACGTAATTACGCCTCGTAAATGAGTGGCGCACGTGCAATTTTGCTGCGCCATTTTGCCCTGTGAGCTCAGTGCTCGATTGACCACTCCGCGCGGTGAATTGAGGGGGATGTACCGAGCATCGGTCCACTTAGAGCGTTGTCGCGGCCACGAAGAACTGTGAATCACCGTTAATTCCCCGTCGAGCACTCCAGACGAGTACCCCTGCTAGGTTGCTGTCTAACCCCCACCGATGTAGCTCAATGGAAGAGCTCCCGAAAGGGAAGAAGGTGGTTCGATTCCGCCCATCGGTAAATTTTCTATGCTCGAATGACCGCTGCAGACCTGACATCAACGAAAGCACCGACTACAAGGACGCTGTGTTGCGTTACGGAAGCAGCTTGAGTGTGCCTTGGTGATGAATAGGTACAGGGTCTACAACTCTATCGATGGCGAGACGCTGGCGATGGGCGTTGATGGGGTCGTTGAGGCTTCCCTAGTTGACTCAAGCCTCGAGGCTACGGTTGACCTCGATTAACCTTTCAATCAAGGCAGTCTGCTGTTCGAACGCAACTTTGGCCTTCACGTTTCCTTCCATCAGGTCTTCTGCGGTGGTGTTGGCTTAAGCTTTAGACCTCGTGAGTTGCTGTTACCAAGCAAGCAGGCTCGTCGTCGTCAAACCAAAGGCTTCAACGCATCGCTGGATCATCTTCATTGCCGGCGCCTGCGCGTTGGTCTTCATCAACGACGGGTAGTGGAGGAAGATAGTTGCTGTCAGCACATCTCTCACAGC
Organism: Phytophthora hibernalis; assembly: GCA_012656075.1. Taxonomy (NCBI): domain Eukaryota; phylum Oomycota; class Peronosporomycetes; order Peronosporales; family Peronosporaceae; genus Phytophthora; species Phytophthora hibernalis. The sequence continues at coordinate 150,494 of JAAKBF010000168.1, read as the reverse complement.
AGCGCAGACATTGAAGGCCTTGTTACCCAGAGCATGGCTCGAATTGAAGAGCTTGCGGATAACCTCTCTAATATCCTATTGTGTAGTCGAGTCGAAGCCTTCCAGTGACGGAAGAACACAGGCTTGCTTTGGCGCCATCCCGCTCAGCACATTGGCTACTTGATGGTCTTCTTTCGGAGTATTGAAGACGTACGCGAAGGCTTTGTTGGTCGTGGTCAAATTCCAGGCTCCGCGATCGAACATCCACTGCGCCGTCAGCTCTGAGCTCGCGTTCGCATGCTGCGCGCCGCCACGTCGAAACGAATGAGAGGTCAGCGGCTCTTCGACTCCAGCTGGGCCAATAACACGATCGAGCAAACGGTTGACAAGAGCGTGGACTCCGACTGTCGGTGTCGTGTGGACGGTCGTGCTTCTCTTCGACGTCTGAGAAGAATCTAGGGTGTCGCTGTCTTCAAGAAGGTCCAGCAATGGGATCGAGTCGGTCAGCTCAACAGGGACGTCCTTCGACTGCACCGGCAAGTGATTGAGCAGCGCTGCGCACGGCGACTCCAGCATGATCAAGGCCAGAGCGAGCGCCAGCAGCGGGCAAGTCATGAAGTCTTCGTCTGGAAAGAGCGACAGTGTCTTCTCGTCTGACGTCTTAAAGAACACGCCACCAGCACCAATGGTGAGCTGCTGCTTCCGGACGAAGGTCAGGTCTGAAGTGCGCCCGAAGAGATACCACAATAGGCAAAGCAGTGCTGAATCTTGATAGTCTGACGCCCAGCAGGCCGTTGAATACAGATAACTTGTCATCTTCTTGAGATCATCCTTCGTGCATGCAACCGTTTTCTTGACAAACTCACCACTCTCGTGTTTGATGCAGTGCTGATCAAGGGTACGCCCCAAGCTGAGCAGCTGGCGGGCCACAGCTCCAGGTACTCGTCGAGGAGCCAGCAATTCGCTTGGCGGAAATATTGAGCGACGGAGTGGCGCGACAAGTGTAGCCCCTTTGCTCCTGTATGGAATGCTAGGTACACACCGAACTTGTCCATCAGCGTCACTAGGATGCCATCCGCGCGGCTTGGGTTGACAACGATCAACGCCTTGACTTGCTCCATGCTCGTGCCCTCGGCGGAGAGGAAGCGATTGAGCGCCTTTATGGCCGTAGCGCGCTTGGTGTTGGCGAGCTTCAAATCGTTCAGGCTCATTACTCTTGGTCGGAGAGGCGGCAAACATGCGAGTGATACGTGGCGCACCTCTCGCTTGTAGCACGATACACATATCTGGGCGTCAGCTCCGACCAGATATGTCGGAATCGCTCAGTTTCCGACTGCAACGTAAAATCGTATTTTTATTGGATAAAATAAAATCGTTGACGTGATTCGATTCGCCAAAAACCATAGAGGTGTTTTTGATTGGCCAAAAACGAATTAAAGACCAATCTCATTAGCTAATATGTACTTTACAAAGATGAAGAAGACATTGTTATATATACATTCATTCATACATGTAGCATAACACAAAAATATGCGTTTGGAAGGGCGGCGCCTGCGCACGTCTCAAATAAACGATTTGACAATTACATTTTGTATTATTATAATATACCGTGAAAAATAATACATGTACCTAATTGTTACTTCGAAGTACCTAAATCTGCGGCGTCCATTTTCAAAACCGCGCACTAAAGTGGCAAGTTAAGTTATCGGCATCGCAGAGGTAACGTTATTGCAGAAGGATATCTGTATCGGATAGACCGGGGACAAATCCAGCTTACGATACTTGGCGAGGCGTCAGCACGAGGAGCGACGAAGACTCGATGGCGTTTGAAAAGCGTCATCGAGCAGCAGGTCCCCACTTCCAACAGCTAGTGCAGAAGCTGCACGACGACAACAACACACTGTAGCGCGCAGGAGGAGCTGCACTTACTCCAGGTGAAGCTCTACAAGATTCACGCGTTCATCGAGTAGCAGCGACTGCCGCTCTTCAGCCAGTAAAGCAAATTGAATAGGCTTCCATTGAGAATAATAATAAAGGAGCTCTGCCTGTGGCCATCGACCTCAGGCGAACGCGAAACTAGCAAAAACATAGGACAAGGCTTACTTCTTGGCGGACTTGGTCGTCTTCTTGGCCGCAGACTTCTTCACCACTTTCTTCTTGGTCGTCTTGGTAGCCTTCTTAGCCGAGACCTTTTTAGTAGACACCTTCTTAGCAGGCTTAGCGGCCTTCTTAGCAGCAGGCTTTTTGACCGTCTTCTTGGCCACGGGCTTCTTAGCAGCCTTCTTCACGGGCGTCTTCTTGGCCGCCGTCTTCTTAGCAGCAGCCTTCTTGGCCGTCTTGGTGGCCTTCTTGGCAGGCTTCTTGGCTGGGGCAGCCACCGGCTTGGGGAGGCCTTCTTCTCGTCGGCAGCCAGCTTGAACGAGCCCTTGACGGGCACCAGCTTGCCCGACTCGACGCCACGCTTCAGCGCAATGTTCAGACGCGACTTGGAGTAGCCAGCGCCCTTCTTGGCGGCCACGAACTTGTCGATGGCATGGCGAGACGAGCCCGAGCGCTCCTTGAGCGTGAGCACGGCCTCCTTGATGAGGTCGTAGTAGCCGGGGCCGGCGTTGGTCTTCTTGGCGGACGGAGCAGACGGCATCGTAGAGCTTGAAGGTGTTTTTGGCTTGGGGACTTGCGGGAAATTCCGTTGTAAGCTTCGGTTGGAGCCAAAAATCTCGCTTTTCCTGGTCGTCGAGACGTGAGATTGAAGTGCGACTCACTTGGCGTTTGTATGGGTCAGCTCAACTCGCGCGCAAATTCAAACGACTTTTCGTAAATCTCCGCCAATCAGCGCGCACCGACCGAAGACAGAAAGAAAATCTCACTCGGTACAGAGACAAGACCGGCTTCCTCCAGTGAATACACTGGATGTATGGGACCGGGATGGAGGAACGACAAAGGGAGGGGGTCACGGAGGAACTCCCCGAGTTAGTCTGTGGAATGCCACGCGCCGCGCGAATACTCGGCGGCGAGAGGGCGGTTGGTCGCTGCTCTGGCGTGAGGATCTTGCTCTGTGTGTGCTGGACTCGAGGGTTATACTCGCGTCGGGTTTGCTGGCTTTGTTCCCGCATATGGCCCGGCGATCCAGAGCATATTTTCCAACTTCCATTACGGGCGTTTTGACCCGCCCATGTCCCCGTCCCATAGAGACCCATTGAGTTTCCAGGGAAGCTAATGGGGAGCTCGCCCTTGCGGCCGCTATGATAGTTTTTAGCAAACAAAAACTTGCACAGGGTTCCACGAGATGCCATGAATCTACTCTATGCAATTTGTATCGGCCACTTCGGACTGACGCGCGCTCCAGCGCCGGCTAAACAAACCCTTCCTCCATTTCCATTTTCGTTGTAGCGAACACCTTCGTTCAGGCCAAGAAAGGGCCAATCAGAACACGATCGTTCGGTGATTTGACACCCCGATACAACGATACACTACAGAACGAAGATGTATGACAATTTGCAGCGCCCAACTCGCGCTCCACTTCGCGCACGAGCACCATGAACGCAATGAGGAAACCCTTCGTCGGTCTTCCCCATTTTCACACAATAATACCTTGACTGAACGGTTTCGGTGAATTTGCTTCTGCTAACATGTAAGTGTTATAATACATCTAACACATCCAGCACAGCATTGCTAGAGAGGCTTCCTTTCTGGAGACATTCAAGTCTCGACCAAGTGTCGATGCCCAGGCACACGACTTCACTTGCGCATTGCAGCCAGACTTTGGCCCACACGAGCTTTCTTGAAACAGAAACAGGGCCAAGTTTTAAACAGTGCCCATTTCTTTGCGATGTTTACTGCTGAGAGGTATTTCATTTGAGAGGGCAGTCGGGCCTGCAATCTGCTTACATACCTACCTCTGCACACCTTACAATAACTGTTCAGAGGCATTCCGGCGAGATCCTGTTTAAAACCGCGGGTAATAGACGCGTGTTGGGCTCCGCCACGCATGGATGGCAGGTCACAACCGAAAATCCGCCTCCTCAGTGCGACCATGCTCGCCCAATTCCTCCAGCAGTCCACGCGCGGCTTCGCCACCAAGGCTGCCGCCGGCCAGTGGCTGGCCAACGTCCCCATGGGCCCGGCTGACCCCATCCTGGGGCTCACCGAGCGCTTCAACAAGGTGCTAGCAAAGGATCTCTCCTAAAAGCCACACCATTCACTCACCCGATTAATTACTGCAGGACACGGACGCGCGCAAGATCTCGCTGGGCGTGGGCGCCTACCGCGACGACAACGGCAAGCCGTACGTGCTGCCGTCCGTGCTGGAGGCCGAGAAGCGCATCATGGCCGCCGGCCGCAACAAGGAGTACGCGGGCATCGCCGGCATGAAGGACTTCGTGGACCTGTCGCTGCAGTTCGCCTACGGAGAAGACTGTGAGGCTCTGAAGGAGGGCCGCGTCACGGGCGTGCAGACCATCTCGGGCACGGGCGGCGTGCGTCTCGCCGGCGAGTTCTTCACCAAGTTCCTGGGCGAGAACACCCCCATCTACATGCCCAACCCGACGTGGGGCAACCACATCCCCATCATGAAGAACGCCGGCATGGAGGTGCGTCGCTACGCGTACTACGAGCCGGCCTCGCGCGGTCTGGACTTCTCCGGTCTGCTCAACGACCTGGAGGGCGCCCCGACGGCTCCGTCTTCCTGCTGCACGCCTGCGCGCACAACCCCACAGGCGTGGACCCCACGATCGAGCAGTGGCAGAAGATCTCCGACGTCATGAAGGCCAAGAAGCACGTCCCGTTCTTCGACTGCGCCTACCAGGGCTTCGCCTCGGGCGACGCCACGCGCGACGCCGCCGCCATCCGCCACTTCGTCAAGGAGGGCCACAACATCATCCTGTCGCAGTCGTACGCCAAGAACTTCGGTCTGTACGGCGAGCGTGTGGGCGCCCTGAGCGTCGTCACTGCCAGCAAGGAGGAGGCCGACCGCGTGCAGTCGCAGCTCAAGATCATCATCCGCCCCATGTACTCGAACCCGCCCATTCACGGCTCGCTCATCGTGTCCACCATTCTGTCGGACGCGCAGCTCAAGAAGCAGTGGTACAGCGAGTGCAAGGGCATGGCTGACCGCATTATCGCCATGCGTACGGCCCTGCGCACGGCCATCGAGACGATCGAGAAGGCCAGCGGCGCCAAGTCGGACTGGCGCCACATCACGGACCAGATCGGCATGTTCTGCTACACCGGCCTGACGGAGGCCCAGGTGACGCGCATGATCGAGACGCACCACATTTATTTGACCAAGGACGGTCGCGTGAGCATGGCTGGCGTGACGTCCAAAAACGTCGAGTACCTCGCGCAGTCGATCGCCGAGGTCGTGCAGAACGCTTAAGCGCGTTTGTGTGCTAAGCAAATGGGCGATCAACGAGTCCTTCATCCGTAGCGGATGTAGTTGCTGAAACATTGTTGCAGTGACAAGGAGCTGTAAAAACCACAGACCAAAGCAATACACAGGCTGAACGTTTGAAACCTTTCTTCATTTGCCGCATCGATTGCTTTGATCACCTTTCCTCGAGATAGCGTCATAGTGACTAATTGCACTTGAAGGAACTTGAATGGAAATGCTAGACGAACAGTACGGAACTCTTACAACTCGCAATCCTCCGTGCTTGAAGCCGATTCAGAGGTAACCGACGATGCAGAGTCGTTCTCCTGACTTGGAGGGTCTCTGTTTTCCTAACAAAGCGTCCTTTGATGCGAGGACAGGAATTCGCGAGGCGCTTGCGGCAGTCATATTTGATGCGCTTGTGGTACACGCGAAGTTTTCGCTTCTCGTGGAAGCGCCTCAGTCTCTCGCGCCGTTCGGCAGGAGAGTAGATGCCAATCTTACGCTTGGGCGCTGAGTCCTGGAGCTGAGGCAGCTTTTTCAGCTGTTGCTGAAATGGTTCGCTGACTGCTTGGTGCTGCACAGAGCGAAGCATCGGAGACGCACTGAAGCCCGAAGGTGTTGGTGGGTTCATCGTGTTTAACAGCCTTGGCGCCATGCCGTGGAATCCCTCTGTGTACGTAGTACCATCGCGGCTCGAAACTCGGTACAGTCCAGGCGGATTGATCGGCGCTCTTGGTACGTTTTAGAGGTCGGGCGGTATGATCGTCAATGTCAGCTCCGAGAGAGGCATGGCGTTTTGCATGCTGGCGAGGCACCACCGCGGGGTGATCGGGCGAGCCATAGCGGGTGACATCACCTTGTTTTTTTGTTTCGTGGCGACCTCTTCACAGCTAGCTTACGACCTCTGAGTGCTCTCATGTTGGCAACGGATGAAGAGCTCGAAAAAAGCCTGAGATCGTTGTCGGTGACAAGAATCTTCTTGTCAACCATGGTTGGCGAAACAACACTGGGTTCTTGCTTCACCATTGTACGATGTAAGCTCTCAGTGAAATCTTCATCAGAGCATGTCGTAGCGTTGACGCGAAGTTTTGCAGGCAGTGCCAACTTGCTACGAGCAGTTGTCGAAAGTGGCGTCTTCGACGCGACAGGTACCCGTTCCGAGAATACATCATCGACCAGGTACACTGAAAGCTCGCTCGTGGTAGGTTCAGTGAGCTCCATATCCTGCCAATACGTCCCAGCACGGAACGTCAATGGCTTCGTGGTGTCTTCCAGCTCTGAGGCGAACGGAATCTCCGACTCGTGGAGACTGGAGCAAAACCTCCTGGCCGAGTCCTGGAAGTATGGGCGGGCAGACATTGGACCTGGTAGCAAGAAGTCCACGTCGTGCAACTCCCATGGTTGCGGTGACCCTGGAGGTGCTCTGGAGCTCATGAAAAATGGAGACGCGTTGGCTCTGTTGCAGGGTTGCTCATCGAGCTTAATGTAGGCCGACTCCATTGCAGCAACGGGTCAGCGAACAATGTGCGGCTGGGGTTGCTTGATTTGATTGCCTTGCGCGGGACTCGTCGAGCTGGAAAATGATCCCAACGAAGCGGACCCCAATGCTATGGCACCAAAGCGACGCCTGGCGCGCTTATTCGAAAAATCAAGGGCTCACAATCGCCTACAAGCAGTCGCTCGGTTCCAGATCGCGTGAGCGACCATCGCCTATTGCGAACCAATCGATCGACGGGTTTGATCCAGCAGATACACGCGCATCCAGCGTTGAAGCTGTCGTGATTTGCATGAAACGTCGTCCAGATCTCGTTGCGGCGCCTGCCGCAACCGGGAAACAATCTGGTACTATTGGATAGCAGGTATGCCGAGCTAGAGTATTTGCAATGCGCACTCTACGCTGCTGCAAAGCCGTCGAGCTTGACGAGCATTGGCGACTAGGAAAATTGACTCGCTTGATCCAGATCGGATCCTGGTTGAAGCTGCCAACCAATCGGATCGCGCGATCTTCTGGTTGAAGCTGTCAGCCAATCGGATCGCGATCTTCAAACTTTGAGTTGTAGGAATTGGAGATTGTCAAGTGCGTCCTCGTCCGTGAAGGATATTTGCAGCGATTAGGGGGTCAGAATTGGCTTTTTTGGCAACATAATCTTGCCGAGATGGTACATGTAACCATATTTTTATGGTCGGCGGACATTTCCATCTCGGAAATGGATCACCTCCACATAAACCATTTTTGAGATGGTAAGCTATTTTCGGGTGGCGGTCCATCCGACGAGGCCATTTGCTTGTCAGTCGCAATTTTTTGTCGGAGGGCGCACTCCAACTACAACGGAAAGATTTCCGCCGTACCTTCGCCTCCCTGCCTTCTGCCCCGCTCACCTGCCCTCCTCACAGGTGCGCTCCTGCAGCCCACAGCCCACCCAGCTTACAGCAGCGCGACCTACGCCACGCACTCGACTCACAACACACAGGTGCGTCTTAAATATTCACTGAGCCGTAGGCATTTGCTCACGCAGCGCGTATCCGTCTGGTCTGTGTAGACGCAATGAGCGCTCAACACCCTCGTACAAATGTGATTCCATGTGATTACCATTGTAAAAACGGTACTTAGGATCAGCCTTGTAGTCGGGCGACAAGTGTTTCTCAAGGGTTTCAATCGAAACATTGTACTGCTTAGATACTAATCTCTGGTTGATTGGACGCGAAACGTTGCTAACATAAACCATCTTGCCCGTTCTACCACGCACCTTAACACGGTAGCTACTACCCCATTTGATAGGTTGGATATTTAATCTCTTTAATCCTTCGAGTTCGTATGCAAACATGTTGCCTATATATGCTTGGCTATATTATTCTCCGTAGATATGACTTTATAATTATTTGACCTTGTATCAGGATCGACTTTATATCTTAGTAATTTACAAAATATTCTGAAATTAATTAATTCAAATATTTGGCTTATACCTTTTGGAGGTTTTAAGCCATTGTCTTTGACTATATTGGGATTGACTTCTCATTTGAGAAAAAAATTAATTAATTAAGTTCGGTTTCGTTGTTAGGTTCGCTTTCAGATTCGCTAAGTTCGGTTTTGGCTTACGCTTGCGAGCACGGATCTGCTCTCTATTCATATCGTCGTAGCTCTTTTGATACGACAAACGAGCTTCGCGTGTGCGCTGGTAGTAGCGCTTCTGTGCTGCCTTAATGCGCTCTTTGTTAGCGAGGTATTGTTCAGGTGAGTACGCCATCTTTGTATATTACTAACTTTATATTTATTAGGATGAAAAAAAAACTACTAATGCATCAAGCCGAAGCCAGAATCAGCTGAAATAACTTAACGTGGGAATAGATCGAGTGACCTGCCGAGCCACAGAACGCGCCATCTCAATGTCGGGACCTAACATACTGGCGATGTCATAGTATCGCTCGATGCACTCACGAATCCCGCTGCCACTAGCCTCTGCGATAGAGGGCAAGACCCGAGATAGCTTCTGTCGCTTCACAGGTTCTTGGAAGCACGGAAGGCTGATCTCTGCGCCAGCACTCGGTGACTGATTAAGTAGAGTCCTAATCACCGCGAACGCCTCGCTGGGATCACGTAGAGTCACTGATCGAATTGTTGATCGTATCGGAGACCCAGAAAACTGCCAATGATCAGTCAAGTCGGTCAAGAGCGCCATCACGGGTTCATCGACGAGAACATCCAGGGCTATCAATTCTGACAAAGCCTGAGAGATGGCGCGTTCTTTCACCTTTCTCTTCACTTCGATAAGCAATCTCACGCCAGGCAGCATCCCCAAGTCGAGCGGGTTCTCCAAGACGAGATCACTCAGTATGATCATGTCCGTGCGTCCAACAAGTTCGATGTTATGACCAGGGATTTCAGCCTTGAGGATATCTTTCCCTTTTTCCACACCGTACACGCAAAGCCTGTTCCTCGTGAGCACATCACCGATGTTGATTTCCACATACGCGCGATATCGTTCACGTTGCTGTTCCTCGGTGAGCGCGATATTCTGCCCACGTTCATCGCTAATGCTTTCCCGCCTGAACGGTGCAGCATGCGCCAGGTCCCCAGTAGCGAATCGAACCGCGCGGGTAGCTTGCAACCGAACATTCAATTCAGTCAGAAGCGTCGAACTCGCGCTTGAGTGGCGATATACCTTGCGTTTGCCCAGCACAGTCTGCTCGTACATCTTGTCAACCTTTTCGACGAGTTGATCCATCTTGGATGCCTCACTCACTGAACCTCCAGCCCCCTCCGGAACCACCACCAGCACGTGAACTTGGCCTTCACCCGGTTGAAAATTATCGCCAAAGTGCTTGGGGTTCTTGATCCACAGTGTGGGATCCATCTGCACGCAGCCTTGCGGGTGTCCACGTTCATCGAGCGCCACAGCTGCCGCGCCAGCCCCATCGAGCCACGCGCCGCGGCCTTCGTCTTTCTTCGCCAGAAAGAGCTGCAGGTCCTTGACGTCACACTTGACAGTCACCGGGTTCTCGTCCATAATCGCCTTATTCAACACAGAAACCTTCTCGCCATCGTCGATCTTCACGTCGAACGTGCCTGTCTGACCTACGATCGCAAACTCCAGTGAAATTTCAACTATCTTTCCTCGAGCCGGCAGATTCTGGAATGAGGAAGAAGGGAGGAGAATTTCTGGCGTACTTAAGCGGACATGAAGGTGTGTGACATAGATTTTCAACCAATGATGAGACGCCACGTCGTGCTGGTCCGAACTAATCCTTGAGGTAAGAATCTGTTCTATTGCTTTTATCAATATAGTTTGAACGTTGGCGGCCGAAACGCCCTAATATCGAAAAGACGTGGCTCTCGCTATAAGGTGGTCGAGAGGTTGCGTCGTCAAAATAGCAACTGTTAGATCTCAGTAGTTGAGCGGTTCTAAAACTACCAGTTACAATCGAGCATGCCGTTGTCTCTAAGCCAGGCACAGCATTCGAGATCATCAAGTCGCTACTTTCCCAATCGTCAGCCACCGATGTCACTGAGATCAGTCTTCCGTGCTTCCAAGGGCCTGTAAAGCGTCGTAAGCTCGATGCACTTCTGGCGTTTATCCGCACTAACAATCGTTCGATTCTTCAGGGATACTATGATTCCGCGCGTGTGTATGGCCCCAATATTGAATTGGCCCGTGCGGCAGGTATCCAGATCGTCAAAAACATGCCTCCCTCCCGTAAGTTTGCGTGATGAAGCTCCTGAAATGGATACACGATGTGATGTGACCCCATTTAGGCATTTACTGTTGGCTAGCAGCTCGTTGGCTAAACAAAGTTGCGTTCTTCGGTTTAATTTGAAGGACACTTCACATTCATTCCGATCGATATCCAATGAGCGTTTCTTCATTGCAATTTCTGCCATCTTTTTTCGTGAGCATCAGGTTGCATAACGCATAACACACAAACAGAAAGATGATCATATCCTCCGCAAGGTCATCTTTACCAGTCTTACTCTAAAATGACGAACGGCGATCCACTGAGCATTTATTAAAACAAAGTAGTCAGCTAACCAAAGACAAAAACGGGTCTCGTGTTCCTCTTCAAGTACGGCCTGATACACTACCTCGGTTGCTGGGAAACGACATCTCGCTTTCTGCAGGACACATGGCCAGTTTGGACCGTGTGCACAATTGTATACCAAATGCGCGGGCCTCGTGGGTGCCCATGACAACGACCACAAGACCACAGACGCGGAATGCATTGCGTTGAAAAACTTCTCTTCCACAATTATTGATCACCATTTCAGAAGGGCAGTTGTTTCCCTCTTTCTTCATCTTGTTTACTGTAGATTGAACGCTTCTGAGCTTGCATTTCTCCACATGATGCATTGTCCATTTCTCGAAACGAATCATTTTCCGCGCTTGTTGGTGCTCTTCCGATCTGGAGAAGTCAAGTACGAAGTACATGTAGTGCGCGAATAAACCCAAAGGTCCACAACTCTCCCCGATGATAGACCCCGGACTTGGTGTTCAACACATCCAGCACCACGAAATCATCGTAGTCTTCCGCATCAAAGGGGCGGCAGCCACGCTTACAATGTCAGCTATGAGCTGCCGGCGCGCGGTGACGCGCGGCATAACGGATTGAAGGTAGGGGAGCTGACGAAAAGTTGAGGGTAGACTAACAAATAATAATGGTAACGCATTTTATATCTGACCGCTACCATATTTTGCCAGTACTCCTACCATTTCTTCGTCCGAAAGTCCACCATAATTTTTGTACCATTTGCCAATTGTGACCCCCTATTAGGACGCGCAAACACTGCAGGGCACATTGTTGGAGCTCACCTGGCAGAAATGGTAGATGTTCTCGATTTACTACGTTTAGCGACACTGGAGACGGTGGAAGCGATTGTTGCCTAACGAGCGTATATACTAGTACTTAAGTACATCGTAAAGCAAACATGAGGCTTGTCCTGCGTGGCGGTGAGGGATAAAGTCTTGCGCAGCTGAAAGAAATATGACCAGGCAGCTGTGAGCCAAATAATGCCACCACCTGTACTGAACACGATGCACACATCATGAAACTGTAGAGAATACCCTTGTTCGCGGAAGTGTGCAGGCTCTGAATCGATATCCATGGGCTCGTTGGAGTTCGTGCTCTCATATCGGCGTGCACACCACCTCGTTAGTTTTACTGTAGGTACTGCTCATCATTGTAAGCTTTTCCTTCCTGTAGATGCAGAATGAGCTTTCCTGACACTATATCCAGTATGGGCCATACTGTATGGCACAGCCGCGGGAGGTGTTGCCACTCTGCTAATAGCAGTGCTATTGTCTATGTAGTCTGCATGTAGCCATTGATTTGCATGTACGTGCTCTGTATGTAGGCAACAACATTATGGACGTCATCGGTTTGTCAAACTTGGGGTAAAATCAACAAAGCTGTACAAGCCTGCACGTCCCTTGGACATCGACGTGGATCTCTCATCCATGACATGGCCGAGCACATTTCACTCACTTCCCACGGGCCATTTGCTTTTCTTCCGAGGCTTGACTCGAGCCTTCTGCTTCCGCGCATATGCAACCCAGACGATGATCTTCGGGTGCTGCGTGATCTTCTCGAGCGTATTGTACTCGCGCGCCAGTGTCTTATTGTCCTCAACTGAGTGGACCTTGCTGTGGCACTGGCGGCAGATCATGATGCAGGTGTTGAGGAACTCTTTCGTATAGCCCTTGCGCAAATACCTGGCATGGGTCACACGCGGGATGACGTGGTGAGCTGTAAGGTTCATGGGACGCTCACACATTTCACACAGACCCGCCATTTCCTCAGCGTCTTCACGACCAGCCACGTCTTCGTCCAGCACCACTTCGTCCTCTTTCACGACCTGCTTCTTGCCGAACTCGATAAACTCCACCTCCACTTCAATGGGCCAGTCACCGCTGTCTACACCTTTCTCGTCCTCACTATCGCTATCTTCACCCACTCCAATGTGGTTAGTAATCCGTGCTGGATGCCAGGCATCGTCTTCCTCTAGAACCACTAGACAGCTCTTCCCAATAGCGAACTGTGTCTCCAGTCGCTCTCTGCGGATGCGTCTCCTCTTACTGGCATGGCTCTCTTGGTCCTCTTCACTGTCATCATCACTTCCCAGCAACACATCAGCAAGCTGATCTGCAACAACCGACAGCTTTGCTGCATCGAGGAGATCCGTCTCCTCCAGCACTTCCACGAAGGCAGTGACAAGCGTGGAACGGTCCTGAGTCGCGCTTTCTTCCTCCGCCGTTGCAATCAAGAGCTCCGCTGTATACTCCAGCTCTTCCACTGTAGCGCCGCCTCTTGCAAATGTATATAACACCGACACAAGTCGCTTGGACGTGTCTTCGATTGCACTGGTCATGGCGTGCGTCTGGCGGTTGCAATTGGCAAGTGAGACCAATGGGCAAAATAAGCAGTTGCCTTTTAGTGAGTGATGGTCGTTGAATATGGGTTCATTGGTGTTTAAAACACAACTTGTGTCCGTACACGGAATAGAGTTTTCGAGACCAAAATCGTAACGGCTTTCGCGTCTCCAACCAGTGATTCTTCATGACGACGCAGCCCCCACGCGTGTTCGGCGTCGACTTCGTACGGCACCTTCTTGTGCATCGTCTTGCAATGCTAGCGATGTAACTCTCACTGTCTAACGCCCCGGTTTCGCTGACAAAATTAATGATTTACTCTCTTCACTAAATCAGGGCGCGCAACGATGCGTAGTGGCCGAAAGCAACGGCGACGTGGTGCTCAACGAGCTGGGGGAATGACCACTGCCACTCTGGTGTCCTTTAAGGGCGAGGAGCGCCTCGTGGGTGAATCGGCCGTGCTCTCGTCCAGTACCAACCCTCGCAACACCATCAGCTTCCTGTCTGGACTCGTGGGCAAGAGCCAATTGACGGACGTGCAGCACCAGATCGAGCGGCTGCCTGGACACCAAGTCACTTTTGAAGAGGATGGTGCTGGTCGTGTGGTGGCTACTGTGGACTACGGAAAGGACAGCAGCAAGACCCAGTTCACGGTGGAGCAGCTCACGGGAATGCTCTTCGCCAACCTGGCGACGCAGATGAAGAAGCGCTTCAAGGACGAGCCGTTCCATGTGACGGTGGCGGTGCCGTCTGTTTGGGGTGATGAGGAAAAGCGTGTGGTTCGTGTCGCGGCGAAGATTGCAGGCATTTCGAGTTTGGCGATCATTTCGCGTGATGCGGCGCTGGCGCGCTGCTTTCACTGTAAGCACCCGGTGAAAGCCGTGGCGCCTGCTGCCGCCGATGGAGATGTGGCAATGGAGGAGACTGCTCGTCACATTGCGATTGTGGACATGGGCCACACCAGCACCAGTATTGCGGTGGTGAAGCTCACGTCGGACGGCGAGACGCTTCTGGCGACGGAGGCTGATGTGGAACTTGGCGCCGAGACGCTTGACCGTCGGCTTTTGAACACTTCCAGAAGGAAGTGCTGGAGAAACACCAACTGAGCGTGTCCTTCCACTCGAAGGAGGGTAAACGTCTGTTCCAGGCCTGCGAGAAGCTCAAGAAGCTACTATCGACCATCGGCGAGGCCAGCGTGACGGTGGAGAACCTTGCACCTGAGAAGGATGTTAACATCGCGGTCTCCCGCAATGTGTTTGAAGAACTGTGCGCTGCTGAGCGTGCACGCATCACGCAGATGCTGCAGAATGCGCTGGAGACTGCCAAGGAGAGCGTGTCGAGTGCTGATATTGTGTCAGTGGAGATTGTGGGCGGTGGTACCCGTATTCCGTTTGTGCAGGAGGCTATCATTGCTGCGTTCCCTGCTGAACAGCAGCGTAGTACCGCACTCGTCGGTCGAATGCTTGATTCGACAACGGCCGTTGCATTGGGTGCTGCTTACTCTAGCGAGGTTGCCGCTGCGGCTTCCGCGGACGGTGACGAGGATACTGAGGAACTTGCGCAGTATGTGGCCCTGGAGCAAGAGCTCCAGGCACGTGATACTGAGTTGGCTGCTATTGCTCACGAGCGCAATGCCATTGAAGCATTTGTTTATGAGATGCGCTCCAAGTGCAGCGGAAAGCACGGCAGTAAGCTCGACACCTCCAAGCTGAACCCGCTCCTGGACACTGCTGAAGACTGGATCTACTCCGAGGAGTCCGAGACTGCTACTCTTGATGTGATCCGAGCGAAGCACCAATCGATTGAGACCGAAGTCCGAACTGCTTGTGAGGCGTACTTCTCGGCTGTCGAGGCTGATGAGCGAGCGTTGGAGCAACAACTCGAGCAGGAGTCGCAAAAGGCTGAGGCAGAACGCCAAGCCGAAGGCGGTGACGACGACCACGACACTCGTAAACTGAAGAAGCCCGAACGTATGCGCATGGTCGTTAAGAACAAGGAGGAGGGCAACGAGCTGTTTAAGGATGGCAACTACAAGCATGGTACGTCCTCCCGAAGGAGATCAAACATGGTAATCTCTGATTGCAAGCTCACACATTCGTTGCTTGCCTTTGTACAGCTGCTGCACGGTATGTGAAGGCTTTGACCCATGCCTCCAAGTTCTTCGACCTCAATCAGGCTGACCAGGAGGAGGTGAACGCGATCAAGCTCAGTCTGTACTTGAACCTTGCACAGTGCTACCTCAAGATGGAGAACTACACCAAGGCTGCGGCGAACTGCGATGAAGCGCTGGCGTTGGACGCTAAGAGTGTCAAGGCGCTTTACCGCCGCGCTGTGGCGTACGAGAAGGAGAACAAGCTGGAGCTCGCTGCCGATGATGTCAAGGAGGCCCTGCGACTCTCACCTCAGGACCGTGCCGTTGTCAAGCTTGACGAGCGTCTGAAGCTGCGCCTTCGCCGCCAACTCGACAAGGAGAAGAAGATGTGGAGCAAGGCATTCGCATGAGCTCCACTTGCACCTCAAGAGACCGATCGATTGAGAAGATGACAAATAAATGTGGATAAAACTCCTACGAAGCACAGCACCGAACACAAACTACAGCCTCTCGATTCGTACGCTTAGGCTCAAGTCCTTATTCCCACTCAGCTGCTGCTTCCGATTCACTCAGCTCACAACACGCGCCCTATATCATTCAGGTCGTCACTGTTGAGGTGTCTCCTTCCATGTCTCCTGTCTGAGATCTTCTGAAAAGCGTTCCGTCAATGCGTCTGTATATCTCCCCTTCAGGGTCGATACCCCACGTTACTGGTTGTCTACTGCTGTGCACCTGTTGATCCACTTGCGTCGCCTCACCATGGCTAATGTGAAGGGGTCCTTCTGCCAGGGTCCGGAGAAGGACGGCGCATAGATCCAGCCATTGTCGTCTCCCTGTGACACATCGAGCGTCCACCCTTCCGCCTTGAGATGACTCGGCACTCTAGGTGCCACCTCTTCAAAGGCATCGGCCGACGTATTAGCGTCCGTGACGGAGCTCCAGCGCTTGCGCTCATTGGAGTTGGCGATGTGCGTGTCCGTGGTCCACTTCTTGACGATGTGGTAGCGCTGGTTCTCCCAGAGCTCCAGCACCTGGTCCACCTGCTCGTTGGGCGTGACCTTGATCTCCAGGAACAGCACCGACTTGCGCTTCTGCTTGTCGTAGTCAGGCGGCACCTCCAGCTCGTAGGACACGACTTCTGACTGCTTCTTCTCCAGAAACGGGGCCAGTGCCAGGTTGGCTGTGCCGATACAGTCGTCCTTCATGAAGCGGTCGTAGTCCATCACGTGCACCTCCAGACACTTCTCCTTGGGGCGGTCCACCTGGAACTGGAACGTCTCGGCCGGTTCCCAACGTGGACTGAGACTGCTGGGCACTACGGAGCTCTTCTGGCTCACGCGGCCCAGCTTGAAGACCACGTACGGGTCGCTCTTTCCGCCCATCCCCATGAAGCCGAAGTCGCTGGCCGCCAGGTCGCCCGCGCGCACCAGCGTCACCTGCAGCGTGTGCATGTTGCTCATAGTCGCTGCTTCCTTCGTGCTGTCTAGATGCGGAATGCGACTGACAGTGTGGGGCCGCATGTGATATGTTTGTTGCCTACTCGTGAGGAAACGCGCGATTGGCCGAAAAGAGAGAGAAAGACGGGCGGAGAGTGGCGGAAAATGGGCTGAGACATGGGCGTATTAACCCAAGACTACTGTACTGAGTGCAGAACGCTACGTTGTGAATGGATTAAGGATAACCCAAATACGTAATATAAGAGGTAAACAAACCTTTAAGACGAACAACAAAGATAATTTGCTACAGGGTATTGAATATACAACGCTCCTGGCGCGATATCGGTGGATTTTCAGCTGAAAACTTCAACCTAAAACGCGTGAGAATGATCGTGCCAAGGCAAAGCTTACTTGACCATGCAGAATGCAAGCTCGGTGATGCTTTCGCTGTGGTCTGATTTCCAACGATCGAGCTTCGCGATACACGTGTGATTGCGGACGGCTCTCGCACTCCACTGCTGAGGCAATCGTATGATATTATGGCACTTCGAGTCGAGGTGGACAGTCGCTCAACCTGGATTCAGTGTCCGCTGTCTGGCAAGAAACGCCAGCGTAGCGGTCCGCAATTTGATAAAACCTCGCGTTTGTGGCCATATAATTAGTGCTCGCCCGGACAGGCACACATTTTGGTGCCATTTCGGGCACGCCACTCTTATGTTGCTCGTCTTCACCGCCTTTCCGTTCGCACAACTCAAGCGACCTGCATGACGTGTGAAGTTGTTCACTTGTGAAAAGCTCCTGTAGCAATCCAAAGCTTCGGACTCCCAAGCCTCTCAGCTTCCATCCTCTCTCCAGCATGTTCGCTGTACACGTGACGCTCGTCAAGGCCGTGGACCTGCCGTCCGCCGACTTCAATGGCAAGAGCGACCCGTACGTGGTCTTCAAGCTGGGCACTACGACGCACAAGAGCTCCATGATCGCAGCCAACCTGAACCCCGAGTGGGACCCGGAGGAGACGTTCGCCTTCATCAGCGACGAGCCCAAGAGCGCCGTGCTGGACGTGCAGGTGTTCGACCACGACCGCATCTCCAAGGACGACAAGATCGGCTTCTGCAACATCCCATTGGCCGCCTTCCTGGACAAACCCGAGTCTGAAGTGCTTATGTACGAGCTGGAGCTGCCCGGCGCCTTCGCCAAGCAGAAGCGCAAAAGCGCCATCATGCTCGAGATCAAGCTCGAGAAGGAGGACTAAGCGCAGCATTAACAGGGAGTGGTAGGTGCCTTTAACGCTCGAAAGACTTTCATTTTTGATGTACAGATGCCGTCTCTCGTGTCGTACATGCACGATACTGTACCATACTGTTGCAGTGAAATGCGGACGTGAGGAATGGGATGGCTCTTTGCATCCCTTGGTTGTACCGGTATTTGCAATTCAAAATCAGTAACGTTGCTCCAGCTGGTGCAACTTAGTCCCAAAATGCGGCACGCACAACACTCCCAAACTTCCGGTACCGCCACCGAGCGCACGCCTCTTCGCTCCGTCTTGACCAGCATGGACGCCAGCCTCATGGCCAACGAAGTGGCGGCCTCCAGCGACTACCGCAGTCCGTCGCAGCTGCCCACACACGAGGAGGAGCCCGACGACGCGCAGGACGGACCGGAACAGTTCGATTTCCACGAGTGCGGGCCATTTGCCACTGAATTTTGCTGCACTGGAGACTAAATTCAATGCAAATGCTGAATATTTGCTGTTCAATTGGCAGATCGTTTGGGTTCATGACGGGAGGCGTCTGCAACGTCGGTACCGAGGAGTGTACCAGAAGGTGGGGACTGTACAGTTAGTTGGACCAAAAAGTGGGGAGGTGATAGCTAACACAGTGGTTTGTAGTACTCTTTTGTGACCCAAATGGTGACGTGGGTCATTGTCGTGTACATTATTGTGGTGTTCGCGGTCCTCGCGGCCGACGATTCAGGTACAAAAAGTCTTCCTACTTGGTTTGGTGATTTCCTGACTTTTGATGCACCTGCAGTTACGAACGAGAGTCGGGCGTCCGTATCGGATGGAGCGTTCTACTTTGCGGTGATCGCCCTAGGGCTGTACATCCTCGTGAAGCTGGCGCTGATTATTCGGTGGATCATTTACTGGATCATTATTGCCGAGTTGCTGACGTACGCTATCACGGGCAGCTTGTACGTGCTGTTCTGGGTCGACGACAGCGAAGTGTCCGACTCGGATCGACAAGTGCGCAGTGTTATGGTTGTTGTACTGATTTCGGTCGAGGTTGTCACGGTGGTGGCGTACTGTTTCACGCATTATGCGTACCCGTGGATGGTGCTCAAACAGAAATTTAACCTGGTGAAATGGTGGAACATCAAGCCGGGCGTAGAAACCAACTCCATCACGTACCGTTCCAAGGCACGGTTTTATACGAGAAAACGTAATGTGATCAAATATTGCGGTGGACTCAACGCCCAGGGTGAGCCCCACGGCTACGGCATGTGGACCGACACAGCGTATCACGGCGAGCGCCTTACAGGGCAGTGGGAGGATGGTGTCCCCATTGGTCCGTTCCGCAGTTTTGAGCATGGTAGTGGTTATTCGTTCGTGAACATTCGCATTGGGTTTTGCCACAACCGTGGTGAGAAGGGTTCAACGGAGATTTCTTTCTTTCCGAAGCACTCAGAGAACGGTTTGAATTGGGGTGTGGCGAGCGTGGAGTGTTCTGTGTCCGGCGGTTTCTTCAGATACTTGCCGACGGTGTCGCATTTGACTCCGTCATACGTTTCTGAAGCTCCTCAGACTGCAGCTGAGTGCCTCCCGGTTTTGCGCACTCCGACGGATGGCGTTGTGTTTAATCATAAGGACGAGGAAGCAATGCTGCGCGGCCAGCCACGTCGGGAACGAGTCACTAGACGTAATCTTTTCCGTGAAGAGTCAGCTCCTGTGTTTGATCTTTCCGGCGGTGACGGCGACGAAGGGAAAGAGGCATTGGTTTTACTTCACGGATACAACTGCTCGCTGGATTACGGCATGAACCGCCTCGCACAGCTCCTTGCTCTTGGTGACTTTCCGTCATACGTACATCCCTTCGTTTTCAGCTGGCCGAGCGGTGGCGTGCTAGCCTACTTCCAAGGTGAGCGAAGGAGTGCCTCGAATGCAGTCGAATTGGTGAATTGGTGTTTATCTTCCTAACTTCTTTACATGTTTTACTTTCTTTTCTGTATAGCGAAAGAGGTTGGAAGTGAGAGTGAGCGAACTGCCGATGATTTTGTTCTGTTCTTGAAGAGTTTGATTGACGCGGGATACACAAAGCTGAACATCATCGCACACTCCATGGGTGCGCGTGTGTTCTTCGGCTCCCTCAACAAGGGATTGTTTGAGGAGGTGTTTTTGGTACGATCTATGCGAATCAACTTGCCTGTCTGTTGTTTAGGTTTTCCACGTCTGAGCTAACACAACTGTTTCTTGTAAATCTACGCCCAGCCCACGGGAAGTGTTGCCAACGTCGGCAATGCAACAAGGAAGATGCAGCTCTCGACACTTACATTCTGCAACCCGGACTACGACAGAAACGATTTTGTCAAGTACGGTGGAGGATATGACCGCGCACGCCACTTCTGCAATCACATCACGCTGTATGCAGACAGCCTCGACGGCGCATTGTTTTACTTGGAGTATCTCTCGAAGACGTCGATCACGGGTCCACTGAATTACTCGCTTGGCAGACGTGGACACATGATTCATCGTGATCCCGAAGATAATGAAGTGGAAGGGCGTTCTGACACGCAGTTTCTCAATTGGCAGGACAAAAACTTGGCTGCCCCGCAGGACTTAGATCTGGCTTATGCAGCCGTGAATCAACGCGCAAAATACCCGGGCGTTGCGTCGTTTGCATACAACCGCAGTCGAACTCATCCAACCACGGATGATACAGCACCTTATGGCACTACACGTGGCGGCACTAGCGTGGAGGAGGCCCCACTTCACTATCTGGACATGGATGTTATCGATACGACGTGGATGGATAACAACGTGCATGCGATCCGACACAACTACTTCAACCTCAACCCGACCATTGTAAGTCACTACCGGTACCTTGGCCGTGCAAGTCGCCTAAAGAACTCGTTGCTAAACCCTTTTGTGTGTATTTGCAGGTGGACGACCTTCGTCACTTGATCGTGCTGAAGAAACGTGCGAGCTCTCGCCCCGGTCTGCTCAAAACGACATCGGCCGAGAATGTGTATATTTTCCTCGTCGCGCCGTCACATGTCAAGAACAAGTAAGCAATTTCAACGCAAAAGTACAAAGTTTTGGCCACATTTCGCGTCGTAACTTCATCATTGTATGTACCGGTACAGTACCGGTATATTAAAATACCCGTCCACAGCCATAAAACAACGTACTTAACGAGTAGCTCCGTGAGTTAGTCCGCCGCTTCAAGCAGCTCAAGGGCAGATCTGCTTCGCCGCTACCGCCGCCCCCAGGCAATCCCCCAGACATACACTAATTGCGTTGTCTTCACCATTCTCTTCTCTGTCGTTTGAGCCGCAGTTTACTCTCTCGACCACTCTGTAGGCGCCACCATCTGGAATCTCCCGTTCCCTCCCAATTAGAATACTCTCCTCACCGTGATGCGGAAGACAAGGTCCTGGAGGACGGTGGTGGACACTCGAGACGTCCACCAACAGCAGCGAGCCACCGGGAAGGACGTGGTCGTCCCCCTCGTGCTCTGGAACGAGCCTCCGCAGGTGCAAGTGGTGGCGCTGCACGTTCTGCTGCTGCCCGTGTCCCAGCCGAGCCAAAACTCGACTTCTGTGGACGTTAACAACGAGGACGCTGATGTGGACACTGCACGCAAGTGTGCGTCTTTGCAGGTACAGTGGACGGCGTGGTGCTGTACTGGAGGTTCGAGCAGAGCCGTGTGGCTCAGGTCAACATGCTGGTCTTCCCAGGCAGTGAAGGCTCGGGCCAGGCCGTCGTGGGCATCGTCAGTGGCACAGACGAGTGGGGACAGAGCACGTTAATCTCCGCCACGAGAGACGGCGCGCTGGCCAGGTGGCAGCTGCCCAATGGCGCGTGTGCAGAAGCCAACGCGTCCCTCGCGAAGGAGCTGGCGCCGCTGCTGGGTCTTGAGATGTTGTGCAACAGGAGGTTTGCTGTCGTGGTGAGTGAGGAGTCGAGGCTCATGGTACTGGATGCGTGGAGGATGCAGCTGTTGTACTGTATGGACACAGCGCAGGAGCAGATTCGTCGCAGTATCGCAGTGGGGAGCTGCAGATGCCACGGCAAAGTCACCGCGACCTAGATTAGTCCGGTCGAGCAGTGGGTCGGGGATGGATACAGGTTTTACAGGTGGAGATCGAGATCCGGAGAGTCCGTCCGGGAGCGGGCGAATGTCTCCTTCTCGGTCGCCGATAGCTAGTGGATCGCCCGAGTCAAGACGAAGTGCTACCTTTCTGCCAGTGGCCTCAACTGGAGATCAACGATGGGATGCGGTGGTGCTATCCTTGGGGGCCGAGGGACTCGTGAAATGTTTCTTGTGGACGCAGCCGCGAGGGTCAACAAGTGGGACGGCGTTTGGTGTTAGTGAAAGTGGTGGGTCAGCGAGCGTCGCATGGGGATTTCGGTGGGTACAGCGAAGTAGCTGGGTGATTTCGTGGGCCGACCAGGCGGAAGATATTACGTGTTCGCAGAGCACATCGCTGAAGGATGGCGATAACATGAACCCGCAGACCGCTCTTATGGGATCTATCAAGAACAGCTACTTTCCGCTCTCTGTGCACGTGTCACCAGATTCATCGCTCGTACTTCTCATGTGGAAGACCAAATTTGTAATACTCAAGCGAAAATGGTTGTGCCCATTGGAAATACGCAGTGACGGCCAAGCAAGTAACGACACTTTTTCCAAACCACGATCAAATGCAGGCACTGGAAGCTGCCGTATTGCGCCAGCCGAGTTTGTGCGTCAGGCAGCTACTACTTGCAAATACTTCACCTCATGTAGTACTGGAAACAATTGCGGGGATGTGTATTGGGAGAATGGCGAATTTTTAGAAGATAGAAACGTGGTTTTGTGGACTAACAGAGGCCATGTTTTCCAATTCGTGACCACAGAATCGTCTACAGATCCTGCAGGGAAGTTTTTCATCTTTACGAAAGACCAGGACCAGCTAGTCCCACGATCCGACTCTAAGCCCTTACGCGCTATTGACAAGGCTATGTATGTCACCTCGATGGATCGGTGTAAGTGCTGTGATCTCCTGATCCACATGGAAAAACAATGCGCTCCAACCAAGCCGAGAAGTTCCGTTTCCTCGTTGGCTGGGCGACGGCAGCAAACAGGTTTTACGTCTTGTATTAAGACTGGAACATCACTCTCGGGACCAATTTTTCAAGTTGTGCACATGTGCCACCGTGGATCCCTGGGACTTTGGGCGATGCCGGCGGTGCGACTGCCATCGCCAACGCGCTTACTGCAGAATAAGGGCAATATCGTTGTAACGCGAGTGCCGCCAGCAGAACGGGTACGCTTTCATTATCTTAGCGATGGCTTTGAAGCTGCGGCAAAACAGCTCAAGGAGGACTTGCTAAAGGTGAACCGCTTTCTTCATCACAGCATGAAGGCTGCTTGACACACTTTATACTGGGAAGGGATGAAACTCAATCGTCTTCAACTTATGAACTGGTTCGGCGAGCTGGGATGCGCCGCAAGCGCCGACAAGGACTTAATGATGCACGTACAAACTCAACAGGCGGTGGAGCATCAATTACAGGCACGGCGGCCATGGCAAGCAGTGTGTTGGCCACCGCGTTGGCACCTGTTACAGGTCGAAATGGGCCGCCTGGTACAAGGGGCGAACCCGCTCTACGCGAAGCAAATGAGGGTGAACAAAGACGACTGGAGTTCATATCGTATCAGTACTTGCTGGATATCCCTGTTCTCGCCAAAGGTTTCTCGGACGGAATGATTTGCATTGGATTATTGAGCCAGGAACACTTGCCAAACAACGCTGGGGGTACTGTAAATGATTCAGAAACGCGACTTCAATGCCATTCTGGGCGGGTTACTGCTATTGCGCATTCCTTCTGGGGGTTGGATTTGTTCCACATCTGCACATGAAGTGCCTTCATCTAGCAATACAAGTCAACCATCCGCCGAGGAAATGTGCTTTACAACGCGTAAGAACCCGTTTCGGATATCTCGTTTTCCTGACCCTGATTTGAAGAGAAATACTGGAAATCGGTCCCTCAGTATACACAAAGGGAAACGCATCGATCGAAGTGCGCTGACAATAGAGACATCGGACGGGTCAGAACCGAATAATGGGCTAGTCCGTGAAATTACCAGTGATTCTCAGCCTTCAATCCGGTTCATGGTGTTTAGCGGTGGTACGAATGGAATCTTCCGGATAATAGAGCTTATCCTGTTCCGTGCAATCTCGGAGGCTGACGCGTGGGTTGGCCATGAAGCAAGAATTTTGAAGAGATTTCACAACCACCGCGGTCCAATCCAGCAGATCAGCGTATCGCCGCTTAAGAGAGGCAGCGTTGGGGCGGATGGGGACCCGATTGGGACGCAATATACCCTGATCGGCTAGTTGCAACGGTTGGAGTCGATCGCCGAGTTGTAATCTACGCCCCTCAATACACTCGTCTCCCAGCTGCCAGAGGCTCGTTTGTTCGCGGCTCCCCAACAAGTCGTAATGACAGTCACTGTGTCGTTGAGTGGGAATGCATGCTAGAGTTATCGGAGCATGCTGACAGAATCTGCAACCTTGACTGGCATCTGGAACGTGGATTGCTTTATGTGGAGTGCGAAGATCGTATGGTGTACGTGTGGAACACAGATACTGGCATGCTCGAGCGAACGATACCGTGCGCTTTGCTCAACGGAGGCGGAAATGCTTCAGGTGATAAGGCCGTGGAAGCATCGAGCTCTGTTGGCTACTCTCTCGTCGAAAATTCAACATTATTTATTGGCAACGCAGCTGTGCAACTGATTGAATTTGGTGTACTCCGAAGCGCTGAGCAACTCAAGAAAAATTGGAGTAGTTATTACTCGCTGCTTTTTCAGAGCAACGGCGCCGCTATGAACTTTGGAGAGAAGGATCTTCAATCAGCGCAACCTTCGGTATACGCGACGGGATCCATGGAGCTATTCATGCTGTCACTGTTGCTGTCATGGGGTGTTACTCCTGCTATTGATCAAGCGTGCCGCAGCATTCTTGGAATTGAGCCTGCACATGCACTGTACTCGTGTGCATTGCAAGACTTTGTGTCTGGGGCGCTGACCATTCCAGTTCCGTGGACAACCCCGATAGTATCACCATTGGTCGAGTCTTCGCCAATCTCGCAGAGCGATCTTGTGAGCTCGGTGTCGCTAACTATACCTGCTTCTGGCCGGAATTGGCAGCACTCATCAGCTTTGTCGGCCAGTATTGCGCTAGGCGTCGTATCGCTTTGTATGAGCCTTATGGAGTACAAACACCCCAGATCCGGCAACGGTAGCTTGTCGCCGGCAAACAAAGAAGAATTCCAAGTACTGTGGAGTCAGTTAATAACGCAGCACTCGATCGTGCTTCCAGACTCTGTTGCTTATTTCCGGGAGCCAGCTCTCGAAGAACTGGCAACGTTTGGGTTTGACTCGTGCGAGTACATACAGCTAGCGGCGCGCACTTTATTGAGTGGGGCGATTAAGCGTCTCCCTCCGACTGAAAGAAGTGCGTTGTCAGCTGAGTATTCGGCAAAACTTCACTGGGAAATGGTACGCTTGGAGACGGAGACCGGGAGCTCGTTCCTGGGAACTGTTGGCGGAGTTGGAACGAGCGGTGGTGCTGGTTCTAGTTCCCAACCGAGTGGCCCTAGTGCGGTCAACAGCAGCGGCAACAGTTTCAACACCGAAACCGAGTCGGGGATATCGTTTTCTTTGGTGGTAGAACGATTAGGCTCGCTTGTTCTCTTGATGAGTATGATCGGTACATACTTCCCTGGCGAGATTTCTCCGGCTGGTGCGCGAGAAGTGTGTGACGTGCTCGTATTCCTACTAAAGGCACCAGAACGCTTTGTAGCGTCTGTATCGACCGAGCTACTAACGAAGGGGTTGATGCTCTTCCGACCCCATCTTGTGGACTTGTCGTCACTCATGATCCAGCTTTTGATGATCAACATGCGCGAGAAGCACCGCATTGCTCAAAACGAAAATGCCGAAGAAGTGACTACTGGGCCAGGTGGCTCGCTTGCCAACTTTAACGAGGGCGGCACTGGAGGAAGCAATGCGGCGATGAGCTTGCTGGTGGAGGTGGGCGCCTGCGAGTCCGCGTTTGTACTCGGTCTGCTGCAGCAGGAAATGCACAACCACGATCGCCCGAGCGGTTTCCACGAGAGCGTTCTTCTGTACATGATGGAGCTCATCAACACGCACTACCTGCTCATGTGCCGACACCTGCCAGCGTTTGTGGACACCGTCATGGCCTGTCTGGACCCAACGAAGCCTGAGCGTCGTCGTCGCTGTCTGCCACTGAGCACCCGCTGTCTGCACAGTCTGGTGAGGCGGTTCCCTATGATCGACTTTCACAAGGAGACACAGCGTTTGGCGCTGGGCACCATGGAGGCGGTGATCGTCATCTACGACCTGCGAACTGCAACGAAGTGGCGAGTGCTCGACGGCCACGGCTCGGCAGTCTCGGCGGTGCGCTTCCGGTCGGACGGCCAAGTCCTCGTGTCTTATGCTGCTCGAGACGGCAGCGTGCGTTGGTGGAACAGCGGCAACGCAGGACTGTTCGGCGGTATGCTCAAGATGCACCAGTCGTGTCTCAAGGAGCACAAGCTCACGGCGCTCAAAGAAAGTGGCAACGGTGGCGCACCAGCGTCCACTGGAGGAGCAAGCGCCGGTCTCAAGCAGATCATCCAGACGTGTCGCTTCCACTTCCTCACACGCAAAGACGACGCCAGCGGCAGTAAGTCGGACCAGCCGAAACACATTTTACGTCTCACACGGGAGGACGCCAGTCAAGTGCAGTTCCTACTGTAAGCGTGCAATAATAACAACAGAAACCACGGTTAGCTTCCAATACTAGGGCTGATGCGGAGACTGGGATAGCAGATTTTGCTCAGTTTCATGCCTCAAAGTTACCACCGGACAGGCACACATTTTGGTGCCATTTCGGGCACGCCACTCTTATGTTGCTCGTCTTCACCGCCTTTCCGTTCGCACAACTCAAGCGACCTGCATGACGTGTGAAGTTGTTCACTTGTGAAAAGCTCCTGTAGCAATCCAAAGCTTCGGACTCCCAAGCCTCTCAGCTTCCATCCTCTCTCCAGCATGTTCGCTGTACACGTGACGCTCGTCAAGGCCGTGGACCTGCCGTCCGCCGACTTCAATGGCAAGAGCGACCCGTACGTGGTCTTCAAGCTGGGCACTACGACGCACAAGAGCTCCATGATCGCAGCCAACCTGAACCCCGAGTGGGACCCGGAGGAGACGTTCGCCTTCATCAGCGACGAGCCCAAGAGCGCCGTGCTGGACGTGCAGGTGTTCGACCACGACCGCATCTCCAAGGACGACAAGATCGGCTTCTGCAACATCCCATTGGCCGCCTTCCTGGACAAACCCGAGTCTGAAGTGCTTATGTACGAGCTGGAGCTGCCCGGCGCCTTCGCCAAGCAGAAGCGCAAAAGCGCCATCATGCTCGAGATCAAGCTCGAGAAGGAGGACTAAGCGCAGCATTAACAGGGAGTGGTAGGTGCCTTTAACGCTCGAAAGACTTTCATTTTTGATGTACAGATGCCGTCTCTCGTGTCGTACATGCACGATACTGTACCATACTGTTGCAGTGAAATGCGGACGTGAGGACTAACGGCAGACGCTTTTCTAGCAGTGAGATGTTCTGGGACTTGCGCGGAAAGTGCGCGGGTCGGCTCTTGTCACGATGGCGGCCACAGACATCCGGGACGGGGCAGCGAGTTTCGAGACTGTGTTTGTTGTTTCCCAACGCTCGAGGCAAGCCACTGCTACGCCAGACAGACGCAAGCCAGCGGACAAGTCCCGAAAGCTCACGCCACGTCTCGGACGTCGGCTCCCATCAGCTCTACGGCTGCCACGCCGCACGTCGCTCGCCACCCCCACTCTTTTGCGGGTTTCTTGCAAGTTGCTGAAGATTGCAGCGTCCTCATTCTTCAATCTAACCGCGACGAAAGAACTCAAGGCTTCGGGTGTCCAGGCATTGGAGCAAGAGAAGCATGAACAGCCAGTATTCTTCGCTGCCGTGTGCATCGTCTGGCAGCTCCGAGGCTCAAACCGTGACGGGGTCAAACATGTACAAGGACGAAGTCCCAAATTTTAGTGACCTTCTTGACGCGGCTTCGTGCTCTCCTGATAACACCGAGGCGTGGCCCTCAAGCACATCGGAGACGGATGAAGATGACGACAATGAGCACTACGACGAAGCTGAAGACGCGGCTGTAGACGATCAGCCGAATGGGAACAACCGAGGAAAACTTTGTCGCTCTTCGGGGTGCCCAAATCCAGCGCGTAGTCGTGGGCTGTGCCCAGCGCATGGAGGAGGTACACGTTGTCGAGCACAAGGCTGCACGAAACATGTTGTCTCCGGTGGATTGTGTGTTACCCATGGTGGAGGTCGTCGATGCCGAGGCTCACCCAGTTGCACCAGTGGTGCTGTAAGCCGTGGACTCTGCGTGCAACATGGAGGCGGGCGGAAATGCTGTCAGCCTGGTTGCAACAAGCACGTGGCCTCGGGCGGGTTATGCCGTACACATGGAGGTGGACGACGCTGTCAAGTGCCCGATTGCACGAGTAGCGCTCAAAGCCGAGGTCTCTGCTACGTTCATGGTGGAGGAGGACGATGCCAACAACCAGGATGTGGATCCAGCGCCAAGAAAGGCGGTCTTTGCATCGCACACGGAGGAGGACACCGTTGTCAAGTGGAAGGCTGCACTAGCAGTGCTGTAAGCGGTTCTCGGTGTCGAGCTCATGGAGGCGGCCGTCGGTGTGCAGTTGAAGGTTGTACCAGTAGTGCGAAGACTGGCGGGCGTTGCATCGCACACGGTGGTGGAAAGCGTTGCACGATTGCGGGCTGTACGAGTAGTGCCCAACGACTGGGACTTTGCAAGGCTCATGGAGGTGGGCGGCGATGTCTTGTGGAGGGCTGCGCCAATAGTGCTGTGAGCCGTGGTCGCTGTATTGCCCATGGAGGAGGAAAGCGGTGCGTCTTCGAAGGCTGCACTACCACGGCTCGCAAGGGTGGATTTTGCTTCGCCCATGGAGGGAGATCGACGACTTCGACAGTGAGTAGCAGAAGCAAAATGGCGACTTCAATTCCTTCGGTCTCGGTGACGCCGGATACTGCGTACGGCAAGTCGCATCCATGGTCGATGGGCGAAGCACGTTCACCAATTCCTGCACTCACCCTGCCACCGCGCAGACTGCTACCACCATTCCAAACGATGCTGATGGCAAACCGACCGGGTATTCTTCGTCGCCACTCTCCGGTCCCGCCAATTCGCAGATCTGCCGTCTTGTTCGAACCACAAGGAAGTGGAACGAGCCGTACTCAAAATGTGTTCAACGGAGAGGCATTCAACCCCGATTCAGCTTGGCAGCGCGGAAATGCAAACTACATACCGCCACTGCAATGTCCATCGCTCGATTTTCGTGGCCAAGCACCCCAAACGCCAACGTCGTCTTCAAGTCGTTCTGGCTACTCGTGGCAGCGTCTCCAGGAAACCATTCGTCGCGAATCTCGTGCTCACGGGATTGCGAATGAAGAGGACGAGGAGGAATACGCCCGCAAAGCCACCTGCAAGATGGAAGACAACGAAGTACTGGATGTCCCGAAGGAAGGTGGTGGGTACTATTGGACACGAAGCCGCGGGCCGATCCCATCTTGAAGCCGTTAACAACCTGGACAACAAACAAACGAAAGAGACCCGAGGCACTGCTGAGCTATGAGTGAGTTAATTGAACGGATCGGACCTACGAAAATATACGTAATGCGTAAGCCACGACAAACCATGACCAAACATGAACTTGATTGGAGTTTTCTTTGATCTATCACACGAATACAAATCTAAGTCGTCGGACTCACACGGCGTTTATGACACATTCGATGCAGCGTACCTAGTTGTCTCGTTTAGTTGATCACGCGGCCAAACATACTGCAATGAAGCCATTTACCGCGCTCGCATCTCTATTTGCTACTACAGAACTACTGGATGGAGCAGTACGACCAATACGACCGCTTCTGGTTGCGTTGGCGCGAAATCATCGATTCCTGTGTGGCCACATCCAAGTGGTTACGGCCTCTAGTGAACCGCCGAAGACGAATCTCGCTGTCCTCGCGAACCTTGTCCAGCTCGTCTGGGTTCTGCTTCAAGTACACTTGTAACTGCGCCAGCGCCTTCTCTGTTTCTGTCTGACCTTGCTTCTCGTAGGCTGACTTCGAGATCAAGGCGCTATGGCGACCTGGTTTCTCAAAATGATACCAGAAGTACGCAATAGTCGCAATAATCTCGAAAACTCGTGTGAGCGATACAAGGAGAATCAACAGGAGCGAGGCCTCCGTTGAAGACGTGCTATAAAATAGCAAGGTCATGCCCACAATTTTGAGAGAGCGCGAAATGATGAGCTGAAGGCTTGTCGGCGGAGGCAAATCATCGTCCAAATTGCCAATTTCCTCGATCTCGTCTTCATCTTGAGACTCCGTTTCGGACTTGGCCGACGCTCCCCACTGGTACCACCACACAAGCACGCACCCGAAGAAAGCAAAAAGGCGAAATAAATCTTGCCGAGATGCGGGATGCCGAAAAGAACCTCGCGATTCCACAAGTAAACCAGGTACGAGATTGCCCATGCCCCTAGTCGATAGATGTTCGGCATGATAACGAAGCCAGTAACAGGCACAGCCACTGTCGCGACGGATGCGAGAGACGAAACGAGCTGTGCACCCGGCAGCATCTTTGTAGTATTGCGAGCCTGACGCTGGAAAAGGTAGAGCGCTAAAAGCGCCGAGAAAAACACACCAACCGCGGCGCCCAGCACGTAGTGGAATGCGCGCGAGCGCGAGAACCACTCCGATAGATAAAATAGCATCAGACCCAGGAAGAAATTTTGAGCGTAGACCCATGACAAATCTGCGAATACAAAACACAAATGGTCAGCGCGTAACAGCGTCAAACAATGCAATCTCTCTTCGACCCACGTACATGTGAAGAACGTAAAATCAAAATTGAAATTTGGTGTCGAAGTCGAGATGAAGGGCTGCGGGGTCCAGTCACCGTGATGCAAGGCGAGTGGTACGGACTTAATTCCAGCATGCACGAGTCTTCGCCCTCCACTTCTCTGCATTCCAGCGGGCAGCCACCCACACAGTTCTCACACACCAGCTTAGCTGTTCACAACACAAAATCAACAATGTCAGCGCGACAAGCATTTGCCAAGTGCAAGCGGCACAAACAACGTACAGGCAACGTAGAGCACGTTTTCGACTGCGTCAACGACATATTGCGGCACGAAATTCTGCAGTGCAGGAGTCAAATGAGCCGCCTTCAATACGCTTCGACACAACAGTCCTGGGGTCCTATTACAATGCAGAAAATCACACTAACATAAGAAATACAGCCCGAACAATCACAATCCAAACAACCACGAACCGTGCAAATCTGAAGCTTAGCTGGTCGATCTTGGGGCTGCGCACCACGACGCGCAGCTCGCTCCAGGCCCAGAACACAGGCCTCAGTGGCCACGCAGCGCTCTGCAAGTACCACAACGTGGCATTGGTCATGTTGAACAGCGCCTTGGCCTCTCGCGACTGGCCCAGCGTCTGAATCAGCGCCGGCTGCATCGTGCTGCAACCACCACCAGTCCAGTCAGTACACAACCTCCACACCATATTGCAGTTGCAAATGACGGCTCTCTACCTGTTCAAAGCGTCCATGCGGATGTGCAGGGACGCGTTACCATAGAAGCAGAAGCTCTGCTGCTGCCCCCACTCTCTCACGTCTCCGGTGGTCGTATCTCCCTCGTCCAGCCATCGGAAGCTCCTGCGGTCGGCCTCGGACGCCACGTTCTCGTCTGGAAAGGTGAAGCCATCGCAATACAGTTAGTCTCGAGGCTCTAGCGGCGCACACAGCGGCCTAGAGGCTGCTTATTTCACGGATCAGACGAAGAACTCACGGGCGGACTTGGTCTCGGTGGTCGCATGCACCAACACGCAGCAGAGCAGCGTCAGCAGCGCCGCGAACAGCGTCAATCCGCGCGCCATCTCCAGAACTGTGGGATGTCAGAGTGCGTCACTTTTTAAACCCTGCGCCACGTCGTGAATCAGGGTGTGGGCCACACGACTCCCATGTCTAAACATCCTAATCTAGGAATTCAAGGAATTAACCGATAATAAGGTGATAAACGTAATTGAGATTAAATATAGGATGAGCGAGCTGAAGACCCGTAGGTATGCGCAGACACGGATCAGATGCCGATGCCCAGTCGAAGCCGCAGGTTCGGCTGCTGTGCCTCGGCCTCCTCCAGTGCGAGGCGGTTGGATTCAGCCTTGGAGCTGTCGCTGCTGTCACTGGTCTCGGAGCTGTAGGTGACGGTGCCGTAGCCGTTTCTTCCAGGCTTCACAGTCGCCGACGACTGCACTGCTCCCTGCACGTGTCCACTCTCGGTCTTGGTCGCGCTGCTGTGGTCGGTAGCTAATAGAAGCGTCATGGCCGCTGCCACACACCACGTTCCTGCTCGCATTGTATGTCGTTCTTCCTGCCTGTGCGTCTGCCAGCGAAAATGACTGTGGAACTTGACGCACCGATTTTCGGTGGAAAGGCAGCACACTCAGGAAGATGTGATGGGAGCGGTGCGGGTTCACAACAACCCAGACATAAGATCCTCGCCTCAACTCGACGTCACCACGTGAGCCTTTACATGCAAAGGCTCGGCTCCCAAATTCACCGCAAAGTTATTGAGAACTCCCAGCGACACCTACCCAACCTAGAAGACGACGTTCTTGAGCTTCCTCTGCTCGCGCTCGACGCTCTCAATCTTGGCGGCGCGCGTAATAAATAACACCATTTCAACGACCATCATGGCGATGGCTCCACCCAGTCCAGCCACAAGTCTCTGCAACGCAAAACACGTCAGTCCTGAACACTGCACCAAACATCAGCCACACCCACCGTCGTCTCGTTATCCGTGATGTTCCTCGCCACAAAGTACACGGCAATGAACGCCGTCACCCGGGCCATGACCATGTTGGCGCCAATGGACAGGTGCTGCCTTGCACTGGTCTGGTGATGGGCCAGCTCCGAGGCTGCCGACTGCGTCTTGACGTTGCGCACCATGCTGCCGTAGCGCATCTCCTCGTCCAGCCGCAGCAGCTTCGCGGCGCGTGGCCAGGTACTTGGCCTTCCTCTGCTTGGCCTGCTCGTCCTGTTCATCATCTTGCTCTGCAGCCACTGCACGAGCCTGAACACCGCCTCCTTGCCGCAATAACGCTGTTACACTGGGCGTCGTCGGGTCTGCGGCCCGCAATTCACTTAGAAGCGCCGCGACGAGGCGGACATCGGCCGTTGTTAACGCATCCTTCGGCTCTGCTAGCAGTGTCTTCACATCCTGTCGGTACAGCTCCTCGGGGCTCAAATGAGACGTCAGGAACGTGCACAGTGCGCCGACACCGGCGCCGCGGAGCTGCAGGTCAAACGGCATGATTCTAACCGAAAAGATCTGATCTTCTATCTGTTATGTCAATTACTTGTCATAATGCATACACTCCATCAACAATATATCTGTTATGTGTTAACTGCCTGTCAGAACGCATGCAGTCTCAGATAATGCCGCGTCAGCCGCGCACAAGTGACGGCGGCGGTGTGGTCGCCTCCTCCTGCGTGCCACAGCGATCTGGACGCACTGCAACTCGCCATGCAGGTATCTACGTGTTCCTGCTATACATCGCACTACTTTTTGTGTCCATCGGCGCCGTAGAAGCCGAGATCCAAGCGAAAGACGACGCGTCCCCGGCACTCTCGCACTTCAACGGGCTGCACGCGCTCTCAGGCGCCAGCTACCGGGCGTTCAAGAACCGCCTCAAGCGCCAGATGCGGGGCGAGTCCTGTCTGCGCTTCCACGTGGGCGGAACCTGGTGGCACTACGAGTGGTGCGTCGACCGCCACGTGCGGCAGTTCCACCCGCTGCCCAAGGGCCAGAAAGCCAAGGAGCAGAGCGTCCTACTGGGTGTGTACGATGCATCCAAGCCGCAGCCATTGAGGGTATTGGCACTGGAGAATCTGTCAAGACTCGCAGACCCGGACCGTATGGGCTACGTGGCCCAGCAGCGCTACAGCTCGGGGAGTTCTGCGAAGCCAGAGGAGCTCGACGATCCGTCCAGGTCCAAGTGAAGTGCTGTGCTTTCCATGATAACGAGACGTACGTGGAGACAGTGGACGAACGAGCTCCTTGTGAGTACGAGATGAACGTGTGCTCGCCCGTGGCCTGCGGCCTCATGCAGCGCGACCAGTTTGTGTTAACGGCGCCGACGTCTATGGAGGAGGACGAACGCCACGCACTGACCAAGACAGTGCGTGACATGTTCTACCATGCGTATAACGGGTACTTGACCCACGCATTCCCGCAAGATGACTTGCTGCCGCTTTCGTGTCGTGGGGTGAGTTTGAACTGGGTCGACTACCGATGCTTACGCTCGTTGATACATTGGATACGCTGGCTGTGCTGGAGGATGCGACGGAATTTCGCCGAGCGGTGAAACTGGTGGTGGAGAATGCGGATTTTGAACTGGACACTGAAGTGTCTGTTTTCGAAACCACAATCCGATTACTAGGCGGATTGCTGTCGGCACACCTATTTGCCGTGAATGCCGACCTGAAGCTGTACCCAGAAGATGACTATGACGATTCTCTGCTTCGTCTCGCTATCGATCTTGGTGACCGCCTGATGCCAGCATTTGACACCGTGACGGGAATTCCGTACGGCACAGTGAACCTGAAGCACGGTGTGCCCAAGGGAGAGACACCGATTGCATCGACTGCTGGTGCTGGGTCACTCTCGATTGAGTTCACTATGCTTAGCGTTCTTACAGGTGAACCCAAGTATGCAGCTGCATCTCGAGAAGCTGTGCGTGCTCTTTTCAGCGGCGCTCGAAGATTGGATTACTCGGAAAACATATCAATACGAAGACAGGCGACTGGACTGAGACGTCGTCGGGTCCGGGATCAAACTCAGACAGTTTTTACGAGTACCTGCTCAAGATGTACGAGCTCTTTGGTGACCGTGAGTCGTTGGAAATGTTTGCACAAGTCTACCCAGCGGTGATGGAGTACAACAAACACGGTGATTGGTACACCGATGTGTCCATGTATACAGGCTGCCATCATCACACTGGGAACTCAGCTGTCATTTTTGAGAGCCTTGCTGCATTTTGGCCAGGTATGCAAATCTCTGCTGGTGACTTGAATTCTGCTGCGGAATCAATGAACGCCTTTTATCGTGTCTGGCGCGATTACGGATTTCTCTCGGAGCAGTTCAACGTCGGTGATTGGAAGCCTGTGAAATTGCGCGGCGGGGAGGGGCTCGGTATCCGCTACGGCCGGAACTTATTGAGTCGACTTTCTACATGCATGAGGCCACGAACGACTCATCGTGGCTCCGTGCTGGTGCGCACGTAGTACACTCACTGCAGAAGTACGCCAAGACCCCGTGCGGCTACGCGAGTATCGCTGATGTCGAGAACAAGAAGCAGGAGGATTACATGCCTTCGTTCTTTCTCTCAGAGACTTGCAAGTATCTTTATTTGCTTTTCAACACAACGCACTTCTTTCGACAGGGCAATTACGTGATGACCACAGAAGCCCACCCACTGCCGATTCTCCCTACAAAGCTCGTTGAGCCGATTCTGCATGCTGCTGATGCGTACGCAACCCACAGTGAGGTATCGTACGACAATCGCTTCTCCCTGAACGCGTTATGCGATGTGAAGCACCGAAATTCTACGATCTCCTTGACTATTCTGTTCACTACGAGGGAAAAGTTGTGGCCCGGACTGCTCGGTGTTCCCCAAGGGTACCTTCGCCTGCTGCGTCGATCCGCAAACTGGTGTCCGATAAGGCTGCAAAAATTGCTGCTGATGTCGCAAAGGAGGCGTCGACGAAGAAGAAGGTGAAAACAGTCGACACGGAGACCGTGGCTACGGATGTGCTACAGCAGTGGCTACCAGCACTCGAGGATAAACTCCGCAAAATTGGTGGTAAAAGTGGAGCTAACGAATGGCATGAGCATCTACTGGAAGATAGCTTCCTTGGTGAAGCACACCATCACCAACCAGCAGATCAGCAAGATGCCCAAAGCAACGTGGTGCAGTATCTGTATGGCGGAAGCCAGCTTGGTGAGTTCCGCGTCGATCAGCTTCCGGGGCGATTGCGCGTCTATAGAGAGGAAACAGGTGACTGGATTGAAGCTTCGGGTGTCCTTGAGGACAGCCACATGATCATTGCAATGGGATTCAACGATGGAAGCGATGGAGATGCTGGCGCTGACTCTTACACTTTCGAGGAGCCGAAAAGCAAAAGTGACGACCAAGGTGAAGATTACCACCCGCCTTATCTCGCTTGGAACCACGTCTATAAGGTCACCGACAATTTGTCATTGCCTGTGGACCAGCGCTGCTCGCTGCGTGTTCAAGTGGGATACAAACCTCACGCTGGAGAGCCCCAACACAATGAAAAGGAAGACCACACGTTGAAGGAGATAGTATGGGCAAGCCCACCGTTTGGTTGACTGTTCCGTGCGTCGGTGCTGGCTTCGGTGTGACGAACACTTTTCAAGCATCTCGTGCCTTTCCTAACATGGATCTTGTCGTCGCTGATCCCCCGATGCCTGTAGTGACGTCTCCGACGTACCTGAAGACAGTCTCCGAGGTAAAATTGTGCTCGTTCAGAGAGGCGAATGCTACTTCGAAATGAAAGCGCGGAATGCAGCGAAGTGGGGTGCTGCGGGTGTCATCATCGCTAACCATGAAGACGACGACCTCGTGATGGTCATGGGTGGCATTGAGGAAAGCAGCGAAGATGCCGTTGGACAGCCAGTTGACATACCCGTCGTGATGGTACCTCAGCGACTCGGCGAGTGGTTTGAGGGTAGGTTGGCTGAGACACATGCCTCTTCGCTGTCTCCTGTGAAGGTCAGTATCGAGCTTACCGTGCGACACCATCCGCAGGAAGTTGACAGCACTCGAAGAAGA
Organism: Phytophthora hibernalis; assembly: GCA_012656075.1. NCBI lineage: Eukaryota > Oomycota > Peronosporomycetes > Peronosporales > Peronosporaceae > Phytophthora > Phytophthora hibernalis. The sequence continues at coordinate 113,498 of JAAKBF010000168.1, read as the reverse complement.
TCAAGGGGATATCTGGTGATGGTTCGTTTCCTAGGGTGGAAGGTTCCGCGGACAATATGAAGGTGTACGGCCCGTTGTGGGAGTGGAGCTCGTGACATTAGGCTCGGACAGGGAAAAGAGCGAAGGAGAAGAAGACGAGATTCACCAGGAGAGCTTCAGCATCGCCATTGTCGGTACGCCGCCATGGCAGCATTAGTGTGAAAGCAAACTCCATAGAACCATAGAGCGAGTAATTCACGAAAAAATGTTTTGCGTTGTTACGTGTGCTTGATCTCTCTCGTCCAGTACAACTGAAAACAACAGCAACTACTCGCTCACCTGTCACCTGTTCAGCATCGCCATTGTCGGTACGCCGCCATGGCAGCATTAGTGTGAAAGCAAACTCCATAGAACCATAGAGCGAGTAATTCACGAAAAAATGTTTTGCGTTGTTACGTGTGCTTGATCTCTCTCGTCCAGTACAACTGAAAACAACAGCAACTACTCGCTCACCTGTCACCTGTTCCACGCTCCACCGCTGTGCGACTTCTGTTTCTGTCTTCGTCATCCTTCGACGTGATGCATTTCTTACTTCGAGTGCAACGTCTAGGGAAGAAGTTTCTTCCGCTTGCCTTGGTCCTCCTTGCCGCGCTGAACAGCTGTGATGCGGTCTCCTAAGCTGAGCGCAATACCCTGAGTCTTACTGCGAATGCGGATGTAACCAGCGATACGTCCATTGTCCTGCTTCTCGACGCTGAGATTCACGAGCGCATCCTCGCCAAACACACTCTTAGCGTACAGGTTGGCAGCCAAGAAGTTCGTGTCTCCACCCAGCGATGCCGTAGGTGTCATGCAGCGCATGTTCGTCTTGTCCACCACGTGCTGCAGGAACTCAAACACGTTCGAAAGCTCCGTGTGCACAGCCACCTTGTTCTCCCACTCGAACTCCGCCCACATAGCACGGAAGGCTGCGTCTGTGCACGTGGCTGGTTTGATGTAGTCCATGATGTCCAGATGGATATCGTTCAGGTTCACATACGTCTTTTCAGCTCCTGATGCTGAGTCATACACGATAGTTCCGAAGATGTGGCCCGTTTCGGTGGAGCTCACCTTGATGTTGGCACGGATCGTACGCTGGTCAAGCGGCCCAATGGTCTGTGGCTGAGGGCGCTCAACGAGCTTGAGATCACCGATCGTGGAAAGATCCACCGATAGGTTCGTCAGGGTCTGGGGAGACGGTTTACTACCAGGATCTCCAGCACAATATCATAGTCGTGAACCGTAACATAAGCCTCAGCATACACTGGGTCTGCGAAACCTGTCAGTTGGTGCACGTGGCGCATCGCTCCGGCATACTCATTGTCAGAACCATCACCCTGCTGACCAAGGGCACGATTAATGTCGGCACCATCGTCAATATCAATATCCGTAGATCCAAGAGCCTTTTTGCCACGCAACTGGCGGAAGTTAATCAGGTCGTCCGCTTGTGTCACGGGCTCGCCGTCAGCACCGCCATTGGCGGCACGCGCTGCCTCCGCTTCCTGTTGTTTCTGAGTGTCCAGAAGATGGCGGTATGCAGAGCGACACTCTTCTGTGATGATTGTGTGCGTGGCCAGCGCGCTCGCCGGGTCTAACAACACGCGCACACCCATTAAAATACGGCGCGCCGAGTCCTGGTCGATCTCGTGCTTGCTTGCCTTCGATTGTCCATAGGCAACGATAGCGCACATGCATCGCGTGGAATCCACAACGAGCTTCTTGATTGTAGCATTGCGGGCCGTGGCACTGGCAACATCACCGTTTGATACACGGAGACACAACTTGGTCAGCGTCGATGCTACAGCAGCAGCAAGGAAGAAGTCACCGTTCAGCAACAAACGACGCAGGCCTGGCACATTATCATCTTCTGTCGCAGCAGACTTTGCACTCGGAGCAGAATATGACGTCTCAGTGGCATACGTGCCGTCTGCCAACACGACGCTCTTAGTAACAGGCTTAGAATAAGCAGCCCCAGTAGCGGCTGGGTCATCTTCCTCCGCGTTCTCCGTAGGCGCCTTGAGCATCGCCTCCGTGGCCAACGGCAGACTACCGATTGCGCTGAAAATGGTGCTGGCAGCCTCAAAGATAGAAGTGTCGCTCTCCGTGCCGTTCTCTAGTGGCTGAGTAGCGTACTCGCCCAGAATCCAGAGAGCCACACGGTACACCTTTGCCAACGAAATGTCAGAGAATGAGATCATCAGCTTCTGCAGGATACTTTCACGCAGCTCCGGGTAGCTCTCGCACATGGCGCGCACAAAGAGGATGACGTCCATCGCGCCATCCGGCTGATTCAAGAATTCCATAAGCAAGTGCACCACAGCGTTGGCAACCTCCGGGAACTTGACAGCGCACGCGTGGATCGCCTTGATGAGCAGGTGGCGGTACTCGCCAGCCTTTTCGCGCGTCTTGTCCTGCGTCTTGACCACCTCACGCTTCAGATGCGTCACCACCTCGTCAATGTTGCGGACCGAGACGAGGTCCATGGCGATCTCCAGCACCTTCTTGCAAATGTCAAGGTTCGGCGAGCTGAGCGCGCGCATGATGTCCATCAGGATCTCCTGCAGCACCTTGGTGTGGTGCTTCTTGAGGTCCGCGAGTCGGTCCAGCACGATGAGCTTGACGTTGTTGTCGCTCTGCGAGTTGAGCAGGCCGCAGTACGTCTTGGCCGCAGCGCGCACAGCCGTCGGGGCGGCCGAGAGCGTTACGAGCGTCCACGCGGCCTCGTAGCTCACGGCGGGCGACGACGAGTTGAGCAGCTGGAAGACGCAGCGCACGAAGCGCGCCTTCTGCGCCGGGTCCTGGCGACACACTTTGCGCGTCATCTCGAGGATCACGAGCGAGAAGCCGTCGCCGAACTTGGGCATCTGGTCCATGGCATTCATCAGGAACGTCACGGCTCTGTCCTGTGCGCAGTCGTTGAGCATGAGGAAGGCGTTGCGTCTGGCTCCAGCGTCGCTCTCGTTCAGAATAAAACGCTCGATGAGCTCCGGAGCGTCCGGGATCAGCAGCTCGTCGAAGCTCTTGTACATGGAGTAGACCGTCATGACGGCGTTCTTGCGCACGTACGAGTGGCGGTGCTCGAGGTTGGTCTTGACGGCGTCCTTGAGCGGCTCGAGGATGTCCTTGTCCTTGATCTTGCACAGGAAGCGAAGCATGCAGCCGCGGATGTACTCGTTCGGGTGGTTCAGGTCGTTCAGCAGCGCGTTGCACACGAGGATCATCTCGGGCAGCAGCTTGGGCGGCGTCTTGTTCTCCCCGGGCGGCGGCTGCTCGTACTTGGGCGCGATCTCCCAGTACACCATGAGCAGCTTCTTGAGCGTGTGGTCGCTCTGTGTAGAGCAGAAGCGGATGATGTGCATGAGCACCTTGGGCAGCTTCTCGCCCTGCAGCAGCGCCAGGATCGCGCTCTTGACGGCACGGATCTTGAGCTCCACCTTGGGGGACTCGAGGCCCTTGAGGATCTCGTCTTGCGACGGGGCAGCGCCTTCTCGCCCGTCACCTGCTGCAGCAGCACTGTGCAGTAGCGCTCGTTCGTCACGCCCGCCATGGTCGGGAGGATCCTTGCCAGCTACCGAGCTATACTGAGTATGGGGGAAGGGCGGCACGCAAAGTGTCGTCTCGCTATTGGTTGAAATACGGACTTGAAGTGGACGATATCCACCAATCACGCACAATGACCATCACTTTCCATTCCGCATCCATTATCCATTCCGCATTATGCGCCCGACAGCGGGCGTCGTGTACGCGCACGGAAGCAGCTTCTCGCGTGAGGAAGAGCAACTGGCGCGGTATTTGGCGCTGTGTGTAGGTTACAGTGGTCGCTGTGCCAAGACGTGGCTCGTGGGGATGCCGGAGGAGCTTGGGGGAGGCGTAGAGAGCGAAGAACAGACGAAGACGCGAGCTTGGCGCGGTGACGGCGCTCTGTTGGACGCTGAGAAGCTCCCGACGGAGATTTACGAGAAGACGAGCGACTGGAAGTTGTTGAAGACGTGTGAGTTGTGGCTGCTGGTCGTGGAGGCCGACGCGACGCTGAAAGTGGCCGAATTTCTGCACAAGAAGTAGGTGGAGCGAGGTTGTTAAAATTAAGGGGAAATGCTGACCTTGTGAGCGGTGTAGACTGGGAAACAGCAGGAGAAGCAGCCTAAGAGAGTCGTACTGAGTCTGCAGACCACGATGCGCCGTCTCGCGCAGCTGAATTCGGCGTACGTGCAGAGTTATCGCTGGTTGAAGGGAAGGTTTATGCTGAGGTTGTGGCTGTAGACTGCCGGAGGCGATCGTGCTGCATGGTGGGGCAGCTTTCCAAGTGGTGAAGGATGAAGAAGGAGCTCTAAGGCCGCTGTCCAACGGCTGCTTCTTCGTTGAGAGACTATCGTGAGTTTGTTGTGCAGGGGTTTTAGTGTTGACTGAAAGATGCTGATGGTTTGGAGGTTGTACTGGTAGGAAGGAGAAGACGTCAGCACTTTATGCGCTGGATGTACTGGAAGGAACCGGTATTCAGGTGCTCAGTCGTCGCAACATCAAGGTGCGAGATTTCAGGCCAATGACTTGATGATGGCCTATTTCTTACGTTGTGGATATTTCATGATACCTCAGCACTTAAGTGGGGCTGCACGATGCTACGCAGCTTTTACTACATCAACGCGTTGACGGGACTCAGCGTTCTCGACGGACTGCGCGATCGAAAGACGAGATTCCTTTTCCTCCAGGCACTGGTGGAAATGGACGAACTGTTTCGAGTCGTACTGCAAAGTGTTGCTGCCGCGAACGACAAAGCTGGACGTGGAAGCGGGGACTCTCAACCTGATACCAGCGCAGCCACGCTGTTTCCTGTGCGGTCACTGATGGTGCTGCTTCCTCTCCCGGATTGGATTTTCAACGGATTCGTTCTCCGAGCCTTCGATCTTGGTCTAGGCTCTCCTTCTAGCAAGCAGACGTCCGTCATCACGGTACGATAGGATTTATCGTTGCTTGCCTCGTGGAAATGTTATTGACACTGCGGATATTGGTTTACAGTCCGATTTAGAGGGGAATCACCACTTCAGACAAACTTTGAATCCGAATTCCGTGACATTTTTGAGCTGGCAGCAGGCCGCAACATTGCCCTCCCAGCTTTGGAAATGCTCCAGAAGACGTTTGCATCAGTGAGAAAGCAGCAGCTCCAGGAACAAAAAGACGACGTCAGCGCCAAAACACCGTTGCGTATCAACAGTGGCGCACTGCTTGCAGAGGTGAAATTGTTTACTCAGTGCACTGCGGCCTCTCGCACCTTTTTCTTGAAGGTGTTCGCGACATTTGTTATCACGTTGCTGTTGGGGTTGTACCTCTTCGTCTGGTAAGCTGAACGGTACGCAGTGTGCAACCCAGTTTTTGAATAGTTGTTTGTCCAGCCGAATCTCGATTTCAGTGTAATCATGATCACAAGGGCTCCCAGCGAACTTAACTATTTTCTTCTTCGACCTTTGCCAACTTCAGGGCTTTCGCGAGCCTGGCATTTTCTTGCCGCTGTCGTTGTTCTTCTGCATCCTTCAGAATTGCCAATTTGTACATCAGCATGTTTGCGTGGGCTTTCGAACATGGGATCAAATGGGCCGTGATGCGCGTTACAAGGGAGGTGGATGGAAGTTTTCCTTTATGGAGTCTCATGTACTGTACAACTACGTCAACGACTTGGCGACATTGCGAAATTCGTGACCAGAATTTTTCACCAAGCGCACAGCCACGTACGAAGTACATTTTTGCTGAGGATAGAAAACCACCTGAAATTCTGTTGATCCTTTGGCCAAGTCCTCGATATCCACGAGCGTATTGGCTTCAGAGTTGGTACCAAGATGAAGTTGACCGGGGATCCTTGGTTGTTAAGCTGCTTCCGGTCCCGCAACACAAGTTTTCGCGCGCCGTGTTGATATTCTTTGCGAAGTAGAAACTGCTGTCGTTTTTGAGACCTTCGCAGAATGCTCGGAGTTCATGAGGCCAGACTTATCAACGTCAAATTGCTTGAATGAGTTTGGTCCAAGTTGCAATAGTCACCACACAAAGCACGAATTCGTCGAAGCGCAGCCTACGGATCTCACGAGCAAGACCGACCGCCTCGAATAGACCTTTGCTTAGTTGTCGCAGTTGCTCATGCAACATGGTGAAGAACTCGCTAGTCTTGATTTCTCCTGTTCCGAGTTGTTTCTTCGTGCTTGAATGCACGAAGTAAGGTTTCAACATGAGTTTTATTGAGTCCCAACGATATACACAGAGTTTCGACGCGCTTTGACTCCAACAAGACGCCGAAGTGCCCGCCTGCGAATTCCCTCGTATCTTTCGCTGGATTTGCATCACTTGTAGCTTTACGTGCAGCAACTGTGGAGCTTCCGTCATCTGATCGCTGTTTTACCTGAATTTTTTGCGGTAGTGCCTTAGGTTGTGCATCCGCTTGGAACTCTACATCGTAGTTGGTATCACTGCGTAGGATAACTCCTTTGCCATTTTTGATGATGACTTTTCCCCTTCTTCGTTTTATCACTAGGTTTTGAGGGTGCACTTTTTGCAGCGCCGTTCTTGTGGGATTTCTTCTTCGGTATTCCTGGAGCACGCGAGTTCTCGAGCGCTTTCGCTTTGACTCTTCCACTCTCGGGAGCATTGGCAATGTTTGTGCCGGCCATAAAATGCAAATGGAGTTGAACATGTATAGGTGTCTACAAATACGTATGACAGACGGCTGAAGAATTCCATTAGAGGTGCCATTCGTTTTAAGTGCTCAGCAGCAGGCCTAAATGTCGCTCCCTATATTTATTGCATCACCTCACCTCAAGGGCTTCGATGAAGTTTCATAGCAATACATGTAGCTTCTTCAAGTCATGAGCCATTGCGGGGGGCAGCGACAACCTCTCAAGTTCATGATTATAGTGTTCAAAAAGTAGTACTGCTGAAATCACTGACTGGAGGCTTGATACTTCGAAGTACGTCTTATTAAACAAAATGTGTATTCGGTTAGGAATGATGCGTGAGATGGCCGTGTACTCCGACTAAAGTTTGATGAAGTACGATGATAAATAGTCGGAGAATGCTCACACGCCGACATAACAAATTCGGTCACGCGATTTACTGTACATTTGAGTCTTGTACACTGTTTGCACGTTGGTTGCCTTCTCAGAGGTTAAGTTCCTTCTTCTACTACGGTGCCTTTGCGTTGGGGACTGTTGGTGTATGCCCATGACATTAGTGCAGGTCAATTTCCCCATCGCCGACAACCTTGTCCTCTTCGACGATTTCATAGAGGACGTTTGGCGTAACCTGGGTTGTCATTTTAAGTTGAGCTGTTCGCACTCGGACTCGATGCGATAAATATTGATGAGAAAACATAGGTTAGTCTATCTATCGCTTGGTTTCAGAATTTGACTGTTAGCTGAAGGCGTCCGGTGGTGGGTGATGCATGTTGCCTACCGGCACTATGCTGACCGTTGTCAGGAGTGATGTACATCTATGATTTTGATGAGTCTTGTAGCACTTGATCCTCTTCTTGAATACCCATTAACAATTTATTTGCTTCTGCACGAGCGTGTGCTTGATCCTGCAATATACGTTGTTCCTCTGCGAACTTGAGGATTGCTAGCTTGTGCACCGCCAAAGTTGCATTAGCTCTTGAATACGGCAGCAGATATGCTATAATGCGATCCAATATTGAAAAGGATGGGAGCTTCCCTTGATGAAGCCTCATGTAGTGCACAATGCACTCGATATCATGACGCCGTTGGGCAACCTCAGCCCAGAAACGTTCTCCAAGAGCACAAGCACGCACATTTTGCTGCAACTGTATCAACGGGTAAAAGGCCACCTGAAATTCGGATGAACCTTTTGCTAAATCCTCCAGATCTATCAATGTGTTGGCCTCAGCATCATTGGAGGTCTCAAATTGGCCAGGAGTTTCTTTGTAGCGGTAAGGTTGTCGATCTCGTGCTGCAAGCTTTTCACGAGCCGTGTTGACATTCTTGGAGAAGTAAAAGCTGCTATCATTCTTGAGACCCTCACAGAAAGCACGAAGCTCGCTACCATCCATGACTCCAGATTCATCAACATCAAATTGCGTGAACGCGTAATGAAGTAACTCACTCTTGGACCAAGTCGCAATTGTGGCCACACAAGCTACAAAATCATCAAAGCGCATCCTTCGGATATCCCGAGCAAGACCCACCGCCTCAAACAAGCCCATAGTAAGTTGTCGCAATTGTTCATGAAGCATTGATAAGAACTCGCCAGTCGTAATTTCTCCTGTCCCCAGTTGATCCTCACGCTTAAATGCACGATGCATCGACTCCAAATGGCGATTTTGAAGTCCCAGCGAAAGGCAAAGATTCTCCACTCGCTTCGTCTCTAAAAGGACACCATAATTCCCTCTTGCGAATCCTCCTGCATCATCCACCGCTGGATTTGGCGGTTCCACATCTGTAGCCATGTCACCGACAGCAACTTGAGAACTGCCAGTGTCTAGCAGGGTGCTGAAGGACCGTTGTTTAACCTGCACTTTTTGTAGAGGTGTCTTTGATTGCACATTGGATTGAAGCTCCACTTCACGTTCGGAGTCGCCGACTTTGTGGATCTTTTGTTTATTTTTCTTTCGCTTCTTGTGCGGTTTTGTTCCTCCATCCTTCGAAGTTGTGCTCTTTGGAAGGCCATTCTTGTGGGTGTCATTCTTCTTCGGAGCCTGTGGCGAGCGTGAGGAGGTCACTATATTGTCTTTCGGGGCCTTCGAGTTCCCTGTAGCTTGAGGGGTCTTAGGTCTGGAACTTTCAGGCTTGACATCTTCACGGGAATCGATACCTATAGCATTAGCCATGGAAGTCAATGGATTAATAGGTCGGCTTCGACGGTAGGGTGAGGCTAAAATACACATCGCCCAGGTTGTGTTACGTTATCGAAGATGCTGCAAATATGCCGCTGAAAGTTGACAGTGATCCCTATATTTATGCAGGGGTGAAGCATTTACCCAACGCACCCACATCACGTACGCGACTCGACTTCATTGTCAACACAGAAGGCTGTTGAGCAGCCAAGGCTTCACAGAACATGAGTAAAAGACGCATCTCGTGGGTCAAAATCAAGCGTCGATCGCTCAATCCGACGAAGGTAGTGGTAAGTGCTTTCAAAACAGAACCTGCAGAGTCCCGACGATTGACTCATGGGTCCGAGATCTACGGCCGGTTGCTGGAGTACAAGGACACTGAGGACATTTGCAAGCGCCTAGGTATGACACGTGAAGATGTGCGTCAATTACGCCGAAAATTTGACGATGAAGACGGCTCTCACAGCGACTCTGTCACAATACGAGGCTTTTTCCACTTGATTAATGACGACAAAGCTTTCGAGCGATCTCATATCCTGACTAAGGAACTACTGCGCCTTGGAAATGTCACGACTGTAACGCGAGTTACGTTCGATCAGTTTCTGCGCGTCGTGTGCGTATTGGCTGCGTTCTCTGAAACTCAACTTTGGCGGTTCTTTTACGATGCCTTTTTCGCTGGAGGTGTTGACACGGTGAATGCTCGTCGGCTCGGCGAGATTCTTCAGGCAGCTGGTGGCTCCTACGCGCACAATATTGGGGTGGCTGCTCGCCACTTCCAAGCTAATGCAATATCGCCACTAACAGGCTTGCCTTCGACTCTCACGTTCGAGGATTTCCAGGAGCTTGTGCGTCGAAACCCCGTGGTCTTTTCCCGCTCGTACAAATTCAGCGCAACGCCCGCGAGCGAACTCTAGGTGAGAAGTACTGGGAGCGAAAGGTACAGGAGCAAGAACTTGTGCCGCCGCTACTTGCGTACCTAAATCTGCATCGCGGGGAGCTACCTCGAATGAGTTTGAAAGACTGGATACTGAGTATGTTACTCGGCGGTAACACCGTGATGTCACGGGCGCGGATGTTGGCACGGCGACAGTACCATGAAAATATTCAGACGAAAACTTAATCCTCGTCGACCTCACCAATACTTTGACGATGGCGCTGAGCAAGTTCAAGCGCATAAATTTCACCAGCACGCTTTCGGATACCGAAAATCTCACCGGAGAAGACATTTGCAATAGATTCGCACAACGATAGTTGAGGTATGGTTCCCCGGTGTTGACGCATGTAACTCACCAGTTGTTGAACCTTGAGCTTGTTGGCTGTGATTCGTGACCAACGCGACTCGCCTAGGGTGGACGCACGCACATTCTTCTGCATGTTCATGATCGGGTAGAAGGCCACCGGGAAGTTTTTGCAAACTTCATGAACTCGCCAAGATCCACAAGCCCGTCGTCTGGTGCAAACGCAGCACGTTCTTTACCTTCAAGCATCTTTACAGCCATGGTGACATTGGCGGAGAACTTGAACTGCTTGCTCTGGAGTTCCAGACTCATTTTGGTGAATTCACGTTCGTCAAGCGCGCCCGACTGATCTTCATCGTACAGATCGAACACGAACTGATAAAGCTCAGGTTTTGTGAACACTGCAAATGTCACTACGCAGAGCAAATACTGATCGAAGGACATGAACTTTTGGCCCTCGGGTACATCCCCAAGACGGAGAATCCCTACCGTCAATGGCCGTCGCTCCTCACGAATCATAAAGAAGAATTCGGTTTGGGTGATCTCGCCGCTGACAATCCAAAACATAAGAAAAATAGGTTATTGTCAGTACATTTTCTTCAAACTGTCCAAGCCGTCCGTAAACGTACGAGTGGTACATGTCGTTATCGTCGTATTTGCGCTTCATCTTTCGAATGTCGCTCAGTGTAAGCCCCAAACCGGAGCACAATTCCTCGCATCGACGTGTCTGTATCAGAGCTTTGTACACACCATCAGCATCCTCTTCCGGGTCTTTCGCTTGTCCTTCTTTTCCATCTTGATTAACATTCGCTGTTGAATCCGCCTGGGGTTGCTTTCCAACACTACTTCCGCGCCTCGGAGTCCGCTCTTTCACGCTAGCACTACTGCCTCGCTTCGAAGCTGCTGTGATGGTGGCGTCAGTAGATCTTTTCCTCTTGTTATCCTTATTCTCAGTCGTTTGTTCTTTTGCTGCAGCTTTTACTGCCAAGCCATTCCCAGGCGCCACTTTAATACCACGAGGCTGCGGTGGAGTTTGATCCTTCGTACCTTTGGCAAAGGGCTTTTCACGATTAAGTGCACTGCTGAATTCGTTCGAGACGTCCGACGGCTTCTGCTTCCCCATTGACTACCTCCTCGAAGTTAACAGTACATGAACCGATTTCGCCAAGCCCTGTCTCCGATAAGACCTGCAGTCCCAACATGGCTACACTAACTTCAACCTTCGTTCTAGAATATTCACGATTAAAATTTGACATATGAAATATTCGTCAAAAATAAAAATACTGTATCAATTTCTCAATTCGCCACAATCCGATCCACTCAACTGTCCCAAGATGCGTCGTCGACCCGGTCACCCCAGCGCCAACGCGGCAGGTATGCCGCCTTCCACCCTCTCATCTTCTTCGCCTTTATCTCCTCTCTACACTGGTGTCTTTTTGCTCTCTCAAACCTGCTCCAACGCTAATTCAATGACTGTATCAATCCTTCAGACTCGGACGCCATGCAGCATTCTCACCACGCCAATGAGGAGGGAGATCCGGTCGTTGCACTGGCCAAAGCTGCGGCTGGACGAGCTCTCAAGTCCCCCAAGGTCCGTGTGGGGATGCTTCTGTGGGCTGTAGGCCTCTTCTTCATGCTGTGGGCCCCTGGGCTGAGCGTTGTGACGCCCGAGATGAAGACCACGTACGAGGGGATGGTCGTGGACGCTGCCAACATGCCAGAGTACCATGAAGCTTATGCCAAGTACTCGGAGGCTCAGGCCTATGCAAATGAAGCCAAAGTCTGGTTCTGGCGCTTCCGGGAGCCCTACAAGACGCGGGTGGATGAGCGCCAACCAGTCGCCGACAAGTGGGCGGCGGAGGTCGCGAGGACGGAGCGAGAACGCGAAGACCAGATGAAGAAGGCGCGCTCTTTCGTGGGACTCTGGTCGGACTTTGGACTCGCAGATGTGCGCGCTCGGTTCTGGAGCGCCTTTGAGAAGGGCAAGATGTTCGCCCAGCAGCAGACGTTCTACCACATGATCATGCGCGTGCTCTCGTCGCGGGATGAAGATATGCTGAGCATGGTGCTCAACTGGGTGTTCGTGGCCGTGATGAACTTCACGACGGGGCTACTGGGAGCGCTGTTCTACTTCTTCTTCTCGCTCGTCAACATGGTGTACTCATACCAGCCGGACCCGCTGAGTGCGACGGCGTTCGTGGTGCTGGGCTTTATCGGCGCTGCTAGCGTCGTGGCCTCGTATTTATTCGCGATCTACGGCATGGTGGCGAGCGGTGTCTACGTGGTGGGTAAGGTTGTCGTACGCGATGCAATTGAACAGGAACGCCGCCAGCAACAACTGCGTGGCGAACGACAGGAATGGTAGACGCGAATGGAGAAAAACTCATAATGTTACCAAGGTAAACAACATAGTTTTCCCAGCAACTAATTATCAGTGAGGAATATAGTCGAGCTCATGGTATCATCTGAATCCTCCCTCGAAAGTCTCTTCTTAGCCTTCTTTATCCAGGACGGGTAGCTTAAAAAGCGTCAGTGGATCATCGTTGAGATTGACGGATGGTACTTGACAGGAATGGATATAACTAGAGTGGACCAACGTTTTTGTTTTGTTTTGAATTAACGTACTACTGTAGTACTTCATAGTACAATCCAAGCACAGAGCATGCGTACGATCTAAAGTATGCCACCAAAGATAATCCAAGCCCACAGCATGTGTACCGGTAAGAGCGCTGTCCGAATAGAAAATCGATCGCTTTTGCGTCTGCCATTTTTCTGCTAAAGAAAAAACAAGGTCAATAAATCGCCGGAATGTCCAAGTTCCGCAAGCGGTTCGCCGCCTTAAACCTATCTAAGTTCATATTGAATTTGGTAGGTTGTTTCCCTTGCACTTCCATTCCGCACGCGCGCGCACCGTCGACGCGGACACTCCAAGACGAACGCGTTGCCATGTCCAGGCCAAAGCGCAGCAACCCAGCTTCAAGTGCAGATGCCTCTCCAGCTACACAAGACCGAGTGACGATCCATGGAGAGGAAATATATTCAGGCTTGTGGTCTCAAGACTCCGGCATCAGACACGATGAAAGCGGAGAGAGCGCAGCAGATTCGGAGTTATCGTCGAGCACGGATGCTCCGGCTCCACCAGCAAAGAAGGCTAGAGCCTCCATTACTCAAGCAAGGGCGAAGACTTCCAAAAGAAGGCTGTCCCCAGGAAGAAGGCTGCACTCAACCAGAAAGCAAAGAAGGCTGCCCCCAAAAGAAGACCTCATCAAAGAAGAACGCCCGTTCCAATCCATCCAAGAGGACGAAGAGCTCCCTACCACCAATGCGCTGGACAATTGCATTGACGGCACTAGCGCTCGAGACTTGCTTTAAGAACCCGCGCATCTTTGACGAAGTTTGCAGTCACAACGGCGGACACAAAACTTATGTGTGCAAAGTGGGTGCCCACAGTTCATACGTTCTTGGAGCGAGCGTTGATTGAGAAGGCTTGGGGTGAAGGAGAGACGCCTCGCGAGGTGCGTGTCGATCAGTTCAAGAACAAGCTGAACGCTGTTCGCACCGGGTATCGAGCGAAGCGTACCCGTCTAGTCGCAACTGGAAACCAAGCGCTCGATGCTTCTTCAGGGCCGGAAGACGAAGAAGACCGCTGATACGCGGAGATGCCACGCAATTTCTTTTTACGTTCTTCGGAGGACTATGAAGAAAACATTTACGAAAATTTGACATGTGATCCCATGGATGTGGATCCAAAGTATCGTGCTGCTCTTGGCCAAGAGCTTAGCGCCTTGTGGCCGTTGCTGTGTGAAATCTTCTCGGGAAAACCTTGATGGAGAGCCAATTATCGAGTCTGGTACATCGCGTGAATTAACTGAAGTCGACGATGGCAAAGATGATGATAGCGTTGACGAGAGTCGTGCTGGCTCTGACGATGAATGTTCAGATACATCAAGCCAGGCGCGTTCCGAAGCCAAGTCCAACGCCAAAGCTCAGTCACGTACAGGAAGAATGTCTTTGAATCGACCAGTTGATATGATAGCCGACTCGATTCAAGCTGGTTTTGGTTCGATCGAGCGTATTTTAACGGTTCGACAGGCTCCGGGTTTAGGAACCCGATCAGGAGGAGACATGAATCAGCTAGTCGCTAAGTTTACATTGCCAATTGAGGCCGCAAATGCAAGCCAGGCTGCATTTATTGAGATGCAGCGCGATGTTGACCAGTCGCTGCGTCAAAGCATGGAGAATCTTCAGCAGATGTCAGCATCCGCTGTTGAAATATTTGCAAAGATGAAAGAGCAGATATGCGGTGTCAACCTCTGATGGAATGCAATGCCAAGTGGCTAGGGTGTAGCCATTTATGACTACAGGACCCCTTCAAGTTTTATTCGTTATCGTAGCGGTAAAATTGTTCCATGTAGGCGTTCCGCTTCGCCTATCCCAAGTTAATCTCATCTTCCGTTCGTTCCCAATGGCGATCAAATGCGTTCATCGCTTGTCTTGCCTTTTTCGCGATTCCTCGTCGCGATTCCTCGTCGCGGTTCCACTCGATCTCTTCTTTGTCACCAATTTCGACGAGCAGGTTGTGCAGTACAGCTGCGACACATATCATCCGAGCGTTCGTACTGTGAGCATGTCGGTCGGTCACGCCGTGCAGAGCTTTAAAGCGTCCTTTAAGTTTCCCGAAAATACACTCAACGAGTATGCGGGTTGACGAAATGTGAAAATTGAAGCTGTTCAAAGTTGAAAACGTCAGTCAGCAAGTATCGGTATTGCAGTCCGAATTCGACTTACCAACGCTGCTTTCTAGACAAACGTTTTCCACGTCGTTCATCAAACGGAACCATGAGAAATGGCCAGATCTTGAATCCAGCGTCGGCCAACCAGTTGATTCCAGGAGGGCACAAGTATCTCGCGCGGGGCCCCAGCACCTCGGATTGTTTGATCTGAGTTGCTACCAGAAAACACTCCTAAATAGCGAAATTTCTCACGGAAGTCGATAGCAGCCAAGCAATTGTAGGAAGGTTTTCCATTCTTGTCGTAGAATCCCTTAATCGCAAGATAAAAACAAAACGTTAGTGTACAACTTGCAGAAACTCACAGCAGCGTACCATGTGATTGCGCGGGCGTCGTGTTTGGATGATAGTACCGTCGAACACGCACGCAACATCAGGCAAATCACTTCCACGTTGAACAAAACCTTCTACCAAGTCTTCCCAATCATTTACTGCTGTCGGAGCCGGAAAATAGATGACATCTTGCATCATGTCGTACAGGAGATCTTCTAGACGCTTGATGTAAACACCAGCAACTGTTCTTGAAATTCCTAGTTGCGCAGCAGCTCCTCCAATTCCGTCGCCGTCAATTCCACAGCCGTTGACGTAGTACGTCAACCAAGGAGCGAGTCCGAAATCGAAATGGTACTGTGTGTTTTGTCCAGGAAAGCCATACTTGCGACAGTACAATGGCTCTAATAGGAGGACCAGCGCGTCAAACGAATCCGGGCTGCAGCGCAGTGTATTTTTGTATGCTGTCGGAGAGCGCTGAGCCTTTAGAAATAGCGAAGAAGACAGTCCTAACCACGATTTTTCCTGGATGGGCCCGCGAATTGATCTTCCATCCAGTTGTCCTAGTCACACAATCAGCAGGATGTTCAGGAAGCACAAGACTAGAATCTCTTCCTCTGCCCAATCACAGTTGCATTCGTCTATCATCATCATCCGCACTAGTTATAACGAGTAACTGTAGCACTACGCCAAGCTGGGAGACATACCGCTGTCGACGTCCATGGGCCGTGCACCATCTGCGGCGCTTGGCGTTAGCTGCGCGCCAGCTTCCATGCTTGCGAGCTCGTCCATTTCACACACCCAACGCCAAATAATCCGTCTCGACCCAAAAGAAAGAGGTGTCGGGCCTATTTCTTTTTACCGCATTATAACGAGGTGTTTATGGCACCCTGTTTTTCTTAGCGCCACTTCAGAAAATAGGCAGAATAAAACGATCGCTTTTCAATTCGGACAGCGCTCTAAGCTTAACCTTATTAATAACTTTGATGGCACCGTGTACATCTGTAGTACAGCTCACCAAATTGTGTTGTGACGACACGGTGGCAGTGACTACTGACCGAGTAAACTGGACGTCTCAGCCACGCAACGTGCTTGGTGGACTGCTGCTGGTTGTTATGGGACTCTTGTTCGCCATGTGGATGCTGAGCTCAAAGTTCGTGGTCGCACTCGAAATGGCGGAGGCATACGAATGGTGGAACAATGGTGCTCTTGCATCAGACTACTACGAGGCCGTTGGCAAGTTTACTGTGGAGGAAAAACGACGGGAGGAGGCCATGGCTTGGTTCTGGCGGCTGCGCGAGCCGTACTATACGTTGGTGAACGAGCATCGAACGAAAGCCATGTATTGGGCAGGCGAAGCAAACCGATTGGGGGCTAAGTACCAAAAGAAGATGGACCTGGCGGCTATCTGCACAAAACTCCTCCAGTCACCAAGGCAGATAGTGAAGGAGTGGCTCAGGTCGTGGATCAATATGGTCACGGGTGTGACCTGGTACGAAAGGATCGTCAATGCGTCCGAGGAGGATATACAAAACGCGATATTCGAGGGGTTTGCTGGCTTCGCTACGGCATGGTGAGCTACGTTATTGTGCCGGTAAGATTCATTATGCGCTTTGGTGATGGTGCTTTGGCAGCTTCGTACACGTGGTACGAAATCTAAGTGTCGTTCACAATTGTGAGCGACAGAGGAGAATGGCAAGCAGGTACCGGCGGTGCTAGTATTCGGATAACAAAAAGGAGGCTTTCGGATAACATGCTCTGCGTCAATTTGCTATGCATACGATTTCACGAAAGCCCCAGTGTTCTGCAGCCCTACAGCTTAGCGCCAACCGTGCCGTACGGAGGATTGTTCTCATGGGAAGGCACATCGATGAGAGGACCGAGCAGATGCCAACCACCGTCAACATGCATGGTGTCACCCGTCACGTACGCTCCAGCAGGCGACAGGTAATACAGCACACCTGCCGAGACTTCTTCCACGCTCCCGACGCGCTTCGCCGCTGTGGCTCTACGCGCGCCCACGTGGAACTGCTCAGGTCCACCCTCGTAGTTGTCCACTCCACTCGAAAGAATGATACCCTGCAATAATCAGTCAGCATTATCAACCCTCTCTTAATATCTGTCAGCGATGATTTCACGTACGGGAGCGACGCAGTTCAGCGTAATGCCCGACGCAGCCCATTCCACGGACAGCGACTTGCCGAGGTTCTCGATAGCGGCACGAGCAGCTCCACTGTGCGCCATCATCGGGTAGCCCTTGTCGATGACAAGAATAATGTTGACAATCCTACCACCGTGCTCCTTCATGTACGCATGGTACGCCTTCTTGGTGACCATGAACGTGCCATTCCTGTTCATTCGTTGTAAATATAAACAGCAACTCCTCTCCAAATGCCAAAACGTACAGGTTCGTGCGCATGATGGCCTCCCACCCCTTGAGGCTCACCTTTTCAATAGGAGCTCGGAATTGTCCACCCGCTATAAATTCATCAAATTCAAGCACCAATCAGTCAAGTTACCAGTAAACCACCACCCACCCAACCGTACCATTGTTGACGAGGAAGTCGAGGCGTTTGTACTTGGCTAGCGTCTCGTCCACGAGGTTGTTCACCTGCTCCTCCTTGCGGATATCGCACACGACCGGGTGGATGACGTCCTTCAGGTCGCGACCTGCAGCGTCCAATTGACTGCGGATCGTGTCCGCCGCCGCGCGAAGACGCTCCTCATTTCTAACATGTAGATAACGTCACCATTAATCTCCAATCCACAATTCGCAACAAACAATTCAATTGCCGCTTACCTGGCAGCGATCACCACGGAGCAGCCGAGCGACGCCAATTCGTGGGCGATACAGCGGCCGATTCCAGTTCCACCTCCGGTCACGATGGCCTACAGAGCAGAAGATCTTAGACCCATTGGTACAGTAAAACAGGACAGAAGAGACCCACCACTTTGCCCTGGAAGAGGTTGGGGCGGTAGATACTGAGGCGGTCGGGGCGCGGATCATATTATAGCGGATTCAGTTGTGTTAAACGAAAATGATGTTGATGAAGCTGTTGATGCATCAAAAACTTTGATTTCAACTTTCAATTCAAAAATGAATTGACAAGTTGAAGTTGCGAGACACAGGGACTTGGTTACCAAGACCCTACCAACTACGCTGTAGACCCAACAGCGTAGTTGATGATGTTCGCTGCTCTACAATTTGCAGGTTCCGTACGGTTTGTTGTTCTCATGGGGTGACACATCGAGAAGCGGTCCCAGGAGGTGCCAGCCTCCGTCCACATGCATGGTGTCTCCAGTCACGTAGGCTCCAGCAGGGGACAAGTAGTACAGTACACTAGCAGAGACTTCCTCAACGCTGCCCAAGCGCTTCGCAGCCGTCGCTTTTTCGGCCGCATACTCGAACATCTCAGCTCCGTTGGGATAATTCTCCACGCCGCTGGATAAGATGATACCCTGCAGGAATACGTGGTGGTTAGAAATGACGACAGATCCACAGAATCAACTGCTTTCGCACCGGAGCAACGCAGTTGAGAGTGATGCCGGACGCAGCCCATTCCACTGACAGCGACTTGGACAGACTTTCAATGCCAGCACGGGCAGCAGCACTGTGAGCCAAACCAGGGTTGCCCTTGTCCAAGACGAGGATAATGTTGACGATGCTGCCCCCGTGCTCCTTCATGTAGGCGTGGTAAACCTTCTTCGTCATTATAAAGGTTCCGTTCCTACAGAACTCGGTTAGCCACGGGGCATACTCAACAGAACGTTTTGACGTACAGATTGGTGTCCATGACAGCGCGCCAGCCCTTCAGCGATACGTCTTCCAGGAGTGAACGGAATTGTCCCCCAGCTTTGCATGGGAGCAAACAAGTTAGCCCGACATGGTTGGTGTTGGTGGTAGATGATCTTACCATTGTTCACGAGGAAGTCCACGCGCTTAAACTTTGCCAGGATCTCGTCCACCAGGTTCGACACCTGCTCCTCGCTGCGGATGTTGCATGCAATAGCATGCACCGATCCCACGGACGCAGGGTTGGCAGCCTTGGCGTCTGCTTGGATCTTGTCTGCAGCAGCTTTTAGCCGCTCGAAGTCCCTGGACCCAACAGCAAAGCTCTCATCAGTGTATCGACGTGATCACCGTAAGACGATACTCGCCCACCCACCGAGACGCAATAACGACGGTGCAGCCCAGGAACGCCAGCTCATACGCGATACTCTTGCCGATGCCTGTGCCGCCACCCGTGACAATCGCCTTGGAACGGTACATCCATGAGCTACCACCTCAGCAATGATCCACCAACAACGTCTACGCATCCACGCACCACTTTGCCATTGAACAGACCCGGTCGATAAATGCTCAGCGCCGACGGGTTACGCGTCGGCTTTTCCATTGAGCTGCTGCGTGCACTGGGGAGGATTGGTGAATGGCTGCCGAACGATTCTGACGCCACGTTTGAGACCGACACAGCAGATGCTTGAAGCATGACGCAGCACAAGTATCAATTGTCAAGCCTGCAGATTTCTGCTTGGGTTATCTTCAAAGCTCGACCACCTATATCCAACCTCTAGCCTATGTTGTATCCTATGCGCAGGCAAGGTCACGCTTTCCATTCTACGCTTCATTTTCCTGCATCCGTGGCTTTTGATGAGCCTCTGCTGGCGCTTGCCCGAGATGACAGCTTACCTCACAGCATCGTAGCGGTCCGGGCGCTTCTTAGAGAAGACGATCTGCACAAGCTGGATGGTACGCGCGCGGAAGCCGGCGGCGCAGTACTGCAAGTAAAAGTCCCACATGCGGCAGAAGACCTCCGGACGGTCGATGTTGCCGTTTTTGAGGTGGTCCTGGAACCGCTCGTACCAGCACATAAGCGTCTTGTCGTAGTCCGGGCCGAGATTGTGGACGTCCTCCACGATGAGCTTGCGCTCCGAGGGGGTGATCATCTGCGCCACCGACGGCAGGAAGCCGTTGGGGAAGATGTACTTGAGGATCCAGAGCTGAATGGGCACCTCAATGGAGCGGTTGGCGGCGATACCGTGCACCAGGGCAAGGCCGCCGTCCTTGAGGCAGCGCTTGAACACGTCGTAGTACTCGTCCAGGTTCTTGTAGCCCACGGCCTCAATCATGGCAATGGACACGACACGGTCAAACTGGCCGTGCATCTTGCGGTAGTCGCAGTACTCGAAGCTCGTGAGGTCGCTCACGCCCTCGCGCGCGGCCCACTCGCGGGCGCCCTTCAGCTGCTCGTTGGAGATAGTGATGCCGGTGACGTGCACGCCGTACTCCTTGGCAAGGAAGCAGCCGAGCCCGCCCCAGCCGCAACCGATCTCGAGCACGGTCATGCCCGGCTCGAGCTTGAGCTTCTTGGCGATCAGGTGCAGCTTGTTGCGTTGCGCGGCATCGAGGTCATGCTTGTCCTCGACGCCCTTCCAGTAGGCGCACGAGTACTGCATGTACGGGTCGAGCCAGAGCTTGAAGAAGTCATTACCCAGGTCGTAGTGGTGGGCACCGACGATACCGGCGCGCGAGGGCGACTGGTAGTTGAAGATCTTGCCACCCAGAGCAATGAACTTGGCGTTCCAGGCCTTGAGGATCTTGCGGCGCTTGTCAGCAGGCAGCGACAGTAGACGAGTGAGCAGCTCGTCCAGTGGGATCAGCGCGTCCCACTTCTTGGCCATGTAGGACTCGCCAATAGCCAGCATGCCGCGGTGCACCCAGTCAAGGAAAATGTCCTCGTCGTACACGCGGATGTCACGGTCCAGTATGATGTTGGCGTCCGCCAGCATTCCCTTGAAGAAGGTGGCGGCGCGTGCACGCAGTACGGGACGCATGGCCACACGCAGCAGGTAGGAGCCGGCAGTTATACCAGCGACCGCGGTGGCGGCGATCAGGGCCGATTTTTGCTTGTCCGACATGGTGAGATGGACCGGGAAGAGCTCTGCTACGTCGAGGGATCTTGG
This sequence comes from Phytophthora hibernalis, assembly GCA_012656075.1. Lineage (NCBI taxonomy): Eukaryota > Oomycota > Peronosporomycetes > Peronosporales > Peronosporaceae > Phytophthora > Phytophthora hibernalis. The sequence goes on along the minus strand of JAAKBF010000168.1, from coordinate 92,394 downwards.
GGAGTGAGCGCGCATTGACACGTCGACAGCAGGACGTGTGGACCTGCTGGCTCGGCTTTGAGCGCTGGTGCAGAAATCGTGGGGCTGTGGATTGCGGAGCAGAGACTAGGCTACCTGTCTGCTGGGTATAAAGGTACTGTTTGTATGGTTTTGACTTGAAATCGGCCGTCGAGGATGTCATTATTAACTTGTCGGAATTAACTATGACAGGTTCATGCAAGGCGGACAAGAACACGAAATGGACCATGACGCCGGCCCAGCCTCCGTGCCGGATGCGGACCGGTACGGTGTGTACCCGGTAGCAGTGCTCACTGTGAGCCCGCGAGCGTGTTGCAATTGTTGCAATTGCCGCCGACGTGGATTGCTGCAGATTCCTTTAAATCGCGGTTTGAGCTGTTAACGTGCAATGCAAGTGCAAACTCGACTTACCGCCAGCGCTGATCCCCATCTTTGCTGTTGTTGCCGTTGCTTGCTCGGGGCCCTGCGCTTGCAAAGGCAATGAGGGGGCATCGAGCTATTAATACCGTATCGCCGAAATCAAAAGTCCTACCTGATCTACACGGGCTGTGGCTATAATGGCTTTGTTAACTAAAGTTTATCTTAATGCTTGCTGATCATATAAGAGATTTGATTGGCTAACAATAGGTGCGCTTTATGATAAATGTGGAATAATGATATCAACGATGCGGTACTGGCCCAGCGAAGAAAATGGATACGTTGACGTAAATGAAGAAGAGCTTGCCGTTTGATGGTCTTGAAGCATATCGCCGCGATTTCACCCGCCACCAATCCCTGCCACTACGATGGACTTGCTGACGTTTGAAACGGTTCAGATAGTCGGTATTTGCACGAAGATCGCACATTCCGCAATGAGGTCGCTATTGCGTCCGTGCAGTGCTGCACGGTGCACTGGCAATGCAGCTCGTTGAAGCAACGACAAGTGCCGTCGTCGTTTGCTCGACGGCCCGTCGAGCAAACGCGTTTAACATCTACTGTACATGGATACACCCAAACCGGTAAGACCGGTTTACAAACACCATCTCACATCATACCAAAACCATCTAAACGCATACCGCACCCACACTCGGTAGCCGATTCCGTCGTGTGCGGCTCAAAACCCGGCGTGAGCTCGAGGAGAGATACAGGAGCATGGGCGCCAAGCAGTCGCGCGTGGTGACGGGCGAAGCGGCAGCTGATCTGCGACCGGAGGTAGAAGGCGACGGAGAGACGGTGGCCTCCATCAGCCTCACGCCGGCGCTCGTCAACCGGATCAACGGAATGCAGGAGGCCCCCACCAAGCAGCAGCAGTCGAGCATCAGCCCACAGTACGGACGTCGCAGCTCGTAGTTTTCTACTTTGCGAGTACTAATTGCTGTTTATGTTACTATTATTTCTGCAGGGAGCAGGCGGCCATCAATAAGCAATTGCAGATGGCCTACAACAAGGTGCGGCGAGATATCCTCCTGAAGAGAGGCAATTCATTTTTAGCTCTGGACTGACGGAGTTGTTGGCTACTGCAGGGTGCTCACGACTTCAAGAAGAAGGTGGAGGCGGAGCTTAAGCAGAAGGAGCAGAAGCTGGCGGCTCCCAGTCTGGCGCAGCAGGCGCAGCTCGCCAAGGAGCAGGAAGAGCGTGAGAACGCACGCGTGGAGCAGCTCGTGGCGGAGATCAACAAGAAGAAGTATCGTGCGCCGCTCCGTGATGTGCAATGTTCGCCCGAGCGCGAGGCGTGCTTGCAGTGCTATCAAGACAAGAAGAGCGACGTCTTGAAGTGCAAGGAAGTGGCCGACGCCTTCGTGCGGTGCGCCCGGCAAAACACCGAGGTGCGTTGCAATGTTGCAGGAGAAGATGCTTTGATGCGGGAATGTGATTACTGACGGGTTTTGTGATGGTAACTTGCAGAAATTCGTTGGAGAGAACTGAAAGTTCTTCGGAAGCTCTAGCGGACTCGACAATTCTTGATGGCGACGACGGCCGCATTTTGCTTGGATCCCTGTATGCTGGCGACTTGGCGAACCTCCTTATGGTGCAAGTGCTAGCATGAAGGTGAATAATAGCTCACCCGGAAGAAAAGCAAACAGAAAAATGATGGCAAACGTAATAAAAGCCTAGTGACGATGCAGCGCTCGGTGTGAGCCGAAATACAGTCTTCGCTTGCACTTGTACAACGCTCTTTGAGTGAAAATGGTTGAAGTAATTCTGTAGTGGCATAAATGTTTTGGTTTCTCGTCTCTTCCTACTGCAACGTGAGGGTTCATTCCTTATCTCACGGCGTTTTGCGGCCCACGCTAGTTCATTTCAGACGGCGGTGTGCTTATTTCTTGTCGAAGATGTTGCCGATCATGCCGGGACGCACGTAATCCTTGGGCTTGCTGACCTCCTCACCAAGAGCGTCGAAGCTGTCCACTTGGATAATGACCTCGCGCGCAGCCTCGACCTCGTCGATGAACTTCTGCTCGTCAATGGTAGCAGTGCGCTTCTGTTTGCGTAGTGCAGCGAGCGTCTTGTCCGCCTTGACAGCCTTCGGCAGAGTCGCGTTCAGCAACGCCACGCGATCTTCCGGGTCCTTTGACATGAACACGTTCTCGGCAAGAAGGTTGCGCACACCCGAGTCCGTGGAGATAAGCTCCGAAACCTGGCGCATCTGCTTATCACTCGGCGAGTCGTACGGCAGTCCAAACGGGAACGACAGTCCACGCATGACCGGACCAACGCCTGGAACAGGGAAGTTCTTGCTGATACCCACGATGCCCTGCTGGGCTTCGAAGCAAAGCTGTGTCATGGTGTAGTCAAAGATCACATCGATGCCCTCAACCTGGCGGTTGTTCTTGTAAAACCACATCGTTGAGTAGCCCAGGTAAAGGCTCGAGAACACATCCGCAAACCGACCAGAGATCATTTCAGCGAACTTGAGCTTGCCACCAAGCACCAACGACAAGTCTGCACACATGGCGAAGTTCTTGGCGAGCTTGTCCATCTGAGACTCGTAGTGCTTGAGCAGACCGCTCTGTTGTTTGAAGCGCGAGCGCGTGACAGCCGTCTTTAGCGAGCCGGCCGTGTTCGTTACACCGTGCTGAACCAGCTTGACCAGCTCCTTCTTGAAACCATCAATGTCATCGCCGTGCTGGATTGTCTTGATGAGCTCATACAGATGAGGGTGAGCCCGCGTAAGACCCTGGCCGAAAATGATCAGCGAGCGGGTCAGAATGTTAGCGCCCTCGACCGTGATCACAACAGGTAGCGACGTGTAGATGTTGGCAAGGAAGTTGTTGGGACCCTTGCAGATTCCGGCACCACCAAGAACATCCATAGCGCGAATGACGGTGTCGCGACCACGGTCCGTGATCTGCTGCTTGCACACACCACTGATGACAGCGGGCTGCTCGTGCTGGTTAATCATGGAGTTCACCATGTGCTGACCGCTTGTCATGATGAACGCATTGCTGCCCATGATGGCGAGCTGCTCCTGGATACCCTCCAGACTGGCAATCGGCACCTTGAACTGTTTGCGGATGCGTGCGTAGGCACCAACAGCGTTCACCGACAGCTTAGCTCCAGCTACCGCCGACGCGGGGAGACTGATAGAACGGCCTTCCGCCAGGCAGTCCATGAGCATGTTCCAGCCGTAGCCAACTCGCTCCTGGCCGCCGATGATCTTCGACATCGGAATGAACACATCCTTGCCCGTCACCGGGCCATTCATGAAGGGAATGGTGATGGTGTCGTGGCGTTTGCCCATCTGAAGGCCAGGGTGGTCGCGCTCAAGCAGAGCCACCGTAATACCTGCGTAACCCTTTCCCTTCAGCAGACCTTGCGGGTCCTTGACATCCACCGCCAAGCCAACGCACGTGGCAACAGGTGCCAGCGTGATGTAGCGTTTGTTAAACGAAGCTTTGATTCCCAACACGCCGTCCTGCTCGCACACAATGCCCGTGTCCCGCATGGCCGCAGCGTCGGATCCCGACGAGGGGCCCGTGAGTCCAAAGCACGGCAGGTGTTTACCATTAGCCAGGCCGGGGAGAAAGTTGTTCTTCTGCTCCTCCGTTCCGTACCGGAGCAGCAGCTCTGCAGGTCCCAGCGAGTTCGGCACACACACCGTGACAGCTGCAGCAGCACTACGTGTAGCGATCTTGGTGATCACGACTGAGTGGCCGTGTGCACTGAACTGCTTGCCGCCGTACTCCTTCGGGATGATCATGCCCAGGAAGCCCTTGTCCTTGATGAACTGCCACACCTTGAGGGGCAGGTCCTGATCGCGGGACACGCCATAATCGTCGATAAGCTCGCACAATTGCTGCACCTCCGTGTCCATGAACGCCTGCTCTTCCGCGTTGAGCTCCGCCGAGTACTTGTCCAGCGTGGCGAGTTTCGGAGAGCCTGAGAAGATGTCGCGGTCGAAGCCCACGGTCCCGCTCTCCAGAGCCGCCTTCTCCGTGTCCGACATGCGAGGCATCACGCGCTTGGCCAGCTTGTACAGCTGCTGGGACACGAACGTACGCGACTGCGTCTGGTGCAGCGTCTGCACGGCCGGCAGCGAGCGCGCGGCTGCGAGTCGCAGGCCGACGCGCGAGGAACTCTTGAGCAGCGCCGGGGACAGCATCTTGGTCGTCGAGAGGTTACTTGTGCCCTACAGCGCCGATTCGGAAGTGAAGAGGCAAATAGATGAACCGTTTCACGTCGTTGAAGTTTCACGTCAGATGCGGAATAAATTCCGGCGTGAAGAGGACAGTGATTGGTCAAAAGAAACTCTGTCTTATCCAATTATCAACCAATCGACGAACGGATACGTTAATCAAACGTCAGTTGAAGATGTCGGCACGTTCGCTAGTGTCGCGTTTGATCCCACCGCTCGCAGCGCATTGGCACAAGGGTCAGCAAGGTAGGGTAACTTGTTACAGTTAATATAGTATATGATGGCGTTAATGTTACTGTTGCAGGCCGCGTGGGTGTCGTCGGAGGTTCGTTTGAGTACACGGGAGCTCCGTTCTACGCTGGTGTCTCGAGTCTTAAGACGGGGGCGGATCTGTGCCATCTCTTCTGTGTGGAAGAAGCGGCTGTCCCCATCAAGAGCTACAGTCCAGAGCTTATTGTGCACCCGCTGCTGCGGTCCGACGCGTCACTGGCGAGGTATGAGGAGTCCCAGAGAGCTGAACTCGTGACGGAGGCAGTGGAACGGATCGCGCAGGTTCTGCCAAGGCTGGACGCACTGGTGGTGGGTCCGGGACTGGGGAGAGACGCCAGCGTGCAGGAAATCACGCGTCGGGTGATTGTTAAGGCTAAGGAGGCCAATTTGCCGTTGGTATTGGACGGCGACGCGCTGTACCTTGTTAGCCTGGACCCGGAGACGGTGAAGGGATACAAGAACGCCATCCTGACACCGAATGCAGTGAGTGCTGGTAGTATATATAAGCTTGGTAGAGAGGTGGTATAATTGCTAACGGAAGGGTGTCTCGTGGTTGCTAGATGGAGTATGCGAGGCTGTGTGCCACGACGCAACTGCTGCCGAGCATTGACGTCGCAGAAGCTGCGAAGATCCCGCCGGCCCAGCTTAGCGAAGCGTAAGGATCTGTAATTACTGCTGGGATTCTACAGATGGGTTTACCTATTTTACTTCGTATTTTGTGTGGACAGTCTGGGGTTTCCGGTTATTATCCAGAAGGGCAATGTGGATACGTTTTCGGACGGAGCGATTAGTACGGGATCACTTTTCAGTTTATTTTTTGAGGGATGCGCTAATGTTTACTGTTGCTAAATTACGCAGCACTAACGAATGCTGAGTTTGGATGCCCGCGCCGGTGCGGAGGGCAAGGAGATGTACGTAAGTTTTGGATCGCATCTTGGGACCATGGTATCACTAACTTCTGCTGTCTGCGTAGGTGCTTTCTGGTGCCATTGGCACGTTCGCAGCGTGGACAAAGCACGCCAATTTGTAAGTTTGTGTGTTTTGGCGCTAATGTGTCTGGATAAATTCTTACCGTTGAATGCACTCTTGCACTACTTCGGTATCAGCTCCGATGTCGACTTCAAGGCCAATCCGTTGTTGCTTGCCGCCTATGGAGGCTCTCTTGTGACACGAGCCAGGTTGGTTACCATGGAATTATTGTGCCCGCTCGAACCAAGACTGATTGGTAACGTTTCACTTGTGCGATGCTCAGCTCGTCTCTTGCTTTTGACGAGCATCAACGCTCCATGACAGCCCCCGACGTCCTGCACAGAGTCGGTAAAGGTTTTGTCACGGCGTTCCCCAACTCGTCAATGTAGGTTGGTTGCAGGAACACACGTTCGCATGAAATCGTTGGGTGGCAAGCCGAACGCAATCCTTGACTCATGTCTGGTCTCAGCTTTGGGCGCCATTAACGCTTCTTGACCAATGTCAATAATTTTGCGGCTTCATGTGGCATTAAACATTTTACAATAGCCATCGAGCTTTGAAGCTCGCGAACGTAGGCTGAAACTTAAGACGACCTCGTTCAACCATCGCTCCTTCTCAACCCACGATGGCAGGCTCCCGTCAAGTAGCCTAAGTGCCCCTCCACACTTATGGCCACCGTTCCTGCGTCTCGCTCTTTCCTTTTTGCAACCTTCAGCACTACCGTCAAGCGACCATCTCCAGCTTGATCCTCCTCCTTCATACTAACCTAACATACGGCGTTAATGGTCTTGTAGAGATCGCCAGCGAGCTTTTTCGTCGAGTCTTTCTGCGATAGAGTCAGAATGTCTCGCAGAGTTTCGGGCAACCGAGGAAGCTCCAAACTGTGCAAGTGGAACAACAAGTTGTTAGTGTTAGTGAGTTGTCTTTTGCAAATTCACACGCGTTAGTGACAGACTTACTCGTTCAACGTGGCGGTGTCATCCGCAAAGTTCAGGATGGTGTAGATTGCAAAACGCACGATGTCCTCATTGTCATCCTTGAGCATTGACTGCAATCCTGAGACGAACTGTTCCTTCAGCAGGTCAGCAAGAGCGCGTCGATTCGCGTCGAAAAGGCAAAGTTCTTTGAGCCGTTTGGCCACCTCGTAGCGCGTGAACGGCGGGGCATCCGAGTTGATCTCAAGCAGCAACATCGACAATTCTTGCGAGTCAACCGAGAAGGACCTCGGAAACAGATCGCCAGAGGAAGACCAATCTGCCATGATGTCGAAGCTGCTCGACACACATTCAAAACAACATGCCAATTGCGTTTAGAACCAAATCTCCAGCTTGTGCATGGTGCAATCCCAGCAACGTTGCATTGCGGCAAGCACAATAGAAATGATGGTCCAACCTGAGCTCGGGCAGTCCGATCATATCCTTGTCGATTGCTCTGCATTCCTTGCGGATTGAGTCCGTCAAGCCGAGGAATTTGAGCTCATCGCCCTGCGAAGGACAGGAACGAACGTCGCATCAAACTCCTCTCGCCAAGATACATGTATGGCACTCAACCATGGCAGCAATAAACCGCAAGTAATTCTTACCGAGCGCAAATTGAAGTCCACTCGAATGGTGGATTTCATGGCCAAGCGGTGCAGCTGCACGTTGAAGAATACCTCCTCCGCCGCGACCAGCCCATATGCGTCCATCTATACGTCAGCATCAAATCCCCGCACAACACGTCAAACTCCCAACCCAGCTACCGAGAGATGGAAGTTCCGGACACTGGCGTTGTCTCATTACATACCGTCCAGTCGGAGCTGCACGAGAATTCGACGTCTTGTGCTTGCATAGCCTTGTGAAGGGTCCGAGCAATCACCGCAGCAGGATCGCAGGACTCGAACATGGGATTCACTTGGTGATACCCCACTTCTTGGGCGTCCGGCACCTCTCCAGTAGGCACGAAAACCTCCGACTTGGACGAGTCTTCTTCCTTCGTGTCGTCTCCAACTCCAGCATACCAGGAGTTTTTGGCCTGTCCTGCATGGGGTCGAGGCCCAGCACCGTGGAGCTGTCTTCCAGGTCCTGCAGCGTGGCTGGAGTCGTAGTAAACACCACTTTTCCGGGCGGAGGAGGCGCAAAAATGTCCTCCGTCTACGACAACAGACACGGACCTATTAGTCGTCGGAATTTGACCCATTTTGCAGCCAAATGGGTCCACAAACCTGCGAGTCAAAGCGTGACGTCATGAATTGGGTCTCCATGTTGGCACGGCGGTACGTAACCTGCCGATCCGGGATCTCGAGCCCACTCATGCTCTGCTGATAAGTTCACGACCATTTTCACTTGATTTCAGTATACCGCAACCGATATGAAAGTGTTATTTGACCTGGAAAAAGCTGCCACGAGGCAGGGAAGAAGCGGGCAAGCGCACTCCAGATCAAGCGGACACGCAGTAGCGGCGTGGGAGACTCACCTCGTCGAGAACGAAGCCCTCGCGGTGCTGCACCTCATCAATCCAGTCGTCTTCCTGCTCGCTCCTTGACATCGCTCGACCTCGTTTTTATCGTCGGTTTTTGAATTAGAATTCCGGCTTTCAACTTTTTGTGAGTGATGGTCTGTTATGAACAGGGTTCGGTAGAAGTGGCAATATTTGATTAGTAGTGCTAACGTTAATGCTAATACTAACGAGATCTGGAAACGGACCATAGCACTATCATTAGTAGTTAGGCTAGAGCGTTAGTATTAGCCTAACTACTAATGATAGTGCTACTAATGCTACTAACGCGCTGCTTTCCAGATACGATGCTTGCTTTCTTCCATGGCCTGGAGCTCAAGATAATTTTGGCGCAGTACCAGTTGGCGTTGAGCTCACTCATTGTCGGTCCTTCAGCGCAGCGAGCTCGTAGCGAATGATCCTACCGAAAAGACTCGTTCTTGAAAAGCCGTTGAACAGACCCGTCTCCGTGCAGCGTTTACAAGAGTACAGTGCACCACTTATGCGACGTGGCTCTCTCGGAAAGGTAAAATTGTACATGTAGTGTTTTTCTGCTGTACCTCCTTCACGTTAAAATTAAGACGACAAACGCGCAGGTTCTATAGCCGCAAATGCGTCCACAGGTACTTCTGTGAAGACAGCGTGATCTGGAGGAGGAGGTATTAATAGTACCCTAACAAAGAGGCGTTCGAAAAAGGCATACTCAAGTTCAGCATGCGAAAAAGAAACAGGGAAACGTTCATTCCTGGAAAGTGGAGCAGTTTTGTCAGCAAATCGACGTGTACATCTGGTTTGCCGAATTTAGACAAGATAAATGTCCTTCGCTTGTAAAACTTGCTCACACTTGGTTAGGAGATGCACGGCCTCTCAGGAACAAGCATTCTTGGTACAGCTCATGGATTGATTCGCGTACGAAGGCAAGCGAGGGATAATAGAAATGAAAGCGGGAGAAGGCATCAAATCACCCACCGTGCGCGGCCTTTGAAGATCCTTCAATGGGTATCAGGATAGTAGTACTAATAGCACTACTAACGCTCTTTTTCGACTACTTATTTGATTAGCTCAACTAACGGCTTCACTTGACTTCGTTATCATTATCAGTAGTAGTAGTAGTGCTATTAGCACTACTAACACTACTAATGAGCTCACTACTACCGAACCCTGGTTATGAACGCTTCCAAAAAAGTAATAAAGAAAACAAATATCTACCGGTATTTAGCAAAATTTCAATTTCAGCAAAAACTGTTAGGGCGCTAAGCAGCTGGTGCGTGGAATATCCGGTACTACCACCTCGGTCCTACTTCGAAGTAATAAAAACGTGCTTCTTGTACATCGCGTGCCGTCCAGCGACGATTTCTCAGGCTGAGTAAAGCTAGCTTTTTAATTATCGAGTCCCCCTTCGGAATTTTCTCTTGAATTTAGGCAAGGAAATGTCCTTTTATAAAACAAAACTGGACATAAGTGGCCCAATCCTACGATCCAGTACATGTACTGGCAACCTCTGCCTGCTAACGCCATTCGTTTGCTATTATTAATACATGTACAGTAATACGGCAGTGCCATTCTCTGTCAAATAGAGAATATGGGTAAATCAGACTTCTCTGAACGCGAGTCACCGGCCAAGAGTGCGCCCCAATCTAACCCCGGACTTGGTCAACGGACCCACGTGCCCTTCGAGGAGTGCCCCCATGAAGCCCGAAGTATCGAGCCAGCAGAACGATTAAGCGAGGAGGAGAAGAAAGATACAGTCTTGTGGATGAGGAACCTTACAGACTCCGTATCACTAGAAGATCTCTGTAACAAAGTTGCGCGTTGCACGAGGAAGCTCTGAAATTCGGTACACTTCGAAGAAACAAATAACGGGAAGTGTACGTTTTTATTCATGTTTAAGACCGCAACATACAGTGCCGGCAAAATACGAACGACATTTTGTCCAATGAAAGGGGCGGAACTAACATTTTTGTCCAATGAAAGGGGCGGAACTAGCTGCAAATAGACCAATCGACGCAGCGTAATGGCCGATTAGCAAAATTGGCGAAGCGACGGTGGAACAAAGCACCCACTAACTTGCACTATACCCCTGGTAAATCAGTACAAACTGCGTATCATTTCAAAAGGGAATGAGTGGCTAATAACCTGTGTGGACTGAAAAAGGGCAGCTGTGCGTGGAATCTGTATACGAACGAAGGAATATATTTTAGTTTGGTATGACTGGGGGAGGTCAGAGGTCCGCCAATACAGGAGCAGCCGCCATCTCAAAAATAAAAACGGCAATTCCTGGCGAAGCAATAATAAATATTGCCGCAATTTATATTGTATTGTTACATAAACGCGTCTTCATCTGTTCCTATGACTCGGGTTTGATGTATGCATCATATTTGCATCTTATAATATTATGCATGCATCTTACTTTTTTGCTGGCTGTGTCGAAACTAGAAGTTGCATGTAGCCATGTCGAGCTCAAACTTTTGTGCTTCGTGGTGCTCTGTCCCCCGGTGTCTGACAGCGGAACTTCCTTATAATAGTAGTAGATTAGCACCACTACAGTAGCATCTAATCGTATTGAAGTCAGCGAAGCGGTATGAATTTTGGTAAACTTACCTTTTGGTATTTTGCGTGAACTTTACACTGGGCCATCTCTGTTGACTATTTATTGTCAATATTGTGTCAATATAATATTGTATAGGAATCGACGATCCCCAATAATAAATATTTTTATTGGAAAACACAATAAACTATTGTATTGTTCCGTTTAATTCCGGCCGGGCTTCTGTCGAGGCAAACTGCGTTAACGTTAGTAGAACGAATAGGCATTGGCTCGGAAATGCCGATGGGAGAATGTTGTTCTTCTACGCAAACTGCGTTAGTAGAACGGGTGGGACAGACCACGTTCACTCAAACAGGCATTGACTCGGAAATGCCGATGGAGAAGTTGTTTAGCTTCATAACCTTCGCGATAACTAAAATAACGCCTTGAACATAAACCTAAACAAAGTGTCGTTCGTATATATATGGTATATATTGCCGACACTGTAGGTGGCCATATTTGCTATGCGGTCACAAACAGTTTGCAAACATTACTGTAGCGTTATCAGTACAGATAATGTTTGTGCGAACTGGATGACGGAGGTTGCAGTGCTGTATTCTCTTTTGGACTCGGCCTCCTTCCTTGATGAACGTCCGCTTTCGCTATTCCAAGGCACTGCGAGTGAGTGGAGTGATATCAGAAGTTATTGCAACAATACCTTCCTTCTATTCTCTTTTGCATTTACTACAGTACTACACTATACTCCCGTTTTCGTTTTTAAGTGAGGTACATTGATGTCGTTTAGTCTAAACTATTATAATTAACGTCTTCCTATGTCCGTTCTAGTGGACTACACTATACTTTACCACGCAACTCCTACCAACTTAAGATGTTGTAAGTCAGGTTGGACTTTGCTTTCGCCTCCCAAGGTTGCTACTGCTACTGCTTTGGTTCCATCTTAATGGTGGCGTTGCCGTCCCCGAATAATCTAAGAGGTTCTTGGCACCTTCCATCATCTTTACCACAGGTATCGATTTTCACATACACGAGTATTACATTCATGCAACATCAAATGGAAAACCGTCGCACTTAACAAAGAGGGCGACGACACGGGTAACATTCGTTTATATTATAATCTCAACACAGGTACCGATTTTCAAAGTAATTTCTGTACTTACTATACTAAATGTTTGTAAGGGACCCTTCCGAAAATGGTATGGCGTCGCAGATCTATTGGAAGGTCTTTGAATTACGGAAAATGGGACCTCATTCGGATCGCTTCTTAACTCTGAAATAAATTAGAGAGAACAGAGATCTTCTATTAATATTGTACCGACAGATTGGGATCGGTCACAATAAACTAGAATGGTTGTATGTTGACCAATTCTGGCCCGATTTTAGTAAATCAAAAGCCACTATGTTGCTGTGACCGAGACGTATTTGATCATAGCTGTGTAGGTTTGATCGGGGCTCTGCTTTTCGCTCTAGGCATGATAAAGCACGAGTCTCAATCCCCATAATTTTGTACCACTCTAGCCTTTTGTACCATAACTTCGCAGGCAGAGCTCATAAGAAAGAACGAAAGACGCCATCGTGTTCCTGGATGCCTACACTACAAAACAAACATTATTTTTCGCCAGAGTATCGTACATCGAGCGCTACATTCCGTTTTTCAGAGCTAATTTAGCCGTTTTTGACGGCTTTTGACTACTTTCACCCGCCTCTGTCACTGACCGCCTGTTTGTTCCGAAAATAGACTTGATTTCAGTATGCATCCTTGAGAATTGGCATTCGCTGGTCATAAAATATCCAACCGTGCCCTAGCGACAAGACGATGAAATCGACTTTTGGCGAATTAAAGTTTTTGAATGACCAAGGCTCTATCATTGGCTATATTGCAACACGCTTTGGACAATTAAAGATCTCAGCGAATTTTCACGCAAAGAAACCGCATCGAAAAATACGGTCAGGAAAAAAGTTATGACCCTACGAATTTGGTGACCGATCCCAATCTGCCGGTACAATAGTGATAGTAGCTCGAATAGACCCTCTGAATCTCTCTCTAAATCGTGAATATGGAATCAGAAGAACTGTAGTAAAACGATAAACCCAAAGGCAACACAACACTGGTAAAACCAACTTCGATTAAGAATTCGCCCCTACACTCCATCCCATTTCGCTAGACAACTTGCTTGCCATCCCAGAAGTTTTTGTACGTAAAATACTCTTTCAGGCCGGGATTGTTTTCCCAGAGTGACGACTTACTTGCCTGGTCCTTCAGGTTCGAGTTCAGACCCTTAGCTTTGAAGAATTCATCAGGAGTAATCTTGTTGTCAACCAAAACTGTATCCGACGAACCCTTCTTGATCAGGTTTGAAACCTTCGTGTCTCTTCTGTACTGTGTCAATTTCTGGAACTGTTTGGCCATAATTTGGCCCAATCTTGTGTTTTTAAGCCACTTCGTGGAACTTTGAGTCCACGTCTTCAACTTTTCAGTAACCCCCGACGCCCCTCTTTCTTCGTTAGAGGTGTTGTCTTCCTCCTCGCCATTGACTCGGAGCAGTCGCTTATCGTCCATCTTGGCAACATGGGTAGCCTGATCCGTGTCCAGGGATGCCAACTTTGACAGCTTGGAACCAACCGTGGGTGGTGTGAGAGCGTCGCAGCTCGAAAGAAGGGCGAGCGTGACCACGAGCAAAAACAAGCTCTTGTACATCATTGCGTGTAAGACGGCAGACGAAAAGTGCAGAGAAGTCTTAAAGCTTTTGTCAGGAGCGGCGCAACTTGGAGAATGAGGAACCTCTCGCAAAGGGATCAGCGACGCGTCTGATCCAGCCGGGATTCCAGACTCTGGAGGCGGTGAGCCACTCACGCAGCCACAATGTCACCAAGATTGTAAGCAACCATGGTACATGTACAGTAACGTTACCAGCACATGCACGTAATATATCTGGGCGAGCCCTGCTGATCCGTGGGCACTGACATTCCAAGCTTCCAATTGGTCTTGAACATCCGGGGTTTTGGTTTCAATTCCTGCACTGAATTTCGTTTATCTAGATTATTGTAACGGAGTGATCTTGGGATGCACGGATCGGTGTCATGGTGAATCCAGTGCTTTGCTGTCTCCAGGGGCACCACATTCGATGGCTTGCGTCTCATACTGTACCATTTATTAAAGAGTACGTGTATTTCACCCCTCCTTTCAGATCCTCAGGCAAGAATCGAGGCTGGGGAGGAAGATGGTAACGATGATTGTGTGTGTAGCAGGGCTCTGTCAGACTGAGTACATTGTATTATACATGTACTGTACACAGCAGTTGACAGTCAACTTGATTCTCTGCTGACTCTGATGTCAGACTCTGACTCAGAGCAGTGAACCAGACTAAGACTGCTGAATCTGACTTTGCTCAGGGCTCTGCTCAATTTGACCCCGCTGTCGCTGGCTACATGTGTAAAAGTCTGATTCACGTTTTCTATTAGGCTCGTGCTAGTGGTACAAAACGAGTCTACTGAAACTTAATATTTGTGGAGGTTATGTATGATTTAGAGTCTTTTTCTACATCGTATAAACTTTGAAGTCGCCTGGAGGACGGATGTCACCTTGCTTCAAATCATGAAAGTCGGAGATGCCGACAGGAAAACTACACCCGAGCCTCACCCTTGAAAACCCTGAGAGCGGTGACACAACCCTAAGCCGAGCTAGGTGTGACCCTGCTTGGTCCTGGGTTTAAGCCCGCGTGCTGCGTACACCTTTAAACCGCAGGCGTTGTTTCGGTCTGCCGAGCGAGTTGCTTTCACCCCCCTTTATCCCGGGGATGTGTTGTTTTGTGCCACTAGTCAGTTCTTTTCTATTATTATTTTAATATTAAAATATTAAAAAGAGCGGAATTGTGTTGGCGAAAACATTTTAGTTTACTGAACCTACCACATACTTCCTCCGTGTTTGAAAGATTGCAATTATGACCTATCCACAGACATAACGCCGTCGATATCGTCCTTTTCGAATGTCTCCTTAAACAGACCCCAGATCCGGCTGATAGTGCTCTTGTCAACGTCGAACTTGGTGGAGGCGTCGCGCTGCGCGTGACGGTCGTGGCGCCTCTATTATAACACTGTGTAGCAACAAGAATATTACGACATCTTTGTGGCGGCGGGCATAATTGCGTCTATTATAGTCTTCGGTGGTCGAGAGTAGGCCAATTGAGTAAGAAAGTGCTTACGTAGACCAACTATCTCGTTAAAGCCAGGCGAATAACCCTAGTACCTGAAAGGCAGCCAAAGTCGCCGGCTTCGGCCGCGCGAGATCAAGCGCAGCGCTGCAAGACTAGGGTCAAATGAACGGGCTTGGTAAGAGAGGTTTAGCATCGACGTGCGAAGCGAAGTCTTCGCGCGGTGTGCTAAACCTCGACATTTGCCACGCCACTCCCCGGAGGGGAGGTTTAGGGTCAGGGGTACAGTTGCTGTAAGAGGTGCTTACGTTGCAGGATAGTTGATTTTATGTCCATATAGTTGGTCTACGTAACGAGTGCCATTGAGTAAGGCTCGTGCTAGTGGTACAAAACGGTCAGACATAGCCGTGCAAAGAAGTAGAAATCACGTACAAACTGTTTGTATTTGTACAAACTGGTACCAATACGTACAAAACAGTTTGTACGTGTACAAACCATCTCTCTAAGTACGTTTTATAGTTTTCAAAACTTACCCTATCCGGAGAAATATCAAGTTCATGGTTGCGCAAACGGCTCGCCGTGGCGTCCGTCCATTGGTCCATTGATACTGAGAGCCGTTTAGGCGAAGTTGTCTGAGCGCACGAAAAACTTCGATGCTAGTACTCGCGCGGCACAGTGCCTTCGATCTACGCCATCTCTAGTGTATACGAACATGTCATGGTAACAGTCTTGTAAAACGTACGCGGGCATATATTTGTACAATAAAAGATGCATCTAACGAGACGGGGAGGGGCGAGGCGGGGCAGACATTCACGCGTTGACTCTCGCCTGTGGACTTAACGACGGTGCAGCAGGGCGCCGCATCGCATCCTGCCCCACCCCCTTGCGCTCTACGCTAAGTCCTCGGCTTCGTCCAGGCACGGTTTCTAGTAAAATAAGTAACTTCTTGTGAGGGCAACTACTCCGGCCCACACGCCGACCAACGCAGACCTCCGCTTTGCTTCGATTACAAACGGTCTCTCTGAGGCCTCTGCATAGACACGAGTAAGCATTACTCACCTAGGTAATTCGAGCATTAAGCGGTAGACGTACGAGCAGCAGAGGCAGCGGTGGTGCGAGGAGTGTAGCGTCAGACCCACGTGTGCAGCTCGGACAGAGGGGGCGACTATGCGGTGAAGCGGGAGAATCGATAATGAGTTGGGTGGCAGCCGCGCACGAATTTTGAAAAAAGATTTGGTAATTTTCATAAATGACCTGCGTAAAATTCATGTGACCATCATTCCTGTTTTGTACCACTAGCAACTTCCATTGAGTAATGAGACTTGCTCGCAGCTGAACACTTTTGGCCATAACTTTTATATTTGGAAACGTTTTTGGCGCTTGAACCGACATCAGAAAGATGGGATCAAACTGTGTCGATTCCGCCAATCAAAATACGCAAAGCGAACCCACAGGCGAAAACTGGTTATAACTAGTTAGCATATGGTTTTTGTTGCAAACTTTTTCAACCGGAGGAAGTAACGGTTATGGGTTCGCTTACGACAGGGGTTATGAATCGCTTACGACAGGGTATCATAACTTACGATACCCTGTCATAACTTATGATACATTTAAAAATAGAAGTTAGCTTAGGACAAAACATAAACTTCGCGTACGACAGGCCGACCATGAAGTGGCGTCTGGTTCATGCTTATAACAACCTGAACAGTGCGACAGTGCCGGGCTAGACACCCATCCCTCGAAAGGATGTGTTGTTAAACAACATGGCCGGTTGTGAGCTATATAGCGCACTGTATCGGGTGGACGGATACTACCAGATCCTGATGCGTCAAAGCGACATACCGCTTACCGCGGTTAGCACCCCTAGCGGGATGATTTGGGAATGGCTTGTAATGCCTCAATGCCAGTCCAATGCCCCAGCGACCTTCCATAGCTTGGTCACGCAGCTGTTTCGACCCTTGCGCGCCTTCACGCAGACGTACTTCGACGGCATCTTCGTCCATACCCGGGGAAGGCAAGACGGCTATTGAGGTGCATCTTGAGAACCTCCGTCGAGTGTTCGAGGTCATGAGAGCCAACAACTTCTATGCCAATATCGACAAGTGCGTCTTTGCCGCCGGAGAAATCAAGTTTATCGGCTGTTTTGACAGCAGCGTCGGCGTTCGGGCTGATCCCGAGAAAGGCCAGAAAAAACACAGAATGCAAATTTGCATTCTTCAGGCACGAAGAGATATGTGTTCACCCCTTTCATATGTTTACCAAGTATATTAGTACATTGCGACATGGAAGACAACCAGCGGAGTTTCACACAAAAACCATGTCCGGGTGACGCTGGATCCATTGCTTCCAGGGCTTCCGCAAAAACACAATAATTGCAATCGATGTAAGCTAATAATTGATTGCGAACTTCAGGTTGGCTGATACCAATAATGTCGCCAACAATTACAAAACCTTTATTAGTTTACGGGTATAACGGGTACAGACAACGACTAAAAAGCCGGCGGTACTGAACGCCAACAATTGATGCTCTATTGCATCCGACTGAAAACCTCAGCCGTTTTTATTGGATGAAGTTTTCCTATCCTCATCATAGAAAATACAATAAAGAGCCCAAGTGTGCAAAAACAAGAACAGGAATTGCCTATCCCAATAATTCAAGAAGGGTGATTGGTATAAAAATAAATGAATGCCGTAAATCTACTGGATAAAAGAGTTTTTGACAAAAAAGCGTTGTTGAAGAGGTGCACTGTTCGCTGCCGAGTTTTGCATTGCCGGCTTTATTAGACGTTGTCTGTAACTCACTAGCAACTAGTCATTGAAATGAATGGCTAGAGTCTATTCACAGATGAATCCGCAGCCTTAAAAAGCTCATTCTACATTTAAGATGTTCACCAACAAGCAGATCGCTCAATTCTACTTCCAGGTTGTCCTGGACGAGCAAGAATAGCCCATTCCGGCCTACTTCCGATATCGCTGCATGATCTTGCGCCAGCAAGGGCCGCGGACTGGCTGGCGCAACTTAGATCAGCACGTCAAGACCCAGCATCTTGACTACGTTGAGGCCATGGGTGCTACGGCTCCAGCTGCGACTGGCACGCTCGCGCCATGGATTCGGCAGCATAGTATCATCCTGTTCGGCTGGATGAGCTGGGTCGTCAAGTGCAACTTGCCTCTGTATTTTTGCGAGACCCCGAAACGCGCAGGTAACTACTTTTTCAATTTAGAGGAATAATTGAAGAAAAATTTACTAAACTAAACTTTTCTGTAGGTACTCCAATTTGGACCACATTTCACCCGCGGATAGCACTATTGGCATCAGCAGAGAATGGGCATTAGGTGGCGTTAGTTAAGACTAAATGACATTAATGTACCTCACTTCAAATTCAAATTCAATTTGGACCACATCAGCGAGAAACGCTTTACGATAGGTTGGAAAGCGTGACAGTCATGTTGAAGCGTCCATCAAGGCTGACATGCCAAAACAATATGCGCAGAAACACGGCGTGAGTTGCTGCTTAGTGGTCGTCCGTTGGATCGCTCACCAGCGGCGACATCGACAGCAGCGGGTACAGTACTCGGTCAGCATGCTCAAAGCAACCAAATACGGCTAGATATTGCTTATAATCGAATGCGCACCCGTCAGTTATCAAGCAGATGTTGAGGCGTGACTGCGACAAGCGTGTTGAAGACTGCCTCTTTATCGTCGGCGACAACTGTTCTACAAACAAACTGCTTGCGATACTTCTATGTGTTCCGCTCGTGGGGTGTGCAAGTCACCGTCTCAATCTTGCAGTGCATAATGTGTTCGGTGACTCGGCCGACGATTTAGCTCAAGTCAAGGAATTGGCGATCAAGCTGAAGAATTTGAACCAATCAGCGAAGCTGAGGTATCTTGGAATTTCTAAATAGATCCTGTCATCCAATGGTCGATCTCTAACTTTGTTCAAATCTAACTGTAGGCTCAAAGCCCTCTTGCGTCCAGTTATCAGTCAAGTCATACGCTGGGGTTCGACCTTTGGGGGGTAGATATACCCCTACTTTCGCCTGCTGGACTTCATTAAGGACGACAACGAGCTTGCCGGCGTTTTCCAGGATTAGCCGCAAATCGCCACCTAGCTCCTCGAAGACCTGGCAAAGGTGGGGTCTGTCAGCAAAGAGCTGCAGTCTTCCCGTGTCAACATCCTGAACGCGCGTGTGTATTTTGACGGGCTGCTGGGGTCACTTCCTTCACTTCGATTACACATTGGTTAGACAATTTATCAGGTGTTATTAATTACGGAACAGTAGACTGACTTGTGTTTATGTGTAAGGGGTCCGGGCTGAGATTGTGCGCTCGCCTCACTTCGAAGCAGCATGCTGTAAGGTCTTGGACGACAAAGCGGAGGACCTTATCAGGGCTGAGACTGCGGCACTTCGTCGCTTTGCTGTCGAGCCAGCGACTGCTGCAGCTTCGGAAGCTGCAGCAGTCGCTGATTCCAAGGGCTCTTTCGTCCAGCAGATAAGGAACTGTCGCAGGTTAGCATAGGCGGGGCTACTAAGTACGTTCTCATCTGTGCGCTTCCGCCCACGTCGAACATCGTGGAACGGTTCTTCAGTAACCCTCGGAACGCAGCGTCATGCGCTAAACCCTGTCACACTCGAAATCGGTTGGCGTCCTCCTGTCTCTTCTTTCGCGAACGCGTTTGTCAGATCGTAAAACTCCTTAATCAAATCAAACATGTAGGTGCTGCAAATTAGTGGGACGGAGCAGTAATAGCGTGTCGAAAAAATCACCTTGAGCGCCTCTCGTAGTTCTTGAAAACATAAAACATGTGTAGTTGTATATTCTAGCAAAGGGAATGTTGCACTTTCTGTGGCCACTTTGACGGTCTCTCAGAAGCCAAATTGCCATCGATGTTTCCTGTCACCTTGAAAAGCAGATACCAACGACTGCGAAGACTTCGGGCAGAAATTCCTGATACCCCCAGTCACACAAGTAATGCCAATTACGTATGTGAAACAATGCCGCGTCAGCGGATATCAGTTGGGTAGTCCATAGATGCTTTGATAATACTAATGGCGACCACACGAAATACTAAATGGCCGGTGAATTGGTCATTCGGTCTTTGATTTTTAAAAAGTAAAAATAATTCGGTTTGGGGTGATTACCCAAGTGTTTTTCTTCACCGTAATATTGAAATCTACCATATTTTGCAATTTCAATGGGTTTATTTTGTAATTCTCTGGATTTAATTTTTAATATCCAGGGGATTGAATCGAGGTCTGAATCCTTGCATTTCTGATACCTTTCCGAATACGATTTGGATACTTCAACAAATAAGCTTTAAAACCCCGCTATATTTGATAACCGGATCGATTATTATTATATTTTTGGCGGTTGACCCATCCGCAGACGATTAGCCTCTATGATATGATATCACTTGTACTTGTATTTTACCTGCGGATGATGAGTTTTTCAGACCGCTCGAGCAACCTTTTGGATAATTTTTTCTTCGAGCAACACACTACTGTAATGGTGTCAATATGGAACGGGGTGTCAACTAATATCCTTTGAAACAACATACATCTGGAAAAGAGTAACTCATATGCCTGTCTTGTGGGTATCTATACCCTCCTAAATTATATTCATATCAGGTGTTCCCTATTGACGCATATTACTGTACTATAATACCGAGCACCATATACTGGGGCCCTCTGCGCACGCGGGTCTCTGATCAAGGCGAGCCGTTGGCTTAATGTAAATACGAGCGATACAGGCCATTGTTAGAGATACTACTGGACGTGTGTGCTCACAGGTCTGCGTCAGCTTGACGAGAGCTCTCGTAGCTCTCATGAAAGGATGGAAGGAAGAAGGGAATACGGGTTGCGTTTCCTTGGCTGAATGCCTGGCGGGAACAACCAAGACGACGGGCTGAACTCCAGCGGGAGAGAGCGGAAGTGATGAGCTGCTCTGAAGCACAGCAAAACCATCTTGGGGCCCATGCTGGTTACTGAATGGTTACTAACTGATGTGTCCTTGTAACTACAGCAGGTTGCGACTGCAACTCATAGTGCTGCTGGTGGTGGTTGACAGTCACTCGTGCGATGAGAGCCAGCGACCTCTCGTTGCTGCAGCAGTTTCTGTTTGTGGCAGCGACACCAACGGTGGCTCGGTGCTTTCCGGGTGCCTGTACATGCTTGTCAGGCTGATGATACCGCTGGTACTTCACAAATGATTTGCGTTGACGGGTTCCGTCTCCGACCTGTATTCCTTGCCCGCATCACATCTTGAACCGTTGTCAAGCAACTGGCGCCACTTTGGTGGTTACATGCTGCAATCGTCGTTCATCACGAACAAGCACCCTACGTGTGCCTCTGGGTGCTCGTGCACCGCAAGCAGCACAGCAAATGAATCGTCCGTCACCCATCGGACACCTTACTTACACTCGAGTTATTTGAAACGTGCTCGTTAGTACTAAATGCATACAGTATACCACCGGTTTGGAATAGTATTTAATCTGTAGTAAAATGATGTTGTATTACTATTATTATAGAACATTATTCTGGGAGAGCTTCAACCCATTCAGTTCTGATACCTTCTCGCATCCCCTTCGTTCGTGTATCGCATTCCTTATAGCGTGTTAATTCCTTAGAGCATCTCCACCGGTTGGGCTTATTCGAAGTCTTAACCAGGCGCTTAAGTCCATCAAGGTTGCAATCCTCCACCGGGAGGAGCTCACGCCGAGGTTTAACTAACGCTGACCAATCACATCAACTTTCACTTTCCTACCAAAAGCAACGGGGTCCCGCTCTTCGCCAGCTTTGCGTTTAGGCCTCGCAGTGTCCTTGCTCGCGAGATTACTGGTCCACATGGGCTGCGTTTGAGATCCTTCCACGCGGCGAGAAATTCAAAGGACTTGTTGTGGCAGTCAGCGTAGACTTTCATTGCGGCGTTCAGGTACATTTCTTCGCTCCATCCGGAGTGCTACCTAGTCTTAATTTTGCCGTACGGGCCGCAGAATTTCATCACCTCTGGATGCATCTTCTTCCACCGGGCAATGACTGCGATCTCCGAGCGTTCCTCCGTGTCTTCGCTGCTCTTGTTCTTGTCCGACCCCCGAGATGCGCGGTGGGAGGAAGTGGGCCGCTTCGCTGAGCTGCGCGTTGGGGAAGCGGGAGGCGTGGGCTCTTCTTCCAGCTGTTCTCCCTCTGAAGCGCTCTCCGACTGCACTTCCTCCGCCGTTGGGTTCATTCAGTCGTGGTTGGCTCCGGAACTTCCTCACCGGAGTCTCGAACGTTTCTGGCGCTTCGCGGAGAGTAGGTGCAAGCGCGATTCCCCTGTCCAGCGCTTCCAATACTTGAAGCCGGCTTGAGATGATGCGGAGCTGCGCCGCGATGTAGGCATTACCGGTGTCGTCAGATGTGAGGACTGTTGGTTTGTCGACAGCACGTTCGTACGTGTATCAATGCTCGATCCGATACTCCCCTCCACCTTGCTTTGCCGCGAAATGCGCCGCAACCTTTCCCGTGACCATCAGTTTGTTGCAGTTCGGAAACGTGCAGATGACGCACTGCACGTTTACGCTTCGCCATCTTTCGTTGTCTTGGTCTTTTGGAATGTGAAGAATGATCTGCCTGTCACCTTGCCTTAAATATCACTAAAAACGATACATCATACAGTTTGTGTATAGACTACGGTCCGACATCATCATTCGGTTTGGTAACATTGTAAAAGATACACATTGACTAGAGACTGCAGTTTGTGTAGTAACTTGCGAACACTGATAACATTCCGTCCACTTAAATAAATTATTGCATAACACGGTAGGTTTTCATTTTACGGTGAAAAAAGAACCTTTGGTAATCACACGGGATTCAAACTAAAATTCGGACCCCAAACCAGATTTCCCTACATGGTGGAAACTGTTGTGACATTTTTGGGTGATAAGATATGCTATTTAGTATTCAGTCACAAAATCTGCGGTGGCATCTTGGTAAAACCTACATATACACCTAACCACTCTTGCTTAGGACCTACCTTTTTGCTGGCAGCAATCAGCCACGACCAAAGGTAACAGGAGCCTGCGCTATCTGTACTGCATTAAGTTCACACTATCGGATGTGGACAACATCGGTTTCCTTCCCGATCTTGATGGAAGGTATGGATCTTGGACACCGTAAAACTTGACTAAGCGGAGGGAGGGCAGCACTCTGGATAAGACCGGAGCGAGAACACTTGACCACTTGAGGGGAAGAAGGAAGATTCGAAAGTGATTGATTTATCGGAGTTACTCTAACTAGTTCGTCCAACCATTCTACTCGTCCAATCATTGGGACCGTAATCAACTTACCGTAATCATCGTGGGTTCGGATTGGACCGGTTCGGGCTGACCGGTTCACAGTTAATAACCGATACTAAACCGGTAACCCTCAATACGCCCCCTCAATGCGAAATCCCATGAATGCCGAGAGCCGCCGTGAGGTCCGTGTGACGTGGTCCCGGGAGCGCCTTTGTCATGATGTCCGCCAGCATCACAGAAGTCTCGCAATACTCGAGCTTCACTTCACCGCGCTTTATTTCATCGCGGATGTGGTGGTACTTGATGTCGATGTGCTTGGAGCGACCGTGGTTCACTGGGTTCTTCGTCATCTTGATGCACGATTGGTTGTCTTCGCGGATCATGAGCTCGGGTCCCGTCTCGTTGGCGGCCATCAAAATCTCGCAAAGCAGGCGATGAATCCACTTGCCCTCTTGGATAGCCAGGCTGAGTGCGATATATTCCGCCTCGCTCGTAGACAGCGAAACACTTGACTGCTTCTTGCTTCCCCAGCTCACTGGCGCACCCATCAGCATGAACGCGTAGCCGGAAGTCGACTTGCGGTCCGCGAGGTCACCGGCCCAGTCCGCGTCGGAGTACCCACGAAAGTCGATCTTGTCACCCGGCTTGTAGCAGATCCCATGCGTCTTAGTGCCTTGCAGGTAGCGAAAGATGCGCTTGACCGCAACCCAATGCTCTTCTTGGGGTTCTCCATGAAGCGCGACACATAGCCTACAGCGTACGCGATATCCGGGCGTGTGGCAGTCATCAGATGCATTAGGGCACCAACAGCTTCACGAAACGGTGCGTTTACCTTGGTCGCAGCGTCGCTTGGAACCAGTCGAGAGCTCATGTCGACGGGACTCACCACGGCCTTGCACTCGTCCATGCCAAAGTGCTTGAGAATGTCATCCACATAACGCCGCTGGCACATGGTTACGCTGCCATCCGGGCCGTCCACCAACTCGATCCCAAGAACAAACGCGCACTTGCCGCTGTCAGTCGTCTCGAAGCGCGTTTTTAGGTCACTCTTGGTACGTGCGATCAACTCGGCCGAACTTCCGGTCACCAACACGTCGTCCACGTACACCAGTACGAGCACACAGTGACCATCTTCAACCTTGATGTAGAGGCACGGGTCGAAGGCCGAAACTTGGAAGCCGATAGAGCACACGAATTCGTTGAACGTCTCGTTCCACACTCGCGAAGCTTGCTTGAGACCGTAAATTGCTTTCACCAATTCCAGGCAATCAAAGTCGCCGTCCAGCTCGACTCCTTCTGGCACCACGCAGTACACGACACTCCGTAGAGGAATGCCGTCACTACGTCCAGTTGGTCGAGCGGCCAGTCAAAGTACTTCGCAATAGCAATGACCATGCGTAGTGTCGTGCACTTGACCACGGGCGAAAACGTCTCCGTGTAGTCGATGCCGTACTTCTGCTTGAAACCCTTGACCACGAGGCGCGCCTTGTACTTCTCGATCGACCCGTCCGCTTTACGCTTGATCTTGAATACCCACTTGGTACCGATGGCGCGTTGTCCGTTGGGCAACTTGACAGCGCGAAACACACCAAAACCACTTGAGTTCTGCACGAATCGCCTTGCGCCAATGCACTTGATCAGGACCGTTGACCGCCTCTTGGAATGCCTTCGGCTCTGATAGGTCTGCTGCTTCAACGGTATTAGCACTTGCACGCCAAAACACAGGGGAGTCGACTGTTCATCTTGGTCACCAGACTTTTCTTCTTCGTCGGCGTCCGCTCGGCGTGAAGGGGAGTCGACCGGCGCACTTGCTTCTTCCAATCCAGGCCGATGACGCACAGTGCGCGGTCTTCTGGTAGCATCATCTTCGTCACTTGGGCGACTCTTGCGTTTCCCCACCTGCTTGTACTCCGTCTGGCGAGGTCCGTTATCGTCGATGTCGAGCAAGTCGAGGTCCAGGTCATCGACATCTTCATCGGAAATCCGCGGCGAAAGTCCAAAGGTCGACTCATCGAAGTTGACATCGCGACTGATGACCACCTGCCCCGCCTCGATGTCATATAGTCGATACGCCTCGGACACTTCTTGGTAGCCCAGAAATATTCCGGCGCGAGCCTTGGGATCCCACTTGAGTCGCTTCTCCTTCGGAGTCAAAATGTACGTCCGACAGCCGAACACACGCATGTGCTTCACACTCGGCTTGGACTTGTACACGACCTCGAACGGAGTCTTATGCTCGATCTTGGGTGATGGCAGGCGGTTCTTCACGTAGATGGCCGTCATGGCCGCTTCGGCCCAGAAACACTTGTCCAGCTTGGCGTGGTGCAGCATGCTGCGGCCGATCGTGACGATAGTCCGAATCGCTCGCTCTGCCGTGCCGTTGGTCTGGTGCGCATACGGAACCGTGGTTTGCTGCTCGATGCCTTCGTCTTCGTAGAAGGTCTTGAGCGAGTTAGTCGCAAACTTACGAGCTCCGTCATGCCGCACAAACTTGACCTTCTTGCCGAACTGCGTCTGCACCTTCATGATGTACGTCTTGATGCAGTCTTCGCTCTCCGACTTGGCACGCAGACAGAAACCCTTCATGCATCCGCTGGCTTCATCCACAATCAACAGCAGATACTTGCTGCCGCCAGGCGAGTTTTTCTGCATGGGTCCGCAGATGTCGAAGTGGAGTAGCTCGAACGTGTCGTAATGGCGCTTGTCACGGTTGCTTGGGAACGGTTTTGGACCATCTTCCCTTGCTGGCAACCCCGACACATGCTTGGTCCACTCGACTTGGAGGGTGCCTTCGCGTCCTTGATCATGTTGTTGTTGACCATCTTGCGAAGCACCTCGACCGGAGTGTGACCCATGCGCGCGTGCAGGTCGACAGTCTTTCCTCCTGTCGCCGCATTCGCCGATCGCTGAGGCGTGCGAAGCCAGTAAAGTCCATCCACGGGATCCGCCGTCGCCACCACTTGGTTGGAGTCCTTGCGTGAAACGTGCATTTCGGTGCCGTCAAACACGACTTGGAACTTGCCACTCTTGTTGATCTGCGGCACCGAGAGCAGATTCTTGCTCATGCTCGGCACGTACAGCGCGTTTTTGATCTCGATCTCGCGCTCGTCGCCGTTGGGCAGAATCACCCGTTCCACGATGGGACATGATGGTGAAGCGTGTCTCAGACCGCTTCAGCAACCCACTCAAGGCTGGAGATTCAACGTGGCGCAAACTGCCCTTGATGGCCGCCTTGTTACCGTCGGCCACCGAAAGTTCGTCTTCATTTTGCTCGATCAAATTGGCGAACTTGACCTTGTTGTTGCAGATGTGGTGCGTTGCGCCGCTGTCGACCGCCCACATCCCGGACACATTCTTGCCCGTCGAAATTCCACACTCCAAGGAAACCGCGAACGCCACTCGATCGAAGTCGTAGTCATAGGCGTCGCTGTCGTTTCTCCACTGAATGTTGTTGGCCCCGCGTCCACGGCCATTGCCATTGCCGCCGCGTCTTGGGCCCCGATTATCGTCCTTCTGCTTGGTCCAGCACTTGTCCACCGTATGCCCCAATTTTCCGCAGTACGTGCACTGGCGAGACTCTAGGTCGGTGTTGAACGCCTTGGCCGCGTTCTCAGTCTTCACCGTCGCCTTCTTTTCGCCTTGCCGCTTGATGTGCTCATTCGTGAGCACCTTCACGACGTCTTGCGATCGCAGTTCCGCGCTACTCATCTCCAGATTAAGCACGACGTTCTCGTAGCTCTTGGGGAGACTGCGCAACAAGCAGATCGCCACGTCCTCGTCCTCCATCTTGGCACCGATGCTGCTGAGCTCGGCGCTGGTGTTGAGAACTTCATTGCAATAATGCAAAACATTCCCGCCTTCCGACATCTCCATGCTGAAGAGCTGTCGTTTCAGGTAGATGCGACCAGCCTTCTGCGATCCTCCGTACAGCGTCTTCAGGCGCGACCACGCCACCCACGCTTCCTCGCAGTCGTCGACCACATGGTGGTAGTCTGCGTCCATGTGGAGCAACATCAGTCCGAACGCAATGTTGCTCGACTTGACGTAATCGTCCTTGGCCCGCGAGTCCGTCAAGCTTGGCGTCGTCTCGCGGTTCACCACTTGCCACACCGACTTGGTTAGGAACACGCCGGTTCCACGTCGCGTAGTTGTCTCCGTTGAACTTGTCGATGGAGACCTTGGTGGAGGCATCGTGGGCAGAGGACATGGTGCTTGGGCTCATAACCTGATGGAAGGTATGGATCTTGGACACCGTAAAACTTGACTAAGCGGAGGGAGGGCAGCACTCTGGTAAGACCGGAGCGAGAACACTTGACCACTTGAGGGGAAGAAGGAAGATTCGAAAGTGATTGATTTATCGGAGTTACTCTAACTAGTTCGTCCAATCATTCTACTCGTCCAATCATTGGGACCGTAATCAACTTACCGTAATCATCGTGGGTTCGGATTGGACCGGTTCGGGTTGACCGGTTCACAGTTAATAAACGATACCAAACCGGTAACCCTCAATAGATCTCATCCGGCTTCTCTGCTACTCGGGCACCTCTGTTTACATCGATGGGACGTTCAAGATGGTGCCCGAGCCGTTCGGTTAATGCCTGATGCGCAATCCTGCGTGACATGTACGTACCGATAATGTACGTAATCATGGACTCCACGCCTACTAACCTGCCTCATCATTCAGGCTGGACGACAGTTAAAACCAGCATCTGCGACCTGCTACTTCGGGGCCGTATCGACGCAAGAGTGGCGCAGTTTACATTTGTCAAGATTCCCGGAGCCTCTTTCATTACCCCAACGCAAAATGATAGAACAACGCATCCCTCTGTTCCAGATTGTAGAAGTTTTCCGACGGGTAATGAGTGAGAGCGTCGCAAATTTGCTCTATGCCCGATCTAAAAATTGAGCGGTATCGATGTATCTTACAGTTTGTTTTAGGATTTTTAAAATTCTTAAAACACACATAAAATATCATGCTATGTGCATTCTTTTAGGTTCGATTTTACATGTGGAATCTTTGCGAATTTAATGCGGATGCAAGGCGCGAGCAGCTATGCTAAGTTCAGTCTTACCAAACGCGGACACATCAATACCGACGAGGACACCCCACCACCCCACCGCTCTGTAAAAGCACATAAACTCCGATTGGGGTAAATACGCAGTCTGCGCGAGCGGCTGCGTTGAACAGAAGTACATTCAGACTGGAAATCTAGACCCGTGTACGATGCGCTGGATGTGACAAGTGGAGGACAAGCTCGCGGTGACACGCTACAAAATACCAGAGGACTTCTTGATTTATTATTTCGTTTAATTATTAAGTTCAGCAACAAGAATATTTATTTTCTTCAGCTCTTGAGCAAGTTTAAAGTAGCCAATCAGATAGCGGGCAATTGATTGACGTTGCAGCAACATTTTTTATTTTTTCTTCAGCAGGTAGGTTTTGCAACGATGGATTCGCTACCTCTTTTCCTTTGTATGTCTAGTAGCGTTGCTACAACTAGACCAAGATGTCGCGATTGTCTGCTCGGGGACGAGAGCTCCGTGACCTGCCATTTTGGCCTGAGGGAGGTATTTGTCCTGCCATACACACATCAATATGCAAGATACGGATTAAAAACAATTCAACTGTAAACAATTATTTACGTAGCTTAGCCTTGCAGCTTGGTTGATCGTGCGCAGGCGATTTCTGAGTTAACTGCACTTGCTTCTCTTTATCTTCGTAGGATCCCCAAATGCTGCGGTCGACCAAGTTGAACATATGGCTCGAGCAGCCAACTAGCGGTACCCATGAGGCGAGCGAGCTGTTTGTTTACGATGCCGTTGTCGCCAACTAGGAATAACAGATTGGAGCGTTTTTTTAAAAACGGCAGAAACGCCTCCAGATCAGCCATGTGAGCCACGGCATTGAGGTGGTCATCGGGGCCGTTGATAATAAGGCGATGTGCAGTGGGGGTATCGAATCCCACCGCCCTTGTAGCAGCCATGCACGGCGAGATAATTCTCGCTTCGTCCTTACACCATTCGGACGTGGCAGCGATCAGGTATGCTAGCCGTCCGTCCACGCACAGCTCCCTGCAGGCTGAACCGCATCACGGAGAAACGCAGCGTTGATATTGATGCAGTTACAGCGTCTGTCTCGTTTCGAACAGATACTCAATTCGTAAACTGGTACATCCAGTCGTTTGTCGTTACTAGGATATCCAGC
Organism: Phytophthora hibernalis; assembly: GCA_012656075.1. NCBI lineage: Eukaryota > Oomycota > Peronosporomycetes > Peronosporales > Peronosporaceae > Phytophthora > Phytophthora hibernalis. The sequence continues at coordinate 62,867 of JAAKBF010000168.1, read as the reverse complement.
AGCAACACGTGCCCTGTTGTTTTGTAGCGGGGTAACTTGAATAGTGACCTTGTCACTCTTCCTAGAATGCTGAATAACGGAGCGTGAAACCATCAAGCTTCTTCTCCAAATTTCCCACATCGGTTTTCTTGTCCTTGCGAGCGACTTCAAGCTGGAGAGTCAAACCCTTAATTTCAGCGCTTAATCTCTCGTTTTCGCCACCTTCGCTCGTTTACCTTGTTTCTGTTTATGGTCTCGTTTTTAAGAAAATGCCTGTCCCGTGAACGCTTTCCGGATGGAGTTCGGCCGCTTGGCATAAAATCTTCGAACTGAGTGCAACATTCAACGACATCCTTTGCTTCGACATCTTGTTTTCTCTCCAACTGCGACACATAAAATTCTACCACATCACCCTGGAAGACGGGATTCTAGACGGACGGCAGGCTCGTTCTCCACGTGCTCGACCTTCCAAAGACAGTTTCTTGAGCAGCAGCTGTAACGGCCACACGAGAAGCCTGGGGAACGTCCGTTCTCCAGAACTCATTTTCTCGTACATGCACAGTACATCCCGAGGCAGTTGGAAATGCTGACGCCATTGTACTTGCTGTTCGAGAAGGGCTGGATACATGGCGTCAACAAGTACATTGTACTTGCTGTTCGGGAAGGGCTGGATACATGGCGTCAGCCCTTCCAACTGCCTCGGGATGTACGGTACATGTATAAGAAGTAGGACTTCTCTAGTGTGGGGTAACTTTTCGTGGATTAGGGTTAATGGTCGATGTGGCATACAGTAACTCCTAATGGTAAAGGCCCTTCGTCCTTCACAGATATGTATCGAGTCAGGACGGTGGTTAGGGTTCATGCCAGCTGTCTGGCCCCTTTGGTGGGTGATCGTTGCAACAGTGGTGTCCGGGACCGGATGGACACAGAAAAATCTCTCACTCATTATTGAAATCGTCGTCAGGAGCTTTCTTCACCCATGCAGCCACCTCAATAGCCCACGCAACTGCAAACTGTGCGTCGTTTCTTCCAATCAAAATCCTAGTGACATTAGCTAATCTCTATGCTTCAAATCAGATGTCGATGAACAGCGGACCGTTCGTCTGTGATACATGTGCGTATCCTTTCAGTCGTCGCGACAGTCTAGTTATAATAGTCAGCTGTGGCAGACACGTAACTTTGTATGGGTATACTCAATTGCTGTTATAATAGTCAACTGAGGCAGGCACGTAACTTTGTATGTGAATACTCAATTGCTGTTATAATAGTCAACTGTGGTAGACAATCAATTTTTGTATGAAGCCGAAGGGGTATGTTTTTGTTTACGGTGTTAGTTTTGTGCGTTTTTGCGTTCTGATTGCGACGCATATATTTTGTTGATGCTGAACTTCCCGTCGATGATTACACTGAAACTTTCTTCAAACTTGTCCATGTCGTCGTTGTATGTGCTGCGAATATACTCAGCGATAAGCTTCACCTTAGACAGACGTGACTTGTACATCTTGACCTCATGAGAAAGCATGTCAACACCTGCTCTGTATTGATGACGAGAAGGGTCACTTGTCCAATACTGAGCCACATAGTCCATCCATGACTTGGCCTCTGGAAACTCTGAAGTCACCGTGTCCGTTGTGATTGGGGCCCTTTGTGTAGACACCGGAGTTGTTGGGGGCTAACGGTCGGTTCTGGCTAGCACCTCTTCCTCTTGTAGCATCTCTTTCAAACTCACCCTTGTCATCATTGCTTGGTTTGATATCGACACAGAGCTGCTGGTGTTACCCTCCAGCGAGGTTCACATTGGGAATCCATTATGGCGGTGGGCCTCCTGCAGTCGAGATGCGTCGATAAACATTTCTCTTGTGTGATTGATGACATCCGGTGCTAGTGAGTCGCCCATTTGGTTTTCTTCTCGGTCAAGAACGTCGTCGAGAAGATAACGTAAAACCGTTTCGTTCTGCTCTTTTTGAGCCCAACCCGTCCATCATTTCACCATTTTCAGCGACCATCGTCGTTTCTCCGGTGCAAACATAAAGCGATATTGAGCTCCTCCACGCCTGAAACAGTGTGAAGTAAACCAAATGTCGTCTCCAAACAGACTATGGTTAATATTGCTCGCTCCAGAGACGATATTCAAAATCTGGATGAAATTGTTCTCCGTCATTGCAACTCCTTATTTTACTCCAACACGCTTGAATGACTCGCCGCTTAATGGTGTATACGTAGGTCGGCTGCGCTTGATAGTAGCATGGGGAACTCTTGTGAGAGACGGGAACACAAACTCTTCGCGATTCCAAGTGTGATGTAGCTTGTCTGTCGCGAATTGAATCCAGCGCTGAACGTACGTGAATGCTTCAGCAGCTTGTTCGTCTTTAGGAAGAAAGTGAAGGTTGTACGTTCGACTACCTTGCGGGTCGTGATCCGTTTTACGATCACGAATCGTGAAGCATCCATAACGCACCATGACGGACGTATTTGATGTAGAAACGCGCTCTATCTCCAACTGGATGTCACCCCGCTTCATTTGAAGCACTTCGTTGATGCGGCACATGCCGTAAAAGCTCAATGATGCCACCGCCATGAACCACACTTGCATCAACTTATTGAAGGTGGTTTCCTCTTGAAGATAGTTCATCATGGCTGTCAGATTTGACAATGACCTTGGAGAAGCTCGGACGGGTACACGTTCACGTTTCTTGACTTTGTTGAGACCTGTCATGATTTGACTTATCATGGTCGCCTTCGCCGGGTTCCCACGCACTTCACAGCTTCCATCATCTCGCTCCTCAACAATCCATCGGTCCACAGGATTCCCTCCCTTCACCATGACAGATTTGAGTAGTGCCACGACAGAGCGGCTCGGAGCTTCTCTGCTGGCCATTGCGTCTTATTGGTGCGGCTGATATTGTTGATATAAGCCGCTAAGACGCTCGGAAACTCTCGAAATCGATGCTGGAGAGGATTCGGATATCCTTCCTGCTCGCAAAAAGAGCAAACCGTCGCAAGCTTCCGTTATAATCACTGCGAGTGCTTGATTCTAGCCTTTCGTCGTCTGCCAGTTGGGTGGCGGCTGGAGCTTCTGAGTACAAAGGGTGATCTTCGGATAGATCCATAGTCTAGCAAACACGTCGTCGCACACTTCCGTTAGACTCCTTGGGGTGAGGGGGCAAAATGCAGTCACCTGCCTTGAAGACCTGCTTTCAAGGTTGGCAAAGTATGACGCGCTGGTAGTGGTGGTGGGCTTCTGCGCTTTGTGTACAGTTTCGGGGTGAGGGGGATCTGCTCTTCCATTAAATGGAAAAATGGAGGTTAAATTTTTTTAACCTCCATTTTTAGCCCTAATCGCCAAACAATATTAGCCCTTTTGTTGCTGACTGGGCCAAAACGTGGCATAATGCATCGTTTTACTAAAATCGTCCAATCAAATATTATGATTTTAAAATCGACCAATAATATGTCTACCGGAAAATTGACCAAAACGATGCATTGTACATCGCTGATTTCAGTGAGGTCTCCATTGCGATAATTGATTCCCGGCATACATATGATAACCTTTGAGAGGTTGGAGGGTCCACCTTTTGAGACTCTCAGCAGAATCTGTATCGCCACCTTTGACATGAGCATTGCGGTAATACAAACCGCATGCGCATGTGAAACAAAACGTGAGACGCTGGGTAGAAAACGCATTAACGTACCGCAGGCGTCCATTCGGCTTGCCGAGCAAAGTGGGTTCAGAACTCCTTGGGTTGTAGATGTTTCCTAAACAAAATTGCAATAGAGATTTCCGTTTATCTACTGTGAATTTCAGCAAACTTTTAAAATCTCAATTTTTCAATTAAGATTTCGTAAACGGTAAATTCAAACTTCGGCCACGTGACTCTTTGGGAGGCATATTATAAATATAAATTCATAAAGCGGCTACGCTGTATATTGCGAATTTCTGCAAACCACCTCCGAAATTGGTAGAAACAAGCTTTTCATTTTGTTTTTACTGGCTGAAGAGCTGCAGTCGCTGCTCTTCGATGAGTGCGTGACTCTTGTCGAGCTTCACCTGTAGTAGATGCAGCTCCTCCTGCAAGTCGGTGACGGCCTGGTCTTTACGCTCTACAGTCGCCTTCACGCGTTCGTGCAGGTTAGCCAGCGCCGTGTCGTGCTCGTCACGCTGCTTCTGCACTTGCTGTTGGAAGTGGCTCTCCAATGTGGCCTGCTTCTCGCGTAGTGCAGTGATCTCCACGTTCTGCTGCTGCTGTGCGTACTCACTGTCCGTCTGGAGCGAACTGCAGCGTTTCTGGAGCTGTGCCATTAAGTCTTCGTGCTGCCGTCGCTCGTCATGCAGACGTCGTGCCAAGTCGCTGGTTTTATCGCCGGCTTGCCGTAAATCCTGGCCGAGAGCTTCGTGTTCACGTCGCATTTCGTCGTGCACACGCTCCAGCTTGGTCAGTTTCTCGTGCAACTCCCGGTTCTTCTCCATCCAGACACCTTCGATCTCACCCGTCTGCTTGAGCTTGCGCTCGTACTCGACACGCTCTTGGCTGAACTTCTTGTGAGCCTTGCGTTCGGCTCGCTCGACCATCTGCCGACTCTCCTCCTGCAGCTTTTCAATCACGAGCTCGATCTTGGCGTCGCGGGTTTGCAGCATTTGCTTCTCCAGCTCCTGCTTCTCTCGGGTCATCTCGTCGCGCAGCTTGCTGGTTAGTTGCGCCTTGAACTGCTCACACTCGACGCTCGTTTGCTCGCGCAGAGCCATGAACTCACTCTCGTACTTGGCCATGACGTCCTGCTTGTCCTTTGCAACTTCTCGGCCGCAGCCTGCAGCTTCTTCATGTGCTTCTCCTTGAGCTCATCCATCTCTTTCGCATTAGCGAGCTTAGCTGCGCGTATCTCAGCGTACAACTCGTTCCTCGTTGCCTCGGCTTCATCTTGCAATCGTCGTCGCTGCGTACTGAGCTGTTGCTGTAGCTCGGCATCGGCAGCGTCTAACTGTGTCATTAACTTTGCACGCTCCTTCTCCCGCGCCTCGACCAGCTTCCGTTCATAGTCGTCTTCAGGCGCTGCAGCGCTGTGTCACGGTCCTTTTCAAGCATCAATTGCAGCTTTCTCCGTTCCTCGATGGCTGCCTCGCGTGCTTTCTCAAGGTCGGTTTTGCCTTTGGCAAGAATGAGTTGGATGTCGGGCTCTAACGCCGCCACGGTCGACTTCTTGATTTCCTCGGTCTTCTTGACGATCCATTGGTCTCGTCGAAGCTTTTCCTGCACTGCCCACCGCTCTTTAGCGTCCTTGAGCTTTAACTTGAACCGCTCAGCTTCGCGTGTAGAGTTCGCATTGGCTTTTGAGTCTCCGCTACAAGTTCATCGCACCGTTTTGCCAACCCAGACTGCATAGCACGACAAAGCGTAGTTGTTAGAGAAATACTCCAGCATACAGACAACACGTCAAACCTACTTTATCCGTCACGAGGTTCTGTGCAAAATCCATTTGCTTCTCGAGTTCCTTGTTGAACTTCTGTTGCTGTGCTGCGAGCCCCTGCTTCATATGCTCTTCAGCTTCTTTCAGCAGCTGACTTGTCTTGGCGGCATCTTTCTTGCGCGCCATCTTCAGCAGCTCGATGGTCTTCGTCTTGTCCTAAAAGACATTCACAACACATTAGCTTTCGTCTTAGCATTTCCACAGACACAGCGAAGCACGCACATTCAGCTCAATTGTGATGGTCGCCAGCTTCTCTTTGATGCCAACGTAATACTGGTGAGAACTGTTGTTGTCGTCTCGCCTGCTAAAGTTGACCGGCAAGAGCGCAGCGGCGAGCGATCTCTGTCACCAAAATCGCTACTCGGTCGTCCCGCGTCTTCCCATGCAAACTCCTTCGCCGGCCTCCTGGACCGTCTTGACGATGCACTGGACGCTCGACTCGAGATTGAGGGCAATTGCCCCGCAGATTCGCTTTCCAGTGCGTCTAAATAGTCGTAAATACTGCTGCCAGTGCTGCGATGGCTGGCACTGCTGCCTGCTCGAGAGCGAGACTCGAGCTCTTCCTGGTGGTTGTCCTCCTCTTCCTCCGGTGGACGTTCGAGCTGCAGTTTATTCGCCTTCCTGTCCACTGCAACAGGCAGCTATTGCAGCATAGAGAGAGGGATTGACTAAGTAACCTGCCGAGCTACACTTGATAGCAGCAGCACGTACGCGTGTGTCATCTTCGTCGTTGTTTGACTCTCTTGACATCGCTGCAAACCACGCACCAACACTATCAAAAACTCGAGCAAAATTTTGCAGCCCATTCCTTGCCGTACCATACACTCGCCGGTCCTCACGTCGCCGCTGCATCCTGCGCAAGTGATGAATACCAGGAGTTTCTACGCATTATATTTGGCTCATTGCGCTTCCCATACAAATGTCATTGTGCGATTGTGCATCGTGCACAATGAACTCACTTCAAGTTGGCGTGGTCCACACTGCCCATCCACTTGAAGTTGCGCGACGTCATTCGCAATCGCTCAAAATGCTGCGTCACCTCCGTCTCCCGCTTCTTGCAGCCCGCCGCGCGTGTATTGCGGCCGACCGCGGCCTCGCCCGCTCATTGGTGCGTGTTTGTAGCGAAGTCAACTGAGTAATCTGTGGTATTGATGAAGAATTACGTGCAAACAGTCATCCAGCACGGATCTGGATCTGTTCACGCCCACGGAAGAGCATGGCGCGTTGCGGGAGATGCTCGCCGGCTTCGTGAAGACAAAAGTGGACCCACAAGCTCTCGAACACGACCGTGAAGAGAAGTTTAACGTCAAGCTCTTCCGAGAGCTGGGGAGCTCGGACTGCTGGGCATCACGGCGCCGGAAAAGTCCGTCTTTTGGAAGAGTTTTGCGTTGCGTTGAGGTGCTAAGAGCTGAAATATTGTGGATATATTGCTGTTCTATCAGGTACGGCGGCTCGGGGATGGACGCACTTGCAGCTGTGATTGCACACGAGGAGCTCTCGTCCAGTGACCCGGCCTTCTGTCTCTCCTTCTTGGCTCACTCGATGCTGTTCGTGAACAATGTGGCACGCAATGCGTCGGGCGCTCAGTGCGAAAAGTACCTGCCTGGTGCCTGCTCTGGTGCCAAGATATGCGGGATGGCTATGAGTGAACCCTCTGTCGGCACGGATGTGCTGGGTATGCGCACGACGGCGAAGAAATCTGAGTGTGGCAAGTTCTACCTGCTGAATGGCACCAAGTAAGTGTTGTCGACGTTGGATTTTCCTCTCTATTTTGTAGCACGTGGTACAGCTGTCTAACGTGCGTTGTTCATGCTCAGAATGTGGATCACGAACGGCGCTCTGAATGACACGGAGCTGGGTGACACCTTCTTGGTGTATGCCCGAACTGGCAACACTGGCAAGGCCAAGCAGGACTTCTCGTCGTTCCTCGTGGAGAAAGGATTCGAAGGCTTCTCACTAGGCCAGCGAATCAAGGACAAGTGCGGTATGCGCGCGTCCAACACGGCTGAGCTGGTGTTTGAGAACTGCGAGGTGCCAGTGGAGAACGTTGTGGGCACAGAGGGCAGCGCCGTGATCTGCATGATGCGCAACCTCGAGATTGAGCGTGTGACGCTGGCTGCCATGAGTCTCGGCATCGCTCGACGCTCACTAGAGGTCATGAACAACTACGCCAAGGAACGTGAAGCTTTCGGCAAGCCGTTGAACAACTTTGGACAGATCCAGAAGAACATTGCCGAGTCCTACGCAGAGTATATGGCTGGACGTGCCTACGTGTACAACACGGCCAGGTGGGTTGACTTGGCAACGAAATGAGGTGGCGTTTGTGCATTGGAGAGCTACTGATGCTAACCCTTTCATGTGCATGTCTACAGGAAGTTGAAGCTGGACTCGGTTGGTAACCGCGTGGACACGGACGGTGTGAAGCTCTACTGCGGCGACATGGCGAAGCGCGTGGCGGACCGCGCCATCCAGACCCTAGGCGGCTATGGCTACGTGGGCGAGTACAATGTGGAGAGACTTTGGCGCGATTCAAAGCTGCTGGAGATCGGTGGCGGCACCAACGAGTCGCACCACAAGAACATGGTGCAGGACCTCGTGCGCAACGCCTTCTGAACGTCCACGTCATCCTTATAACGACAGTGAATTCTAGCTGTGTTGAAGCAGCCCCATTTACAATGGAAATGAGCAACGAATTGTTGCAGCGCTTTAAAAATTGGACCGAGGGTGTTGATCTTGCCGACAAGATCCGAAAGATATGGAAGACTTTGGGCACTAATCAGAAATCTTTGCTCAAGCGGCGCGATCTTTGACTCACAGCAAAGGGTACCCTAGGGGTACCGTACCTTGCCGCAGCTTACATGTACCGGTATTAATAATTGCCGAAGCAGCAGCACCATTGCTCCTGTCCATTTATAAATATGGTCGCGCTGGCGCCATGAGATGAAGTGCCATCATGGCACAATCGCACCGTCTCGGATTGATTCCAGCACATGATATGTTCTTGTGCAGAGAACTCCCTCTATAAGAACACCGTAACCCTGTACGTGGCGACATGTGACTGGTAGTTTTTGGACGTGAACCGCAATGTCGTGTCCTGCTTCCGCACTTGAAGCCGCTGTTCTTCCTGATCTGCGCTGCTTCCTGTCGGTGGTGACGACAGCAGTATGAATTACCTGCACCTGCCTCTGAGTGCCTTCAACTCACCGCTCGCTTGCCATCGTGAATGCGACGGCTCACTGGGTCCTTCTCGAGCCGTTGCTTCTTTGCTGGGTACGCAACGCAAATGGATGGTGACGGGTTGGCGGGCTTTTTCTGGACGCGAAATGGGTTTAGGTATGCATCGAAAAGACTGCAGCATGTGAGTAACCTATGCAGCTCGGACTGATAATTTGCGGTGCAATCTTTTGCAGGCGGCCCGCGGGCTGGGAGGAGTTTCAATCTGAGTTCAAGTGCTTTGCGGCAGTTTGCGCCTTTGTTTCCCAAACGGCCGCCTGTGGTGACGTCGGTGGCATGCGACTGACGGGCAGAGGCCGTAGCGGGACAGCGCGACGAGCAGCAGCGGCAGGCAGCTATAATACCTCTCCGTGCCGACCCGCCTGCATCGCCGCCGTCTAGCGAGCTGTAAAAGCCAGCCGGATCTTTTTAGCGGTCTCGAGGCATCTTTCTTGCCAAAAACAGCGAAGTTTTCGATCGGGTTTGACGGGGCTTCCTGTCAAATCCGATATGATGCTGTCGAGGTTTTATTGGTGGAGCATAGTGAACGCAAGTGACCTGTTCAGTCGCCGAGGTTTTTCTGCGGCCGTTCTTCTTTCTTCGTTTTCTGGGAAACGATTTCAGTCATTTTCGAAAGCAGTCGAGCGGTGGCAGGAGGCTCCCCTCGAATACAGCGCCCTCTTTTGGAGTGACCATCACTCCGGAGTCATTGTCCAAAAAGCGCAACTTGGGGTCATTCCTCAAAGAGAGCAAAGCCCGCAGACCAGCGGTCTCCGAGCCTCTTCCTCCTCCTCTCGGCCGCCCACGCAGGCGCCCGCCGCAGCAGCCATAGGCGACCCAACACTGGACGAGCCTCGGGACGAGGTGGTGGTGCAGCCAGACAAGGCGAAAGGCGACAAGGACGCGGTGTTCCAGACGGCGCGCATTGAAGTGGTGAGCCCCAGCGACAGCGCCACCGCGTGGACCACCTCGGGCACGCCCCGAGGCGACCTCAACAGCGTGCACGTGTGCGTCATGATGGTGGAGCAGGCGCAGCATCAGCAGAAACCCGCGCCCACGTCCAATGGCTGCAGCAGCAACGGAGCGTCCGCGACGATCAAGCAGGAACTGACGATTGTGTCCACTACGCCTACTGCCAAAGATGCCAGCAACGCCAGCAGGACCGATAACCATGCGCCTGTAGCTGTCAAGACCAACGACCATGCGCCTGTAGCCGTCAAGACCGACAATCCTTCGCCGGTAGCCGTCAAGACCGACAACCATACCCCGGTAGCCGTCAAGCAGGAGAACGATGCTGTTGTGAAGAAGGACAACAAGCCGGTGCCCGACCTTCCGCGTGAAGTGCTACAGTACGCGCCGCTGCTCGTCGGCAAGTACTACATCCAAGACAAGCGCGCGGTCTGGTCCGGCGTGTGGGGCATGAGCGAGGCGGCGTTTGGCCCGAACGGAATCATAAGCCCCTTCGAGATGAAGTCGCAAGACGACGTGTCGATCCAGACGTGTGCCGGCGCGGCGGACAGCGTGCACCCGTCCTTATCCGGCCTGGCGCTTGCACGCTCGTCCAGTACGACGAATGCCGCCGTTACCCAGGTGTCTCCTGTCTACTTGGGCTACGAAACGGATGCGAATGTGCGGTCGGCGATGCCTTTCCTGGGAAAGTACAGCGGGTCGTTCCAAATCCAGGCCGTCAAGGGCAAACACCAGACCGTGTTGGAGACCGACGTGGAGATTCGCTTTGTCCACGACGCTGGCACCCCGTCGCAGTTCGTCGTTTCTGGATTGGGCGAAAACCGTTTCGGCAAGTTCACGCTGCATGGATTTATGGATAAGGAGACGAGCGAGCTCCGTCTGTACAAGGTCTACAAGCCGAAGGACCCGCCGAAGCGCGCGCTCCCGCGGCGAGCGAGGTCGGCGCGGGCGGCTACGCCCGCAGTGAAGCGTGAAGTGAAGGCTTTGTCGATCTCTGCACCAGGAGTATCAGCTATAACAGCGAATGTGGATGCCACCAGGATCATGACCCCGCTAGCTGGTCCTACTATTGTGGCGCCACGTAAGGTCGGGACCCCGATGTCGGACTATTCGTCGCCGTCGTTGGTGTTAGGACGATCGGAGCGGAAACGCTCGATTCCTGCTCATCTTCGTGAAGACAATATTCTCGAGCTGGATCATGCCCCCATGAGCATGAAGAAGTGCCTTAGTGTCCTCAAGGGCGTGATGGCTAACCCGAAGTCGGCACCATTCATGGCACCTGTGGATCCGGTCGCACTGGGTATTCCAGACTATTTCCATGTAATCAAGGAGCCAATGGATCTTGGAACTGTACGGAGCAACTTGGAAATTGGCTTTTACGACAGCCCAACAGATTTTGCTGATCATGTGCGCCTGGTATTCCGGAACGCGATGCTCTACAATGCAGCTCACAGCCAAGTACATATATACGCTCGCAAGCTCATGGATGACTTCGAAAAGCGATACAAAGGTCTCAACATCAAGCTGTCCACCAGGGACAAACTCTCGGGGTTGAAGTCCAAGAAATCAGATAGCATTCACTCTTCGAAGAAGATCAGAGGAGGCAAGGGGACGAAGGGCAACACCAAGCGGAGTATGTCTGGCGATGAAACTGGGTTGATAATGTCCTTGAAGGAAGATATTGAACGGCTGAAAGCGACATTGGAGCAGCTCCAACCGAGTATGGCGAGGGCCGCGAATTCCAAGCCGATGAAGGCTGCTGCAAGGTACGTTTCACGTCTACATTTTATGTCGTGATGCTGTGTGTTTGTGCTAACAAACTTTTCTGTTTGATGCGTTTATTTTTGATCAGGCCGTTTAAGATGGAGGATTTGACGGAGGAGGAACTCAACGAGCCTATGAGTCAAATGGATAAGGCTCGGTTGAGTGCCGACATCAAATTACTTCCACAGGACAAGATCAACCGTGTCCTTCAAATTATTGCGGAAGCTGTTCCGGTAGCGAAGCTGGCTAACGAGAACGATGAAGTAGAGTTAGACATCAACGCGTTCGACACCCGGTGCTTGCGAATGCTGGAGGGATATGTTAGGGTAAGAATGTCACCCCTCTTCAAGCCACTTAGCCGCGCTGCCAGTACTAAATGTTATCTGCTTTCCCTCTGTAGGAAAACGGAATTGGTCGCAAGCGGAAGCGCCCGGTTAAGAAGTCCAAGATGGCACCTGCTGATAAGCGGCTAAAGTCTGCAAAGGTGGCGGCTTTGAATATCCGAAACCGCCAGGAAGAGCTTAAGAGCGCGCTGGCAGCGATCGATGGTGATGCCTCTGGCGTGGCTCGCGCTGTATCTGGTGAAAACGTTGACCGACGTGACCAAGATGCCGCTATGACTGACGTGGAGGCCGGTGCGAAGAAGGGTGATGCAAGCTCTTCTGGGAGTTCGTCCAGCTCTTCCGAGTCGTCCGACTCGGATAGTGATAGCGATAGTGAATCCGATTCCGACGACGGCGGCGCTCCTCTCGAAAGGGTGGGTTTGTGATTTGTAATTGAGCGAGTGAGTTATAGTAGCTGATGGTGGCCTCAGTCCGTATTAATTAACGCTATTTCTTCATGCCATGCAGTCACCTCCGCTCGCAAGTGCCCCGAGTCTATCACAGCTAGACCCTACTGCTTCCGGTTAGTGCTTGTTCCTGCAATAGGTAGTTACTGTAGTGCTAACATTTTTGTTGACGTGCGAGCAGGTGACGCCGCTAAAAAGATCCGCGATGAGCAGCTTTCAAGCGCTGAGCCTCTTCGTGTGGAGAATCGTGGAGCTTGGAGTATGCTTGCCAAGAAGGAGACTCCAAACGGGACGCCACTTCCTCAGTCAAATGCCAATCAGTCAAGCTCGTTATGGTTGTCTGCGCGCTCAATGGAGCAGATCAAGCAGCAGAAGATCCAACAGAAAATTCAGCAGAAGGAGAAGGAACGCACAGATGAGCTGGAAGCTCTGAAGCGCCGAGAGACCGAACTGCGCCTAAAGGAGAAGAAACGCGAGGAAACAGAACGTCGAAAGTTCGAGCAAGAACAGGCTGTAAAGCTGGCTGAGGAGAAACGTCTTCGTGACGAGCGTGCTCGTGAAGCTGAACGAGTTCGTCTTGCGCAGCTAGCTATGGAGCGTGAGAAGCTGTCTCGCGACGACGATGTAGAGCTCCACGATGCCACGCTGAGCGAGGATCTGGATGCATTCAGCTCGTCCTCATTTTTGTAATGTCGTGGTGAACGACGAGGAGAGTTGGTGATCCAGCAAGCGCACATGTCTGGATGCTGAGCCCATATTTGGTGCCAGCCAGACAACGTCGCTCCTTCACTTTCGCGTTCGACGGACATGCAAGAATAGTAAGCTGCCGTCGAGTGCGTACGTGCGTTGATATTTAATGACGGTGAGGTATCGAAGCATACACCAGTAGCAAGTAGTCTAATCTAATCCACACCGAGTTTGCTGAACGCCTGTTCATCCCATTAGTCGTTCAGAAGCTTCAAGCAGCGATGGAGAGCAGTCTGGGCCAAGTGAGTGACCTGCACAAGAAGTTCGAAGACTTGAACGAAGAAGTCTCCGCAGCGCTACGCGTTCAGCAGGATGCCGTTATGACTGCGTCTACCTTCGGCGGCCGAAGCAATCTCGCGGCAGCGAGAAAGGACGCGCTGCGGCTTGCCAAGAAGACTGGAGACTGGCGTGGCGATGTTACAGCATTGGCAAAGCACATCGATCTTCAGCTGCAGCACAGTCGAGCATTGCGATCGCATTACGCTCAGTCTTTGCTAAGTACTTCAGCCCAGAAGCACCAGGAAGAAGCTGAAGGCTCGCGTTTACGGTGTCTGCGATCAGATTTACGGCTGCTTCAGGACTTCCGGGTGCAGTATCTGCGTCAGCGTGGCGAGAAGGACCCAGCTCTGCATTCACCGATCGAAGAGGAAACGGTAGGTGGCCTGCTTCGTTTTGCAGTGCGATCTCGTTAATGTTGTTGAGTGTCTACCTCTACTGTACACGTAGAATCAACTCAAGACATTCCTGGACAAAAGCGCCAAGAAGGAAAAGATGGGAGGCAAACAGGAGCAGACCGCGCTAGTCTTGGAGCTCTTCGAGATGCGGCGCGATATCATGAGTCACATCTCGGAGGACCTGGTGAAGGACAAGAAGCAGCTTGACGTTGAAGTTGGGTGAGCTAACGTGTACTTAGTACTGTTGTACGTCACAATGAGTCATCGCTCAGTTCTTTTTGTCTTTACAGCAATCCAGAAGCTCTTGCAAATGGCGGCTTCGGCATTGGCAACAATGCAACATCAGAGAAAGATGCGCTGGCGTCGTGGGATACGCAACTTTACATATCCTTTTCACCCGTACATTTCCAAGGGAAGCAGGAATCGACCCAAGACTTTTATCATGGTAACCTTAACGTGTCGATGGCGACTTTGCATTTGTATGTGTTTACGTCATTCTCATGCAGGCCTTGCAAGACCTGCACAAGGAGAAGCGTGAGCGCGTCACATCAAAATCCCGAAATTCTGCCGGAGTTGAAGGCTTGAGCGCTGGGGCGATCGAGCCACGCGCTGTGTCCCCGACTAGATCCAACAGCGAGACTAAGTCTGATATTCTGGTTGATGATGCGCACTTTACAATGCAAAAACTCAAGAGGGAGGTGGTCGAGTTGAAAAGCACCAATTCAAAGCTGATGCTAACGAACTCGCAGCTTGAAGATGATTTGGCTCACTTGCAAACCAAATTTGACGAGGAAAAGAGAGCCCACCTGAACGGAAAGAAATGGTTTGTACCAAAGATACAGAAGGTATAGTTTTTGGTATTCGAGTGCATCTGCTAATTTCTGTGGTTCTAACGCGTCAAACGTTTAGTTGGAAGACCTGATGCTTACTACCAGTAAGGCATTCGAGGAAGTAAAACTGAGCGTGGTTCTCATGACCAACATGTACAAGGTTCGTTCATATGTGCGACTGCAAGGGTATTATCGACCTGAAATGTATGTGCTTGGAACTACAGCATCTAAGCAGCACATTAGCAGCGCAACAAGAAGGCGAAGACGACCTGAAAAGAGTAAAGTCGTCTCGTCAGAGGATACCCGCGACTTGCTTTCTCTAACACCTGAGATGGGTTTGGTACTGTAGGAACGAGACCATGTATCGCTCTTGCTATCGGAAGAGATCAAGAAGGTCGCTGCACTCACCAAGGTAGATAGATTTTGATTGAGTCTCCGTATCGGGTTGCTGCTGGTTAACTTGTACGAACAGGAAAACGAAAGGAAGGATCGACTTGTTACCTTAGCCATGGCTGCTCGATATGAAATGGTTCAGCATGCCAACCGTCAAGAAAAATAGCAAAAGAGGCGTGCGAACAGCGCGATCGATTGGAAACCCGCGCTCTACAGGCCGAAGCGGAATCGATCACGCACAAACAGCAGCTTGAAGATGCATTCGAACGGCTACACGCTACAGATTCAACGCTCACAAGTGCAAAAGGGTCGATTGTGCAGCTACAGGGCGAGGTGCGCGCTGCCTCACAGGCTGCTGCGGCAAAAGAGGCTGAGTTACTTGGCGCCTTCGAAAAGCAGCAAGCGTCGTTACAGCAAAAACTTGACAAGACCAAACGTGAACTTTTGGAGTCCGTGTCCGAAGTGCTCAACTTGGACAGCCGACTACGCAAAGCTCAGGAAAAACTTACCAAGCAAGCGACCGGTGCTGCAAGCGGGTGAAACTACAATTTGTAGCTTCACCAATTGTAGACAACAATTGGGTGGGCAGCACAGATCCAGATATTGGACTTGCGTCGTGGCAAAGCAACAATATATTATGATGGTATAGCTGCTGACTAGATCTCGATATCCCGTTTTGAGGCACGCGAATATGGCGCATGGTGGTGCCCTGTTGAGAGGGCTTGAATGGTGCCTGCTGGCCGTATGGCTTCGGGATACCCAAATCCTCCGGAATGTACGCATTTGGTCGAGCCTCTGCAGTCGTGTAAGTGAACTGGGTTGGGAAGTTGGCCGCATGCACTGCCGCTGCCTTCGCCTGCTCTTTTGCAGCTCGTAGCTCGTAGCTATGGAGTTTTTGCGTCTGTAGACGTACAAGCTGCTGCTCGCAGAAGACATTTGGAGCACATCCAGCAAGTGCGCGCTTCTGGCACTCTTCAACATCAACAGAAGCGTCGTGCTTTTCTTGCTGAAGCTTCATTGCAGTAGCTTGGTACATCGACAGCTCCGAAACTACAGCCATCATGCGACGAGTGGTTTCTTTGATACGACCTTGAAAATCGTTGACTCGCTTGGCAAGCTCCAAAGTCTCACTTCGACGTGCAGATGCTTGCGTTCGGAGCTTATTAGAGACCTGTTACTTCTTCTAGTATCAACTCCTTTTCGAGAAGCTGTTCTTTCTTGCGATGATAGCGTTCTTCCAAATACGATAGTTTAGCACCAAGCTGCTCTTCGTCGGGGTCATCCCCACCAAGTGCGCGCCATCGATCGTTGTTCTTAGGAGTTTCCAAGTCGCGACAAAGTAATTCCGTCACATCCTTCTCCTGCTTCACGTCTTCTTGCATGGCTAGGATACGTTGAGCGAGCTCAGGTAGGTGTGGTAGTTGTCTTCGTGCATTCTCAAGCTGACGTTGCAGATCAGCCAACTGAATTTTGAGAACTCGGATCTCTTGGTCTTTGCGAGTCAACCCGGTCTCACCAGAGCCGAGTGCCTGCTCCTGGAGATTAGACTTCTCATAGAGAATGCAGAGTTCGTCATTACGATCAATGAGCTGCACACCCGTGCCATTCCTTGCATCCACCGCCAATTCGTACTTCTTCTTCAATCGCAGCAACTCCTTTTCCGTGTGCGTAATGATGCCGTTGAGTTTGTCTATCTCGACAATTTGCTGTTCAACCTGCTCTTGCTTCGCTCGGTAGGCATCGTGCGACTTGTTGGTATCGAGGCGCAATGAGTCACGCGAACACTGCGCTGTTGCATGAGCCAGCTTCTCTTTCACGAGTGCCTTATCTTTTGCAAGGGATTCGTTACGAAGCACCTCGACTTCATTGTGAAGAATCTTGATCTTCTCCTTCATTTCTGCTAGAGCTTGGGTTGAGGCCTGGATGAGATTCACGTATTTGTTGCGTTCATTTTTGACGACGTCGTACAGGGCAGAGAACTCACGCAGGTGGTTCGTCGTCTCGTTCCACTTCTTTGCCAAGTCAAAAATGACAAGCTCCTTCGTTTTGAGTTCCTGTTGGGTTTGGCGCTCAGCAGTCAGCGCTGAAGTTGCTTCACGTGCCTTGAGCTCGCGTTGTGCAGTAAGCATAGTCACCAACTTTTTCTGTTTGCTTTCCTCCAGTAACCACTGCGCGACTTCGGATTCAAGTTGAGTGACCTGCGTTGATAGTGCTTCAAGCTCCACGCTTTGAGACTTCTCGCCATCTTCCTGCTTCAAAAAGCGTGCGATGAGTAGATCGACCTGCTGCTTCACATCGAGCTGGCGTTGCGCTTGATCCTTGTTTTCTGAGCGCAGTGCAGCCACCTGATGCTGCGCATCGACCACTTGAGCCCGAAGGTTAGGTAGCAACGCCTTGTTACCATCCAGTATGAGTATTTGCTTTTTGAGTTCGCGCTTCAGGCGATCATAGTCTTTGTGCCTTCCCACATCGATCGTTTTCGCGGCGTCCAGCGATCTCAAGCGCTTTCGCGCGCATATCAAGCCGTGTCTTCTCGCCAAGTCGTATCACATTGACATTTTGCTCCTCCCGAAGATGCAGCGTCACATGATCCACGTCTCGTTGGCGCTGGTCAATCGTCTCTCGGTGCACCTCCAACTTTTGTGCAAGTTCGCGCTGCACTTCGTCAGCGTCGTGCAACTTCACAGCGGTAGTTTCAACAGCAGTCTGCAGTTCCCCTGCGCGAGCTTTGTCCTTGTTGCTCTCCTTTCCAAGCTCGCCACAGCTCGGGCGACGACGTCTGCTTGCTTTTGCATGCGATCTGGGTCGCCTTGAAGCTGAGTTAGGCGCTTCGTCTCGCCAGCGCCACTTTGCTCCAGCCGGGCGTTCTCTTGATGTAAGAAGTCTAACCGCGCCAGGTATTCCCGTTTGCGCTGTGTGTCCTTCGTCAACTCACTGTCAAGCGGTGGGTCTCGTCCGTAAGCCCAGCAATCTCAGTCGTAAGCTGTCGCACCTCGGGCTCAATAAGCTGCGCGTGTGCAGCTAGAATCGCCTCCTTTTCCGCCAACAGGTCGGCGTGTTCACGCTGCAGCTCGGTGATCTCGAAGCTCAAGACTGCGTCTCGATCGACGGCTTCGGCCAACTCCTTCAGGGCTCGGTCCTTCTCGCGCTCAACAGACGAGAACGCAGCCACCTCTTCGGCCTTGCGGATGGCCTGCTTCTCCACCTGAATCTTCTCCCCCAGGAGGTCTCGATTGAGTGCTTTGGCGTCTTTCAAGAGCTGCTTCTCGTGCTTGTACGTGGCCAGCACACACGAGTGCAGCTTGGCGTACTTGTCCTTGTGGAACTGCAGCATGTCGAGCGTCAACATGTCCGCCTCGAAGTACTGCTCCAGTAAACGGAAGGCCGACGCGCGGGCCGACATGGCGGGCGTCGGCGCTCCCAGAGCTGATCCATTGCCTGCACTAGCTCCGTCTCGACCACTGGACGCTGCGTCTTCCAGCTCCTCGGTCTCCGTTAGCTCCTCATTGTTATTGCAGAGGCTAGCGCTGCTACCGAGAGACGGCGCTGACTCGGGGCTTGCAGCTTCATCGTCTTGCGCCTCGATCATCGCGTGATGGAGTTAAAGCGGTACATGTAATGGCAGTGACGAAGCCATATTTAGACTGGGGGTTCCTGCAAGTTGAAGCTGACCATCACTCTGCCGTCAATACTGACATCCTTGTGCTACGGACATGACATCGTGTACCGGTACCCATTTTTTGCGACACACCCAATTTGCCATCATCCTTGTTTATTGTCGCTCCCTCTTCCTACGGATGTCGGTAGTATCTCCGACGCTGCGGCCGCGCTCCAGCTCCGAGGACGCGGTCGATATTTGCCACTCTATGGAGCTGCACCGCGTGACCGTCGAAGACTTGGACGAGTACGTGGAGCCAGAGACCGTCGTGACGTCCGACGTCTGGGGAACCGACATCAACATCGCCGACATCAGCACCTCCGAGATCACGTCTGACGCGCCGTTCGAGTTCCAAGACGCGCCATTCGCTGTACATTCGCAGGAGATCCGCAGTATGTGGGCCGAACCGGACTCAAGTGACGTCCAAGTGCGTGGCAGAACGTACATGGAGGACCAGGTGAAGGTGTCAGCAGGTAAATCTGTCGGTCGACTACTGCACGTGGATCTGTGGAAGTTTAACACACCGGAGGAGCGTCACCACCTCGCGATGAAGGAGGAGACGCGTCCTCAGAGCGTGCTGACCTACTGTCGCGAGAAATTCCCGGACTCGCTGGTGTTTCTCGTGAATATCGAGCTCCCGAACGCTGATAACTTCAGTTTGGTGGTGTATTGGCTGCTACCAGCTGAAGAGCAGCAGGACGCAGCGTTCCATCACCTGCTGAACAAGTTTTGCAATGAAGACGACGAGTTCCGCGACAACCGCTTCAAGTTGATCCCTAACCTGGTGGACGGGCCGTGGATCTTGCAGACGTTGGTGCCCAACCGCCCTGCGCTCACGGGCACCAAACTCACACAGCGCTACTTCCGACGCAGCAACTATTTTGAGCTGGATCTGGACGTCGCCTCCAGCACCACGGCACAGTACATCGGATCAATGTGTCAGAGCTGGGCGAGTTACCTGCAGATGCATCTCTACTTGACAATCCAAGGAGAGAACGAAGACGAACTGCAGGAACGGGTGCTGGGCGGCGTCGACGTTTCGTATTTAAATCTCGAGCTCGCCAAGGAATTCAACTAGGTGTTCTGTTGAGAGAGCTGATGACAAAATCTAGAGGCAATCGTCATGTAGAATGTTTTCTGGACTTGGCCTTCCGTTGGGTTATTCACTCGTCTCGGGAAGAACCTTGTACGGGTTCAAAATCCCCTTGGGGTCCATCATGTTCTTCATCTGCTGCATGAGTTTGATGGCGTTGGCCGACTTGGACATGTGGAGGTACGATGGCT
Source organism: Phytophthora hibernalis (assembly GCA_012656075.1). Lineage (NCBI taxonomy): Eukaryota > Oomycota > Peronosporomycetes > Peronosporales > Peronosporaceae > Phytophthora > Phytophthora hibernalis. The sequence continues at coordinate 43,103 of JAAKBF010000168.1, read as the reverse complement.
TGTGCGTACCAATGCCGTGTTCAGCACTGATGCTCCCGCGGAATTGGGACGTCCACTCGAAAATGAACGGCTCCAATGTGTTGAATACTTGCTCGTCATACTGAAGTGTCGAGATATTCAAATGGACGTTGCAGTCACCGATGTGGCCGTAGCACACGACCTTAGCGTCCGTCGGGGCGAGCCTCTCACGAGTTTCTTCAGCGATTTTGTAGTATTGCTCAATCGGCAACGACACATCGTACTTGTAGACGTACCCACGCGCAGCAAGAGCAACTGTGATGTCTTCACGGATCAGAAACAGCTTGCGAGCCTGTGCCTCATCCTGAGCAACGGTGCCGTCGACCACCACACCAGATCCCATGACGTCTTCCAAATACTCGTTCAACTTTTCCAGGTCATGATCCGCGTTGCTGCCGGACGTCTCGATTAGCACGTAGTACGGACTCGGCGACTCCAGCGGATCCTTCGTCCAGTCCTGCTGTGACAGCACCATGTCGAGTGACTGACGATCCATGAACTCCACCGCCGATAGCACTTCTCCCAAATGCTTCTTAGCCTCCACGAAAGCCTTCTGAACCGACTGAAAGTTCTCACACGCCAGCAACGCCACGTTCTTGGATGATGAGCGAGGCGGCGTTAGGATCGACACCTTAGTGACAACACCAAGCGTGCCTTCCGACCCAATGAACAACTGCTTGAGGTCGTAGCCCGTGTTGTCCTTACGCATCGTGCTCAAGCAGTCCACCACCGTACCATCAGCTAGTACCGCTTCAACTCCAAGTACAGTGCCATGAAGTGAGCCATACCTCAGCAACCTCAGGCCACCAGCATTGGTCGCGACATTCCCGCCGATCTGACACGTTCCTTTAGCTCCGAGGTCCAGCGGCATCATGTAGCCGTGCTTGGCCACGTAGTTGTCCAGGTTCTCCAGGACGCAGCCAGCGTCGCACACCAAGATGCCAGACACCTCGTCGAACGAGATGACGCTGTTCATGGAGCTCGTGGACAGCACAATCTCGTCGTACACGGGTACACTGCCACCCACGAGGCCCGTGTTGCCTCCTGCGGCACCACCGGCAGGTTGCGCTCGTTGCAGTACTTGAGGATGGCGGAGACCTGGTCCGTGGTCTTGGGCTTGAGCACCATCTGGTGGCTGCTGCTGGTCTTGTACTTCTTGAGCCAGTCCACTGTGAATGCCTCCGTGTCGTCGGCGTCTGTGAGCACGCTCTCGGGCTTGAGCAGCTTCTGGAAGTAGCTCTTGTCCTCGTCGGTCCAGGACGCGTGCAACGGGTTACGTGCGGGTGTGGAGAGTGCGCGTACAGTGGGTTGCATGAAGGCTTGGACGGACGATACGGCGCCAATGTGACGGCATGATGTGCTCAGCAGAGTGGGGAACAGCATCGTGAGGCGGGAATGCGCAGGACGGAGTAGAGACGCAAGTAACATACGTACGCTTTTGACTGGTGAAATGAATGCGCAATTGGGATGACCTTCGCGCGACATCGCAAGTTGAAGTTGGATTGAGCGTCATGCGAAGATCATGACGAACTGAGGATTGATATGCTTTCATTGTGAGCGAGGCTGCTAGCACAATTTGACACATGATACGTGTAGGGTGCTCGCTTGAGTCGAGACGATAAAACTCTATTGTCAAAGCGTACCTCGCGTTTGTACACAACGCTGTTTCTTTTGCTCTTCAGCAGCGCACGCAATAGTTAACAATGCTGCTGACTGAAAGAGCAAAAAACCAGTTTACTCGTTGGCAGGAAGGACCTTGTACGGGTTGAGGATTCCCTTCGGGTCCATCATCTGCTTCATTTGCCTCATGAGCTGAATCGAGTTGTCAGACTTGGACAGGTGGAGGTACGACGGCTTGTGGGTGCCGATGCCGTGCTCCGAACTGATGCTGCCACGGAACTTGGACGTCCACTCGAAGATGTACGGCTCCAGCGCGTTGAAGACCTTCTCATCGTACTCACGCGTCGAAATGTTCAGGTGCAAGTTGCAGTCGCCCATGTGACCAAAGCCGACAACCTCAGCGCCGAGAGGTGCCATCTTCTCGCGGACCTCTTCCACGATCTTGTAATACTGGTCCATAGGCAGTGAAATGTCGTACTTGTACACAAAGCCACGAGAGCTGAGAGACATAGAGATATCCTCACGCAGCAAGAACAGCTTCTGAGCTTGCGCCTCGTCCTGAGCAACCGTGCCGTCAACGACGACGCCAGATCCCATCACATCTTCCAGGTATGCCTCCAGCTTCTCCATATCGTGTTCGGTGTTGCTGCCCGACGTTTCAATCAGCACGTAGTACGGACTCGGCGACTCCAGCGGATCCTTCGTCCAGTCTTGCTGTGACAGCACCATGTCCAGCGACTGACGGTCCATGAACTCTACCGCAGACAGCACCTCGCCAAGGTTCTTCTTTGCCTCGACGAAAGCCTTTTGACAAGCTTCAAAGTCCTCACACGCCAACAAAGCGACATTCTTAGAAGACGAGCGCGGAGGCGTCAAAATGGACACCTTGGTGACCACGCCAAGTGTACCCTCCGATCCAATAAACAACTGCTTGAGGTCGTAACCAGTGTTGTCCTTGCGCATCGTGCTTAAGCAGTCAATCACCGTACCGTCCGCCAGCACAGCCTCAATGCCCAACACCGTGCCGTGCAGCGATCCATACCTCAGCAACCTCAGGCCACCAGCATTGGTCGCGACATTCCCGCCGATCTGACACGTTCCTTTAGCTCCGAGGTCCAGCGGCATCATGTAGCCGTGCTTGGCCACGTAGTTGTCCAGGTTCTCCAGGACGCAGCCAGCGTCGCACACCAAGATGCCAGACACCTCGTCGAACGAGATGACGCTGTTCATGGAGCTCGTGGACAGCACAATCTCGTCGTACACGGGTACACTGCCACCCACGAGGCCCGTGTTGCCTCCCTGCGGCACCACCGGCAGGTTGCGCTCGTTGCAGTACTTGAGGATGGCGGAGACCTGGTCCGTGGTCTTGGGCTTGAGCACCATCTGGTGGCTGCTGCTGGTCTTGTACTTCTTGAGCCAGTCCACTGTGAATGCCTCCGTGTCGTCGGCGTCTGTGAGCACGCTCTCGGGCTTGAGCAGCTTCTGGAAGTAGCTCTTGTCCTCGTCGGTCCAGGACGCGTGCAACGGGTTACGTGCGGGTGTGGAGAGTGCGCGTACAGTGGGTTGCATGAAGGCTTGGACGGACGATACGGCGCCAATGTGACGGCATGATGTGCTCAGCAGAGTGGGGAACAGCATCGTGAGGCGGGAATGCGCAGGACGGAGTAGAGACGCAAGTAACATACGTACGCTTTTGACTGGTGAAATGAATGCGCAATTGGGATGACCTTCGCGCGACATCGCAAGTTGAAGTTGGATTGAGCGTCATGCGAAGATCATGACGAACTGAGGATTGATATGCTTTCATTGTGAGCGAGGCTGCTAGCACAATTTGACACATGATACGTGTAGGGTGCTCGCTTGAGTCGAGACGATAAAACTCTATTGTCAAAGCGTACCTCGCGTTTGTACACAACGCTGTTTCTTTTGCTCTTCAGCAGCGCACGCAATAGTTAACAATGCTGCTGACTGAAAGAGCAAAAAACCAGTTTACTCGTTGGCAGGAAGGACCTTGTACGGGTTGAGGATTCCCTTCGGGTCCATCATCTGCTTCATTTGCCTCATGAGCTGAATCGAGTTGTCAGACTTGGACAGGTGGAGGTACGACGGCTTGTGGGTGCCGATGCCGTGCTCCGAACTGATGCTGCCACGGAACTTGGACGTCCACTCGAAGATGTACGGCTCCAGCGCGTTGAAGACCTTCTCATCGTACTCACGCGTCGAAATGTTCAGGTGCAAGTTGCAGTCGCCCATGTGACCAAAGCCGACAACCTCAGCGCCGAGAGGTGCCATCTTCTCGCGGACCTCTTCCACGATCTTGTAATACTGGTCCATAGGCAGTGAAATGTCGTACTTGTACACAAAGCCACGAGAGCTGAGAGACATAGAGATATCCTCACGCAGCAAGAACAGCTTCTGAGCTTGCGCCTCGTCCTGAGCAACCGTGCCGTCAACGACGACGCCAGATCCCATCACATCTTCCAGGTATGCCTCCAGCTTCTCCATATCGTGTTCGGTGTTGCTGCCCGACGTTTCAATCAGCACGTAGTACGGACTCGGCGACTCCAGCGGATCCTTCGTCCAGTCTTGCTGTGACAGCACCATGTCCAGCGACTGACGGTCCATGAACTCTACCGCAGACAGCACCTCGCCAAGGTTCTTCTTTGCCTCGACGAAAGCCTTTTGACAAGCTTCAAAGTCCTCACACGCCAACAAAGCGACATTCTTAGAAGACGAGCGCGGAGGCGTCAAAATGAACACCTTGGTGACCACGCCAAGTGTACCCTCCGATCCAATAAACAACTGCTTGAGGTCGTAACCAGTGTTGTCCTTGCGCATCGTGCTTAAGCAGTCAATCACCGTACCGTCCGCCAGCACAGCCTCAATGCCCAACACCGTGCCGTGCAGCGATCCATACCTCAGCAACCTCAGGCCACCAGCATTGGTCGCGACATTCCGCCGATCTGACACGTTCCTTTAGCTCCGAGGTCCAGCGGCATCATGTAGCCGTGCTTGGCCACGTAGTTGTCCAGGTTCTCCAGGACGCAGCCAGCGTCGCACACCAAGATGCCAGACACCTCGTCGAACGAGATGACGCTGTTCATGGAGCTCGTGGACAGCACAATCTCGTCGTACACGGGTACACTGCCACCCACGAGGCCCGTGTTGCCTCCCTGCGGCACCACCGGCAGGTTGCGCTCGTTGCAGTACTTGAGGATGGCGGAGACCTGGTCCGTGGTCTTGGGCTTGAGCACCATCTGGTGGCTGCTGCTGGTCTTGTACTTCTTGAGCCAGTCCACTGTGAATGCCTCCGTGTCGTCGGCGTCTGTGAGCACGCTCTCGGGCTTGAGCAGCTTCTGGAAGTAGCTCTTGTCCTCGTCGGTCCAGGACGCGTGCAACGGGTTACGTGCGGGTGTGGAGAGTGCACGCACAATGGGTTGCATGAAGGCCTGGGTGGAAGATACAGCGCCAAGCTGGCGGCGAAGCAGCGTAGGGAGCATCATGTTGGTGCTTGGGTCAAAGAGTTTGAATGGCGTGTTGCATCCAGCACCATAGACATGGCAACAGAACCTTCGGGCAACATCTTGTGGTGTGAGCTGCTTCGTGCAACATTGTTGTAAATGGTGGAGATGTGGTGTGGTAGCAGGCGGTTGGTTATCAACCGTGAAGAACAGAACGATATCGCTGCAGCCATGTTCACGTGTACGGCATGCCGCTTGGAATTCGCCTCGCCCACGGAGCAGAGGGACCACTTCCGCATGGACTGGCACCGCTACAATCTGAAGCGTAAGGTGGTGGAGCTGCCGCCCGTGACCGAGGAGCAATTCGAGTTCCGCATGCGCAAGGTTCGTGAGGAGAAGGAGGCGCAGACTGCCAACGACCCCAAGCATAAGCAGCGCGTCCGTAAGGAGGAGATCAAGAAGGCAGGTGTCAAGACTATGCTCAAGTGCGTGGTATGCAACAAGACGTTCACGACCAGCAACGCGCACGAGAACCACTTGGCGTCCAAGAAGCACTTGGCCAACGCTAAGAAGAAACCGGAAGTAGCTTCTGTGGTGACGGTGGAGAAACAGTTGGAGGTTGTGTCGATCGATGAAGAGCAGACCAGTGAGTCTAAGGAGCTCACGGAGGAGGAACTAGCCAAAGAGATGGAGGAGTACAAGAAGCAAGTGCCGCTGGAGAAGGAGGACTGCATCTTCTGCGCTCACCACGCAACGGACTTTGACGCGTGCTTGACGCACATGCTGAAGGAGCACGGCTTCTTTGTCCCAGACGTGGAGTTCTTGGTGGACGCTGAAGGTTTGGTGAACTACTTGGCCGAGAAGGTCAAGGTGGGCTTCTACTGCTTGTACTGCAATGGCAGGGGCAAGGCCTTCCGGTCGCACCAGGATGTACAGAAGCACATGACGTCGCTTTCGCACTGCAAGCTACCCTACGAGGATGACGACGTGGACGAGCTGCTGGAGTTCTACGACTTCGAGGCGCAGTATAAGGCGCGCAAGAACAAGATCCTTGCAGAGGAAGATGTCGAGTGGGAGACAGATAGTGAGGCCAGCGTCGATAGTGACGAGGAGGTCATTGAAGAGGAGGAGGACGAAGACGATGAGAACACTATTGGCGTGTCCGAGACGGGAGAGCTGGTGCTGGCCAGCGGCCGTCGCCTCGGTCGCCGCGAGTTCCGTCGCTACTACAAGCAGCGCTTCCGCCCTGACGAGACGCGTGCATCGGTGCTCGCTGCCACCAAGGAGAACCTGCTGCTGGCGTACCAGTCGGCTGGCATCGACCCTCGCGAAGGCAGCACGGCTCTGTCGACGGCGTTCGTGGCCAACTTCCTCAGAAGCGCCGCAATATTGCCGGCGGCATGTCGATCGGGAGGCCAAGCGCAAGAACTTCTGGCACGAGAAGAACCGTTCGCGCCTGGACACCCGCAGCCACAAGCTGCAGAAGAACCCGAACCGTAAAGCCATGGTGACGGTCTAGAGGAAAGTCATGCATACCAATCAATACTACGTGCCCCAGTTTACAACGGAAAGACTGCTTAGTGCAGTGCTTGCTCATGTGACTCAGATGGAAGGACTCACTTGACTCACATGCGCATGACCGCTTCATGCGCAACGGAGACTTTGTCCGAAAGCTCCTGTCCAGCCAATTTGGATCCCTTGTCGCGTGCCGGGCTCGTCTTCTGCAGCAGAAGTGTCGGCGCCTGATAACGCATATGAGCCGGATTGACGATGCGAAAAATCACTGCGAGGTCTTCTTCGCTGAAGAATCTTCAGCAGGATACCGCTCATGGCACGGAGCTCGACAGGCTGTGATTCAGCGTGTCCCCACAAGGCTGTCCGCAGATTCTCGCCAGTGGACGCAGCCTACTATACAATTTTGGCTTGGGCCTCCACGAAACCTGATTGTCGACCTCGTCTTCGAAGCTCTTCTCGAAGCTTGGATTTCTTGGCGCCACCCATACGTGCGCAACCACCAAGAAAATCAGAACTGCAGCAACAACTTAGCAATCCTCTCGTTCGTCTTGAGTTGGTTGTTGCAATCCCCACCTGCAGCGCAGTAGCCTGCGAGTCCCAGCGTTGCAGCCTTGGCTCGCTGCCGCCGGCGTTGAAGTGAGCCCTTAATAATGATGTCATCTCCCGTTCTGAGCTTCAGACCCCTTTTCCCCCGGACGTACGTATGTCGGCAAAGCCGGGCGCGGCCGTTTCTCTTCCATACTGAACCCAAGTGTTCTCCGCGGAACGGCCGTTCTCTGCCTCTCGCGTCGTCGATCGCGGTATGTCGCTTGTGTGCCGGGTTGCAGCAAGATATCGCCGGTGGTGAGCGCTGCTGGCCTGTGAGCCATCTCGCATTTTCTCGACCCAGAAGAACCATGAACCGCGTCAACACCTTCTTCTGGTCGCGACTGAACCCCACGGGCGAGCTCGTGCGCTCCGTGGACGTGCTGCTGCGTGAACTCGTGCCGGACGACAAGCTGGACGCCGCGTTCGAGTCTGAGCATCGCCGCGAGCTCCGGCGTGGCGCTGGTCGAGTGCAAACCCCAAGAGGACGACGTGGTGGAGGCCTGCGAACCCGACATCGAGGGCTGCCCACCACCTGAAGAAGAGTCGAGCGACGAAGAGACGACGTCCGAGAAGACGGTGCCCGGCGAACTCGAGCGCAAGTGGGCCAAGATTCGCGCCATCTTCCACGACTGGGACGAGGAGCAGGGCGACCGCGAGAAGAAGATGGACGACATGGCCGAGCTGCTGCTGCGCTACCGTGTGCTGGAGAAGGTGCTGATGCCCAAGGTGCTGGGCCAGCTCACGTTCGAGACGCGCAAGTACGTGGGCAACGTCTTCCGCGCCTTGACGGTGCACAACCTGCGCGGTTTTATTGAGTTGATCGGGGAACGCCCCGACATCATGCGCTGGCTCGTGGAAGGCTACAGGAACAACGACACGGCGCTCATCTGCGGCGCCATGCTGCGCGACTGCTTCGAACACGAGACACTTACGATGATCTTTCTGAAGGAACTACAGCCGGAATTTGAACTGCTCTTCAAGGTCACGATGGAGAACAGCAACTTCGACATCTCATCCGACGCGCTCATCAACATCTCGCGCCTCCTGACGGTGCACAAGAAGGCCACGGTGCAGGTGCTGGACGAGGCCTTCGACCGCGTCTTCGGCCTGCTGAATGGCCTGCTGGCGTCCGAGAACTACGCGACTCGGAGGCAGGCGCTGCAGTTGCTCTCGGAGCTGCTGCTGGACCCTGTGAACTTCACTGTCATGCAGCGGTACGTCGCTTCACGCAACAATTTGAAGCAGGTGATGCTGCTGCTGCGCGAGCCGAGCGAGGCTCTGCGTATGGATGCATTCCACGTGTTCAAGATCTTCGTGGCTAACCCGAACAAGTCGACCGAGGTGGAGCAGCTCCTGGCACGCAACTGCGAGAAACTGCTGGCGTTCGTGAGCGACTTTGGCAAGACCGAGTCCAACCGCGACTTCCAAGAAAGGTCGCTTCTAGTGTTTGCACTGGAAAGGATGGCCGAGAAGCAGCACGCGCTAGAACTGGAGCAGCAGGCCACGCGGCCCGCGTCTTTGTCAAATGCCGAGCGGATGCCGGTGCAGGACGAGGTGTGTGCGAAGCAGAAGTAAGGTTTGAGAGCAGTCCAGTACAAGTTACTAGTATTTAAGAGTATAGGGAGATGGCATGCAAGTGAGCGCCACCAAGATATAAAGCATCAAATAGCCACCATGGACTCTCGTAGAAATATCCAACTCGCGTCGAAATGCTACGTGGACAAAGTGCGTCCCTTCAACATGGCGCTTTCTAAAAATGGGAACGTAGCGCGACTTATCCATAAAATAAAGAGCTTCCAACACTATTGAGCTCGACGCCGTAGCTGCAGTGCACAAGGTCTTGCAGCTCCTAGCAACGCGGAATACGAAGTCCTCGACTGTCCCCTTGGCAACAACCATCGCATGCTTGCATCGATTTGATCAGGTCTCAGATGTGTGTGTCGTACACCAACTATCTGCCTTCTGTTTTTTTGTGTCGTGCGATCGAAGAACGAATTTTGGAGGACGAGCCGCGGATAGTGGAGAAGTCTATTATCCAAGCAGAATGATCGACGAAGACTCCATCTCCGTCGTGATCACAGCGTCAAGGAGGTCGAGGGCGGCGAGGTGCCCGACAGTGACGAAGGCAGCAAAGCTCCCGCCAAGGGCCACAAGTACACCATGTACACGGTCTTCGTGCGCAACCTGTCGACGGGCGGCAAGTGCGTGGTGCGGAGGCGGTACTCGGACTTCTTTAAGCTGCGCAAGGAGCTGCTGGAGCTCGTGTCCTGGGGCCACTGCGGCTCCTGCGAGCGGTACCTGCAGCAGATCGCCGCGTACCCGTTCCCGCGTCGACGGCTGCTGCGCTCGAGTCGCGCGGCCGTCGTCAAGGAGCGCATGGACAGCCTCGGCCTGTTCCTAAGGCACATGCTGCTGTGTCTCATGGCCCGCAGCTTCGAAGACTGCGCGCAGGCGTGCAAGAACCTTGAGAACTGCATCTTGAAGTCGTTCCTGCAGATGGAGCAGTCGGAGACGTTAGTCCCGACGTCGGCGTCCAAGCAGCGCCCCATTGAGATCCTGCAGGCCATGGAGGAGAAGCGACAGCAGCATATCAAGGCTGCGGGGCTCCGTACTAAGAGCCTACCGTTCGAGAGCGACAGCCAGCCCAGTCAGTTGCAGTCGCGCAACCGTCAAGTTGGCACCGACACGTGCCACCTCTGCCTCAGAAGTGGACGCACTGCTACTGCAACAGCGACCAGGACAGCGTGTACCCGGTGAACGTAGCTGCAACCAGTGAGAGCCCGCGACCGACCGCCCCAGTGTCTCCATAGCCGACAGCGACGCCAGTCGATGCAGTCGCTGCGAGAACGACTGGAACCACTGCTATTGCTGCCAGCAAGTGTCTCCGACTGCCTCGTCGGTATGTACCGACCACTGAATGAATTCCGCTCATGTCATAGCGGAACAGCTCGATTTCGAGTATTGGTAGTGATCGAAACCCCGCAAAAATATTGTTATCAGAGCCCTGATTGGCTATCGAGACCCAATTATTGTCACTTTGGAAAATGAGTGGGCGTAAGAGTGCAGTGCCGTGGCTCGACTGGATCGAGTGGCAGGACGTGCACGTGGGCCTCTTCAGCAGCGACCCGTATGAGCAGCAGCGCGTGGTCTCCCGTGTGGCAGCCTGGCGCAGTCGCGTGCAGCTTCCCGTGGCCATTGACGCCACTGCGCAGCTCGTGGAGCTCCAGTTGCACGAGCAAATGGCACAGAACCACCACCATGCAGTGGGCGTGAGCTCCCGTTCACACACGGAGCTGTCGCTGCTGTACTCGAACGTGGTTGTTCGCTGTGTCAATGGACTGGTGGACGGGTCGCAGAAGGGCGTGTACGCCACGGCCGTGAGCACGTTGGCACAACGCATCGGCATCCCGCTCTGGGTCGTGGACCTGCGTCACGAGTCCACGCACAACCAGTTGCCGTCGTTGCCGGTGCTACGCTTCGCAGCGAGGCATTTATTGGCGTGGCTGCGTGCCAATTATTGGACAGCGCAGGAGGTCGCGATTCGAGACCAAGTGCATCACGTGGCGCGGTGGCTGCTCGAACAACTGCCGCATTTGAAGAAACACGAGGTTGAAGAGATGCAAGTGGGCGCAGGTGATGTGCAGATGCAGGAACCCTTGGAGAGTGAGGAGATGGAAGGTGGTGATGTGCAGATGCAGGAACCGCTGAAGCCGATCTTGGATGTGGACAATCTGCGTAATTTGGTGGTGCCGTTGCTGGTGGCTGGAGAGCAGTATGGCGAGCGGGTGACACCAACCGGTCTGCTGTTTCTGGAAGCACCTCCGCTGCTGGAGGAGATTTTCCAGAAGGAAACGTTTGTATCTCTGCTCTTGCAACTTCAGCCGCTGTGGAGAAGCTTCAGTGCGTCGCTGCTGGCGAGACTCTGCCGAACAGTATTCGACGCTATTTGCTCGAAGTCTCATCAAAGTATATATGATGAAAAAGTGTCCGAAGAGGTTGAGCAGACCGACACAGCGCTCAAGCAGACCGACACGGCGCTCAAGCAGCACGAAGTCGAGATGGCACTGCAGTGGACCAAGTTCATGGTGAGCAGCGAGTATCGCGAGAGGATAAAGCTTCAGATTGGCCCCATTGAAGATTTGTGCCAGTGCGGTGCTGAGATGCTTGCACTTGCCGAGAAACTGAAAGTTGACAACACTGCAGGCGATGATGCTGAGCTCTTAGAACGCATGGTGGCTACGTTGAAATCCGCCAGAGGCATTAGGAATCACCCGTTGCTGGGTACGGAAGTGACCATCGCTGCTAGTTTGTCAGTGGATTCGTCATCAAGATGGACACAGCTCTCTGGTTGGTCGGAAAGCCCCATTGGCCTTCACCACTGCTACACAAGTTATCACAACTCCAATCAGTCTCAAGTATGTGAGTCCGGTTCGCTTGAAGACGACAGCCTCACACCAGATAGCACTACATTTGTCGTCCCGGATGAGGAGGAGGACGAGGACATCAATACGGATGCCGAAGATGCAGAAAAAGCTATTGATGCGCTTATGGAGGACTTGGATGTAGCGTATGACTCGGATGTTCAGCGTTGCCTTGAGTTGCAAACAACGATCGCTCGTGACGGCCTCCGACAGGGTGCCAGCACTGTAGTGCTGCCGAAACAGGAGCTTCAACGTATCCAGGAAGAGATTGAGATCTGGTAGACTGCCAAGATTCTTACAACGTGTAAATCGCTACGAAGCATGATCAACACATGGCTAAAACACACGTTTCTTCTTCCATTACTTTGAAGTATTTGGTGGGGCTGAAGCCTACAAAAGAGCGGTGACACCTTCCACGAGTCTACAAAATAAACTTGGAGAGGTCCGTCTTCTTCAGGAGGATGCCAACGCGCTCGAGCACGAACTCCTTCGTGATAGTGACCGTAGAGCCCGGGGTCATCTCGGAACTGTCAAAGCTAATGTCCTCCACAACCTTCTCCACCACCGTGTGCAATCGTCGGGCACCAATGTTCTCCACGGTCTGGTTAATCTCCGCTGCAACACGAGCAATCTCGCGAACAGCGTCGTCCGTGAATTCCAGAGCAACACCCTCCGTCTTAATCAGCTCTGTCTGCTGCTTAATAAGGTTCGTCACGGGCTCAGTCAGGATGCGGTGCAGGTCCTCCTCCGTAAGTCCCTTGAGCTCAACACGAATCGGCAGACGACCCTGAAGCTCGGCCAGCAGGTCCGACGGCTTGGACGAGTGGAAAGCACCCGATCCCACGAACAGAATGTGGTCAGTGGTGACGTTGCCATGCTTCGTGGAGATGACACTGCCTTCAATGAGAGGCAGCAGATCACGCTGCACGCCCTCGCTGCTTGGGTCCGATGAGCGACGGAAGTCGCCGCTGGAGCAAATCTTGTCGATCTCATCAATGAACACGATGCCGTTCTCCTCCGTCTCCTTGATGGCCTCACGCACCACGTCCGTCATGTCAATGGCATTCTCCATCTCCATCTCTTCAAACACAGAACGAGAGTCTGCGATCGTCATGCGCTTGCGCTCCGTCTTCTTCTCCCCGAACGCGCGGCCAAAGACCTCCATCGAGATACCCTTTCCTTCACCACCGACGAACGAGATGGGCTGACCTCCAGGGTTCTTAGCTGCAGGGACGTCCACGTCAATGAGACGGTCCTCCAGTTCCCCGGCGTGCAGCAGCCGCTCGAAGGTCGCGCGCGAGCGCTCCGTGACGTTGGCGCCCGTGAGCACGTCCAGGATGCGGCTCTCCACGAGGTGCTGTACCTGCTTGCGCAGCCGCTCCTTGCGGTGCTTCTTGACCATGTTGATGGCGTTCTCCACCAGATCGCGGATGATCTGGTCCACGTCTCGGCCGTGGAAGCCCACCTCGGTGAACTTGGTGGCCTCCACCTTGACGAACGGGGCCTCGGACAGCTTGGCCAGCCGGCGCGCGATCTCCGTTTTGCCGCAGCCCGTGGGGCCGATCATCAGGATGTTCTTTGGACTCACTTCCTGCCGCAGCTCGTCCGAGATCATCTGACGCCGCCAGCGGTTGCGCAGCGCGATGGCCACGGCGCGCTTGGCGTCGGCCTGGCCCACAATGTACTTGTTGAGCTGCTCCACGACCTCGCGCGGCTTGAGTTTGCGTCCGATGTCGTCTTCGTCTTCCTCTTCGACGGCTTCCTCCACCACTTGAACAGGGACGCTGGCGTCTTCCTCTGACGCCTTGGGGGCGGCCGTGGAGAACGCGCGCGGCGGCGTCTGCGGCTGGAACAACGCGCGCGACTGCAGCTGTGCATGGGACGGACGTGACGAAGTTTGTGCGCGACGCGCGAGCGTCTTGAGCGCCTGCGAGTGCACGGCGCGACGCATTCTAACGAGATGAAGCTGCTGATCTGCCTGCCTTTTCACGAGTGTCGCCCGCCCCTCCTTCGGCGCAAGATACAACAAGGACACAGACACGTAAACATCGAGTATGCAAAACACGATTGCGAAAGCTGATAGACAATTATTGTTTCACGTTCTGTTTCCAACTGTTATAATTGATACCAGACAGAATATATTTATTGATGTGATATCGCAGGTTATCTGCCTCCCTCCTTCGCCCAATCAACACTCACCCCTGGGAATTTCCTCCAATCGCACCCATCATTTGCGCGACGTGTGCCACTCCACATCGACCAACACTCACACGTTCCAGCCATATTCGATCCCCACAAGCTAATCTGCGGCATGGCCCCCAAGAAGAACAAGCAGCGCGAGAAGCAGGAGCAGAGCCGCGCGTCCTCCAGCGCGCGCGCACCAGGCGCTTCTATCTAGTGCCGGTCCATCCACAGCGTCTCCCGCCTTCATCGGCTTTGCCAGCTTCGCGCAGCCGGCGCCACACGCCATCCAAGCCACGCCCAAAGGCGCAGCGTTCTACGCGAAACCCGCCGTGCAGAGCATCTACGACGGCTCGGACCACGAGGTTGCGCTGGCGCTCAAGATGTTGGCAAAGAAAGGCGCCGTGACCAAGAAGAAGGCACTGCAGACACTGCTACAAGACGTTCTACCGCCCCGTGCGCCTGCCGAGCTACGCGCCATGCTCGGACACTGGACGCAGCTGTACACGTTCGAAATGCGCGACCAGAACGACCGCAAGGTGCGTCAGCTGCTGAATGAGGTGCTGCTGGCGCTGGCCGACAAGATGCGGCCACGAGCCTTCGTCCCGCACTTGCAGCGGCTGCTGCCGTACTGGTACCTGGCCAGGCACGACGTGAACGCCGACGTGGCCGTTTTGGCCAAGAAGGCTTTTGTTACGATGTTTCCAGATGTTGAAATGCAGAAGACGGTGCTGGAGGAACATGTTCCTGCTATGATGGAGGAGTTCCAGAGCTTTTTCTCGAAGACACCAGACACTTTTGAGGGGATTCCGTTGTTAGCGGATGAGAAGGAGGAGAGATATGAGAGATGCATATCTGCTGCGGTGCTGAGCATAGACGCAGTGGTCAAGTTCTTTGTGGAGAACGAATTGACGGATAAGTTGAGTGATGGTGTGAGTTGCAACGTGGCTACTCTGGTGTCGTCGGATAAATTCCTGCGTCTGGCTACGGCGTCTTCCAAGCACACTAACTTCTCGCGCGACGGTGTGCGGAGAGCGATGTATGTGGCGATCGTGACGCTGTGTACACATGCCAAGTCGATTGTTGATGCGCGTGAAGAAGCGTTTGGCAAGGTGGTTCTCGGTATTCTGGGAGACAAAAGCCCATCGAACCATGAAGCGATGTGGAATGCGGTGCTTACATTCCTGCAAACTTTCCCCAGTGTGTGGCATTCAAGTGCCAGCTTCCTAAGTTCGTGGTCAGTGCTGTTTACCCGCGTCTCTTTGCACAGATCAGACACGGATTCTACGGCTCTGGTCGATCGTCGTTTCCGACCCTGCTGCCATTCTTGTCGATGGTGCCGTTGAGCGTGGCTGTTGACCCTGTCAAGGGCCAGTCGGCACTTTACACAGGGTGCTTGAGCAATGTTGGAAGTATATTGAGTCGAAAGATGCGCGGTTCTGTGAAGCACCGGCAATCAATGCATTCTTCGAGTGTATTACCGGATTTTTCAGTATCTTTTGAAGGAGAGCGTGAATGCAACATGTGATACCTCGGCATTCGAGGCCAACTATGTGAACCAGTTTGAGAAGGTGTTTGTATCTTCACTCACGTCGACGCTCAGCTCGCCAGAATTTCCCGAGGGAGAAGTTAAGCTGTGCGCTAGCAGCATACTGAAAATGAGCAGCCGGTTGCACAGCTTTTCGTCAGAGTCCGATGTGGTGAACACGTTAAAGGATGCATTCTTGGAGAAACTACACACGTGGACGCGACAAGCTATCAGCACGATGATTTCCAAAAAGACATTTGTGCCTTCACGGATTAATACACTGATCAACGCAGGTGTTACCGACGCAAAGGACAGGAGCGCAGACCACGAGGCTGCGCAGTGGTTGTCGACGAGCAAGGAAATCTATGGACAGTCCTTAGACGAGATTGATACCCTAGTTGTGGAACCTACGTTTGCGCCAGCCAAGAACGCATCGATTATCCAGCTACTGGAGGCGGTTAACGGCGTTTGCAAAATTTATCCTTTGGACCTGCTGCTGTTGAATGGAGTAGATACACCGGTGGAGACGCATTTTAACGACCACTATCGTCCCGTACTTCACGTCCTAGCTGAGTGGAAGAGATCAGCCAACAGTAAGAGCGTTGCGAAAACAATGCGTGTTGCTCTGGAACTCACGCGACCTTTTTCTTGATTGCGCGTGAAAAGAAGCAGTTTTTGCTCCAACTCTTTCAAGACTGCGGCATTCAGTTCGGCGATATGTCAGAGGCAAGCGATATTATTCAATACGGGCTGCAATTCCCAGTTACTGAGCAGAGCAATAAGCTGTGGCTCTCCTGTGGAAGTTGGCAAAGTCGCTTTGAAAGTGGCGTGTCGGTAAGCGATGCATCCAATGCGACTCTGGAGACACTTCAAGCAGTTTGGCAAGGCAAACTTCTTGACGAGTTCCTGATGATTAGCTTACAGGGTAGACTCGATGATATGGACGCTAGTGCCTTTGCTACTCTGCTGAAAGCGTGTCTTGGTGGCTTGTCCAACGCCCCCGTTGTGAGTTCTGATGCAGTGGTGATTTTGTGTCACTTTGTTATTCAAAATGGTGCCGATAGCAGCGACGCTGTGGTGGTGCAGATGCTGACGCACCTGTGCGAGCTATTTTTCAAACTGAACGGTGGTCTCCCAGCTGAACTGGAAGCCGTCGAGGGTCAGCTCTACAAGCTACTATTCCATCTCTCAGCACGTGGCAGCTACAGAACTGAAGCAAGTGAATTGTGGGCGCGGACTGTGCGCCACTCTCTTAAAAACTGGACATCTACGCGAACGGAAGTGTTCGTGAATGAGTTGGCAGAGCATGTTAATGCTTTTCCTTATGCAGATTTGCCACTGGGGACCGTGTCGTTCAACACCAAGCAATTTGCGGCTTATGTCAAGAGCTACGTGCAGCTTGGTGCCGACCAGGCATTTTTTCAGTGTCTCGGCTGGTGGAGAAATTGGATGTTGTGAATTTGCGCTGCATTGATGACGCTGATGATTCGCAACAGCAACTGTTTTACAGCCGGGTGCTGTCTGGCTTGGGGGATGTATGTGAAGATGAGCAAAACGTGCACGTCCTGCAGGCGTACTTCACCTCTTTGGCATCAGAGGATGAGCAAAAGGCGGTGGACCTTGTTGTGAAACTCGTGGACCTTGATGTTACTCATGCGTTAACGTGGGTCGTATTTCACTCGAATGATCACATTCAGAGAGGTCTCGACCTGGTCGAGGTTATGGAAAGTTATTTGACTCTGGAACACTTGTACGAAGCACTAAGGTCGACTTCAACAATAATGGACAAGGCCCTTGCATTTGCACTTCACACGTGCCAGGATAAGCTTAAGCGTGAAAGTGCACAATACCGCGACTTGGTCTTCTTGAGAAAGAATCAGAGTGATGCGGTAACGAACAAAAGGTGGAACTGCTTACGCAAGAGCAACACAAGAAGCTAGATGAGCTGATTGTCGCAGTACTTTCGACTTTCAGTTCGGTTGCTGCACGAGTTGCTTTCATTCAGGCACTGGTGGATCGAAAGGGGGACTGGAAGGCGAATGCTACCCAAACTGTTGTTGTCTCGCTGTTCAGTGGGATGTATTCCGCGAAGGAAGTCACCGGTAATGCTGAAGTCATCTCGGTGGTCAAGGATTTCTTCACTTTATGTGGTCGCGACGCCATTGCAGAGTCTGCTACTGGATTCTTTGAGTATCTGCGATTGATGGCGCGTGCAGTTAAGGAAGAGGAGAAACTATCCAACTCCTCCGAGCAAGGGATTATCGATTTCTCGACGCAAGAATCAATTATGGTGCGAGTTCAGAAGATGCTGGCACCAAGCTCGTCAACGGTTGTGGAGGTTGACGAATGGATCACTGTGACGGAGTATGTGAGATCCTCTCAGCGTTTCTCAAAGCTGGATCCCCAGGTTTCCGTGATGCTTGGGAGAATATGGCACGTTCGATAGTGACCCACGCAATTGCAGGCAAATCGGAGACAGCTAAAATTGCTGCTCTGAAGGTCCAGAAGCGCAGCTCTACTTTGGGTGATCGCAGGATTATGAAGGGCGACGAGGAGAAGATCGTGCTAGGCTACCCTAGTGAGCTAGCCGTAGCACGATTGGCCTTGATGGACCTCGTGAGTGCGATCTATGAATCGAACCCAGATGCGCTACAGGAACTTGCAGCCCACTACCGAGAAGCTCTTCTGTGTACGGTGCTGTGTGCACTTTCGGAGAGTGCAGAGCTGAAGGCGAGCATCATAACTACGTATGTGGCTTTAGTGTCGCCGTCACAGTGCTTTCAGCTTGCACACTTATGGTTCAACACCGAGAAGGTGCTGGCAAGTGCACTCCCAGCGCTCCGCTCGACTTTAACGAGTGTTCCCGATGTTGACCACGTGAACCGACTTGTGCTCGAGTCTTTCGGCGGCATCGAGACTTTAGCATCACTCTTCAACGGAAAGCGCTACCCGCTGCAGCCAGTGTTGCGCGTGTTGCTGTACATTTTGGCTTCGTACAGCGGTGCGCTCCGCCTGCACAACTACGATGCAAGTGCGATTGATGTGAATGCCGAGGATGAGGCAGCAACTGAATCGGCATTGGCTAAGGTACTCATTCCGAAGGCATTGCGCTCAGCACTGCGTGCTGTATTCGCTGACAAAAATGGCGAGAGCAGTGCAGCAAACATTCGTATGCGCAGTCGTAAGCAAAAGGTGCAAGAGCGGGAGGATATCACGGGCAAGTTGCTACTCTGGGATCTTTTCTTGCAGCTATTCCCTGCGAGTGGAAGTGGAGACGAGGGCAATAGTGAGGGCGAGGGCGCTTCGTCCACGTTAATCGCGTCATCGCTGAGCTCGTACGTCACGCGCCACGGAATGCTCACGAATTTCCTGAATTTTTGCTCGGCGTTGCTGTCCCAAGAAGCACAGTCCGCGTCGAAGGCAGCGATCTCAGATCTGCAAGACACTGCGCTGTTTGACGCAACCGACTTGGACAAGAAAGAGGATGACGAAACGTGGAGTCTCCACAAAACGCGCGTGTTCCAGCTTGGTACTCGCGTCTTCTTCCGTACAGTGGTGCGCCTCCCAGCAATGGTTCGGTCCTGGTGGAACGACGATTGCTCGCGCGGCACGCGTAGCTGGGCTGCCAAGTATTTCGAGGACCACATTACCCCATCGGTGCTGGCCGCCGAGCTCGAACTTATCCAGAAGGCAGGCGAGAGCTCATCAGCTTCTGGCGAGTCCTGGGACGATGAGGAGATGACAGTGAAGGGCAGTCGTGTATCTCGCGAGATCACCACGACGTACATCAAAGACGAGTGTGCGCTGGAGATGGTGGTGCGTGTGCCATCATCCTACCCGCTGCGCTGCGTGGAGGTGGAGTGCACGAAGCGTATCGGCATTTCCGAAGATCGCTGGCGACGATGGGTGCTGCAGATTATCCGTGTGACTTCGTCTCGCGATGGGTCCTTGTTGGACGCTGTGCTGCTGTGGAAGCACAACGTGGACAAGGAGTTCGAGGGCGTGGAGCCGTGTCCGATCTGCTACTCCATCCTGAACCCCAAGAACATGGGTCTGCCGTCGCTGCCCTGCAAGACTTGCAACAACAAGTACCACAACTCGTGCCTGTACAAGTGGTTCAATCAGTCGGGCAAGAACAAGTGTCCGATCTGCCAGCAGCCCTTCTGTTGAATACAGGAAGCGAAGGGATCTTCGGTTAGTTAGCTCGTGTTTCCAAATAACTTAGTGCTAAACAGGAGTCAAGATAGAGCATCGATCGTTGTGTACAGCGTTCTAGCAGATGACGCAGCCGCAGCCCGCCGCCTCCACCGTCTTGGCAGCAGCCTGTCCTCTCGTGGGTTCTACAGCAACAATCAGCAACAGCTTCACCACTTTTTGCAACTTTTAGCGACTTTACCTCGCACTGCCTGCTGGGACTTGTGGAACACGGACACGTTCACAGGCGTCGGGTGTGTGTCAAAGGCTGGAACTCCCGCAGACACGAGCGTCTGTGAATCCTGCAGAATGCCCCGTCCCATACAAATGAGGCGAACGGAGTTGGCGTCCTCGGCAGGCGGCACATCTAAAGTTCACAAAAACGTTATTTTGTGACCAAATCGACTAATTGAGACTGAGTACCGACGCACTCTGGGGCCAGCTGTCCATGAGCTCCGCCTTGACCTGCGCCACCGTCGCCGTCCTGGAGAAACCAAGCTCTACGTGCACGCCGTCCTGGTTGGCGAACAGGAACCTGAGTCGCAGCTCCTCGGCCGTACTGCCGTGTTTACTGCCCATGGTCGTCTTGGTCACCTTGAAAAGTGAAAATGATATAATAAATGCCAAAAACAAGTCGCAAACGTTGTAAAGCGCTGCGATTGGATAAAAGACGGCGGACTCATATGATTGGGACTTTTGCAGTCCGATAGCTGTGGGACAAGCGATACCTCCATATACTGATATACTGTATCATCAAACCTTCACTATCAACACACATTTAGCGTATGAACCCCTGTCATACTTGATACCAACACTTTCCACCCTTTCTCCGTTTCACAACCTCATTTTGCAATTCGCCCTGGAAGACTCAAGCGACCATCACTCTTGAGCACCATGCCTTCTCCTCGACGTCGCGTCAAGCGCCCAGCGGACGACATCCGCGCTTCCCCACGTCTCCAGCCACGTCCCCGTCGTCCCAATGGACGCGCTCCATCCAGAACCAGAGCTTCCAGCCCAAGCCCACGGCCTACTCGCCGCATTCACTCGAAGACGAAGACCCGCTCATGCTGCAGCAGAGTCAGTGTAGAGACAAGCTACGCGCCCTGCATCAAGTGCGCGAACGCATGCGCTTCTATCCTTTGCAGCCACAAGACACGCGGAGACCAGCCGCTTACTCGATGAAGATCTCCACGTGCACGATCCTGTCGGAAGAGTCGCAGCAATGGCAGAGTGATGGTCCTCTGCGTTCAAGACACAATAATGTAGGTATCGAGGCACTCGGAGGGCTCGAAATGCTGCTGTTCGCCTTGCTGTCCAGACAGGAATTGCTGCGGGTGAGCGCCGTGTGCAGAGCCTGGCGCACGCTGGCCAGAGACGACTTGTTCTGGGAGCCGCTGCTCGTGACGCAGCTGGAGAGATACCCGTTACGTCCTTTGCTGGGGTTGGAGAGAGAGCTGACGCGTCTGCATGGAGACGTGCCGGCCATCTTGGTGTATATGGTGTATCAGAGACTGAA
Organism: Phytophthora hibernalis; assembly: GCA_012656075.1. Taxonomy (NCBI): domain Eukaryota; phylum Oomycota; class Peronosporomycetes; order Peronosporales; family Peronosporaceae; genus Phytophthora; species Phytophthora hibernalis. Next base: position 22,061 of record JAAKBF010000168.1, on the reverse strand, counting down.
ACTCGCACAGGCTGCGTGTACGCAGGAGAGCAGTGACGCTGCATTGGCTGCTGCCAGGACGAATATGGCCACGCGGTACAATGGCAGGTTTCTGGAGCTTTTTCAGACGCTGAACAGACAGGTTGGAGCACTTCCGAGATCGCAGAAAGACCGAGGACGACGTAGTGATGTTGTTTCGTGTGTGCACTTGGTGGGGACACGATACAACGCGCCGGCGGCGCGGAGACCGCTGGAAGTGACACAGATGCCAGGTTTAAATCTACTAGCAGGTGCGGCGGCTGCTGGAAGGGTACCCAACGAAGGACTGAATGAGCAGCTCCCAGTACATGTAGCAGCAAACGCGCAGCATGGTGGCGGCGCTGCAGATGATGATGTATACAGTATTGCGGATGGACGAGATCGGGTGACGCTGAGTTCGTGGCTTTCGACCAAGAGGCGTGTATGTGAACGCACGATGCGCTCGTTCTTGCGCCAAATGCTGCTGGCAGTGGACGCTTTGAGAGGTCAAATTGCGAACACGCAGACATTTCGGCCGTTAATATTGTGGTGCACAGTCAACACAAGTCAGATATTCGAGAAAGTCCTTTGGCAGCCACAGGAGCACAGCCACAAGGAGGAGAAAGTGAAGACGAGGACGAAGAAGATGACGTCGACTTGGACATGCTAGAGGCCAGGACCTTCCAGGTCTATCGCCAGTGTAACAGACGTCATATGCCCTTATTTCAGCTATTTGTTAGCCGGCGAAATTGCCAGTACACAGGCGGCAATCGAACACAAGCTCTTGATCCCGTTCTTGCAACCGATGTGGTCATGAATGCGCCTGTTGATATGCTCCACCTCAACGGTGGCGAAATCGCGCTAGAGCATCATAGATTAGAGGCGGAAATGGAGGCAGCTGCTGGTGGTGGTAATGGGGGCGCGGGAGGCGCCGTGGCTGCTGCATTTCGCAACCGAATGGATCTTTCACACCCGACCATGGTAAGCTCCGTGATTCAAACCGCAATGACCGTGTGGGCTCGTGGTCGGGTCGTGGATGGTAATGCGTCCCCACTACTAGCTCTGTTGCTGCGTTTCCCTCTCAGTTTTACGAGTGGTTTGCGGAGTTTCTTGGAGTATGCCAAGTACCTCATGATTACCCATTCGGCTACCGCGTCGAAATTGCTTCGTCACGACTACCTTCAAACACCAGGTGCCCAGCTTGCTCGTCAGTCGCTACCGCATTGCTCAACAATGCCAATTAACGACGTCAACGAGTACCAGAGCAAGCTTGTGGCGTATTACGGCAGTTTGCCATCTCGTGTGGATGGACTTTTGGACGACATTTCCAGCTCCTGTGCCAGTCCGACGGTAATGGACGAACTCATGCCCCGGACAAACTTGGGCATTCAGTATTTTGCCAATGCCCTGAAGGAAGCGAATCTTCCTTCTGAGCGCTTCGTCAGCATCGTAGCACCATCGACCGCTTCTTCGTCCTGGGTGCGACAGCTTGCTTGCACGCAGACCTGTACACTACAGCGCCTGGACCTGTCCGGCGCCCGTGTACCAACGTCGGTGCTGTTGCGCGAGTTGGCCACCCTGTCGCGCCTGACACACCTACGCTTACCGAGACAGATCTTGCGAGATGAGAACCTGGAGCACCTCGTAGCTGCGCTGGCATATACCGGTCTATTGCCGCGCTTGCGAGGTCTTGATGAGGACGTGCACCAGGCCATGGACCGCATGGAGAAATCGTACCTCATGCAACTCGACATGGTCACGTTTCTCCTGCAAAAACCTAGTGCGTCAGACGCAACCCACGCTTGAAAGTGTGAGTCTAGCACGTTGTGTATAAGTACCCGTTAAATACGGAGATCAAGTTGACTGTTCATGTAGACTCGTGTATCTAACTCCAGTGTTAGTTCTTGCGCGAGGACCGCTTCGTGAAGAGATCCACCATCGGGATCTCCTCTAGTTCACGACGCGAGCACAGATACTCCCCAGCACGATCGTCACACTAGCAGCCACCAGGTGCACGAGCCACCAGTCCCACATCTTAGGGAACTCCTGCAGCAAAAATCGTCAGCCACTCCACCTTCACAGCTACTGGAATCACCCATCGTACCGAATAGAAACACTGAGCCAAGAAGTCGAAGAAGTAGAGCGTAACCCCAAAGTCCAGGCACTTCTTGGCGCGCTCCACGAAGAGCGCGAGACACAGCACTGTAGAGACAGAAAATAGATCAGCAGTGTATCAATACTAACAATTGTCTAGCTGAACAAACCTGACGAAGCTTGCAGCCACAATTGCGACGCAGTTCTTCAGTCCATCAACAGTCACAATTGTCTGCGTGTGGTAGGCGAAGAATTGGTCCATCGTCACGTGTGCACCATGACAAATACCCAGCACAAGTCCCTGCGTCATATAATGCGAGCACTACATGACACAAAACGTAGCGTATACGAGCCTTCAGTCACTAAACAAGGTATCATCCGATAAAGGAGACGATACTATAGTTAACACAACGCACCTGCATGCACAACATCTGCAGCAGGATGAGCTTGGGCGCCCACCGCGCGGCGCCGTAGAACTTGGGCATCTTCCTCTTCTTTTGTTGAAAATATCAAAAAGACGCGTAAAATACATCCACCTCTATAAACCCATACATAAAACCCGGTAAGATAAAAATAAAAATGACCTACAGGAGTAAACAACAAACAATTATCAGATGTCTACGTCAACTATAGAAATGACCCCAGAGGAGACCAAAGAGCTGCTGCGGCTCCGCGAGCAGCGACGTCACGACCGTCCAGCGGTCAAGGAGAGCGACTCCACAGACAGCGAGAGATGCGGCGGCATCGGCGGCTTCAAGCGCCGTACGTGGGTGCTCTTCAGCGTCATGGGAGGGCTCATTTACGGCTATAACGTCAGGTGAATCACGTTGGACTCGTTTTTAAGCGGTTTCCAGTGCTAATTCGCTGCTTTTTAATGCAATTCCCCAGTCTGGCAGCCACATTGCAATACATGCGTGACGACCTGAAGCTCTCGTCCACTCAAGAGGAGGCACTGAGTGCCACGGCCACACTTAGTGACGCCTGCTCCATGTTACTGGGCGGCTGCCTGGCCGACCGCTTCGGACGCAAAGCGACGGCCATGTTCGCGTGCATGTGCTCCATTGTGGGGCGTTACTGGCTGGAATTGCCAGTAGCAGCTTCGCGTGGCTCGTGCTGTGGAGACTGTGCTCCGGAGTGGGTAATGGGCTGTCTATATTGCTTATACCCATGTACATCAGTGAGTGTGTGGACGCTGCAAGTCGTGGAGCGTTCCTGACGCTCTTTCAACTCGGGTGAGTGGAGAAAGTTGAGGAGTTATTGGTGGGGTGCTGATGTTTTTTGTTGTTGTAGGGTGAACTCGGGTGTAGCTGTGCCGTACCTCTTCATGATCACAGTGAGCGAGAACTGGAGGGCGTGTCTGGCTTTGGCAGCTTGCCGGCGCTGTATGTGCTTTATAATTTCCACTTTTACTTCCCGGAGAGCATCAAATGGCTCCGCTGGAAGGAGAACCCGACGACGGATCTGGAAGATGGAGCCACGGACCTCTCGGATGAAGAGAGTGTCGACAGCGCGGGTGCTGCAGCTGTCGCTGTCAAACGTTCGAGGAACGGCAACTTCAAGCGCCCGGATGAACAGGATGCAGCTTCTCCGTCGTCGTCGACTGCTTCAAGGTCACCTGCGGTCCCACAGCCACACCTTGAGCTCGTGATTGGCATGTCGCTGGCGTATGTAAATAACTGCGTTGATGCGTCTCTCTTTACGGGCCGGAGATCATCGCCAAGACCAGCTCGTCCTACTCACGCAGAGACGCGAACATTTTTGGACTACTTTGTTCGCTCGTCGCTGTGGTGTCAGTGCTTTTTGCGGGACGATTCATCATTGCGAGGTTCTCGCGGCGACAGGTGTATTTATTCTGTCTTGTTGTTGTCTGCGGCTGTTTCGTGGTGAGCGGTGGTATTTTTGCACGCTACTCCACCGACGATTTCGCGCACAACTCGGCGGCATCGGCCAGCATCATGATCACTTTCGCCGTGCTGAACGTGTTTGCTGCTGTCGGTCCCAGCATTCTGTTCGTTGTCATCCTCAGCGAACTTTTCCAGGACAACAGCTACCGCGCACGATACATGAGCTACTGCACGTTCACCATGTCCCTAATCTCGCTGCTTGTCAACGGTTCAATGCTGTCACTGTTTGAAACCTTTGGCACCGCGGCCACGTTCCTAGCGTACGGAGCCACATACATGGTGTGTCTGGTTTTCTTTGGGGATATCTCCCGGAAACAAAGCAACGACAGCTAGTGTAATGCGAGTTGGACAAATACAACACTCCGGCACATGTGCCGAGGGAGCTTCATGTGTTCGTGTTGGTGGTCAGGGTCTAAACACATATCCTTAGCTACCCGATATCGTCGGTAATAGCTAGCCCGGACGCTTTAAAAATCGACTGAAGCAAGCTTGTTACGTCATTCAATTTGCGATTGGTGGTGGGGTCACATCTCAGTTCGCCTTCATCTATTCCGATAGCTCCTCTGCCTAATCTATTAGGCCAAACGAACTCACGCAATGGTGATACGTTTTCACTCATTGTCCAACAAATGCATGAGCCTCAAAATATCTTGGCTCAGTTCTCTGCCGAGAACAAATTCAGCAGAATGATCATAGGTCTCCTTAACGATTTCCTCGATCGATGGGGTTCGAAGAAAATCAAGGCTGAGTCGTTGAAACTTGAATGGGCAAGTGGCAAGTGCCCACCCTTGGATCTGCGTTGACATGGTTCAGGAACGATGCGCGACCTGCACCCAGGAAAATAACTTTTCAACAGGGAATAACGGAAACAGTAAACTTTTCGAGCAGCTCTGCGAGAGTGTAGATAGAGGTCATTACCACACGCTCGATATTTGATGGCACGTACAACTTCGCGTTATTCACTGTCCCCTCCCACAAAATGCCGAAGCTGCTGGCAATTACGTCGTACATAGTCCGTTTGCCGCCCTCATCTAACCAAATGTCTGACATGTCCACCGTATTGTCTTGGACCACACAATTCATTACAACCCGAAGCAGTTTTTTCGATCTCGCAATTCTTCAACAAACCCCTCCCACTCAATCCTAGCATGGGGAAGATCAGGTGCACGATATGCAAATAACTTTTCATAGGAACAGCACTTTTCTAGGGGTCAGCAGCGATCGCGGATGACCGAACGCTGTTTTGCGAAGTTGGGCAGAAACGTCGACCACTTGGTTATCGTCAAGGCCACAGTGCTCTTGGATAGTTTTCTTTTGTTTCCGTCCCAATAACTGTTCTTGATGATTTTCTCAATATCTGGAGCCCCAAGCAACCCAAGACTTGGTCGTTCAAAACAGAAAGGGGCGTGACGCCAATGCAACGCTGGAATCGGACCGACATAATTCAGGAACGAGGCGCGCCCAGCAATCAGGAAAACACCTTTGGAATCGAAAATAACGGGTGCAGGATCCAGTCGCAGAACTCCGCGAATCGCTTGCTAATGGCGACGTCATCGATCGTGTCGGTATTGAAAGCCATGTTAATATCATCAATCACAATGAACAGCGGGCCGACTTCTTTGATCAACTCCCTCACGACATCCCCAGACTCCAGCTGCGCTTCTGAAGCACCATCGAACGCTCGAAGCCTAAAACCATATTCGGCGTCGAAAAAGTGAATGATGCGCCGAACAAAACTCCTGACAGCCCTCGAACTATCAAAGTCGCCATTTTCATCCATGAGGTTCAACGGAGTAAACCGGATAGTGATCGTGTGGCAATTGCGCACAACATCCAAAAAGCTGTCCTCTCGCCTTTCAACTTCTGGCAAATTATCCCATTTCTGCTTGCAACTCCGAATGTACTCCTGACCGAACGTTGATTTCCCAAAGCCCGAGACATTGTCCACAAGAGGGACCACCCAGGTCTGACCAACTCCGCTCACTGCACGATAATACTTCCTTCTGTGAAACTCTAGAAGCTGTTCCGACGCTTGATCACGGCTCACAAAGAACAGTTTGGACCGCTCAAGGCAATAAATGGACTCCTTCACCTTCCATTCCCACTTCGTAAGGACGTTGCCTTTGGGCCGCTTCACCGGATTCTCAACTTCTTTTGATTCCTCCCACACTCTCGTCCTCCCTAGAACTTCCACGATGAGTGCTGTCTCCAATGTTTTGCCTAGGTTCAGAATACGAGCATCAGCTCGCAGAGGTTCATGCTTCGGATCACCATTGTATGCGTCCCAGTCCGTGTACTCCTTTAGTTACGAAGCAGCAATCCTCTCAAGGAGGTTATCAGCATACATTTTCTTCACCACATCCCGTAGCTGCTTAACGCTGCTCTTTTGTGCGAGAGGAACACAAACTTCACCTGCGAGAGCTGTGCGAGTGTCAGCAGCCACCAATTTGAACCAAACCTTCGGCACTTGAACGATGAGAACGTTCTGCTTTTTGTCACCAAATGAGCCGATCTGTGCATCTGCACGCAATGGTAATTGGTCTCCAACTCGATCATCGACTAGAGTTCCGACCCGATTCGAGAACGCCGCCATGTTCTTGTAAACTCGGAGGGCGGAGGCATCTATCCCCGAGAGGAGACTTTTGCGATAAACGTCTTTCACCGCATTCCAGAATTGAAGCACCATTGAAATTTCTTGTTCGATCGCATCAGCCGAAGTAATTGTCCTTTGTTCGTCGACCAACTGGAACCACACCTTGCGCGCCATTACCACTGTCTCGGAATGAGAAGAGAAATTCGTCAACTCCAGTCAGGTTTTGATCAACATATACCTTTCAATGGCCCTATTTACTTATGAATCATAAGCTATGATGAATGTTTTTATTTTACACCGCTGAACCACTATAGATGCACCGGTATGCAGTGCGAAGTTTCATTTGCAATTGTTCGCTAGCATGCCCCGATGAAAACTGTGGCGTGGTTCTTGAAAGTGATTTTGAGCGGCCTCCTATCTATCTTGTTTTCGAAGAAACTACTTCAGTACTTCAAGTTATTAATACCACCTGTAATCTCGGTGGTAGCCTAACAACAGGGAGAGTAGAGCTACTCGTAGCCTCAAGCCTTGGACGAACATGCGGGTAGGGGAACAAAATGCTTCCACGAAAAAGAGGGAACATGATAAACGTGATTTTCGTGTTCTCCTCGCTAAAGTGCGAGAACAACGAACATTTTTGCGAGCTTCCCTCTCGATATTCGTTCTCGCGCATTTCGTATTTAAGCGGATCTGGCATGTTCGTATCCTACGCGTTGGATTGGCTGAAAATCGCACGATCTTCCACAGCTGCACTGAAATTTATCGAGCTCACTCGCGAAGATATCCGCTGCCCAAGAAGCGGTCTGCGCTCGCGTGTGAGCTTTCAACGCGCTCGAAGAGCAGCCGACAGACTCGAGACTTTCCTGCTGGTACTGCAAGGCAGCATGTTCTCTTGCCAGCACTTGGGTCTGGTAGAGAAACTGCTGGGCGAGCGCAGCGACGTGGTCCTTGACGCTGGGGCCGAGTGCTTGAACAGATGTAGTTGCTGCGTTGTGAGCGACGACAAGCGCTGCACTACTGTCAGCACCAGCGGCGCCGATCTCTCCGTCGTCAGCGACGTCGGCGTCGACGTCGATCTCCACATCGTCCTGAGCAGCATCAGCTAGAGTGCGAGCTTGAGCTCGAGTTAGCACCATCGTCGGGAAGACTGCAATATTCTCCCGCCTCTCCAAGATCTTGGTAAATTACCGTTTGACTAATAGCCAATCGCAGAAAAATATTTCTGCCAATCAGACCGGCGAGAAGCGAAGACAGCCCACTGTGCAGTGCACACGCCAGCATGTTCCCCCGCAAAAACCAATACAACGGACGAAGCTCCAAAACCTCGAGAACAATATTCTTGAGGTTTTTTACCTCCCCACTTCGTTCCACGAACAGTGTTCTTCCAATGTTCGTCCAAGGCTTGGCCCTCCTCACGCTCCACTATTCGTAAGGACATTGTACGCGCTCGTAACGGTGGCAAATTTGCATACCTCCTTTTTGACAATGATAGTTGAGATGTTTGTCGTCATGCAGCATACTGGATGTTGCCGACATCCAGAATGCTTCAAGCATCATGTTGGTAATCATCACTGGTGCATGCACATCTGTCTGTTGCGATCTAAAAGAAACAGTGACAGTCAAGCTGGTAAATATTCTTGATGGTCGTCCTTAGCCTTCTACTGTGATCGAACGGCAGGTGGTTGCTGGCTGCTGCCATTGGTGTGAGAAGGTACTCGAATACCTGAGTTTCCAATGACACCATTCGTGATTGTGTCCTCCAGAGCTCCGTATCGGACCGCATACTGCTCAGTGCTGTGCTGTAGCCGCATGTTCTCCGTCATGAGACCTGTCAGGTGATCGTTCAGCGTCATGATCTTGTCTTCCTTCTCTTGCAACACTTTAAGAAGATCTCTAGAACGACGAGATCCAGTTGCAGCAGGTGGCGCACCGCTGCTCTTCAGCCTCGAAGTCTCACTTTTCCGGAGGGCTTCAAGTTGCATGTCCTTCTCCAACACTTGCCCCGTCAGATTTTCGACCTCCTTACAAGCGCCTTCATGACAGCCTTCGAGGAGCGACCCTCCTTAAGTTTTGAGTTTGTATCCTTGAGCTCGCGAACACGATGCTTCAGCTCCGCACACTTCTCTTCCCATTCCTGGGCTGCTTCGGCATCGTTTTTATCAGATCTGTGATCGTCACGTAGCTTTTGGTTCTCCAATTTCAGCCTGGAGACTTCTTCGCTCATGGCTTCCAATTGCTGATGGAACAGTTCCTCAACGTCCCTCCTGTGCTGTCCGTCCTGCTTTTTCAACTCGCTACCACGCAGATGGAACGAGTGTTCGAGCTCATCCAACCGCAATTTCAACTCGTTTATCTTCTTTTCTTTGCGTTGGATTAGTGCGTCCTGGCGGGACTCGCGATCTTGGTAGCTCCGGAGAAGAGCCGAGACTTCAATGATGCCGCGGTGAAAGGCACTATCATCTTCTACATTGTAGCCATTTGACCCTTGAGCACCAAACTCAATGTTCAGCTTCCTCATCTCGCGACGGAACTGACTAAGCAGAGCCGACTTGGCGTCTTCGAGATGAGCAACTTGCGATGTGAGATCCTGCTCTCGTTTGACCGATTGTTCATACGATTCCTCCAATTCTTTCATGGATATCTGACGTGCTTCAGCGTCAACATCGGCTGAATTCTTTGACGAGAGTTTTGCTTGAGCTACTCGTTTGAGTTTCTCACGAAATTGTGCATTCTGTTGCGTTAGCGACGCAACTTCGTGTTCCATTCCGCGCAGTTTGTTCTCAAGATCACGCTTCAGGTCGTGCTCCGCACCACGCGCCTGCAGCAGTTCGTCCTCTTTAGCAGCTAGTTCTGCCTCGTGTTGACGAGCTTCATCTTCTCGCGCAGCCAATTCACCCTGCATCTCTTTCAGCTTCATCGTAAGCTCATACGTTTCCTCCAATTCTTTCTGCCGCGCGTCGGAGTTAGCATCGGCTGAATTCTTCGGCGAGAGCTTCGCCTGAGCTACTCGCTTGAGCTTCTCTTGGAACTGTACATTCTGTTGCGTTAGCGAAGCAATTTCGTTTTCCTGTCTACGTAGTTTGTTCTCCAGAGCACGCTTCAGGTCGCGCTCCGCATCACGCGCATGTAGCAGCTCGTTCTCTTTAGCAACTAGCTCGGCCTCGTGTTGACGAGCTTCATCTTCTCGCGCAGTCAATTCATCCTGCATCTCTTCCAGCTTCGTTGTAAGCTGCTCAGATACGTGAAGATGGCCTCTTGCATTATCCATCTCAGTCATATTGTCGCGAATCTCTTCGTGCAATCTCTCGATTTCCTCGTTCAACTGATCCATCGCTTGGTGCAAATGGTCAATCTCTGCCACCTTCGCATCCATCTTCTTCAGAGTGGCAGTGTTTTCTGCAGCTAAACTGTCGTATCGTGCTTGCAGAGATCGCAGCTCGCGATCCTTCTGCAGTTTTTCATGCATGGAGTTCTGCTCTTTCCTGTCTTAGATTGCTCGTTGACTTGGAGTTTGTGCTCAAGCTTCTTCACTGACGCTTCCAACTCCTCCACGCGCGTTTTCTGCTCCTCTACGACCTGCGACTTCTTAGAGAGCTCCGCGTGCTCTTCTTTTCCAACACGCGAGCGTTCCATAAGATGGCGGGTCATTTCCTTTTCTTGATCCAGTTTCGACTGCAGCTCTACCAAATCGTCCTCCAAGTCAGCAATCTTCTTTTCTGTCTCTTTCAATTCGGCAGTGGAATGCCTTTTGAACTGCTCGTACGTTACTTCCAGCTCTTTATGCACAGCTTCAAGACGTTTGAAGTCGCGAGCTACATTGTTTTGAGTCCATTTTTCTTCCTCGTGCGCCGCAATTGTTTGCTGCATCTCGTTGAGAATACGTTCCCGCTCCTCACGTTCGCGCTGTAGCTGCAGAAGTTCAGCTTCTAATTTGCCGTAGGCGGTAGAAACATCTTCGAATTGTTGCTGAAGACCCACATTCTCTTCCTCGAGCTTGCGCATCTCTTCATTAAAGTGATGTTGCTGCTCTTCCTGAGTCGAGTCCAAAACTGCCTGCAAATGGCCGACCTTCTCACTTTCTTCCTGGAGCCGTAGCTCCATTTCGTGGGCTATTTGCTCCAATCTCTGAGCCAAATCTTCCTCCAACCCAAACTGACCTTCAGGTAAAATTGAGGTACCAAATTGGCTGACGAAATTCTCTAGCCTGCGCTTCTCTTGATGAAGTGACTCGAGCTGAGCTGTCATTTGTTCGTTCTTCAACTGCAGGCTCTCAAACTCATACTGTTGGGCATGCAGTTTCTCTTCCACGGATCGGACATCAGCTTCTAAAGCCCGCAGTTGTTGGTGGCCTTCATTCATCTGCGTGTCACGCTGTACAAGTTGAAACGTCAGTCTCTGCAACTGAGTCCGTCCATCTTCTGTAGCCATTGCAGTTGTTTGCTTCTGTGATTCAATCTGGTCGGTCGCCTGCCGCATAACCTGTTGAATTCTCAGCTCATGTTCATGTTTATCCTTTTCGAGTAACTGGACAGATGTCTTCCAGTGCTCAATCTCATTGCGAGCTGATGTAATCTGGAATTCCAGATTTGACTTTTCTGAAGAAAGTGCCACCATGTTGCGGTTCATGTCTTCTTTCTCGCTGCATAGCGAGTGGATTTCGTTTTGATAAGCGGTCTCTTGCTCGAGAGAGCGAGTGTGTACTTGGTGAGCTTCATCCAATTTGGCGTCAGCTTCGACGCGCGTTGAGTCGATTAACCTCTGTAGCTCCAGATTCTGTTCTTCCAAGCGTGTACGCTCCATTTGAAGTAGTTCCACTTCTCTCGTTCGCTCGTGGTCGGGAGACAGGAACTGCTGGATTTGAGCACTTAACTCGGTGATTTCCTTATTCCTCAACTCCAGTTCTTGTACATGACGTTCCAGTTCACGTTTTAATGAATCGTTCTCACGTACGCCTTCATGCAATTGGTGCTGAAACCTTTCACACTCCGTTCGCCACTTGCCCAGCTCCTCTCCATCTGCAGAAGTCCGCTCCTCGTGCAGCTCTAGCCTCTTTGATGCTTCGTCCAGATCAGCTCGTAGTTGTTCATTTTCTCCCGTCAATTCGTTGAATTGCCCTTCGACTTGAGTGACAAAGTCATTGTACTGGGTTTCGAATTCAGTAGACTGAGACTTCATTGCATTAGTATGAGCAGCATCCCGAGCTGCCATGTCCTTTGATAGAGTCTCAATCTGACGCTTTGCACGCTCTATTTCTTCCGTGAATTGCTGTGTTTTCTGGATATCCACGTTACGTGAATGCTGGTGCTGCTCGGCTTCTTGAGATATTGCCATCAATCGACCCATTTCTGTGCTCTTCCGTCGGTTGATATCCTTCAAGTTTTCGACCTTGGCTCGTAGCTCGATATTCTCTTGGTTGATCTTGCTAAACTGAAGCTGCAACTCTTCTTCCACCCGAGACTTCTCGTCCAGCAATTGCTGCTCACGCTGCTGCATCGCAGACATGGCCTGAGCTTCAATTTGAGCCTGCATTTCTCCTGCTTCCTTCTTCAACTTCTGGAATCGAGTGGAGGCTTGTTGGAGGGCTTGAGTGAGCCTCAGACGCTCGGCTTCGGCCTCATTGCGATGACCATGTTGCTCAGCGAGCTGCTGTTCGTGCTCTTGGGACACTCTATTGGCATGTTCCTGCAGTTTACGGTTCTCAGCAAGCAGGCGCTCCATGTTTCCCTCACGCTCTCCCATCTCTTGTCTGCCATGGTGAAGAGCATCCTCCAGCTCGCTAAACTGGTGTTCCTTCTCTTCATATTTCGCCTGCCATGCTGAAACATCCTGTTCCAGCTCTGTCGCCTTACCCATCACAGCCTCGTAGTGCTCAGCAAGCTCGTTCATTTGTTGTTCAAGAGAGCGCATCTCATCATACTGATGAGCTCCTTGCTGCTTCAGCGTGGTATTCTCTTGCATAATCACTGAGCTGTCATGTTCCATTTGCTTCAACTGGGACTGAAATGTTTCGTTCGTCTTCCTCACAGACACCAACGACGCATCGCGTTCCTTGAGCTTCGCCTCCACCTCGACGCCCGCCTGTCGTAGCATAGCCACTTCCGAGCGTAGCTGCTGGATCTGGTACGTGCCTTGCTTCTTCAGTGCCTCCACTTCCTGTGCAGCGAGCTGGTACTTCTCCTCCCACTTCTGCTTCTCCACGGTGTTCGCCGCCAGCTCCAGCTCCAGCTTTTGAATAGTCTATCAACAACAAAAATAAAAAACACTCAACAATAAATCCACACCCTCCCAGCTCCCTTCACTCAACCTCCTACCTCTCCGAGTTGTATAGTAAGCTCCATATTCTGTTGGGCCTCCGCAATGGCCAGGTCCAGCTCCTTGCCCTTCCAGCGGTCAATATGTCTCTTCTGGGACTCAATGACGGCCCCCAGCTCCGCGAACCGCTGGATAATATCCGGCATGAGTGGGTGCTCCTGCTGGTGCTCCTTCTGTTCCTCCAAAGACGCAAAAACATGCCAAAATTGGCTCTAAGTCGGCGTTTTCCCTCTTTTTTGCGCGAAAACCTACCAGAAAGTGCAGGAAGTCGGCGAACGAGCGCACCGCCGCCTTGACCTTGCTGGGAGAGTATCTAGCGGGTGATTCCTCCAGTCCTGCGGGTTTCTGGCGGCCTCTGGACGTCGATAGACGCCGTCGACTGGGCTCAGGAGTCACACTGAACTCGAAGTTGTCGCTCGTCTGGGGCCTCCTACGCGCGGCTTTAGGCGTTGAAAAAGCGGAGGACATGGGCGGGACGACGTCGCCCATCTCCTCGTCGTCCTCGCGCTTGCTCTCGGCGCCCATGGACACGTCCAGAGCGCTCCGCGTCATAGCGAATGGCTGCTTCTTGCCGCGCTTTATGTTTGAACGCGCGAACTGAAATACGATATCGATTTGGAAGGGGATGGTGTGAAGGACGTAAATTGGTGTGAAGGACGCTAGGTTGAAGTGCTGCAGGAGTGTTGCTCATTTGGGTATATCTATTGACAGTTTGGTTCTTGGTACATGGCATCTTCTAGCATGGGAGAAGGATCTGGAGACGGGATACGCTCAAAACTGGTCGCAGGTTAGCTGCGCTGGGGAGTCCTCTCGTTTGATGAAGGGTAGGAGGGATCGGGGTCGGATATGGTGAAGCTTAAGCCGGAGTCCTCTTCGACGAAGCTCCTCCGTGAGTACGGGTCGTAAGATAAAGAAGACGCACGGGGTATGTCCATGGGCGACCGCTGCGCCTTCACGTACATGAAGTTGCCCGATTCATCCGACCCGTGGTTCGAGTTGGGTGAGTTTGTTGGCAGCTCGTTGGTGTTTGACAGCGGCCGGAATCCGAAGAAGCTGTGTCGACGCTCCTTTTGTTGCTCGGCTTCCTCCTCAGCTCGCCGTCGACGCATCACTGCAAGTCCTAACACCACCAGACCAATGATTGCGAGGCAACCCGATGTCAAGCCGAGAATGAGGCCGACATGGGAACTTGAGCCATCGTCGCTAGAAGCTGATGTAGACGAAGCTGTGACCGTCGTACTCACGAACGAGGCAACATCAAAACGGAAGTCTTCTCCGTTTGGCACCACAGCATGCGCCATAATCGTGTACATTCCTTCACTCGGCATCTTGATCGTGGAAGAGGAGAAGGATACGGTACCATCCGTGGTTGAGAAACTCGTTGCCTCCGCAGTATACACCAACGTCTTGTCTGCCGAGAACGGCGAGCATGCTGTGTTGTTGCAGTAGTAGATATTCACCTGAGGCAGGTTCACAAGCTGACCGGTAGATTCGTCATAAACTGTTGTGGTGTTCACTGTAACCCCGTCCGTGGCTGTATACGCGGTCTGCTGATTGACGGCCCAGCTCACTTGAACACCAGAGTCCACCGAAAACGATCTAGTGGAGACCGACATATTCAACGTGTACGGACAATTAGCCCCATCTCCTGCGAAGGCAACGCTCGTAACTTCAACGCTCTCATCATCAGCTGCTGCCACAACTTCCCAGCAATACGACTCACTGCCGTCGTCCGCGTACGTCCCAGTCTCCACCTGCTCCGCCACACTTTCTTCGGTTGCAAAGACCTCGAAGTACTTGATAATGTCATATCTCTGGGAATCTACGTCGGCCCCTACAAGCGTCAACTGTACGAATCCCGCGTACCATCCAGTTGATGAAACAAGGATACCGCTTGCGTTGAACGTTGCCGTGTTCGCCGACGAAAAATTCGCGGAGAAGTCAGCAGACGTTATTGTTGTCGTGCTGGAATACTCATTGCAGTCCATATCTCGTTCGCACAGCTTCACAACTGACCCCACAATGGTGTAATACCCGTTCTCGTCGGTATCATCGTCATCTAAAACGTACACCGCTTCAAGAGGCGACGGCAGTTGCATTTCTTGGACGAGTTGCGTGTCAGCGTGGCCGTCCACACAATATCAAACGATTCCCGTGCCTGCACGACGTCGTTAACGTCGACCACCAGCTCAATCTCGGAGCTGTCGCTGCTTGCAAGCAACGCGCTAGCATCCAATAAATCATTCAACGGGTTTTGCGCCGTCACCCGGCAATAGGCACTGTCATATTCCCTGTCAACATCAGACCAAAGTCAGCACCACAACATAATCCAACCTCAAAGCACAACTCACTCCACTGCCACCGCCTTCACGACAATATCAACAAACGTCTGGAAGTAGTACAGTAGCGTAGCATTGTCTGCATTGCCCAGAACAGCGACGGCTGCCACCGTGTAGCCCCCTTCTTCAGCGAACGACAGTTCGTCCAGCGATTCAAAGTACGTGGCGTCTGAGCTGGAAAAGTTGCCTGATTGTGCCGTAGTAAACGCTCCGTCTAGCGTCGTAGGTGTGCACTGCAGTCGCGACTCACACGTGCGTATGTAGGACGCTAGGATCTGCATGTGACTGTCGGAACTGAGTGTAGCCATTGCGTCTGGGGGTAAGGGAACGTCCATTGCATTGCTGGAGTGCAGCATCAAGCTGTACGCCCCATAGTAACGCGATACTCGTTAGAAGCGTAGGACGCAGCTACCAATGGGATTGTGACGTCCACAGCGCAGGATGAGCCGCTGTAGGCTGCCAGAGACTTGAGGAGCGACGCGGCACCGTCTATCTGCCAGCAACTGGTCGCGTTGACTTTGGAGACACTGGAGAGCAGCGTAGCGGCTAATAGCGCCGCGAATGAGCGCATGGCGAGCCAAAATAAGAAGTGGCTCGGAATCAGCTTTTCGCATTATTGAGCCTGTCTGCTTCAATTGAAGCACTGGTCACAGCGGTCGAAATGGAGTGGGTTGGAATGATTGATGCAGAGTTCGTCAAACGAGGGGGATTTGGAGATGAAAAAGGTTAATTGATTTGTACTGTATCGTTAAAGTGAGGTGATTAATCTAGGACAGAGACTTTTTATACAAACTGAGGAACGGATATCTCTAGTTACAAATCATAGAAGTCGGAGATGCCGGCAGGGAAACTACACCCGAGCCTCACCCTTGAAAACCCTGAGAGCGGTGACACAACCCTAAGCCGAGCAAGGTGTGACCCTGCTTGGTCCTGGGTTGAAGCCCGCGTGCTGCGCACACGGATCTTTAAACCACAGGCGTTGTTTCGGCTTGCCGAGAGAGTTGAGATTCACCCCTCCTCAATTTTGTAGTAGAAAAGGGTTAACAAATAGCCCACATACAAAACTAAGTGAATCCAGTTTGTAATAATAGTCACTTTCATTAATCTAGTTCCTGCAGAACAGGCTGTGACCGGTCTGTACAAAACGCCGTTTTGTCATAAACAAGTGGTCAATATCAAAAGAAGGTATTTTGAATTGGGTATGAATACATAACCTGTATAAAAACTTGGATTTACGTATGGTTTGATCGGCACAGCACCGTGTTTTGTGATTTTGTTTTTGTTGAACGTATCCGTTAGCAGCATCAAGACAGAACAGCCGGACGCCGCTGTCATCGGCGAATGGCTTCGCCTTCGCGGACTTTGCTCGACGAGCCATGCTTATAATAAATAACGAAGGTGCATTGGCCATTGCGATCGCTCCATCGTGTTGCATTCCAAGCAGAAGCTTGTGGCTTCGATAGTGGTGTCTCTTCAACTGTCGCCGCGATTGACCATCGCTAATTGTCGAGTTGGTCACTGTCGAAACGGACGGGTCAGAATGAACTTGCAATTGCTTCACCAAAGCATTAACGTTACCCACGGCAGCTGGCGCTGCACAGACCCCGAGGTTGAGCTCCGCTAACTCCATCCGGAGCCACAATTACTCGTACTTAACATGACGTCAAACTTCATTCTATGTTTTGGTGGAGGTACACCGCACGACGTAGCGCGAACTGGCCTTCTGGACATTCAGACCGCTTTTCCATTCGTGTGGCGCCAGCAGGTCAAGGGCGGAGAGTCACTCGGCCAGTCCAGTCCATTCCGTCGCTTCTTATCGAGTCTCCAAGCCCCGAGTTCCTTAACGTCCTGCCACCATGTACGTAGCAGAAATTGAGTCGCAATTGCGACTAGCAAGAACCGTTACTTGTCTATTGATGCACTAAACTCTACGACTATGACAGGGTGACGTACAAAATGGACGGCAGTACGACCTACTGCTACTACATCTCGGAGAAGTATTCGCAGGAGCAGCCTGTTCAGGACGACGTACTGGTGCAGGCCGAGGCAAGTGCCCCCATCACCATCCGCGTGGACATTGCCGACGAGCTTGAGAAGAACGCGCTCATCCCGCTACGCTACACTGCCACGCTGGACACGTCAACTGCTGACGCCAACTTTGAGTTCCCAGACCCCATCGTGCGTGGGTCTGTACCTGATAGCAATAATTGCATTCATATGGATGCACAGCGCTAGCACGCAGCCTTGCTCTATTGCAAGCCATTTCTATCGTAAAATGACAGCAATTCACGTGCAACATGCCATCAACAAATCATGCCAAACGCTACACATACACACATACACAAAATTCGTACCTCAAAAGACCTCTGATAACTGCACGCGCATGTTCCGATCGTATGCATCAAAGGCTAGAACGTTTTCCTGTTGCGATGCGCACATGTACGGTTCACACTCAGTTGCAGTTTACCTCAAAGTAATAGTAAAATACTGGCCCTTACCAGCACTGATGCAACTCCGTCATTTGGGAATTGCTCGAGGTGCTTTGCAACAGCGACAGCTTCACGAGTCGAATATGGGTACGTGATGGTGCCATTCTCCACTAGCTCACGTAGCTCAGCAAAGGCTCTACACAACCGGCGTAAGATGTCCACAGGGACGCTTGGCGCATACGCACTCAGCAATGATAGCTCTGACTCCTCATCCGGATTGTCAATTGCGCTGAAGTTAGATAAGCAGCATAGGTCAGCATGTGGTCAAGAAACTCGGCAACAGACAACAATTGGGTTGGTAAAAACAGGATGCACGTACTGGCTGGCAAATATGTCACCAATCTCCCGAAAAAGTTGTTTCCCAGGAATGGAAACCCTGGACGATTGGGCAGTACCCACACCCGGAAGTTGGGGTGCAGCTTGATGATACTTTCTTCGTCGTGCCACTCTTCAATTGTCACCTTGGTCGGGTCAATCAAGCGTTTGCCATTTCCCTACAACATACCAAGCCAGAAAATCATAGAAGGAAGTTCAATCACCGAGAGCAACTTACCACAGATTTCTAATGAATTTACCAGAAGCATCTCGCCGTCTTCGATTAGTCCCTTCAGAACGCACACCACCTCCAGCGGCGCTTTGTCAGCTTCATCGACGATCAGTGTTCGGCCCGTTTTGGCAGCACGAACTAATGGGGAGTCTTCCCATTCAATCCTTCCGTCAATAAGAGTCGGCACAAGCGTCATTGTTTGTACGGTTGTCTGGGATATACACAAGGCACAAACGTTAGATGGTGTTGCATCTGCTTCGTGCTCGCCATGACTACGTACATCGCGATGGAGTTGAATGTACTCACGCTCTTGCTGCATGAGTTGCAGCAAACGATCTGCCAGCTTGTTCTTACCCACGCCTTGATTGCCAATCAACAGCATGTGCTTCTGACCAGCCACAACATCCTGAAGCATGTCTTTCATACACTGCGTATGCTTTGGAATATCAAAATAATGGGGCTGAGGCACCAACTCTGGGCTACTTGGAGTTTGAATCAGATAAGAGACGTCGCCAATGTGCACGCACCCGCCATCTTCGCGGATTATATCTGTTCATACACACATGATTGTTGGATAACCGACTTCAAAGGCAGCAATACCGCATGAGAACACTATCCTTGCGTACCTGGTTGTTGCTGCTTCTGAAATTGTGTTGTCGACACCGCAGCTGGTGCCTTGCACTCGTCCAACAGAGAATCAACAAGCTGACTGCATGACGAAGATAAAAACTGGGTAGAGTGTCATGCAGCAGCGGACGCAAATCCTGCATCGATTTTTCAGGAAAAGCGTTTAGACGACGGCAAACACGCAGTAGTTGGCGTGTAGACAACGAAAGAGCGAGGTAATCGGCATTTGCGCTTGTGTTTTTAGCACACTGGAGCTGTTCCGCAAAGAACAGCAGCATGCTGGCCACCAAAACGATTTCATAACAAGAATCCGTTAGTGAGCTAACGACTTGTTGTCCATGCTTGCGTCTAAGTACGACTTACCTTGTTGTTTCTTGAGGAAGCTTCGGGAACAGACTTCGAACAATTGCTTCACTTTGCCCAGTAGATATTGCCGAGAGGTGATGAAAGCTGAACATGGAAATGGTATCCGAGCTCAGCCATGCAGCGGTTGATTCTTTTCCCGTCATAGTTGTACCCTTCAATAGCGCTGGGTCTGCCTCAGCAATGGCGATGATGCGAAAAGACGGGTGAATTGTAGATACTTGGCGGAGCACGCTTGCATTCCCGCTTTTGTCAACGTCTGCTACAATAGCATCGTACGTGGCTTGAGATACTAACTTCGATCCATCCGCTAGGTCAATCTCTCGATCTTGAACCAGCCGTTGAAGCACACCAAGGCTATCACTTCCGAGTCGGTGTACTCCATCCAACACAGCGAGATGGCCATTTCGAGCGGCGTGAATGAGTGGACTGTCTTCCCAGCGGGTGTTACCATCCGTAGATCGACGCTGAAGTAGATCTCGTGCCGTCATGTCTTTGAAAAGACTAAAAAGCTCAGTTGCGTATCCCATGCGGTACGCAAACAATCGAATCAAAGCCGATTTTCCGCTGCCTTTTGCTCCAAGAACACACAGGTCGCTACCAACAGCGTGGTCTTGAATCATTTCGGATAGCATCTCAGAATGAGTCTCCGTCTCAATAAACCCCGGCATAGCGTCCACCCGGAGACGTGTTGTACCACATGGAACATCCTGGGAAAGCTGGGTTGCTGGGGTACGAAATGACACTGTCGCCTTCACATCTTCAGCAGATACCTTGGCAACATTCTCAAGCGTATACTTGGTCCTTTTCAGCCCGCCAGTGAACTTCGCCACGATACGATCAAGTGCCTTCGAGTTGGCCTCGGTTTTGACCCAAAACGTCGGTCCTCACCGGAAAGTTCGACGGTACTCTGCAACGCTCGCGTCTGGAAATTTGTCCAGTACCTTCGCACAGTGAGTAAGCGACAGGTAGTCGAAGTGTGGCATGCGGTCCCGTGCTGGTACCCACATCGAAGGTGGATTCAATCGTGTTAACAGCCTCTCGAATACCTACAAGCTTCTCCAGTGTAGGTAGTGGACAGACGGAGCGATGGCAACCAGTTCCTCAAGTTGTGAACCCGGTGAACTCGATTTTACATTCCGCGCCTGGAACCGCGAGCGCAATGGCGGGTCCAGCGTCCGACCGGGATACGGCGGAACCGGTAGCCCCAACGCGATAACACGAAAATCTGGATGCACGCGTACCAAGTTTTGCTCCTTCAAAGCACCGACAGAATATCCTTGCTCCACCAACGCGTCGTAGCTGCATTATTTGACCATCGAGAAAATCATTATACTGCAGCATAAACAAAAATTGCTGGATGCATTGCGTACCTCTCCGCTTTCATAAGGAACCTTCCATCGTCTAGCATCATTTCTCTGTTCTCAAGCAAGTTGTTCAATGTAGGCAGAACATTTCGCTCTGCCTTTTCAAGGCCTGTTCCATGCACAAGATGTATTTTTCGTTGAGCACCAGAATCCACTCAGCAACCAACTCAACAGCATCACTAACCATCGATCACCAGCACGCGGCCGTTGATAGCAGCTCGAACTGGAGCTTGGTCCGTAAAAATGGCCCCGCCATCAACAATCTCCCGACGCTAAAAGAGAACCAACAAGACAAAAACAAAAAATCTTCAGCAACAATCTAAACAATATCTCCATCATTACTCACCTGTTTCAAGTCGGACTCGGTGGTATCCTGCGAAACGGCAACATACTCCACCTCCTTGTTCAGCAACTCGCAGAACCGCATACTCAACAACCGTCTCGACGACCCTGGAGGTCTAAAAATACAATAACAAAATTAAAAAACTCAAAAATCACAAGATACACCAAATACCCCACCCTATAAGGAACATATCCTGCTTCAAAAGGTCCTTTTGCAACATCCACCTCAAGTGACCTAGTAGTTCCTGGCCTATGGGGCGCCCCTGCTGCAACTCCGTCAGGTACCCGCGAGGTACCAATTCTGGAGACTGGGGAGCACCCAAAGGAGCTTTAACGCCCCCAATTTCCACCACTGAAGGACTGGAGGTGCCACTACTGCGTCGTATAGAGAAGACGCGGCGACGATCGACGGCCATGCGCCAACCGCGTGGATGTCGCCCCACAGTGCGCAGCATTAGGAATGATACAATATCGGAGACTGTCAGCCCCACGTCACGTCGGGTGGTGCTGACGGGAATGGCACTTCGATTAGAAGACAGCATAGTGAGATCCAGTGAACTTTCACTTCAACTTACGACCAGCGGATTTTTACCTTACCAGATCTGGCTTTTGCAAGCTGTAGAAAAGGTCGTGGCGAAAAATGAGCCGGTTTCCGGACAAGGTTGTATTGGTAAAGGTGCATCACATCATACGCGTGCGGCTTTCGTTCCGCCGACAATGACAAACACGCCGTAGTTTACGTTGAGTATCTGGTCGACACTTTGAGGAGCGATGGTAAACAGACTTGCCCCGGATAAGCAGTGCATCCGAGTTGGCGTAGGCTTACATCCGTGTTCTTAGTTTACAACGTCCACCTTCCACATGGTAACCTCATGTCACGACCCAGCTTCTTCATGGTCGACATCCACAGTGCGCTGCTACAAATATACGGTTGAACTCGTTCACAAGCTGAACGTCACGGAGACGGTCAGTCTTTTGCTAGTGCCAGTGGCATTCACGCCACATTTGACGATTTCCTTCACACCCCGCAACTCGAAAGTGGAAAAGGTATTCGTTTGGTTTCCTGAAGTACCAGACATGGCATTTT